>CM077150.1:128036369-128727013 GCA_039583875.1 Platanthera guangdongensis
GTTAAGTCTTGAGGTGTGGTGTACGTGCATATATTTTGGTTACCTGATGGATTCATTTTATCCTAGATCATTTGGGTTTGGTGCATAGCCATTCTTTTTTTTATCATTGTTTACCTCTCTGAAAACCAAGCCCCATCTCTTCACCTGAAGTCCTACTGATTCGTGTGTGAACCACACCAGTGCCGCGGAGAGAATGCGAAAGGGCAAGCATATGGTCACCGACATTGGTGGATTCCTTTTGAGCTTATCCTGAGCCCCGATCTTTGGCAAAGCTCACCTTAGTGGCCTGCCTACTTTCTTCCTATGCGTGACCGGTTGATTCACCATTATTTTATTTTTGAGTACTAACAAAATTTTTATACGCATTGTGAAAAATATAAACTATTCTGCATACTTAGAAATTTTCTCTATTGTATTTTTACGCACGCGAGCATGCGACTTCGCATGGTACTTTGTTTTTCAATTTCTATGTTAGCTAAATCATTTTCCCTTTCTGCTTAGATTTTGTTTGCTTGGGACGCGCAAATAGTTAAGTCTGGGAGTGTGATGAGTTCACTTTATATACCTATTTTCAGACTCATCTGGGCTTGTTTTCTCGTTGATGCACTTCACTTTAGAGCTTTATTTGTTCATATTTGTTATTATGTCCTTTTTATGAGTAAGTGCACATTTTTATCCGTGGTTGTGTATTTTGTTACTTTTATTGTTTGTACTCCGTTTTGTGCTTACCTGGAATGTCTGCACAGATTAGTGATTTGTTTCTCCTATAGGTACATGGCTCGTGTGCGTGTTCCAGCATGGTTGTGATATAGGAATACTGCGCACGATCATAGGATCTAATCCGCACGACCACTGGTCGTGCTCCCCTGATCGTGCGCACTACTCTTCATTTTCCAGAATCAGCCAGGGGTAATCGCACGACCACTGGACCTAGTGCGCACGACCACCGGTCATGCGCCACTGATCGTGCGCATTGATTCCTCTTTTCTGGAGTCCTGTCTGGGGTAATCGCACAACCATTGAACTTAGTGTGCACGACCACTAGTCGTGCGCCACTGCTCGTGCGTGTTATCCCAGTATTCTTCCTATTCGGCCATGCCAGTGGGCACGACCACTGGACATAGTGCGCACGACCACTGGTCGTGCGCCCGTGATCGTGCGCATTATTCATTTCTGTTTTCTATAAATATGCAGGTCTCGCCCTAATTTGAGAGAATCCGGGGCAAGACATTTCTACGCTATTTTCCGCCTTCTCCGCCGTTTTTCATCATCTTCCACCCTAGGGAGGTGCTCCAAGCAAGTTTTCAACGCCAAATCCAAGCCGGAGCTTCCTCTCGGCCTTCTCCTTCATCCGTGAGCTTCATGTAGTGTTTGACTCCATCGCCAACAAGCAACGGAAAGCTTGCAACTTTCTTCCGCAATCGTGACACGAAGAAGACGGGCCATTGGAAGATGGTGACAGCCCTTCTCTACCCCGGACACAGTTGAGGACCGAGCTTGGACGCGGATTGACAACCTGACGATTCCAACCGTGAATCCTCAGCAAGACTTCGGATTCGGTCGATCTCTTGACTTGTTCTTGCTTTCTTGTTGACTATTGGTGTTTAAATCTATTTATATTGATGAAGTGCACTTTGGTTGTATATGTTATCTGTTTCATGTCTATGTGATTCCTATTTTATTTTACTGCCTAAGTTGCTCGAGTTGCGCTATATCTCATCCACCACCATCCACCCTTGTTGCACTAGCAATTGCTAGTGGCGTGCGTAACGAAGAGGTGCTCACGACCCTCATTCCGCCATTCTCATCACCTCATCCGCAAGCCTACTCGCCCATCCGCCTAGTGATTCGGTGCATAGCGGCCCGACTAGTCTTCCATCCCGCCTGGCGAAGCATCGCATAGCGGCGTTGCATAGGAGTAGTTGTTAGATTTGTACTTTCTTTTTATCATAACAATCAAAACCACCATGATTACCACCGACCCTAAGGACTTCAATCTCAAGACCTCCTCAAAATTAACTCTACCTTATTGTGTTCCTTGAGAGATCGATACTTGGGAAAACTCGCCCATTTTATATTACTTGTGCGACTGTTTCACTATCGTGATCTTTAGCATCATAGACTACTCGAGTATGTCATTCTACTACTCGAGTAGGCCAAGTAAACTACTCGAGTATGTCATTCTACTACACGAGTAGGTCATATTCTTACTCGAGTAGGTTGTATCTTACTTGAGACAAAGAGTTAAAATTTTGTAAAATTCCAATTTTTGACTAACCTTTGAACCTTGAGCCTTCTTGAAAATCCATCTTCTCTAGTCTTCTTTGTTGAGCATCCCAAGTTCTGTTTTGAAGAACGAGAACTTGGTCTCGTGCAGCGGCTTCGTAAAAAAGTCTGCAATTTGCCTATATGTAGAGAAGGTCTATGTCCCCATGCTCCACTTGCTCCCGGATGAAGTGATACCTTAGCTCTATATGCTTTGCCCGGCTGTGCGAGACTGGGTTGTTGGCTATTGCAATTGCCCTGGAAGAGTTGCAAAAATATGGAATCTTTTCAAACTTCATGTTGTAGTCCTCAAACTGATTCTTTATCCCGAGTAACTGTGCACAGCAACTCCCGTCAGAGATGTACTCTAACTCAGCCGTTGAAATTTCCGCACAGTTTTGCTTCTTGCTAATCGAGGACATAAGTCTTCTTTCAAAGAATTGACATGTCCCAGAAGTGCTTCTCCTGTCTTCTTTGCTCCCTGTAAAATCTGCATCTGAAAAGCCTACTAGTTCAATGTCATTACTTCTTGGGTATCATAAGCCAAGATTTGGTGTACCTTTAAGGTATCTCAGAATCCTCTTTGCAGCAGCGTAGTGAGATTCCTTAGAGTTCACCTGAAATCTAGCACAGACATTTGTTGAGAACATTATGTCAGGTCTACTTGCAGTAAGGTAGAGCAAGGATCCAATAATGCTTCTGTACTTGGTTTCATCAAAAGGTTTCCCTTTTTCATCCTTGTCCAGAGACATAGTTGAACCCATTTGACTACTCATCGAGGTTGCGTTCTCCATTCCGAATTTCTTGATCAGCACTTTGGTGAACTTGGTCTGTGAGAAGAAAATTCCATCTTCAGGTTGTTTCACTTGAAGGCCTAAGAAATACTTTAGCTCGCTCATACTACTCATTTCAAACTTCTCTTGCATAAGTTTTGAAAACTTCTTGCAGAGGTTGTCATCATTAGGGCTAAAAATAATGTCGCCGATATAGATTTGCACAAGCAAAATCCTGTCTTTAATTTCCTTAAGAAATAATGTCGTATCTATCTTTCCCCTTGTGAACTTGTTCTCAAGTAGAAAGCTAGACAACGTCTCATACCAAGATCGAGGAGCTTGTTTCAGGCCTTATAACGCTTTATGATATAAATAATCATAATCAGGAAAGTTAGAATCAACGAAATCTGGAGGTTGTTCCACATACACCTCTTCCTTTATGTCACTATTAAGGAAGGCAGACTTCAGGTCCATCTGCTAGACAGTGAAGCCTTTGAGTGCAGCATATGCTAGGAATAACCTTATTGCCTCCAGCCTTGCCACTGGAGCGTATGTCTGGTCGAAGTTGATTCCTTCTTCTTGACGATAACCTTTTGCGACAAGTCTGGCCTTGTTCTTTACAATCGTTCCATCCTCGTCAATATTGTTCCTGTAGACCCATTTTGTCCCAATGACGTTCTTACCTTTGGGTCTTGGAACAAGTTTACATACTTTGCAGCGCTTGAACTGGTTTAGTTCTTCTTCCATCGCCATTATTCACGATGTGTCTGAGTTTGCTTCCTCAAACTTCTTTGGCTCAACCTGCGAGAGAAAACTTAAATATAGATTCTCATTAGTTGTACCTCTACGAGTTCTGACACCATCCCTGGTATCTCCTATGATCTGGTCCTTGGGATGATCATTCAGATGTCTGAGCTCTAAAGTCCTTGCATCTAGATTATCTTCTATCACCGGAGTGACTTCTTCATCTTGGATGACTTCTTCATCTTGGGTGACTTTTCATCTTGATCATCAGCCTCTCCAATAGGGGTTAGAGTGGTGATCTTGATGAACTTTTCACCTTTATCTTCGGAAGGTCCATCCACACTAATTTCTTTCAGCTTTGCATCTGCATCTTCAATAAGCACACTAGAAGAGTTGCTTTGTAGCAAACTCGTCTCATCAAATACAACCTACAAAAATACTTTCAAAACTCTTTTCACTAAACTTAAAGATCCTGTATCCCTTAAACTCGTCTTATCACTAAACTCGTCTTATCGATTCTTCCATGAACAGGGTTTTTCTCTTAAAGATCCTGTATCCCTTACTATGGCTACTATAACCTACAAAAATACTTTCAAAACTCTTTTCACTAAACTTAGTAGTATGATACTTGCATTGTTGAGCACGAAGCATTTACAACCAAAGATTCTAAAATATGAGACTGTCGGTTTCCTGCCCTTCAAAAGTTCGTAAGGTGTCTTATCATGGTTTTTCTTTATGAGGGCTCAATTTTGCACGTGGCATGCAGTATTGACGGCTTCAGCCCAAAAGTACTCCGGAAGTGAAGCATTACTCAACATGGTCCTACAGGCCTCTATGAGCGTTCTATTCCTTCTCTCGGCCACTCCGTTCTATTGAGGAGTACGAGGAGAGGAAAACTCATGAAAGATACCTAAGCTTTCACAAAATTCTATCATGGCCCTAGACTTGAATTCTGTTCCAATATAACTTCTGATTTTGACTATGGAGCAGATGTACTCATTCTAAACTTGCCAGACAAAATTAGTAAAGATGTTGAAGGTATCTGACTTGTGTTTCAGAAAAAACACCCACGCAAAGCGTGAGTAATCATCAACAATTACTAACGTATAATCCTTACCTCCCAAACTTCTAATTTGTAGTGGACCAAACAAGTCCATATGCAGTAGATCAAGACATCTATTAGAATCCTTGCCCATAACGCTTTTAAAGGTAGCCCTTATTTTCTTGCTTTTTACACATGCATGACAAGGTCTATCTTTGTCGTACTTGACATTTGTGGCATCACGTACTAAGTTCATTGATAATAATTTATTAATAGTTTTGGAATTAATATGTGCTAGTCTCTAGTGTCATTGGTCACCAAGAGATGCACTATCTTTTGATAAAAAGCACACTGGTGTCGAAGAATCTATACAAATGAAATTTAAGCAAAATATGTTTCTGCTTCGAGTACCGGATAAAATCATTTCCATATTGTTAACAGATTTTATCAAGCACTTATCTGGGTGAAACTCAACTATGTATCCTTTATCGCAGATTTGACTTATGCTTATAAGGTTATATTCCAAACCTTCAATGTAAGCCACATCTGAGAATGTTACATTACCGTTCGTAACCATACCGTAGCCTTTAGTGATTCCACGGTCTGAACCTCCAAAGATGACCTTCGGCCCGTGCACGACTAGAGTAAAGTTCTGAATTAGGCTTCTTGTCCCGGTCATATGCCGAGAGCATCCACTGTCCAAATACCAGATTGACATTTTTGAGGCCTTTGGACATACCTACAATCACAATCAGTTTGACTTAGGAACCCAAATACATTTGGGTCCTTGGTCTCGGGTTAGAACACTCCCCCTACGAATATGAACATTAGGAGTGGTCTTCCACATTTTGCCAACATGTGGAGTTACAGCATTTCTGGGATTAAACCAGCAATCAATGGAAAAGTGACCAATTCTGTAACAACACCAACAGTCAAATATTTTGTTTCTTTGTCTTCTGTTCTCCTGCTTGACCTTTTAGAATTGTTTTCTCGCAGGGGCAGCATTCTTAGAGGAAGAAGCTTCATGATGATGAAAATCACATGTTTTCTTCTCCTTCACTGGCTTTTCTACAACCGGCATTGCCTTTGGTTCCATTTTGAAGTTATGGACATGATTGAAAGGGTCATAGCTCTGAAGAATGACTTCTTCATAAGGTGCCTTAAACACACTTTCACCAAAGTTTCTGGGTCGAGTCCATCCTTGATAACGGGACTTTGGCTCTACATAGGTAGGCCTAGCAAAGTGTTCGTAGGATGAGTCAAGATCAAACTCATTTGATGGAAATATGACCTTTTTGAAAGAGGTTTGATCTTGATGGGATTTCCCCTTCTCTTAGGCTAAGGCCTTTTTGGCGGCCTTATTCTTCCGTTGAGCCTTGTTTCTCCTAGAAGACTTACTAGGACCTTCTTCATGTCCTAGTCCAGCACCCTTGGCCTTAGCTGAGAATTCAGCAATGAATGGAAGAACAGTCTTAGGCTTTGAGAAACGTTCAACAAGTTTCTTTTCAGCGGCGAGTTGTTCTTCCAACTCTTTGATGATTTTCTCTTTAAGGTCAAGATGCTTAAGAGCTTTGTTATATTCTTCAATAGCATTATTGAAGTTCTCTTCGAGCGAGTCGGTCTTTGCGACTTTCTCTCTCAAGGCGCTCTCTTCAGCATTGAGAGATTTTATCTCTTTAGCTTGAGTTTTCACGTGTCGGTGACATTTGTCGTAAGCCTTGTTTAACTCCTTATATTGGGCCACGAGTTCTGACTCATCGTCTGAAGAGCTATCCTCACAATCATGTTCAGAAACTTCAGAATCTCAAAGAGGAGTGTGAGAGTTTACCTTCCCAGTGAACTGGGGCTCTTTTTCGTCATCAGTTTGAGCCATGAGTCCAAAATAGGCTTCTTCTTCTTCACTCGACTCAGATGAGTCAGAGTCACTATGAGTCTTGCCCTTTTGGCCATTAAGCTCTTCTCTGTCCTCTTCTTGTTGTACAAGGACTTCTTTTCCTCTCTTCCACCACCCTACTTCTTGTGAGGGCAGTCAGCGATGATGTGTCCTGGATTGTTACAACGATAACAAATAATGTCAGTAGAAACATGTTTGTACTGTTTAGAATTATACCTGTCATGGCTGCTTGAGCCTTTTCGTTGACGATCACCATCGTGTCGTGATCTTCTATAGGAGGCATCCTTGCCCTTCCATTGCTTATTCTTGTTCAAGAATTTCTTGAACTATCGACAGAGTAGTGAGAACTCTCCTTCTGATAGTTTAGAGCCTGAGGTGCTTGGCTCTGAGGTTTCTTCTTCACTAACTTCTTGTGCTGGAGTAGGAGGAACAACCTCTGTCTTCTTAGAGGTGTCTGCCTTTAAAGCGATAGACTTCTCTTTTAATGCAGTCCTGCTCTTCTCTTCTTCAGCCTTCCTGGTGTTGAGTTGAAGCTCAGATGACATAAACTTCCCGAAGAGATTCTGAGGGTCTGTCTCGGCCAGTTTTCAAAACTCCCATATGGCACAGACCTTGTTATCCCATTCCTTGGTCAGTGATCTCAAGAATTTATTATTTAATTCTTCATTAGTGAATACTCTGCCATAGACCCTTAGAACATTCACTATCTTGAAGAAATTCTCAAAGGTGTCAGCAATGGTATCTTCGTTTCCATGTCATAAAGCTTCATACTTCTGATTAAGAAGGGATCTTCTATCATCCCTCACTTCTTCTATACCTTCCATCAAGGTAACTTGTGACAGACACATCTCTTTTGCAGTCTGACAGTGAATCAGGTTTTGCAGCATTGAATCAACGACTGCACTTGCTATAATATATTTTGCCTTGTTGTCCAATGAAACAAGTGCAATCTCATCCTTATCTATATCCATAAGTTTCTTTGAGACTTTCTTAGTTGGATCTATAGTGGAGACGGTCATGGGAATGTAAGGACCTTCTTCAACTATCATGAAGATCCTTGGATCCACAACTTCCATAAAGAACTTGATTCTCTCTTTCCACATGAGAAAATTATTTTTGGTGCACAAAGGAAGCTTGGCAAAATCTTTAGCCTTGTCCATTTTTGGTAGATCTCAAAAGACAACTATTGAATAATCTGATCAAGGTGTTAACCTTGTAACGATCAACCTCCCTCTGATACCAATTAAAAGTTTATAGTTGCATACCTAAATCACCTAAAGGAAGGTGAATAGGTGAATTGTGCGTCTTTTTGCGGAATAAAAATTACAAACCAATGCACAGACCTAACTACCAATCAATCACAGACGAGGCAAGATTTATAGTGGTTCCCCAACCTTAGGTACATCCACTTTCCCTCACCGATCTAGCAATACACTAGACTCGGCTACTCCACTATCTCGGATTAAAAATCAATCCTACCATTGGAATAATGTTCCTACAATCTCGATCCACAAAACGGATCTACACTCAGAAGGTAAAACTTCTGACAATCTCGGAGACAAAAAGCTCATACACTCGGAGAAATTTCTCCTACAAGGATGAAATAAATTTTGTATAGAAATACAAACAGTGAATCTTCTTTTTCAGATCTGCAACTGTCGGCCAGAAATTTCTTCTTCTAGGCTTTGCGGCTTTATCAGAATGATGAAGAGAAATCTCTGCTAGATTGGATCTGAAACTTCTTGGCTTCACTAGATCGATCGAATCGGAAGATTGAGGAGTTGAGCAAATCTCGATCTGGAAACAATTCTTTATCTGAATCCTCAAAATATGAAACCCTAGCCGGTCGAGAATCAACTACGGCGACGGCGGCAGTTTTCCTTTTTTGAAGAGAGAAAGAGGAAACAGAAGCGGCTGCAAAACATTTCTTAGAATAATTTTCTTAGAATTAGGGTTTGTCGGTTTAGACAAGACTATTTATAGGATCAGAAAAGATTAGACATAATTGAGTCATTATGAGAGACACGTGGACCAATCACGTCAAAGTTCATTAAGAAAACTGTTATTCTGGACTTAACGAATTTTCGGAAAAGTCGAAGTAAAATACTCGAGATATAAAAGATTACTCGAGTACATGCAGCACTACTCGAGTAGGTAGAAGATGAGTACTCGATTATAGGAGAATGAACTACTCGAGATGGAATGAGATAATTACTCGAGTACATGAAGTCAACTACTCGAGTAAGTAAGAAGAGAAGGAATCAACTACTCGAGTAACATGAATAACAAACTCGAGTACTTGAGTACTTACATGAGAGGTGGAGAAGAATACTCGAGTCTAAGAAATACTACTCGAGTATATAAGAATGAACTACTTGAGTAGTTAAGAAACTACTCGAGACAAAGACTTAGAAAATTTTTGAAACTGGAAAACATGACTACTCGAGTATAGAAGTTGAACTACTCGAGACAAATAAGACTACTCGAGTAATTCACTTAGAGAAATTTTCTAGAGTACAATTCTGGGTTACTAGAGTATTAATTCTGGACTACTCGAGTAGTAGATGAACTACTCGAGTACATGACTTAGACTATTCGAGTAAGTGAGAACTACACCTGAGTCAAAATTCAACTACTTGAGACAGAAGATAAAACAACTCGAGTACTATACAATACAACTCGAGTATATAACTTAGAAAACTTTTGAGAAAAAAATTTCTATAAACTCGAGATGAGAAAGGAAACTACTCGAGTAGTTGTCTTAACTACTCGAGAGCCATAATTGAACTACTCGGGATATATTTTTACTACTCGAGTAAGAGTATTATTACTCGAGTATGACCTCAGTAACTTACTCGAGTAAGTATAGAAATACTCGAGTTCTTTATTTCGAAAATTTTCTTGACAGAACTTTTTCTTCTTCTAAGGTGAAACCAGCATCAAGTCTTTTCACTTAGTCCTATAGCTTGAATATGAAGTGTATCCTAATAGAGAGGCTAAATATGAGTCAACACTTTGGAACACACAATGAGGGATTACATTGTATGGTCCTGTATTTGGTGACACATTGTAGACTGACATTGGTCTACACTTCCCTTAAGATTCCTGCAAACACATAACTTAAACCAAAAATCAAATACAACTTAATTCATCTTTGTTCAAGGGTGACTTCATCAAATCTGGGTTAGTGTGGATACAATACCCAACAGAAATCTTGTTCGTGGACCTGAGAACCATTTTCATCGTCCTAAGTTCAGAGAACTGCTTTATGTGGATAATCTGCCAATTCTGTGGTCCAAGTTCGTCGAGCTGATATTCTATCTTCGTCGACCTGAATTCAGAGAAAGTATTCTGGACTAAGCATAACTTTCGTCGAGCTTAGTCAGGATGTATTCTGGACCTAATGAGTTAATTCAGAGAAAGTATTATTACTCCAGAATTCGTCGACCTGAGCTCGAATATCGTCGAGCTCAACTCAGAGAATTAACTCTGAGTTCATCGAGCGGAGCATGACTTTCGTCGAGCTGAGTTCGACGAACGTCGAACTCAATTTTTTGAACATGATTTCCTTCTAAGTCAGAGTCTTCTACTGTCTTTTGTTTGCTGGTCCATGTGTGATTGATCAAAGGACTTAGCCTAAACTCTAGTACATAATGACATGCCCCTGGCTATACATGGTGGGTCAAACATCCTAGTTAGTGAACCTAGCCCAAATCAAACTATGGATCCAATAGAAGAGAATTATGGTAAGTTTTCTAAGCTTAACTTACTATTGACCATTATGGACTCCTTCACCTCTCAGAGAAACAAGAGAGGAGTTGGATTTAAGGGAAACACTAGAGCTCCATCTTTCAAAAGGAAGGGAAAAGCTCTAGCTAAGCCACCCATTCCTTTTTAAAGGTTCGTACTACATAATAACAGGTATGACCAGGACTCCATGTATGGTCACTAGAAGAATGGGAATTCTTCCTGGAAGGACACTAAGGTATCTTCCAATGTAAGGAGAAGAGGAATGGGGATGAGTGCCTTCAAGGCTGCTCATGTAGAAATACAAATGACCCATCCTGGGCCATTTGTCTTTGGGGTTCCAGCACCAACTCTTAAGAATGGGGCAGTGGCCAAACTTTGGACTCAATCAGCAAAGACTCAGACTAAAGGTCAGTCTTATAGCAAGCGTGATTTGGATGTTTCTGACACTATCATGAGCATGATTTCTGAAATAAAACTACTGCTGATGGCACTCAGAAAAAGCTAAATAAAGCTGTTGAAAGACTTTCATTTAGCCATATAATTGCTCAAGGAAATTTGAAGAAAATTACTACTGTTCTTTCTGGAAAAGTTGTTGCTATTAACACAGTCACTAGACCAGCTCAGAAAAGATGGTATAACCTTCAAGAGTGTTGTTGTTGTGGCAAGATAGGGCATTTTGCAATTTACTGTTGGCATAATTCTAGCATGTCTAGAGCTTAATTAAGTCTATCAATTAGAAAAACTGCTGGTAGACAAGTTTGTTTTGAGACTAACATGTACATAGGACCCAATAAAATTTATGGTCCTAAGGTAAAATAAATATGTTTTTTAGGTTAGTCCAAGTTTCCATACTCCTATATGCTACTTGGACATTGATTATTCCAGGAACATGACTGGAATAAAGAGTAATCTAAATGAGTTCACTCCAGCGAAGGATGGACCAAAGGTGATCTTTGGTGGATCAGACAAAGGGATTACTAGAGGTTATGGTAAAATCTCAAATGAGTTAGTCACTTTCACAAAAGTAGCTTATGTGGAAGGGTTGCAACACAACCTTATAAGCATAAGCCAACTTTATAATCTTGGCTGTAACATTTCATTCCACAAGGATGAGTGCCACATAACAAAGTCAAGTGACCAAGAGGTCATCATGACAGGCACTAGGAGTGGGAATGCGTACTATTTAAATTTTCATTGTGTAAATTCAGACTCTCCCATATGCCTAGTTGTAAATGAGAAAACCTTACACTATGTTAAATGACACAAGAGGCTAACTCTTTTGAACTATAGGACCTTAGGCAAGCTCTTCAGTAAAGTGTTAGTTAAAAATTGTCCTAAATAGTATGCACTATGGCAGGCATTTGCTCTGCATGCCAGAAGGGCAAGCAGACAAAAGCTTCTTTTAAAAGCATTAGGTCTAAAGACTCTATGAGGTGTTTATACCTCCTGCATATGAACTTGTTTGGTCTTATGGCAGTTCATAGTCTTGGTAGGAAAGTTTATACCTTTATGGTTGTTGATGATTTTTCCAGATTTACTTGGGTTTTCTTTTTAAGGAAATAGTTTGACACCCCTGATGTCTTCAATACATTTGTCAAACAAATATATAATGAATTGAACAATTCTGTGGTCATAATCATAAGTGATTATGGAACTGAGTTTCAATCTGAATGCGTGACAAAGTTTTATGAAGAACGTGTGATTCATCAATAGTTTTCCTCTCCAAGAATACCCTAGCAAAATGGGATTGCTGAGTGGAAGTATAGGACTCTGATAGAAGCTGGTAGGACATTACTGAATGACACAAATCTCCCAGAATATTTCTTGACAGAAGTAGTAAACACTGCTTGTCATGTCCTCAACCAGGCTTCTATCACCAAGATCCATAAAAAGACTGCTTATGAGATATTAAAGGGTCGAAATCCAAACATTGCATATCTTAGATTTTTTGGGAGCAAATGCTACGCACTAAACAATGGGAAATCCTATATAACTATGTTTGTTGCCAAGTCCTATAAATTTATCTTTGTTGGGTACAACAATAATAATATGTCCTATAGGATCTATAACATGACAAGTCAAGTTCTAGAGGAGTCAGTTAATGTTGTGTTTGATGAGTCAAATATTATTAACATTGAGCTGTCAAACTCCTCTTCTACTCCTACAAGATCAAAAGTAATTCTGGATAAGCTGACTATTAAGGAAGCTAAATCTATTGTTCAAGATAAAGATGAAAGTGTGTGCATTCCAAAGGAAGCACAAGTCACACATAAAGTGGATGATGTTCAACAAGATGGAGACTTTGAAGCACAGAATGTTGAAGGAAGATTGCCTCCAGCAATCAGACATTTGAAGGATCATCCATGCCACAAAATCATTGTTGATGCAAGTCAAGGTGTAGTGATAAGAAACAGATGTATAAACACAGCAATTTACTCTAGTTTCTTGTAACAAGTAGAGCCCAAAAAAGTTTGAAGAGGCAAATATAGATCAGTTTTCGATTGTAGCTATGCAAGAAGAATTAAACCAGTTTAAGATGTGTAAGGTTCGGAAGCTGGTTCTCAGACCACAAGTACAGAATGTGATTGGAACCATTTGGATCTATAGGAATAAACTTGATGAAAATGACATTATAACCAAGAACAAAGCTAGACTGTTAGCTCAGGGGTATAGATAAGAAGAAGCTATTTAATTTGATCAAACCTTTGCCCTTGTAGCAAGACTAGAAGCCATTAGACCATTCCTTGCATATACTACACACCAAGGTTTCAGAGTCTACTAGATGGATGTGAAATCAGCCTTCCTGAATGGAGCCTTGAAGGAAGAAGTCTATGTTGAAAAGCCTCCAGGATTTGTTGTTCCTAACAAATCAAATTTTGTTTTTAGACTTAGGAAAGCTTTATATGGGTTGAAACAAGCTTCTAGAGCCGGGTATTAGACCTTGTCTAGCTTCCTCATTGAGAACAAATTCTCAAGGGGAAGATAGACAAGACCCTATTTCTAATGGAATCTAAAGGAAAAAATCATTCTATTCCAGATATATGTTGATGACATTTTCTTTGGATCTATTGATGTCAACCTTTGTACAAAGTTTGTCAAACTTATGCAAGGGAAGTTTGAGATGAGAAGTATGGGTGAAATGAGGTTCTTCTTGGGTCTCCAAGTAAAATAGATTGATAATGGATTATCCACATCCCAATTTAAGTTTACCAAAGAGTTGATTAAAAAATTTGGGATGGAGAATGCATCCACCATGAAAAATCACATGGGCTCAACTATGTCTTTAGACAAAGATGAGGCAGGGAAACCTGTTGCCACACTTTGTATATAGGGATAATTGGCTCCCTTATATACCAAACTTCCAGTAGGCTAGACATTATATATGCTACATATGTCGGTGCTAGATATCAGGCGTGCCTTAAATAATCTCATTACTCTACTGCTAAGAGGATTTTGAGATATCGGAAGGGCACACCAAATCTTGGCCGTTGCTACCCTAAGTATAGGGATTTTGAATTAATAGGCTTTTCAAATACAGACTTTGTAGGCTACAGAGAATACGGGAAAAGCACATCAGGCTCCTGTCAATTTCTGGGAAAAAGGTTAGTATCATCAAGCAGCAAGAAGCAAACAAGTGTTTTTTTTCTATTGTAAAGTAAGAGTACATAGCTGTAGGGAGTTGCTGTGCACAGTTGCTTTGGTGCAAACATCAACTTCAGGATTATAAAATTCAGCTAAGTAAAAGCTCTTTATTTTGTGATTCTACTAGTGCAATCTCTATAGCTAGGAATTCTATCTCATATAGCAGGACTAAGCACATAGATATTAGATATTACTTTATAAGAGAGTATGTGGATTGTGAGGATATTAGTCTTCAATTTGTTCCAACAGACAAGCAAGTGGCTGACATTTTCACCAAGCCATAAGATGTAGCAAAGTTCAACACCTTCAAGTTTGAGTTGGGAATGGTTAACTTGGTATAACTTTAGTTTCTCTTCATATTATTTTGCTGCAGGAAATACTTTATCTCGCAGAATGGATTAGAATAAATATCAAAAAGGTTGACAGAAGTTGTTCTTGGTGAGGGGGAGCAAGTCCAGCATTAGTAGGTTTTCTTTAATCAAAAAGAGGGAGAAGATAACAAGAGATGGATAGTTTCTCCCTAATTATTCTACAGAATTCAAAAAGAGGGAGAAGAAGCAGTAAAGCAGCGGGAGTAGTAGTGGGAGCTGCCAAATGGTATGCAAGTGGTGTTCTCATAGAAAGGGAAAAGGTGAACCATGCAACAAAGTAGGGGGAGTAAGTGATGTTCACTACACTAGAAGAAAAATGGGAGAGTGGTAACTCTTAACTATCTTGGGTTATAAGTTGGTGTATATTATTACTGCATATGTTAGTGTATATCATTAACAAAGGTTTTTGAAGTGGTGTTTTGACTTCTTCAAATAGGTGGAGATTGTTGGGTCCATTGATCACAATATACCAGATTTGTAAGAAGTCAAACAAGTCAATGGTATACACATAGATTTTTTTGATGTATGTTTAAGTTCATGCATGCAGGTTAGTCTTTATTACATTGATTGGACATGTTGTCACAAGATAGGCATGTGGAGTGACAGAAATTCTGTCTAAGTACACACACGTTGAGTGAAGCAAGCTCACTTAACGCCAGATGGCTTAAGAAAGGAAACTGGACAGAGAAATTCCACTAATTCCACAGGCGTTGAGTGAAACAAGCTCACTTAAGGACAAATGATGACAAAGGCAGAAGAATAGCTAAGTCTATAGGCGTTGAGTAAAGCCATTTCACTCAATACAATATAGCTAAAAAGCTCTAAGACAGATGTGGATAGTCAAAGGCAAAGTTTCAGCAAGCTGGATAATCGACTAAGGCAAAAAGCATTGAGTGATGTCAATTCACTCAACGCCATGCAGCATAATTCAGCGAGCGAAGCTGCCACAGTCAAAGCCCCAGAGTTTCTGGCAAAGAAAAATATACTAAGGCCAAATGCATTGAGTGAAGCTTGGCCAATCAATGTCATGCAGTTTCTGTCAAAGCCAAAACAAATATGTCAAAGAAATTTAACTAAGTTCAGAAGCATTGAGTGAAGTCAACTCACTCAACGTCATATAGCCAGAAGCATTGAGTGATGCTTGAATTCTCAACATCATGTTATTTCTGTCAAAACCAAAGTAAAAGGAGACAGAAAAATCAAATAAGTCCATATGCGTTGATTGAAGCCAATTAACTCAACTCCATGATCAAAAAGCTTTGAGTCAAGCTAATGCAGTCAGCCTAAGATGAAACAGAGAAATCGGCTATGCCCAGAAGCATTGAGTGAAGCCAGTTCACTCAATGCACTCAACAATAGATTTCAGAGGCAAAGGCAGAAAGCATTGAGTGAAGCCAGCTCACTCAACGCATTAAGATAGAAGGATATTTGGCTATGTATAAAAGCATTGAGTGAAACAAGTTCACTCAACGCTCTCAACACCTTCATGAAGAGCAAAATTATTCTAAGTCTGGAATAGTTGAGTGAAGCCAGTTCACTCAATGCTCTCAATGTCGTTGTTTTAGAAAGGGCTGAAGATCAAGCTAAGGCAAAAAGCCTTGAGTGAAGCTTATACACTCAACGCTCTCAATGTCCAGAGTTGTAGAAGGATGCATAATATTTACTAAGTCAAAAAGCGTTGAGTGGAGCTTACTCACTTAACGCATAGCAGAGCAGGAAATTTTCTAAATCCAGATTCGTTGAGTGAAGCCTGTTCACTAAACGGACTCAATGCCTGGGTAGTTGTTGGTTCCATTGACCACAATGTTCCCTAGATTGTATTTGAAGAGGCATCACCACCAAGACTAAGAGCATAGTTGTATTTGATGTTGTTTAAGCTCATCATGTGTAGGATGTTCCATGTGTTGCTCTATGGAGACTGGGCGGTCTGGCGGTCTGGCTCTGGTAGATTAAAGACCGAGCGGTCTGTCGGTTTCTCTCCAGCAGTTTGGTGGCCGCACTATTATTGTTGGTGTCCAGGCGATCTGATAGTTTATCTCAGGAATCTTGGAGAACGGGCGGTCTGGCGGTCTCTCATAGCGGCTTGTTCTCTCATTCTGGTGGATGACGGGTGGTTAGCCTATTCGTCTAACCGTGCGGCCTGTTCGGCTTGTTTTTATGTTAAACCGCTTACACTTGTAATTATTTAGTCCCACATTGTTTATTGTAATCCCTCTCATCTCCTCCATTCTATAAAAGGGAGGTTATACCTTTGTAATAGATACCTTTTTTGGATAATAAAATTTGTTACTACAAATTTTCGTCCTATTTGTTTTCTATCCGCACATGGTATCAGAGGAATCAATCTTTTCATCCTGATTTTATGGGCTCTCCTTGTCTGCACGACATGTCTGCACGACCTGTCCCCGCGGCTTGACTCCTCTTCTCGCAAACTGTCTTCGCGACTTGTTTCTTCCGCCTGTTTGCGCCCAGTTCGCGCGGTTTCTTTCTCTACTTGTCGTTGCTATTTTGTGTGCGCGACTTCTCTATTTTCCTTTGTATCTATCCGCAACCTATTCTTTAGTCGCTGCAACCTGTTCTTCTTATCGCGATCTTGCTTAGTAGCCGCTCCCTCCTTTTCTAGTCGCTCTTATTCTTAAGTTGTCGCGACCTTTCCTTAAGTCGTCGCGACCCGTTTCCCGCGATCTCTCTAGTTCCGTAATTTCGCCTCTATTCACATGGAATCTAGTTATTCGCGTGACCTCCCTGCCTGTTTTGCTCCATGCAATCTCCTTTGTTCGCACGACTTCTTGCCCCCCCCCCCATTCTTTGCTGTTCTTCTTGGTTGTGGCGCTTCTTGTCACTGGTGTGTTGCTACTGTGACCGTTGTAGTTCACCTCGTCTTTATCCGCTGCGGTCTTCCTTCTTTATCCGCTACGGTCTCCCTTCTCCTTGCGGCCTCTCTCTAGATTGTGCTCCCTTCTTCCTGTTGTTCGCGGGTCCTTAATGCTACTAGCGCGAGTTCCATTTTTCTCTCTTTGCTTGTATGGCTCCTCTTTGACCATCTGGTGATGCTTCCTCCTCCTCGAGGCCGTCTACCTCCATGGTCACCATGCCCAGTAGTTCCCACATGGCTACTCAAGGAAAATGACTGATAGACTCTGGCGCTATAAATCACATGATCGGCAAACCTCAATGCTTTTCTATCCTAGAAATAAATGACCGGAAGCCCCCGATCCTCGTTGTAGATGGCTCTTCCTCCCTGATCCATGGCATGGGCATGGTTCCAGTCACAGCATCTCTTCTCTTGGCAGACACTCTTTACCTGCCCAAGATATCTTGCAATTTATTATCAGTTACCTCTTTATGCAAGCAGCTTCAGTGCTCCATCACATTCACTACAACTTCTTGTTCTTTTCAGGATCCGAGCTCCTAATGGATGATTGCTACTGGGACTGAGAGCGGCGGTATCTACTTCCTTAACAACGTTTCTGCTCTATCTGCCTTCTCCTCCTCCTCTACAGATCTTCTGCATTGGCATCTCTGCCTTTGTCATCCTCCTTCACGCCTTCTTCATCAGCTTCTACCCCACCACCCTCCGCATAGTTCTCCTCTCAACTGTGACGCCTGTCATCTTGGCAAGCATCACTATTCCTCCTTCCCGTTGAAGCAAGGTCGTGGCTCTATACGTCTGTTTGATCTCATTTACGCCGATATCTGGGGTCCTGCTCCTACCCTCACCGTTGGTCGGGGTAGTTCATATTTTGTTACTTTCATTGATGACTTTTCTAGATGTACTTGGGTGTATCTCTTACGAGATCGCTCTGAATTATTCGATGTATGGACATCCTTTTATCATTTAATTCAAAATCAGTTTGGTGTTTCAATTAAAGTCTTACGCTCTGATAATGCTAAGGAGTATATTAGTCAAGCTTTTTCATCCTTCTATATGCAACGTGGGATTGTTCATCAAACTACTTGTGTCTATTCCTCTCAACAAAATGGGGTGGCAGAAAGCAAAAACCATCACCTACTTGATGTCGCTCGCACTCTGCTAACGCATATGCATGTCCCTCGCTCCTATTGGGGTTATGTTGTTCTCATTTCCTGCTACCTCATCAATCACATTCCCTCCACAGTTCTCCATGGTCAATCCCCATTCTCCATTCTCTATCCGGGCAAGGATCCTTTTCCTCTCCCTCGACATATCATTGGGTACACAGCTTTTGTGCACGCTCCCTCTGCCACTCATGACAAACTCTCCCCTCGCTCCACAAAATGTGTATTTCTGGGGTACTCTACAACTCAGAAAGTGTATTGTTGTTTTGAACCCATTCTACGCAAGCAGTTCGTCTCCGCCGACTTTACCTTCTTCGAGAATGCTCCCTATTTTTATGTTGACTCCCCTCCTCTTCCTGCGGCTTCTGATTCTCCTACTATTCTTTCCAACCAATCTACACCTGCCGAGGTTTTTCCACCTTCACCATCTCTATCGTCTCCTCCTCTCTCTTCACCTTCGCTATCTCTCTCTTCTCCTCCGATGTCACTCTCTACTCCCGGGCCAGCTCTCTCCACCACGGATACTCCGGATGCTGAGGAACCCGCGGAGCTAGATATCCTCATTGCCCTTCACAAAGGGGTTCGTGCATGTACCGAGTACCCGCATGCTGTTGTTGTTTCCTATGATTGTCTTACCCCTTCTTGCAGAGCTTTTGCACTGGCTATCTCAGCCACTGCCACCCATTGTTCCTACCCTGAGGCCCTTTCTGTTCCTCATTCGAAGGCTAGCATGGATGAGGAGATTGCTACTCTCACTGAATGGGGTACATGGACCCTTTGTACTCCTCCCTTCGGCACAGATATCATTGGCTGTCGCTGGGTCTTTATGTTGAAGTTCTGACCTGACGGCAGTTTGGATCGTTACAAGGCCCGTCTTGTTGCCAAAGGATTTACCCAGACTTATGGAGTCGACTATTTTGACACCTTCTCTCCAGTTGCTCGTCTCAGCACTATCAGGGTCCTGCTCGCTGTGGTTTTCAACAAGGATTGACCTATTTCTCAACTGGATGTTAAGAATTAAATTCTATATTTGGATCTTCAGGAGAACGTCTACATGGAGCATCCCAATGGTATGTTGCTCAGCGGGAGACACAAGTATGCCGGCTAAAGAATGCTATCTATGGCCTAAAGCAAAGCCATCGGGCATGGTTTGACAAGTTCAGCGGGATTGTGGCGGGCGTGGGTTTTATGAGAAGTTTTGCTGATCACTATTTATTTATTCACAAAACCTCCCTGGGTCTGCTGGTGCTTGCAGTATATGTGGATGATATTCTTCTCACTGGAGATGACCAGGCTGGGATAACTTTGACAAAGAAGCATCTTCACCAACACCTAGTCACAAAGGATATGTGTTATCCAAAATATTTCTGGGGATAGAAATTTCTCGAAAGCCCAATTCCCTTGTCCTCTCCCACTGCAAGTATGCTCTTGATTTGCTAAAAGAGATAGAGTTGACTGGGGCTAAACCTGTCTGATGCCCCCATCACGACTGGACAAGATAAAACATGGATGGATGACTCTCCTCTTCTTTCAGATGTATCAGGTACAGATGTCTAGTTGGTAAACTTAATATCTCACGGTGAGCAGACCTGAATTGCCTATGCTGTAATCAAAGTTAGCCAATTCATGCAAGCTCCTAGGGAGTGCCATCTATAGTCTGCCCTAAGGATATTGGAGTATGTTAAATCAGGGCCTATAAAAGGACCACTCTTTCAGAAGAATGGTCATTTAAGAGTTAAAGCGTACTCAGATTCGAGCTATGTTGATGACAAAGGAGACCGCAAGTCAACGTCAGGGCTTTGCACCATTGTGGGTGGAACTCTTGTGAGATGGAAGAGCAAGAAACAATCTGTCGTCTCCAGAACCAGCGTAGAAGCAGAATATCGAAGTATGGAATCGAGCGCATGTGAATTAAAGTGGTTACGGGCTCTCATGCTTGACTTAGGAGAGGTCTATAACCATCCTCTACCTATGTTTTGTGACAACAAGACAGCTATATACGTCTCCAAAAATTCGGTCTTCCATGAGAGAACAAAGCACATTGAAGTTGACTGCCACTTTATTCGCGAAGAGATTTTGAAGAAACAAATTTGCACTCCGTTCGTCACCTCCGATAAAGAGTTGGCAAATGTTTTCACCAAGGCAGTGCCCACCTCCTTTCTTCACAGTTGCGACAAGCTTGGAATGATAGATATATATGCTCCAGCTTGAGGGGGAGTGTTGTTGTATGGACATCGGGCGGTCTGGCGGTCTGACTCTGGAAGATTAGAGACCGAGCGGTCGGTCGGTTTCTCTCCAGCGGTTTTGTGGCGGGACTGTTATTGTTGGTGTCCGGGCAATTTGACAGTTTGTCTCAGGCGTCTTGGAGACCGGGCGGTCTGGCGGTATCCCATGGTGGCTTGTTCTCTCCTTCTGGTGGTTGTCAGGCGGTTAGCCTATTCGTCTAACTGCGTGGCATGTTCAGCTTGTTTTTTATGTTAAACCACTTACACCTGTAATTATATAGTCCCACAATGCTTAATTGTAATCTCTCTCATGTCCTCCATTTTATAAAAGAGAGGCTATACCTTTGTAATAGATATCTTTTTTGGATAATAAAATTTCTTACTCCAAATTTTTGGCCTATTTGTTTTCTTTTCGCACATCATAGAATAATTCTAGACAGGTTGTCTAAGTGATGTGAAAGGTGGTCATAAAGTGAAGATGCCGGAAAGGCAGGAAGTAGCCTAAGTGTCCAAGTCCACAGAAATATTTCTAAGTCCACAGGCGATGAGTGATGAAGACACACTCAACGCCATACAACAAAAGGCTGTGAGTAGAACTCAGTTCAGAAATTCATCGAATTGAGTTCGGAGTTCGTCGAGCTGAGCTCACCATTTGTCGAGCTAAGTTTAGAGTTTGAGACTCTGAGTTCATCGAGCTTAGTTCAGAACATTAGTCGAACCGAGTTCAGAGTTTGATGCAAACAACCGCCTTTAACATGATGACGATGGTACCGACACGCTTTCGGATGATGGTACCTCTCCAATCAAAGACGCACGTAGACGTGACAACCATTTTGATAAACTCCATCGTCGTTACAACCTCCGCATGCGGCGCCATAATAATAAATTAATACATTTAAATATTATATTATAAGTATTAATTATTTATTTCCATGTTTCCTTTTTATTAAAATTTGTTTTGTTTGGACAATATTTATTTTTCATGCTTTGAGGGCTGCATGTATCCATTTAGTTTGTGAGCCTATAAATATGATATTATGTAGTAGGATTTGGACAATTGATGAATGAAAAGAGCGTAACCCTAAAAATTTGAAATCCCCCTTGTTTTTTACCCTCTCCTTTAGCCGCCAGCCTCCTTCTCCCCCTAGTGGTTCGGCCACACCAACTCCCCCTCCTCCCTCCTCTCTTCTCCACCATAAAATCTCCTCTCCTCTCATACTACGACCAACTAATCGAAGGAAATCTCCCCTAGAAGATCTCAGTCTCATCTTGTCTTCCCTCATAGGGTCGGAAAAACTTGGATCCTCCTTCTTGGTGGAATTTTCGGCCAAAGGACAAGATCTACCGCACCGAAGACCCTACTCTGGCGTGAAGCGAAGAAGGCAGGCGAGTTTCTCTCCGTTGGCGTGGCTCCGGTGGAACCGTTGAAGGTCGATCACGACATGCGTAGATCTAAGTTCTGTGATCTATTTCCTAGTGGGGTAACAAAATTTCTACATCTTGGAGATTTATTTTCCCTCTAGATAATTTTTGTTGTGGAAAACTTGTGGTATGAAATTTTGATAGCGTTGAAATCATCGTGGTTTTCTTGAACGATTTGTGTTTATTTTAATTTTTTTTAAGTTCGAGAGGTTTGGCGAGCCTCGTTTCTTTTTCTTGGGAGATATCTACCATTTGGAATCGTATTTTCTTGATGGATCTCTTTTGGTACAACACCGCTCGATCGGATCCAATATTGGTCCTTTTAGCTTGATTCAGATATCGACTTATAGCTTTTGATCGATCTCTAACGGTTTGGCTATCCGTACGTTACCATCAGATCGATAAAATTGCAAACGTGTGTGCTGCAAATAAATTTTGTGTGAAACGTAACTAGTGGAACGTTTAGAGAGAGTTAAATTGTCCTTAAAATTCGTATTGCACATACAAGCCTGCTTCAATTTGGTATCAGAGGGAGGTTCACGTCAATTTCCCAATTGACACCCTCCCCTTCTTGCCTTTCTTGTCGACACGCACTTCTCTTGCACGTCGTTTTGTCAAAATTATATAAAAAAATTCCCTGGTCTGCCAATAGCGGCCTAAATTTCTTATTTTTCTGCGAAAAAAATAATTTAATAGTCTCTTATTTATTATCATTAAGAAAATGAAAAAAAATAATTGTTTTACCCTAGATAGTAAGTGGGAACAATTCTTTCCGTTGTCGTTTCCCTGAGGCCTGAACTACTGTTTTGCATGCGCACTAGATTAGGCACGGAGTATGCTCCGCCTTCCTCCCAAATGGCGGATAAGCGTGTTGGATCCCTAGTTTGATTTGTGCTAGGTTCACTAACTTAGGATGATGTGACCCAACATGTATAGCCAGGGTCAAAGTTGTGTCCTAGAGTCTAGGCCAAGTCCTCTGTAACAGCATCATATGGACAAGCCATCATCAGACTGCCAGAGACTCAAGACATAGAGTTTTCCTAAAGATTCAAGAGACTAAGTAAAATGAGTTCGACGTTCGTCGAACGCAGGTCGACGATAGTCGTACTTAGCTCGACGATCTTAGAGAAATATTCTTAGAGCTGAGCTCGACGAACTTCAGTCTCAGATTGACGATCCTTGGATTCTACCTTCAGCATTATAAGTGCAGACTGCTCTCTAGACTCAGGTCGACGAACCTAGTTCTCAGGTCGACAAACTTCATTCTTTTCTCAACGAATTCTGGATTTTCACTTCAACTATATTGCCAGAGGTTCATCAATTTTTCTCTAAGTCCAGAATCATTTTCAGCTCGACGAATTCAAGGTTCTCCAGACTTAGCTCGACGAACACCATTATTTGGTCGACGAATCTATGGACTATCACAATATTCTGTCTAGACTATGTTCTCTAGTCTCAGTTCGACGAACTCAGTTCTCTGCCCGACGAATTCTGGAACCAGAAGACTTATGTTGACACTCAGAGTATATGTCGACACCAACTAAGTCGACACTAGAAGAATTTATGTCGACATCCAGATCATCAGTAGACATTGAGGAAAGGTTATGTCGACACTACACAGAAGACTTGTGTCGACACACAGGAGTCATTATATCGACATAGAACATTTGACAACTCCAGAATAATTGTTGAACTCCAGTCGACGAACACACTTACCAGCTCGATGAATAGGCAAAGATCAAAAGAAACAGCAGTTCAGTTTCCAGCTCGACGATCATGGAACTCAGCTCGACGAATAGAAGCCATCTGGTCGACGAATACAACATCTCAGCTCGACGAACTGTGGACTCAGTTCGACAAATTCTGCAAACTGCTCGACGATTCCACACTTAGTTATTTCCGGCCTTCTGTCCCCACTCTAATTTGATAATTCCGGAGTAATTAATGCTCTATTCTCTGAATGTATCAGTTAGAAGGAGCATTAATTATGGTCTTCTCCAGGATTATTGCTTGCCGTTTTTCCATGGGACAGTTGGGGAAATAAATCAATGCCGATTATTCTCATGGCTGTTAGCATTAATTGCAGATGCCTTCAAATTTTCGAAACACAGAGAAGAAGAATAATAACGGATATACACATTCAGATACACAGAGAATCAACAACAGAAACTTACTAAGAAAGCTTCACAGAGAGCATAGCTTACAGAGAAGCACATAGAGATTACAGAAAAACATTCAATCTTGCATAATCTGCTCTGTCAAAGAAGAAGCATTTTTCTGATACACAGAAGTTCTTTACCAGAAGCTCATCAGCAGTTGGAGAAGAAGAACAACAATACCTATATCAAGAGTCTTCTTTCTTCAAGTACTCCAGGACACTTCAAAAGGACAACTTCAGTTCAATCTGTCAAAGAAGTTCCTGAAAACTATTGCTGGTCAAGGATTCAGTTTGAAGACCTATCACCCTGAAGCTTAGCTCTTTTATTTTTCCCTGATCCATTCTGCATCTCAGGGGGAGCCATAAGCTATAATCAATCCAGAGTCTTCTCAGTTGTATATTAAGAAAGAGAAGACAAAATCATCTCTCACCCCCACCTCTGTAAAGGGTTGTCATCTCCCTTCAAAAGTGATTCCTTTGTTGCAAGTCTCCTTATCAAAAGACTTGGGTTAGTTTTTGAGCAACTGATCAAAAGCTCATTGGTGTCAGGCACCTGATCAAAAACCTGAGTGGATTCCTACCAAGGGTGGTAGAAGAGTGGATGTACCCAGGTTGGGGAACCACTATAAAATTCTTGTGTCGTCTGGTTGCCTCCTTTTCATTTGTTCTTGCTGTGCTTGTGCTTTAGATTTATTACTTGGTAATTTAGTAATTCTGCACTTTTAATTTACAGCAAAAGATGTAATAGCAGTTAAGAAATATTTAAGAATACTCTATTCACCCCCCCCCCCTCTAGAGTATTTCTGATCTAACTCTCACTTTCAATTGGTATCAGAGGGGGTTCCTTTGGTTGTACAAGTTAAATCTTAAACTAAAAGATCCTTGTTAGATCTACACATCACTTTATTCTTACTTAAATTATAAACACAGCATGGCACAGAACAAGGACTATGCAAGCACTAGACCTCCAGTTTGCAACCTTAATAGGTTTGCCATCTAAAAGGCAAGAATTAGGTTATACATGAATTCGATTGATGAAGACATCTACAATTCCATTTTGACAGGTCACCCACAGGCATCTACAGGTACAACATCTTCCAGCAACAATGCAGTCCCACCACCTGAGTGGACTGAAGCTCAGAAGAAATCAAAGATTGTTGATGCCAAAGCCATGAACATATTGGCTCAAACTATGTCAGATGATATCTTTCAGAAGTTGGCTTAGTGCTCCTCTACAAAAGCAATCATGGATTCACTTAATCAAATGGTTGCTGGCTCAGCAGATGAGAGGAAATATAGACGATCAAACCTCATCACACAATATGAAAACTTCAAGAAGGATGAGGCAGAAATAGTTGAAGTGATGTACAACACACTTAGCTCCATCATCAGTGTGCTAAGGACCTTAGATAAAGAAATCACCTTGACTGAAGTTAATGACAAGATCCTAATGTGCTTCCCAAGCTCATGGGACACCAGGATATAGCCCATCAAGTAGGCCAGATGCCTGAATGAGATTTCAACTGAATCTCTATTAGGCAAACTGAAGTCATATGAGCAGCTAATCAAGTCCAGAGAGGCAGTGGAACACAGAACTCCTCCTCCAGCAAGGAAAGAACAATCCATTACATTCAAGGCTGCTGAAGAAACTGAAGCCCCAATAGTCAATGAAGAGCTAATGAGTCTCTTTGCCAAGAGATTCTTCAAACTGGCAAGAAAAGACTTCAGAAGGAAGTCATCCAGAATTGACAGCCATCCAAGGTATGACAAAACCCCCATTAAAGAGGTAGTGTGTTATGTGTGTAGGAAACCAGGACATTTCATGTCTGAATGCCCTGAAAATCAAAAGAAGAAAAGAAGAAAAGAGAAGGAATCAAGAAGCAAGCATTACAGCAAGACCTCTTCCAGTAAGCACAAAAAGAAGGACAAAGGATTTGTGGCTGAAACATGGAGTGACACAGAAAATGAATCCACATCTTCCAGCTCCAGTGAAGAAGAAGAGGAGGCCAAGGCAAAGGAGGTTTGCCTCATGACAATTGATGCAAGCAGTAGCAGATCAGATACAGATGAATCTGATAATGAAGAAAACCTATCAGCTGAAGATCAGGTAATAGCATCTTATGATTTTGAATTTAATGAATTTAAATTTGAATTTAAAAACCTATGCTTAGATTTGATAAGCTCTGAGATGGAAATCAAACTTCTCAGAGATACATTGAATGATCTAGATAAAATCACCTCTAAAAATGCAACTATATCTAGTGAACTGAAATCTGCAAATGAACAAATCATTTTTCTGAAATCAGAACTTAGCAAAGCTAAGATATTAGAAGAATCATTAAATGGCAGAAGCTTGAAATTACTAGATATAAGCAGCACAGTTAATGCTAGAAAAAATAACTCCAGATTAGAATTAGGAGCCACATCCAGTGAACCAACCCTAATCCAAAGGAATCATCTTTCAAAACCTGTAAATTTTATCTCTGATAAAGGAAATAAAAACACTGAACAAGTAAATAAGGATAATAAAATCCTAGAACAAATTGAAGCTAAGGACAAAATTAAAAATTAGAAGAATGATAAAAATAACAATGTTCAGCAGTTATCGTCGAACCCAGATCGACGATATAGGAACAGATCGTCGAACTCAGAACGACAATCTCTGAATGCAAACTACAATAATAATCATTCGTCTAACTGCGATCGACGAACTTTGTATGGTTCATCGAGCAGAGATCGACGAACGCGGGGCACAGAGAATGAACATGTTTATTCTCTAGGCAGAGATCGATGATCTCAACCCAATTCGTCAAACTTTGGTCGACGAATTTATAGCAATTCGTCGAACCCAGGAAGACTTAATCAAAACTACAATTCTAACAGCAACTTAAATACTTCTAAGAAACCATTTAACCCACTAGCTGACTGGATCATACCACCGAGGAGATATCACCCTCTAGGATATAAGTCCCAACCTGAATTCTCTGTTATTTCCAGCTTCGCTTATCAGCCATACAAAGGACCCAAGGTAACCTGGGTCAAAAACCATTAACTGTTTTCTATTGCAGGTGAAGAGTTGTCCAGGGGTAAATCAAACTTAGTACTTAGACAGTGGCTCCTCCAAACACATGTCTGGCAGCAAGGACATCTTAACCAACTACAAGTCCAAGCTGGGGCCTAAGGTTATCTTTGGTGACTCTAAATGTGGACAGTCAGAGGGATTCGGAGAAGTAAGAATAGGAGCTGTCACATTAAAAAAAGTGACATATGTAAGTGGACTCAAGCATAACCTCATATCCATAAGTCAGTTATGTGATGATGGTTATCAGGTATACTTTAACCCATCCACTTGTTCTATTATTGATAAAAACAACCAAACAGTTTTAACTAAAAGTAGATAAGGCAACATATACTTCGTAAATTTTCTTTCTGCGAAAACCGATATCTGCTTACTTAACTTAACTAGTAATCAGAATGACTTATGGCACAAAAGACTAGGTCATGTAAATCTGAAAAACATTGCTAGGCAATCTAAGCACAACCTTATTAGAGGTCTACATTCTGGTCCCTACAAGAAGAAAGCTCTCTGCGGGGCTTGTCAATTAGGCAAGCAAACTAAAAGTAGTTTCAAATCAGTTAATAAGAGTGATTCACCTAGGATTTTGTACTTGCTACATTTGGATCTCTTTGGACCCATTGCAGTATAAAGCCTAGGAGGGAAATCCTACACTTTTGTTATAGTGGATGACTTCTCCAGGCTCAGTTGGGTATTCTTTCTGAGATCAAAGTCAGATACCTTCAAGGTTCTTACAGATTTTCTCAGGACCATACAGATTGAGTTCTCTACTCATGTTGCATTGATCAGAAGTGATCATGACATAGAGTTTGAGTCTCTTCTTATACATGAGTTCTGTGAGAAGGAAGGTATCAGGCATTACTTCTCAGCTCCAAGAACTCCCCAACAAAATGGGGTAGCTGAAAGGAAAAATAGGACACTCATTGAACCTGCAGATACATTGCTTGCAGATGCTTACATGCCCCTAACCTTTTGGGCAGAGGCTGTAAGCACAGCAAATTATGCCCTGAACAGGAGCTTAATTCACAAACTAAAGAACAGGACTCCCTATGAATTGCTCAAAGGGAAGAAACCTAAAATAAACTATTTTAAAGTATTTGGTTGTACCTGTTATATACACAATAACAACAAGAAATACATTAGAAAGTTTGAGGCTAAGGATGAAGAGGGAGTCTTTCTAGGATACTCCCAAGTAAGCAAGTCCTATAGGGTTTTTAACAAATCAACGTTGAAAATTAAAGAGTCTATTCATGTTTCATTTGATGAGACTAATATGTATTGCAAGGAGAAAGAAGTTTCTAACAATAACAACTTGCAGGTACCCCAATTGTGTGGGAGCTTGGATGGACTAAACCTCACCCAAGAGGTGCTAACTCATCCCTCTCCACAAGCTATTGAAGAAAGTGAAGAAGAAGAAGTTGAAGATAATGAATCTCTACCAACAGCAAATACAATTCCACAAGAGGAACTAATTCACAGTGTTGTTGCACAACCAACTCCACCCACTGATTTTGTCACACTTAGGGATCACCCCAGATCTCAAGTGATTGCAGACATATCAGCAGGTGTACAGACAAGGCATCAACGTACCCAAGATTTGATGCATGCCTGTTTTCTCTCTCAGGTTGAACCCCTTTCCATTCATCATGCTGAGCAGGAACCCCACTGGATTCTTGGAATGCAGGAGGAAGTAAATCAATTTGAGAGATGTAGAGTTTGAGATTTGGTTCCAAGAAACTACCCAGTTATTGGAACCAAATGGGTTTACAGAAACAAGCTGGATGCCCAAGGAGTCATTATGAAAAACAAGGCTAGGCTTGTTGCTCAAGGATATATGCAAGAAGAAGGAATTAATTATGATCAAACCTTTGCACCTGTTGCATGGTTGGAAGCCATAAGAATATTCCTTGCCAATGCATCATACAAGAGGTTCAAGGTCTTTCAAATGGATGTGAAGAGTGCTTTTTTAAATGGAGTGCTACAAGAAGAGGTTTATGTATAACAACCTCCAGGTTTTGTTTCTCCAACTTATCCCTCTCATGTTTTTAAATTGCATAAGGCTCTTTATGGTCTTAAGCAAGCTCCAAGAGCTTGGTATGAGACCTTAGCTAGTTTTCTATTAGAGCATAAATTTACAAGAGGAACTGTAGATAAAACTCTTTTCACTAGACATCATAAGGACCAAATCTTATTAGTATAAATTTTTGTGGATGATATTATATTTGGCTCTACAAATTCCAAATTATGCAAGAGGTTCTCTAACCTCATGCATTCCAAATTTGAAATGAGTAGCATTGGTGAGCTTTCATACTTCCTTAGCCTCCAAGTGAAGCAGCTCCCTGATGGCATCTTCATCTCTCAAGCAAAATATGCTAAAGAAGTTTGGGATGGCTGATGCCTCAGTAAAGAAAACTCCCATGGCTACTAATGCTGTTGTGGACTCTGATGTACCAGGGAAACCTGTGGATCAGAAACTTTATAGGGGCATTGTTGGGTCCCTATTATACCTCAAAGCAAGTAGGCCAGACATTATGTTTGCCACATGTCTTTGTGATAGGTTCCAGGTGAACCCTAAAGAATCTCATCTAATTTTACAAAAAAAGGATTTTGAGATATATAAAGAGTTGTCCTAATCTAGGCCTATGGTATTCTGCTGAATCAGAATTTGAGTTAACTGGATACTCTGATGCTGATTTTGCTGGAAGCAGGGTAGATAGAAAAAGTACTTCAGGGACTTGCCAGTTCCTGGGTATGAGATTAGTATCTTGGTTTTGTAAAAAGCAAACATCAGTTTTAACCTCAACTGCTGAAGCAGAATATATTGCAGCATGTAGCTGTTGTTCACATATGCTTTGGATACAAAATCAGCGACTAGATTATGGGTTCAACTTAAATAATTCAACCCTACTCTGTGATAATACAAGTGCTATAGCCATAGCCCAGAATCCAGTTCACCATAGTAGGACAAAACACATTGATATAAGACATCATTTCATTAGGGAGTGTGTAGACAAAAATAAAATCAAGCTTGTCTATATCTACACTGATTTACAAAGCGCTGATATATTCACCAAACCTTTGGATGAGAGAAATCATATGTTCTTTGTGAATCAACTTGTAATGATCAATGGAGAAGACTTTATTTGATTTTTGTCTGCAGTCGACGAATTTTTCAAAGTTCGTCGAACGGAGTTCGACGAACCGGGGAAAGTTTGAGAGATATTCGTCGAACGGAGATCGATGAAATCTCTGTGAGTGAAACAAGTTTCGTCGAACGGAGTTCGACGAACTTGCTTCAGAAGATATTCGTCAAACGGAGTTCGACGAACTGTCTTCAATTCTTCTGGATAAGATCGACGAATTATTTCAATCAAAACTATTTCGTCGATGTTAGTTCGAAGAATTCGCTTTATCTTCGTGGAACGGAGTCTGTTGATTCATATTCTTGAAAACCCTATATTTAGGTTTTCTTCGACCTCCGTCCCACGCTTTCTGTTCTCTTGCACTTGATCGCCGTTTCTCTTCTATGCAGGTAAATCCATGGCGATTCCAGCAGGAGCTCTAGTCGCTGTGAAGTTTGACACTGGATTTGATGTCGACTTCGCCTCGTTCCAGCACTCGGATCCAATCTTTCTTTATATTCTGGAACTTTTGGAAGAACAGAATCTGAAGAACCTGATGACTACAAGGATAAAGCTCGCAGGAACAAAAATTAGGGAATGGTTTTATACTTCATCCACTTCTGAAGACAATACTATGACAGGATCAATCGCGGGTAACACTGTCTCCTTAACTCCCGCGGTTTTAACCTAAATATTTGGTTTGACAAATGGCGAAGAGGAATTAGAAATTGATTCTGAAGAGTTTGATATGATGCTAAATCTGATGGGTTATGCTGGTGACAACCCAAATAAACAGTTGAAAAAGCATCTGTCCGCAACATACAAGTTTCTGGCAGACATTGTTCGGAAGGTCTTGCTTGGAAAGCATACTGCCCATGACTACATCACAAGGCATCAGTTCTTGGAAATGTGTGCAGTAATAAATAAGAAGCCTGTGGACTGGGCTCAGATCCTTTTTGATCTGATAAAGAAGAAAAATAATAAGAAAGAAGTGTGCTTTGGAAGGATCCTAGGGATCTTCCTCAAGGAGAAAGCTGCTGAATCACTGGTCTCCCAGACCATATTCATCAATGCCTGTAAAAGGCTCACCTGTGCCGTATTTGGCAGATGGGAGAGGACAATAACCAAGCCAACCAAGGCTTCTACCTCTTCCACCCCAGCTTCTAAAGGCACCAGGGATGTTAAAGCCACTTCCCCACCTACTGAAGAGCTTCATCCAACACCACCATCTCTTCCAGCCCCCTTCCAGCAACTAAAATTCCTTCCTCTCCCATTATCTCTTCAAAACCACAACAACAACATACTCATGTTCCTACTCCTCCTCCATCTCAACATACTTCACCAGCTCCATCTCCACCAATTGACATCACTGACATTCCATCTTCCCCTCCTCAAGACAATCAACCACCAATACATCCTGATTCCCCCCATGAAACCTACATTGCTACACCACCAAAATCTCCTCTTCCACCTCATCTATCTTCCATACCATCTTATCATCTACCAACAGACACCATCATGCAAGATGCCACCAATCCATCCCCATCAACATCCAGCATCCCTCCAGATGTTCACATACCTGATGCTCCACTTTCTATCCCTCCCATAGTTCCCACTTCTACACCTTCTATAACACAATCTACCATTCCATCATTGGACCACTCCACCATATCTTCCATCATTTCCATAATCACTCCCCTCCTCAAGTCCCTTATAGCAGAGGCCATTACACCTCTTGCTATCACCATCTCCTCTCTCTCAGACAAAATCTCTACTCTTTCTACTCCCCCTCCTCAGCCAGGGGACTGACCTCAGTTCACACTGAAACCAGGCAGGGGGAGATGCGTGAACATGAAGCAGCGGCTACATCTTCAGAGGCAGCAACTGTAGCTCCAGCAGTAGATGCTCCAGCTTCAGCAACAGCAGCAGAGTGTACAAAATACATAGATAAAGATTTGATTGATTTTATTGAAACTGATATGGATTTTGATGAATCATATTCTGAAGAGCCTAATACTGTTGGTGATTTCATTCTTAATCCCACAATTAATTTAGAACATTTGTTGAGACTTTTTGATAGTGTACATATGTATTACCTTCCAGCAGAGATCACTAAGCCATCCTTGGCTATTACACCATACACTTCCCCCATCTCTTCAGAAGTTGTTAAGCAACTTAGGGACAGTTCTGCTATTACACAGCCAGTAGTCACTCCACCTCCAGAAGTAGTGGTTGTTCCCTTTCTTCAATAATGTCTTCAGCACCAACTTTTGTAATGGATGACTCTCCCATGCCACATCTAGATGAACTGATCTTGGCTGATATTGCAAATGAAAATAAGGTAGCAGCTGAAAGCTCTGTCCCAGTTAGTTCTAATTTTTGAGTTGCTTCTCCTCCAAATCCTGCTGAAACTCCAACACTTGTTGCAACTCCTGCTCCTACTCCAGAAAAACCTGTTATTTCTGCTAAAGCTTTGAAAGCTCTGGATGATCTATATGATAACCCTCAGGGTTCTGATAATGATGATGATGAAGATGAGGATGAGGATTCAGATGAGGAGGATACAAAGAAGAAGAAGCAAGTTTCAAAGAAAAGATAAGCTCCTCCTCCTCCTACTCCTAAGCCTAATCCAAACAATGACACCCCTTACTACATTCTTCAAAAGATAACTCCATACAAGTGGATGCCAGCATGGATGTGGCTATCTAAGAATCAGCAAAAGGAAAGGAAGAAGAGTAGAAGATACTCTCCTCCACTAGCTCAAAGGTATAGGAAAGATCCACCTCCTCCTCCTCCTCCTGCAGCTGGTACTTCTGGCTCTAGTTCTCAAAGGTCTGCCCCCATTCGAACATATTAAATACATCAAGGGAGACCTCATCATGAAAGCAGCCAGTACAGGCAACAACCCTGAGGAAAACAACATCAACAGCAACAACAACATAAGCAATAACAACATCAACAAGCTGAAAGTCCTAAAAGACCACTCTCTCCTATTGTTCCTTATGAAGATACAGAAACAGGCAACACTGCTAAAATGGACAAGTTCTAGGAACTAGTAGGCCTTTCTATGATCAACAAGCCAAAGGCTGAAGGGAAGGATACTTCTGAATACACTACAATGTCAAAGTACAGGAGAGAAGAACTAAAAAGGTTTGAAAAGACTAACAAAATTTTTAATGTTGATGATTATATGAAATTACGTCCTGAAGCAGTGGTCCCTAGAGCTACATCTCTGAAGATTATAGGGGCTGCTGACTTGACAATGACTATGGAACAAGCTTTAAATCCAAACTGGGAAATAGTCTTTACCAAGCGAGGAGACACGGGCAAGGATGCAAAACAACAGGAGAAGAAGCAGAAGAAGTGAAATATGAACCATCTTATTTCTATTTTTCTATCTTAAACAATTTCATTTTGTCTGAACAAAGCTTTTGTGTAAATATATCTGCTGCATGTGTCAACTATCTCACCAGATATATCTTTTTACTGCTTCGTTTACTTTAAGTTTTTGTTTTGAGTGTATTAGTGACCTCACCCAAAAAGTTTGAGATTGTTGGATCCCTAGTTTGATTTGGGATAAGTTCACTAACTTATGATGATGTGACCCAACATGTATAGTCAGGGTCAAAGTTGTGTCCTAGAGTATATGTCAAGTCCTCAGAAACAACATCACATGGACAAGCCATCATCAGACTGCCAGAGACTCAAGATAAGAGTTTTCCTAAAGATTCAAGAGACTAAGTAAAATGAGTTCGACGTTCGTCGAACGTAGGTCTACGATAGTCGTTCTCAGCTCGACGATCTTAGAGAAATATTCTCAGAGCTGAGCTCGACGAACTTCACTCTCAGATCGACAATCCTTGGATTCCACCTTCAGCATTATAAGTCCAGACTGCTCTCTAGAGTCAGGTCGACGAACCTAGTTCTCAGGTCGACGAACTTCATTCTTTGCTCGACGAATTCTGAATTTTCACTTCAACTATATTGCCAGAGTTTCATCAATTGTTCTCTAAGTCCAGAATCATTTTCAGCTCGACGAATTCAAGGTTCTCCAGACTTAGCTCAACAAACACCATTCTTTGGTCGACGAATCTATGGACTATCACAGCATTCTGTCGAGACTATGTTCTCTAGTCTCAGGTCGACGAACTCAGTTCTCTGCGCGACGAATTCTGGAACCAGAAGAGGTATGTCGACACTTAGAGTATATGTCGACACCAACTAAGTCAATAATAGAAGAATTTGTGTCGACATCCAGATCATCAGTCGACATTGAGGAAAGGTTGTGTTGACAGCACACAGAAAACTTGTGTCGACACACATGAGTAATTATGTCGACACAGAACATTTGGCAACTCCAGAATAATTCCTGAACTCCAGTCGACGAACACACTTACCATCTCGATGAATAGGAAAAGATCAAAAGAGACAGCAGTTCAGTTTCCAGCTCGACGATCATGGAACTCAGCTCGACGAACAAAAGCCGTCTGGTTGATGAATACAACATCTCAGCACGATGAACTGTGGACTCAGTTCGACGAATTCTGTCAACTGCTCGACGATTCCAGACTTAGTTATTTCCGGTCTTCTGTCCCCAATATAATGCGATAATTCCTGAGTAATTAATGCTCTAACATTCTCTGAATGTATCAATTATAAGGAGCAGTAATTATGGTCTTCTCCAGGATTATTGTTTGTCGTTTTTCCATGGGACAGTTGGGGAAATAAATCAATGACGATTATTTTCAAGGCTGTTAGCATTAATTGCAGAAGCATTCAAATTTTCGAAACACAGAGAAGAAGAATAACAACGGATATACACATTCAGATACACAGAGAATCAATAACAGAAAATTATTGAGAAAGCTTCACACAGAGCATAGCTTACAAAGAAGTACATAGAGATTACAAAAAAACATTCAATATTGCATAATCTGCTCTGTCAAAGAAGAAGCATTTTTCTGATACACAGAAGTTCTTGAACAGAAGCTCATCAGCACTTGGAGAAGAAGAACAACAATACCTATATCAAGAGTCTTCTTTCTTCAAGTACTCCAGGACAGTTCAAAAGGACAACTTCAGTTCAATCTGTCAAAGAAGTTCCTGAATACTATTGCTGGTGAAGGATTCAGTTTGAAGACCTATCACCCTGAAGCTTAGCTCTTTTATTTTTCCTGATCCATTCTACATCTCAGGGGGAGCCATAAGCTATAATCAATCCACAGTCTTCTCAGTTGTATATTGAGAAAGAGAAGATAAAATCATCTCTCACCCCCATCTCTGTAAAGGGTTGTCATCTCCCTTCAAAAGTGATTCCTTGGTTGCAAGTATCCTGATCAAAAGACTTGGGTTGGTTTTTGAGCACCTAATCAAAAGCTCATTGGTGTCAGACACCTGATCAAAAACCTGAGTGGATTCCTACCAAGGGTGGTAGAAGAGTGGATGTACCCAGATTGGGGAACCACTAAAAAATTCTTGTGTCGTCTGGTTGCCTCCTTTTCATTTGTTCTTGCGGTGCTTGTGCTTTATATTTATTGCTTGGTAGTTTAGTAATTCTGGACTTTTAATTTACAACAAAAGCTGTAATAACAGTTAAGAAATATTTAAGAATACTCTATTCACCCCCCTCTAGAGTATTTCTGATCTAACTCTCACTTTCAGAGCGGGATGCCAGTCATAGTTCCACAGCGATTGAAGAACTCCATCAGGAGTTCACGAATCAGTTGACAGAGAGTAGGGAGATGATTCATGAAATGAGAATTAACCAAACCGCTCCCCATAATCAACCCGACCACATACATGACGAAAGAAATAATAATCATCATAATGATCATGTTCCACATGCACCTTTTCAAAATAATATGGAACCATTTGAGTTTGATATTACTAGGGCGGTACGAGTCAAACCCCCATCGTATGATGTCCTGGGAGAACCCCAAGTTTTTTTAGGCTGGGTTATGGAGATGGAGTGTTATTTCGAGTGGCACAGTCTGACTTACGAAAATAAGGTGAGAGTAGCGAGGATGAAGCTTTTGGGTCAGGCTAAGATATTGTGGTTAAATGAGGAACGTCGTCTAGGAGCGGTGAATGGTGGCTTCCCACCAATTGGTTGGGCAGCCATGAAAGCTATGTTAACTGATCAGTACATCCTCGCGTATCATCGAACACAGATGTTTGATGAGTTAGCGACACTTAAGCTAGGGAATAGATCAGTCTCTGAATACATGAGTATTCTCAAGGATATGATGGTTAGGTGTGATGTTAGGGAGATGTCAGAGATCACCATATCTAGATTCCATAAGGGGCTCAACCCCGACATTCAGTGTAAGCTTCTGCGATATGGTCACACTGATTTGAGCACCACTTTTAATGCCGCATTGGATATCCAAAACACAATGTTTTCAAGTCCAAGAATTGATCTTTTCAGAAGTATAAGGTCAAATACATCTTAGGACAACCCCCTCCATTCACACCTAAGGAAAATGGTAAGTTCTATCGCATAATTCGAACTCGGTAGTTATAATGGCTAGGAATATTAAGAATCTTACTGGCGAGAGGGTACCCGTGGGAAGGATTAACAAAACGAACGCTACATGTTTTGCCTATGGTATCCAAGGACATTACTCTAGTGAATGTCCTACTAAACGCAAGCCTCTAGCCCTTTTAAATACCTCAACGGAACCTGCCAAGATAGTATATGAGGCTAGCAAAGATTCCGAGTCGGAGGGCATGCCTAGTGATATAGATGATAATAATAATATTATGGTGATGAGGTGTATCCTAGCTGTAACATCCCATTTCCAACTAGACCCCTAAGAGTGGTTTTGGCCATGACTACTTTGTGACAAAACCCTAGGAAGCCAGAAATGGGCCAAGAGATAGAAGGCCAAGGTGAGGATAACCATGTTCTGCCTATGGCACAACCTCATCACCAAACCTAGGGTTTGACCTTAGGGCTTCACCATGACTCCATGACCCCATCAAAACATCACTAACCTATCAGAGGGTCAACTAGAGCCTTAAGGGTCCATTGGAGTCAACCCAAAGTGGCCAATTTGACCTAGGACCACCATAGGCCTAAATTGGGCAAGGTGCCCTAACAAAGGGCAGTTGGCCTCTAATATGCCCAACCAACCTTGCCCAGGTCTTCCTAGACCTAAAGTGAGGTCAATGGGTCACTAAGGACACATTGGGGTCAGCCCTATAGGCCAAGTTGACCCAAGTCAACTCAAACCCCTAATCTGGTCAAAGTACTCTAACTGAGGGTAGGTGACCTCCAAAGTGCAAGGTAACCCTACATAACCCTTCCTAGACATTAGGGGAGGTCAATGGGTCACCAAGGACCCATTGGGGTCAACCCAAATGTTCATGTTGACCCAAGTTAACTCTAGCCCTAAAGTGGTCAAAGTGCCCTTACCAAGGGACATGTGACCCCCAAGATGCCCAACCAACCCTACTCAAGTCTTCCTAGACCTTACGGGAGTCTCATGGGTCACCGAGGACCCATTGGGGTCAACTCCAATGGTCATGTTGACCAAGGTCAACTCTATTCTAGTGTTAGGTCAAATTAGCCTAAGTGGGCTAACCCAAGCTCAAACCCATTTCCCCCACTTGGGCTAACCTCATTTTTATTATTAATATGAGTTAGTGGGCTGCCAATAGGCTGGAGGAGAGATCAAAATTCGGCCATGGTGAAATTCCACCTAGTGTCAACTACCTTCACCTAGGGGGGGGGATAGGTGACGTGCAGCATTTTTGCGGAATTAAAATTGTACCTGCCCACGAAAACAAAACAGCACAGCAAAGAAAATACACAAGCAATTTATAGTGGTTCCCCGATTTGGGTACATCCACTTTCCCCCTTCGACCTATCTCCCAACAAGGGATGACTCGGTCACTTCACCAACAGGATTGAAATACAATCCTTGCACTATCGGAAGGAACCCTTCCACACGTAGGAGACAACACTCCCACAACACGGGTTGCACCCAACTCTTACAACTAGGAACCAACGTTCTTTTACAATAAAAATGAAACTAGAATGTATAAGAAATACAAACAACTTTTGGAGACTAAGGTGTCCCTCTTCGTTCGATGACGTGTTCTTGAAGTCAACGAAGAGTCCACAAGCCTAGATCTCTCTTGGAGAGAATCTCCCCGAAATCGGCGGCGGCAAGAAGGGCGGCAGCTCGGTTCTCGGAATCGGCGGTGACAACGGTGTGTGGCTGCAGTACTTTGGAGACTCAATCTTCGTAGCAAACCAAGCAAGGTCTTCCAACGGTCACACTAGGATCGATCGTCTCGATCAATTCGGAAGGGGAAGGTTTTCCCGATCAACGAATCAAGAGACAAGGGATCTCTGGTTAGACGCGTGAGACGCTGTGCTTGGCAGAGCTTCTGTCGCCGGAAGATCTGGAAGAAACCGCGATCAAACGGCCGGCGATCGACTAGCATGAGCGGCGACGGCGGCGGAGTAGGTATCGCGATCTAGGTCACGTCGGCGGCTCATGTATATTTTTTTGTGTGTGTCCCTGCTGTTCAAAAAAATACGCGTGTATTTATACACTAGAATACTCCTTAATGATCGTTGTGGGTCCCACTAGAAGAAACCCCAAGCCCGGTTCAAAACAGTGCCAGCGGGAGAGTCCGGTCCAGCGGTTTCCAGAAAATTTCCCAAGGCAAAATCGGCGAGAATCGAAGGTGATTCTCGCCGATTCGGCGAGAATCAAAGGTGATTCTCGTCGATTCAGCGAGAATCAAAGGTGATTCTCGTCGATGTAGACTTGTTTGCACGCTCTGAGGTAGCTGGAAAGAGACGGCGAGAATCAGACAGTGATTCTCGACGATTCGGCGAGAATGATTCCCACCGAATCGGCGAGAATCACTTGGTGATTCTCGTCGATTAACACTAAGACGATTTTTCGTCTTTCTGCCCATGAGCTGCTCTTTGACCCATCCTTGCTCCTTGTCTGCTCTTGCATAATCACAGCCATGTACTTGAAAGTAAGTACACTCCAATAGAGAGAGTACACGTAGGCCAACACACTAATCTGCTCAATGAGTGATTACGTCGTGCAGACCCGTGTATATTGACCTACTGCACCCTGACATTTGTGTGCACTTAGCGTGGAATAACTGCAAGCACAACTTGAAATATTTTATCAAATACATTGTCTATTTACCTTAGCTTGTTCAGGGGCTTCTTCAAATCAGGTACGTTGTGGATACAATACCCAACAATCTCCCCCTATTTGAAGAAGCCTAAACCCTACAAGCTAAGGTGAATAGAGCGTATGAGAATGAAAATCATAAACTTGAAATTGAGTTGAGAGAGATATTTATTACCAATACCAATTTCTTGAGAGCAAACTTGGAGCCACCTTAGCCAACTTGGAGCCACCTTAGCCTTAGCCGAGAGGGTAATCTCCCCATTTTCGGCTTCTACAAATCTGGGTCTATTGGATTTGACCCCTTGCTCCCCCTCAGTTCTTGCACCTGTGCTCACACTTGAGTTCCTGGCAGAGGCTCCCCCTAGATGCACAAGCCTGGAGCTTCTGTAGTCTTCATTCCTCATAGTTTAGCATCCCCAATTCAGTTTTGAAAAGACTGAACTTGGCTTCGTCTAAGTGCTTTGTGAATATATCTGCAATTTGCTTGTCCGTGGGGACATAACATAGAGAGATGTCCTTGTTCTCCACGTGCTCCCGAATGAATTGGTAGCGCACTTCAATATGCTTCGTTCTGCTGTGCGATACCGGATTGTTGGCAATTGCAATTGCACTGGAGGAGTCGCAGTACATTGGTACTTCCTTGAACTGAAGGTCGTAGTTGGCTAACTGGTTTCTGATCCATAGGAGTTGTGCGCAACAGCTGCCTGCCGAGATGTACTCAGACTCTGCTGTGGAGGTAGCTACACAATTCTGCTTCTTGCTGTTCCATGAGATAAGCCTTCTTCCGAGGAATTGACACGTCCCGGAAGTGATTTTCCTGTCATCCCTACTCCCTGCAAAATCAGCATCTGAAAAACCTATTAGCTCGACATCATTGTTTCTCGGGTACCACAAGCCAAGATTAGGAGTACATTTAAGGTATCTTAGAATTCGCTTTGCAGCGACATAGTGAGATTCCTTAGTGTTCACCTAATATCTGACACAGACACATGTGGAGAACATGATATCCGATCTACTGGCAGTAAGGTAGAGCAGGGATCCAATGATGCTTCTGTATTTGGTTTCATCGAAAGGTTTACCTTTCTCATCTTTATCCAGAGACATAGTGGATCCCATTGGAGTCCTCATAGAGGTTGCATTCTCCATACCGAATTTCTTGAGGAGTTCATTTGTGAACTTCGTCTGAGAGATGAAGATTCCATCCTCAGACTGTTTCACTTGAAGTCCCAAGAAATACTTTAGCTCACTCATACTGCTCATTTCAAACTTTCCTTGCATAAGTTTAGAAAACATTTTGCAAAGATTGTTGTCCGTTGAGCCGAATATAATGTCATCGACATAGATTTGCACCAGCAAAATCTTGCCTTTGACTTCCCTGAGAAACAATGTCTTATCTATTTTACCTCTAGAAAACTTGTTCTCAAGAAGAAAACTAGATAAAGTCTCATACCAAGCTCGTGGAGCTTGTTTTAAACCATATAGAGCTTTATTAAGAAAATATACATGATTGGGATAAGTAGGATTGACAAAACCTGGGGGTTGAGCAACGTATACTTCCTCTTTCAGGTCTCCGTTCAAGAATGCTGATTTCACATCCATTTGATAGACTGTGAATCCTTTGTGCGAAGCATACTCCAGGAACAATCTGATTGCCTCGAGCCTTGCCACTGGTGCAAAGGTCTGGTCGAAGTCAATCCCCTCCTCCTGTCTGTAACCTTGAGCCACCAGCCTGGCCTTGTTCTTTATGATGACACCATGTTCATCCAGTTTGTTTCTGAAGATCCACTTGGTGCCAATCACATTCTGCTTGTGTGGTCTGGGAACCAGCGTCTAAACGTTGCATCGTTCGAATTGATGTAGTTCATCTTGCATGGCCAAAATCCATGCCGCATCTTTGTTCGCCTCGTCGAACTTCTTTGGCTCAACCTGTGACAGGAAGCTAAGATGCAAAATCTCGTTAATAGTACCTCTTCGAGTTCTAACACCGTCACGAGGATCTCCGATGATCTGATCTCTAGAATGATCCCTCACGTGCCAGAGCTCTAGAAGTCTGGCGTCTGTAGCTTCGACTACTTCTTGCGCTTCTCCTTCTTCTAAGAGATTTGTTCCATTTTGATCTTCAACATTCCCAGTTGACGTTGAGGTGGAAAGTTTGACGTACTTAGGAGATTCATCTTTAGCGGTCTCATCGAGACTCAGCTGTTCAAGTCGTGCACCTGCATCTTCAAGAATACCGCTAGAAGAATTGCTGTTAAGCAAACTTCCTTCATCAAATACAACATTAATTGATTCTTCTACCACTAAGGTTTTCTTATTGAAGACCCGATATGCCCGACTGTGGGAACTATAGCCCATGAATATGCCTTCGAAGCATTTTTCACCAAATTTAGTACGCGGGTACTTCCAATTATTCAGTACATAGCATCTGCAACCAAAGATCCTCAAGTAGGACATGGTTGGTTTCCTACCTCTCAGTAGCTCATAAGGCGTCTTACGATGATGCTTGTTGATCAATGCTCGGTTTTGTACATGACAAGCTGTATTGACCGCCTCTGCCCAGAAGTATTCTGGGAGAGAAGCGTCTTTCAACATTGTCGTGCAGGCTTCAATGAGAGTTCTATTTCTCCTCTCCGCAACTCCATTTTGCTGAGGAGTGCGCGGGGAGGAAAGCTCATGAAAGATACCTTGTTCTTCACAAAACTCTGTCATAGCACCAGATTCGAATTCTGTTCCATGGTCACTTCTGATTTTGACCACTGGGCAGTTAAATTCGTTCTGAACCTGCTTTACAAAACTAGTGAAGATGTCAAATGTATCCGACTTTCGTTTTAAGAAGAACACCCATGTAAACCGAGAATGATCATCAACTATCACTAGCGTATAGGACTTGCCTCCCAAGCTATGAACTTGCATTGGACCAAACAAGTCCATATGTAGAAGATAAAGACATCGGGAAGAGTCTTTGTCTGCAATGCTCTTAAAGGTAGCCCGAGTCTGTTTGCCCATCTGGCATGCAGGATAGGGGCTATCTTTGATGCACTTGATAACGGGAGCATCCCTTACTAAGTTTTTAGAAAACAGCATACTAATTGTTTTGAAATTAACATGTGCCAATCTCTTATGCCATTGTTCACAAAGAGATGCACTGCCTGTTGCCACTAGGCATACGGGGGTAGATGAATCTAAACTAAGAAAATTTAAGCAGAAGATATTTCGGCTCCTAATGCCTGTTAATACCGTCTCAGAAGAGGCACATGATATTATCAGGCATTATCCTTGCAGAACATAATGTCATAACCTTTGTCACATAACTGACTTACACTGATCAGGTTATGGTTTAACCCTTTAACAAAAGCCACGTCGGTGATAGAGATTATACCGTTGGAAATCATACCGTAACCTCTGGTGACTCCTCGATGTGACCCCCCAAAGATGACTTTGGGTCCATTCGTGACTGGAGTGTAATCACACAGCAGGCTTCTTGTCCCAGTCATATGCCGGGAGCATCCACTGTCCAAGTACCATATTGGCGTTTTGGTGGCCTTTGGACATTACTGCAAAACAAAATTAATTTCCCTTAGGAACCCAATCGAACTTGGGTCCTAGATTCTTGGTTAGCATACTCCCCCTCGGTTGGTTAACCCTACGAGTGGTCGGCCTCGCATTTCTAACATAGGGAGTCTCGTTATACCTCGGATTAAACCAACAATCCATGGCAAAGTGACCGACTTTGCCACAACACCAATAGTCAAATCTGTTGTACCTCTTCCTAGGCTCCTGCTTTACCCTGGGAATGGTGGGTACAGCCGGGGCCTTAGATCTGGAGGTGGAGGCCTCATAGTGATTGCAGTCACATGACTTCTTCACCTTCTGTTTCTTCAGTATAACTGGCTTGGCTCTTGGTGCCTGCTTTCCATTATGGCCGCTAGAGAATTGACCATAATTTCCCATGTGGATTTCCTCATAAGGTGCCTTGAAGGCACTCTCACCGAAGTTGCGGGGAAAAGTCCAACCATCATATCGGCTCTTTGGCTTTGCAACCGAGGGCCGGAAATGATGACCAAAGGTTGATTCAAAGTCATGTTGGTTGCAAGGAAAGCTAGGCTTTCTGAACGAAACAGGACTGAGCGGAGCCTTTCCCTTTTCAGCAGCAGAGGCCTTCTTGGCGGCCTTATTCTTCCTTTGTTTCCTGTTTCTCCTGGATGAGGAACCAGATACCCCTACATGCCCCAAGCCAGCTCCTTTGGCCTGAGCAGAGAAGGTATCAACCACTGGAAGAACTGTTTTTGGCATAGAGAAGCTCTTGACGATCTTCCTTTCTGCCGCAAGTTGTTCTTCCAACTTGTCAACTTCCTCCTGCTTAAGATCAAGGAGCTTAAGAGACTCTGAATGCTTTGAAGTCAGGTCTAGGTGCTCCGGTCGGAGAGAGATCAAACTGGTGATCTCTTCCCTTAGGGAGACACTCTCACCCTTAAGGAATTTCACTTCCTTTTTCTCAGCCTTCAATCACTTACGGCACTCCTCAAAAGTGTTGAGCAGAAGCTCATACTTCTCGAGGAGCTCCGCTTCACGTGCCGAAAGGCTATCCTCAGGGTCATCATCCTGAGACTCAGGATCAGATTCAAAGTCGGAGAGAGGGGTGTGAGCTTTTACCTTCCCAGTAAATGGAGGGCATTCTCCTTCTGAGTCGGAGCGACCCACTAGCCCAAAGTAGGCTTCCTCATCATCACTGGAGTTTCAGGAATCAGACTCACTCAGTGTCTTTGGCCTTTTGGCGATGTAGCTCCGCTCTTTCTTCTTATCTCTAGAGGATTTGTGCTCCTCTCCTTTCCCGTTTTCTCTCTTGCCTTGGTAGCAGTCGGCCACGACGTGTCCTGGCTTATTGCATCCAAAACAAATAATGTCAGAGGAGCGATGTTTGTTCTGTTTAGAAGCATACCTGTCAGAAGAATAATTTTTCTTCTGAAGCCTGGAGGAGGCGCCGTCTCTCTTTCTTTGATTCCTCATCTTGAGGAACTTCTTGAATTCTCGGGTGATGAGGGAGAAATCCTCCTCAGATAGCTCTGAACTGGAGGAGCATGGCTCGGAGTCCTCCTCCTCATCCTTTTTCCTGGCACGGTATGAAACCGCACCCTTGCCCTTTCTGGATTGAATGGCTTTTAGGGCCACAGTCTTTTCCTTGGCTGCAGCCTTCTCTACTTCTTCTTCTGCTTTCCTGGTGTTCAGTTGAAGCTCATAGGACATCAGCTTCCCAAACAGAATTTGCGGGTCTGTTTCAGCAAGTCTGCCAAACTCTCAGATGGCGCAGATCTTTGTGTCCCATTCCTTAGTAAGGGACCTAAGGAATTTATCATTAAGTTCACCATCAGTGAACACTCTTCCATATCCTTTGAGGGCATTGACAATCTTGAGGAAGTTCTCGAAGGTGACTCCGATCTCTTCCTTAGGCCCTTGTCTGAAGGCCTCATATTTCTGGTTCAGAAGGGATCTCCGATCATCCCTCACTTCATTAGTGCCCTCCATTAGGATAATCAGGCAGTGCCAGATCTCCTTTGCTGTCCTGCAGTTGCAGAAGTTCTGCATCATTGAGTCATCAACCGCGCTGACCAGAATGTTCTGCGCCTTCTTGTCAAGTCCCACCAGCACCATCTCGTCCTTGTCCATTTCAGAAATTTTCTTTGGCACTTTCTTGGTAGGATCAATGGTGGAGACCTTAGTGGGGACATAAGGTCCCTCCTCCACGATCATGAAGAGTCGAGGATCAACTACTTCCATGTAGAACCTGATCCTTTCCTTCCAGATAGGAAAGTTGAGCCTGGTGCACACTGGGATCTTGCCTGTGTACTTGAGCCCGTCCATAGTAGATGTTTGCCTTCTTCTTGACACTAGCGGCAGGATTCTACTCATGGTGTGAACCTTTTTGATGAGCAACCTGGCTTTGATACCACTTGAAAGTCCACCTAGTGTCAACTACCTTCACCTAGGGGGGGGGGAATAGGTGACATGCAGCGTTTTTGCGGAATTAAAATGGTACCTGCCCACGAAAACAAAATAGCACAGCAAAGAAAATACACAAGCAATTTATAGTGGTTCCCCGATTTGGGTACATCCACTTTCCCCCTTCGACCTATCTCCCAACAAGGACGACTCGGTCACTTCAAAAACAGGATTGAAATCCAATCCTTGCACTATCGGAAGGAACCCTTCCACACGTAGGAGACAACACTCCCACAACACGGGTTGCACCCAACCCTTACAACTAGGAACCAACGTTCCTTTACAACAAAAATGAAACTAGAATGTATAAGAAATACAAACAACTTTTGGAGACTAAGGTGTCCCTCTTCGTTCGATGACGTGTTCTTGAAGTCAACGAAGAGTCCACAACCCTAGATCTCTCTTGGAGAGAATCTCCCCGAAATCGGTGGCGGTAAGAAGGGCGGCAGCTCGGTTCTCGGAATCGGCGGCGACAACGGTGTGTGGCTGCAGTACTTTGGAGACTCAATCTTCGTAGCAAAGCTAGCAAGGTCTTCCAACGGTCACACTAGGATCGATCGACTCGATCGATTCAGAAGGGGAAGGTTTTCCCGATCAACGAATCAAGAGACAAGGGATCTCTGGTTAGACGCGTGAGACGCTGTGCTTGGCAGAGCTTCTGTCGCCGTAAGATCTGGAAGAAACCACGATCAAACTGCCGGCGATCGACTAGCACGAGCGGCGACGGCGGCGGAGCAGGCATCGCGATCTAGGTCACGTCGGCGGCTCGTGTATATTTTTCTGTGTGTGTCCCTGCTGTTCCAAAAAATACGCGTGTATTTATACACTAGAATACTCCTTAATGACCGTTGTGGGTCCCACCAGAAGAAACCCCAAGCCCGGTTCAAAACAGTGCCAGCAGCAGAGTCTGGTCCAGCGGTTTCCAAAAAATTGCCCAAGGCAAAATCGGCGAGAATCGAAGGTGATTCTCGCCGATTCGGCGAGAATCGAAGGTGATTCTCGTCGATTCGGTGAGAATCAAAGGTGATTCTCGTCGATGTAGACTTGTTTGCATGCTCTGAGGTAGCTGGAAAGAGACAGCGAGAATCAGCCAGTGATTCTCGACGATTCGGCGAGAATCACTAGTTGATTCTCACCGAATCGGCGAGAATCACTTGGTGATTCTCGTCGATTAACACTTAGACGATTTTTCGTCTTTCCGCCCATGAGCTGCTCTTTGACCCATCCTTGCTCCTTGTCTGCTCTTTCATAATCATAGCCCTGTACTTGAAAGTAAGTACACTCCAATAGAGAGAGTACACGTAGGCCAACACACTGATCTGCTCAACGAGGGATTACGTCGTGCAGACCCGTGTATATTGACCTACTGCACCCTGACATTGGTTTGCACTTAGCGTGGAATAACTGCAAGCACAACTTGAAATATTTTATCAAATACATTGTCTATTTACCTTAGCTTGTTCAGGGGCTTCTTCAAATCAGGTACGTTGGGAATACAATACCCAACACATGGTGAGTAGGAGAGAGAAAGCTTCATTTTTCCCTTTAATGGAGGAGAGAGAAAGTGAGAAAAGAGGCCATTCATGGCCAAGGGAGATGAAGGACCTCTCCAATTGATTACAAAGGCTGAATACATTCCCCCTCATCATTTTTGAGGAGTTTAATAGCCACGGCCAGCCACCCAAGGTGGCTGAATTCAATTCCTCCAATAGCGAAGAGAGAAAGAAGAAAGAGAAGGTCATTCATGGTGGGGAAGGTGAATCACCCCTCCATTCTTCACCAATTAATTAGTATTCATCTCCCATATCAGTTTTGAGGAGTTTCCAAACGAATTGGGACCAAGGGGACGTGAATTTCCATGGATTTTCTCCATGGCCGAAATTCCCTTTCATGGCCATTAATGGATTTGAAGCCATGCCCCTTCTCATACCTCCACTGACACCTTTATCATCTTCAGAGCATCATAAGCAGTGGATTTAGGCATTTATATCGCTGCTTTTGCTTAAGGATAGAGATCTGGAGGTGGAAGCTTTTGGAGCTCGGCGGCCATGGCGCACCACCACCAAACATGTCGGCAAGCACGGTTGAAGGTCCTCCTCTACTCCTCTCTTCGTGGGATAGAGTCCTAAATCAATTAGAAGAGAAATCAGGCTCAATTGAACTAGATCGGGTGAGGAAAATTTCAGTTTTTCATGGCTTTTTATACCTCGTGAGTTCGCCGGAAACCGGCCCTCCGGCGACCGTGCCGCCGCCCGGCGATAGCCCCCACCTCAACAAAGGTGGTGGCGGTGGTGGCCGGCCAGGGAGGTGGACGGGTGGCCGGGAAAATGGCTTGGAAGAAGCTCCACGTCAGGTTGATCACAGCCCTTTGCTGGAGGAGGAAGATGACCAGGATGCATCAGATTTGCTCTAAGATTCGTGCTGCATCATTTCTTTTATTTAGTTTTGATTTCTGAATTTTTTGTCTTGTTTTCTGGGTTGTTTTGAATTAATTTTTAAAAATACTTAGGTCCACCTGGTGGGAAAACTTTCAATATGAATGTTGTATCCCTATGGGTCTACCATAATCCACAATTGATTTGGACCAATTTGGCCCTCTGATTGGACTAGGGCACCCATTTTGGTGGGACTTGTACCTAGGGCTATCCTGAGATTCAAATGGATGCCCACCCTTCATCCCTTGTAAAAATGGGCTGAAATTCGGACAGGGGATCAATCTTAACTCTACCTAGGGTATGTCCAAAATTCGGATTTTGTTGGAGAAACTTTGCCTAATGTTTGTACTTTTATTTAATAACGCTAGGGTATTTTAATTAAGTGGTCTAATGACCTCCAAACCCTCCCAAATTTTGGTGAGTGGTCCCTGACATCCATATCTAGCTCTGTACAAAATTTCATTTAGATTGGTTTTGGTTAGGGAATCACCAAACCCTAGTTTGGCCTTAAGGAGGTGTTTTTGATTAAAGGTGCACCATGGACTTAGGGTGGCCACCTCTCCTCAACAGAGGCTGAGGTATTGGACACTGACTTAGAATGGCCAATGTCACCCTCTTAAGGAGAATGGGGTGATTTTGAGCTTGATTTGCCCGAGGGTTCAACCTCAAACCCTAAGGAAGGACTTTTGGGAGTTGTGAAGGACATGGGGGCTAATGACTTTGTATGACCTTGAAAACTTAGTAGAATTGAAGGTAGTGTAACCTAAGTTCTCTAGAAGGAATCTTAGAGGACTTGGAGGAAGGTAGACACCTCAAAACCCTAACCCTAGTTTTTGGATAGAAGAAAAATTTTGTAATTTCAGCTACTAAACCTTATTTAAAGGTTGCGAAACTTGGGTAGAGTAAGTTTTAGACCATATATAACCCCTACTAATTTTATTAGAATTTTATGGAGTTTATTTATAGTACTTTATTTGTTAAATATCAATAGGCCCAAAATGGTGTTTTAATTAATTTTGATTATTCTGTTCATTTGAAACTGATGAAACTTGGGAAGTAGATGATCTAGGTCTAAGTGAATATCCCTGAATTTTGTTTTAATTTTTAATTGAATATATTTAGTACTTCCTTCACTAGTTTCAAAAAGGGGCTTTGGTGGTATAAAATTATTTGTAGATGATATATCTGTTGAAAAATCATGAGACTTAGGAACTGATGATTTCAGGCCAAAATATGCTTGTAGGAATTTATTCATAATTTTTAGAGGGTTGTTTACAGTACTTCTTTTACAAGTCCATAATTTGGAGATTTTTGATAATTAATTTATTCAGAGAATAATACTTGCTGAAAAATTATGAAACTTGGCCAATGCTACCTTTAAGTTTGTATTTGCATAGTATAATTAATGTATAATTTTTGGATGGATATTTTCTGTACTTGATTCATAAACAACGGAAGATAGTAAATATTGCTAAAATAGTTTTAATGCCATTTTGTTGATAGAAAAATTGTGATACTTTGGATTTACCATATTGAGATAACCTAATATTTATCATAATTTTGTTAGGCATCTTGCATGAGTACTTAGAGTAGTTCATGTTCAAACTCGTAGCCTTTGGAAGCTTAAGGGAAATTAATTAAATGCCAGATAAATTAGGAAAATTATAATTTCCTGGATTTAGTCTATTTGTGTCATGATAAGCCCCCAGTAAATAAGGTAGGCCATTTGGATGAGTATTTGGATTATCTCCTGTCCGGTCCGACAAATAGCCTAGGATGGTCTGCATTTGGCAAGATGGGTAAATTGCAATAAGATACGATGGGGCATGGTGTAGGAGTTAGTCATTTTGGATAGATGTGGATGAGTTCACCATAGAAGAATAGGAAGAGTGGTGAGAAATCGGTTTGGCTAGAGTTTAGAGGCGCTCGGGTTCGACGAAAGATCGTCTTCCCCGATGTGAGGGGGAGTCAAATCACCCTAGGATTAGCCTATTATAATATGAGAAGGTAATGGGTAAGGTAATCAACCAACAATAATAATAAGTACCTTGCGAAATGGAATGCTGGGCATAATCCCAACATAGTTCCTAGTGCCCCTTTAGAGCCCTTCATAGGGAATACGGGGGGCAGTCCTAGGTTAATGTAAACTGTATTAATAATCTGAAAAGAGTAACTTAGTAATTAGGGTTGCACATTTCACGAAACACAGATAGCATAGGAAGATAGTTGGGAGCTTCGGCTTGGATAGTTCAGAGACGGACGTTTTTGTCCGGGGAGCTTCGGCTCGATTGTTTGAGACAGACATTTTTGTCCGGGGAGCTTCGGCTCGGTTTTGAATATGATAAATTTGCATGTGCATGAAAGGAAAGAAAATTAAGGTGGTGGGTCTTCGGTATTGGAGGGTCGATGCACCGACGCCAATTCACTGACTCGGAAAGTGTGGTTAGCACTTCACTAATTTAAGTCTGGTGCGCCAGTCGATAAGAGTACGCAGGAGTCCTCTTCGTGCACCAAGCGTTGAGTCGTACGATACGTCTGACCGGTAGTGCTTTACTGGTTTAGAGGTGGGCGTGGCCCAACCCACCGCTTCTATCTGCCACTACGGAGGTATCCTCAGATGTTACGGCTCTAGAAAGGGGGAACTAAAGGTATGTGTGCACAGAGTCGGGTGTGTGTGTTGCACTTGTATGTTCCATCATACCCACTTGCATGTCATAGCATAATCGATTCATTTAACCCCTGACACCTAATGTATAAGTGGAATGGGACGCTTATACATTAGGACTTGCAAAACGACCCCTTGGTCTATAAGCTTGGGTGGGCAAGTTTATAAATTAAGCTCAATTTTGATATATATTTACTGCTGTTTGACAACCGACACCCCAACGTATAAATTGGTATGAGACTTTTTATACGATGGGAGACTTGCAAAAGACCCCTTGGCTTATGTGTTCTAACATAAGTGAAGGTTACTTTTCATATTTCATATTATTGTCCATACCTATTATACAATTGCTAGTATAGGTCCGCTGCCATCTGTTTTTGATTATTCTCCACCTTCAATTCCTCCCATTCTTCCACTCCGCTCGGTGCCTAGGAGCCATGTGGGAAGGGGCGGGGGATGATAGGGCTTAGTGTTTTAGACTAACGGTTTTCAAACCGCATCATTTAGGGGATCGTGGAGCCCAGCATGGAGGAGCAGTCCCAGAGACCGGTGCGCTTGGAGATGGGGCAGTCTAGCTCCGGAGTTCATACAGCCGGGACCGTGAGTCTCGACCTTGAGTAGATTTTCTGCTTTTGCTTCCGCATGAGTGATTTGTAGTGAGGACATGATATACCGGGCATAAGCCCGTATTTTTAGTACTCTGATATGTTATTCTGTGGACACTCCCTTGGTGTAGATTATCTATATGATATGTGATTTTCTGTGGACGGCAAGTTTGCTTTTACCTTATTTTGTTACTTTTCTGTGATCGAATTGGCCGGCAGAATCGGCGCTTTGTGGTGATGAGCCTTTAGGGCGTGAAGGACTCACCACAAAGCGACGGTTCTAGGCCTAAGACCCCGGTGTTGAAAAAGAAAAAAAAGGGGGGGGGGGGTCTAAGAAGTGGTATCAGAGGAGACCTCGATCGAAAAGTAGCAGTCCACAACCCTGGGTCACCCCCGCGCGAGTTTAGTTTGGGGACAAACTAAGCAGCGGAAGTAGTGGTGTGCCCATAAGGGGAATCACATGTAAAGTCCACCTTTTCATTAATTACACTTGTTCATCACCTAACAATTGGAATTCTTCTTTGTAGCCTGCGGCAAACCCTGCCCCCAGCAGATAGCACCTCCGGCTGCGAAAATCCTATCTTATAATTCTCTGGTCAATGAGTTAGACTCAACCCACTAGGAGACATGACTAACCACGATAACTTATAGTGTGCCATAGTCTGAAATAGAATTTGGGTATGAGCTTGGTTAAGCTAAGGAGATACCTAAAGAGATTAAAGGAGGAGTATAACACGAGAATGGCTACCTAAGCCATAAACTCAGGTAGCCCTACGGTCCCTATCAAGGATTACTCAAATCAGAAGGACTGCTTTAAGGAGAATTGAGACCAAAAATCCACTAGCAGAATGGTAGAAGACACATAGTCTCAACCCTTGTACCAGTAACAAGATTACCTGGAGACAACCACCATGACAAGAACCGAGGGTCGGATAAGAATTCAAGTTTGGAAGAGACTCGGTTGGGATTGGGAACTTTTTGACCTAGATAAGGTTGTCGTAAATATGACTCGGAGGGTTTTAAGTATGGAGTATATCAACAGATTCAGGTTGGAACCCCAAGTCAAAGATTGATGCACTAAGGATTGTGCACCCAGCTAGGATGGATATAACATGGTAATATCAAAGATACTCAGCCCAAGGCGGGTAGAGGCTTATCTTTTGTTTATTGGGGGCTTATCTTTTGTTTATTGGGGGTGCAATTCTTTTCGAAATTAGATTTGAGGTCGGGCTACTACCAGCTACGAATTCAAGAGGAGGATATTCAGAAGACGGCTTTTAGTAGCAGATATGGATTATTTGAGTTTACGGTGATGCCCTTCGGGCTCACCAATGAACCATCGACGTTCATGACCCTCATAAAACATGTTTTCAAGGAGTATCTAGATGTGTTTGTCATTGTGTTTATCGATGACATCCTCATCTACTCGAGAACGGAAGAGGAGCACGCTCGCCATCTGGCACTGACCCTACGGAGACTGCGGGAGAATCATTTATATGCAAAGTTCAGCAAATGTCAGTTCTGGTTGAAGGAGGTGCGTTTCTTAAGCCATATTATCAGTAGAGCCGGGTTGGCAGTGGATCCGGCGAAGATTCAGGCAGTTCGGGATTGGCCGCAGTTGAAGGCAGCCACCGACGTACGAAGTTTCCTAGGACTTGCCGGTTAATACCAGAAGTTCGTGGATGGTTTCTCTCGAATCGCCCTCCCACTCACATCTTTGAAGAAGAAGGAGGTACCTTTCGTGTGGACCCCGCAGTGCCAGGCAGCTTTCCAGTAGCTGAAGGATCGACTCACCTCGGCTCCCATAGTTGCTCTCCCCTCGGGGAGAGGAGGATTTCAGGTCTACACCGACGCTTCCTACCAGGGTATGGGAACTGTACTGATGCATAAGGGTCATGTGATTGCATATGCGTCTCGCCAGTTGAAGAAGCACGAACAGAACTACCCGGTGCACGACCTTGAGATGGGGGCGGTCATTTTTGCCTTGAAGGTCTGGCGCCACTATCTTTATGGAGTCCACTGCGACATCTACTCTGACCACAAGAACCTGAAATATGTGGACACGTAGAAGGAACTGAATATCAGGCAGAGGAGCTGGGTGGAGTTCTTAGCAGATTATCAGTATGAGATGCACTACCATCCAGGGAAGGAAAACGTGGTGGCCGACGCGTTGAGTCGGAGAGCTGCCACTTCCGAAGCCGGGCCCCAAGTTATGTATATGGAGCTGGTGAGGAGATTGGAGGATATGCACATCACACTGGTGTTGTCCGAGGACCCCGAGCTTTACATGGAGTATTTAGCTGCGATGAGTGCTACAGACGATATCTGGGACCGAGTCAGAGATGGGCAGAGGCGAGATGCCAAATTGGATCCGATATTCTGGGTCTTGGAGAATGGTGCAGCAGGGGATTACGCGATGAGTGGCAGCATGGTATGCTTTAGAGGTCGGACTTATATTCCGGAAGGAGGCAAGGTCTGGGAAGATATTATGGCGGAGGCCCACCACAGCAGATACTCGGTGCACCCGGGGATCATGAAGATGACTGCGGACTTGAAGAAGACTATGTACTGGCCGGGCATGAAGAAAGATATCACTCAGTTTGTGACCCACTGCGAAGCATGCCATCTAGTGAAGGCGGAGTGCAAAAACCCCGCAGGGTTGTTGCAACCACTCCCGGTACCAGAGTGGAAGTTTGAAGACATCGCGATGGACTTTATTCACGGACTTCCCTGATCACGGACGGGTAATGACTCGATTTGGTCATCATCGATCGGTTGATAATGGTGGCCAGGTTCATTCCGATTAGGAAGGACGACTCTGTGGGAGTATTAGTGTTGATGTTTGTGGAGCACTTTGTTCGATATCACGGGGTTCCTAAGACGAACGTGTCGGATCGATATGGCCGGTTCACTTCCAGGGAGTGGAGATCCGTGCAGGCTTACTTAGGCACGCGATTGACCTTCAGCACCGCATTTCATCCCCAGACGGACGGGCAGACGGAACGCACCAACCGGACGTTGGAAGATCTTTCGAGGCTATGCATTTTGGACCACGGGGAACTGTGGGAGAAGCTCTTACCCCTGGTCGAGTTCTCCTATAACAACAGCTTTCAGTCCAGCATCAGGATGACGCCTTATGAATCCTTGTATGGAAGGAAATGCAGGACCCCGCTTTCTTAGATTCAGGACGATGATCCGAAGGTGTTGGGATCGTATTTTGTTGAAGACACTAAGGCTCAGGTGAGACTGATATGGGACAGGATGCTGGAAGCACAGAGCCGACAAGCTAAGTACTGCGACGCCCGACACTGTCAGGTAGAGTTTTAGTTGGGGGACCGAGTGTTTCTGAAGATACGACACATGCATGGAGTTTCACAGGTGTGTGGTCGGAAGAAGAAGCTCAGCCCTAGGTATGTGGGCCCTTATAGGATCCTGGAGCGGATCGGACCCCTAGCTTACAGGCTAGAGTTGCCACCAGAGCTGGCAGCCTTGCATGATGTGTTCCATATTTCCTCGCTCGGGAAGGCTCTACTATGCCCGGAGCAGCAGATTTCGACCATAGATGGACTGGTAGCTTCAGATCGGTCAGTTCTCTTAGAGCCGGTTTGGATCGACGACAGAGGAGTACGGATCTTGCGTCGCAAGAAGGTTTCGTTAGTCAAAGTTCTGTGGAGGAACCACGGCCAGGAGGAGCATACCTGGGAACCGCAGGACCTAATGCGACAAAAGTACCGAGAGCTGTTCAGTCAGGTATACCTCACAACCCCTCAAGATGTTTAATTTATTTTCGTGCTTTAAACTAGTAAGGCTACTCCCGGAAGAGTAGAGGCTAATCTTTTGTTAATTGGGATCTTGGTTTGCCAATTACGCGAATTGGTCATAGATTTAGGGTTCCCTTTAAACCTAATTTAGCAAACATGGCGTCGTGATGGGATGTTACAAGTTTCTTTTCTTCGGTAGAAATTCCCGTAGGCTTAACCTTGATTTCGGGGACGAAATATTTGTTTTGTTTATTGGGATTTGTAACATCCCATTTCCAACTAGACCCCTAAGAGTGGTTTTGGCCATGACTAGGTCGTGACAAAACCCTAGGAAGCCAGAAATGGGCCAAGAGATTGAAGACCAAGGTGAGGATCACCATGGTCTGCCTATGGCACAACCTCATCACCAAACCTAGGGTTTGACCTTAGGGCTTCATCATGACTCCATGACCCCACCACAACATCACTAACCTATCAGAGGGTCCACTAGAGCCTTAAGGCTCCATTGGAGTCAACCCAAAGTGGCCAATTTGACCTAGGACCACCATAGGCCAAAATTGGGCAAGGTTCCCTAACAAAGGGCAGTTGGCCTCTAATGTGCCCAACCAACCTTGCCCAGGTCTTCCTAGACCTAAAGTGAGGTCAATGGGTCACTAAGGACAAATTGGGGTCAGCCCTAGAGGCCAAGTTGACCCAAGTCAACTCAAACCCCTAATCTGCTCAAAGTACCCTAACTAAGGGTAGGTGACCTCCAAAGTGCAAGGTAACCATACATAACCCTTCCTAGAACTTAGGGGAGGCCAATGGGTCACCAAGGACCCATTGGGGTCAACCCAAATGGTCATGTTGACCCAAATCAACTCTCTCCCTAAAGTGGTCAAAGTGCCCTAACCAAGGGACATGTGACCCCCAAGATGCCAAACCAACCCTACTCAAGTCTTCCTGGACATTAAGGGAGTCCCATGGGTCACCCAGGACCCATTGGGGCCAACTCAAATGGTCATGTTGACCAAGATCAACTCTATTCTAGTATTAGGTCAAATTAGCCTAAGTGGGCTAACCCAAGCTCAAACTCATTTCCCCCACATGGGCTAACCTCATTTTTATTATTAATATGAGTTAGTGGGCTGCCAATAGGCTGGAGGAGAGATCAAAATTTGGCCATGGTGAATAGGAGAGAGAAAGCTCCATTTTTCCCTTTAATGGAGGAGAGAGAAAGTGAGAAAAGAGGCCATTCATTGCCAAGGGAGACCAAGGACCTCTCCAATTGATTCCAAAGGCTGAATACATTCCCCCTCATCAGTTTTGAGGAGTTTAATAGCCATGGCCAGCCACCCAAGGTGGCTGAATTCAATTCCTCCAATAAGGAAGAGAGAGAAAGAAGAAATAGAAGGCCATTCATGGTGGGGAAGGTGAATCACCCCTCCATTCTTCACCAATTGATTAGTATTCATCTCCCCTATCAGTTTTGAGGAGTTTCCAAATGAATTGGGACCAAGGGGAGGTGAATTTCCATGGATGTTCTCCATGGCCGAAATTCCCTTTCATGGCCATTAATGGCTTTGAAGCCATGCCCCTTCCCATACCTCCACTGACCCCTTTATCATCTTCAGAGCATCATAATCAGTGGATTTAGGCCTTTTCATCGCTTCTTTTGCTTAAGGATAGAGATCTGGAGGTGGAAGCTTTTGCAGCTCGGCGGCCATGGCGCACCACAACCAAACACGTCGGCAAGCACGGTTGAAGGTCCTCCTCTACTCCTCTCTTCGTGGGCTAGAATCCTAGATCAATTAGGAGAGAAATCGGGCTCAATTGAGCTGGATCGGGTGAGGAAAATTTCAGTTTTTCATGGCTTTTTATACCTCGTGAGTTCGCCGAAAACTACCCCTCCGGCGGCCGTGCCACCGCCCGGCGATAGCCCCCACCTCAACGAAGGTGGTGGCGGTGGTGGCCGGCCAGGGAGGTGGCCGGGTGGCTGGGAAAATGGCTTGGAAGAAGCTCCAGGTTGGGCTGATCACAGCCCTTGGCTGGAGGAGTAAGATGACCAGGATGCGTCGGATTTTCTTTAAGATTCGTGCTGCAACATTTCTTTTATATAGTTTTGATTTCTGAATTTTTTGTCCGATTTTCTGGGATGTTTTGAATTAATTTTTAAAAATACTTAGGGCCACCTAGTGGGACAATGTTCAGTATGAAAGTTGTAGCCCTATGGGTCTACTGTAATCCAAAATTAATTTGGACCAATTTGGCGCTATGGTTGGACCAGGGAGCCCATTTTGGTGGGACCTGTACCTAGGGCTGTCCTGATATTCAAATGGATGCCCACCATTCATCCCTTGTCCAAATTGGCTGAAATTTGGACAGGGGATCAGTCTTAACTATACCTAGGGTATGTCCAAAATTGGGATTTTTGTGGAGAAACTTTGCCAAAAGGTTTTACTTTTATTTAATAATGATATGGTATTTTAATTAAGTGGTCTAATGACCTCCAAACCCTTACAAATTTCGGTGAGTGGTCCCTGGCATCCATATCTAGCTCTGTACAAAATTTCGACTCATTTAGATTGGTTTTGGATAGGGAATCACCAAACCCTACTTTGGCCTTAAGGAGGTGTTTTTGATTAAAGGTGCACCATGGACTTTGGGTGGCCACATCTCCTCAACAGAGTCTGAGATTTTGGACACTGACTTAGAATGGCCAATGTCACCCTCTTAAGGTGAATTGAGTGATTTTGGGCTTGATTTACCCGAGGGTTCAACCTCAAACCCTAAGGAATGACTTTTGGGGGTTGTGAAGGACATGGGGGCTAATGCCTTTGTATGACCTTGAAAACTTAGTAAAATTGAAGGTAGTGTAACCTAAGTTATCTGGAAGGAATCTTAGAGGACTTGGAGGAAGGTAGATACCTCAAAACCCTAACCCTAGTTTTAGGGTAGAAGCACTTTTTTGTAATTTCAGCCACTAAACCTTATTTAAAGGTTGTAAAACTTGGGTAGAGTAAGTTTTAGACCATATATAACCCCTAGTAAGTTTATCAGAATTTTATGGAGTATACTGCTAGTACTTTATTTGTTAAATATCAATAGGCCCAAAATGGTGTTTTAATTAATTTTGATTATTCTGTTCATTTGAAACTGATGAAACATGGGAAGTAGATGATCTAGGTCTAAGTGAATATCACTGAATTTTGTTACAATTTTTAATTGATTATATTTAGTACTTCCTTCACTAGTTTCAAAAAGGGGATTTGGTGGTATAAAATTATTTATAGATGATATAACTGTTGAAAAATCATGAGACTTAGGTACTGATGATTTCAGGCCAAAATATGCTTGTATGAATTTATTCATAATTTTTAGAGGGCTTTTTACAGTACTTCTTTTACAAGTCCATAATATGGAGATTTTTGATAATTAATTTATTCAAAGAATAATACTTGCTGAAAAATTATGAAACTTTTCCAATGCTACTTTTAAGGTTGTATCTGCATCGAATAATTAATGTATAATTTTTGGATGGATATTTTCTGTACTTGATTCATAAACAACGGAAGATAGTAAATATTGCTAAAATAGTTTTAGTGCCATTTTTTTTATAGACAAATTGTGATACTTTGGATTTACCATATTGAGATAACCTAATATTTATCATAGTTTTGTTAGGCATCTTGCATGAGTACTTAGGGTAGTTCATGTTCAAACTGGTAGCCTTTGGAAGCTTAAAGGAAATTAATTAAATGCCAGATAAATTAGAAAAATTATAATTTTCTGGATTTAGTCTATTTGTGTCATGATAAGCCCCCAGTAAATAAGGTAGGCCATTTGGATGAGTATTTGGATTATCTCCTGTCTGGTCCGACAAATAGCCTAGGATGGTCTGTATTTGGCAAGATGGGTAAATTGTAATAAGAAACGATGGGGCATGGTGTAGGAGTTAGTCATTTTAGATAGATGTGGATGAGTTCACCATAGAAGAATAGGAAGAGTGGTGAGAAATCGGTTTGGATAGAGTTTAGAGGCGCTCGGGTTCGACGAAAGATCGTCTTCCCCGAGGTGAGGTGGAGTCAAATCACCCTAGGATTAGCCTATTGTAATATGAGAAGGTAATGGGTAAGGGAATCAACCAACAATAATAATAAGTACCTTGCGAAAGGGAACGCTGGGCGTAATCCCAACATAGTTCCTAGTGCCCCTTGAGAGCCCATCACAGGGAATACCGGGGGCAGTCCTGGGTTAACGTAAACTGTATTAACAAGCTAAAAAGAGTAAATTAGTAATTAGGGTTGCACATTTCACGAAACAAAGATAGCATAGGAAGATAGTTGGGAGCTTCAGCTTGGATAGTTAAGAGACGGACGTTTTGGTCCGGGGAGCTTCGGCTCAATTGTTTGAGACGGATATTTTGGTCCGGGGAGCTTCGGCTCAGTTTTAAATACGATAAATTTTCATGTGCATGAAAGGAAAGAAAATTAAGGTGGTGGGTCTTCGGTATTGGAGGGTCGATGCACCGACGCCAATACGCTAACTCGGCAAGTGTGGTTAGCACTTCGCCAAACATAAGTCTGGTACACCAGCCGGCAAGAGTACGCAGGAGTCCGCTTCGTGCACCAAGTGTTGAGGCGTACGATAGGTCTGACCGGTAGTGCTTTACTGGTTTAGAGGTGGCCGAGGCCCAACCCACCGCTTCCGTCTGCCACTACGGAGGTATCCTGGGAGGTTACGACTCCAAAAAGGAGGAACTAAAGGTTTGTGTGCACAAAGTCGGGTGTGTGTGTTGCACTTGCATGTTCCATCATACCCACGTGCATGTCATAGCATAGTCGATTCATTTAACCCCTGACACCTAATGTATAAGTGGAATGGGTCGCTTATACATTAGGACTTGCAAAACGACCCCTTGGTCTATAAGCTTGTATGGGCAAGTTTATATATTAAGGTCAATTTTGATATATATTTACTGTTGTTTGACAACCGACACCCCAACGTATAAATTGGTATGAGACTTTTTATACGATGGGAGCCTTGCAGACGACCCCTTGGCTTATGTGTTCTCACATAAGTGAAGGTTACTTTTCATATTTCAGCTAATTATTCATACCTATTATAGAATTGCTAGTATAGGTCTGCTACCATCTATTTTTGATTATTCTCCATCTTAAAGTACTCCCCTTTCTTCCTCTCCGCTCGGTGCCTAGGTGCCATTGGGGAAGGGGCGGGGGATGATAGGTCTTAGTCTTTTAGACTAACGGTTTTCGAACCGCATCATTTAGGGGATCATGGAGCCCAGCATGGAGGAGCAGCCCCAGAGACCGGTGCGCTTGGAGATGGGGCAGTCTATCTCCGGAGTTCATACAGCCGGCACCGTGAGTCTCGACCTTGAGTAGATTTTCTGCTTTTGCTTCCGCATGAGTGATTTGTAGTGAGGACATGATGTACCGGGCATAAGCCCGTATTTTTAGTACTCTGATATATTATTCTGTGGACACTCCCTTCGTGGAGATTATCTATATGATATGTGATTTTCTGTGGACTTCAAGTTGCGTTTACCTTGTTTTGTTACTTTTCTGTGATCGAATTGGCCGGCAGAATCGGCGCTTTGTGGTGATGACCCTTCAGGGCGTGAAGGAGTCACCGCAAAACGGCGGTTCTGGTCCTAAGACCCCGGTGTTGAAAAAAAAAGGGGGTCTTACATTAGCAACTCCACGTGGATCAGATGAATGGAACAGAATGAATATGTAACACCTCCCCTGTAGTGGACGTATAATATGGGTCCGGCCGGGGCCCCACAACATACGAACGCCACAGCTTTAGTATTATAAGTTGATATAGCTACCCAAACTCAAAACACTTGCACAACACAGCGGAAAACCAAGCACAACTAGAAGTTATCCACTAACCAAAAGAGTAAACAAATGGCCTTAAGGCCTTACATCAAATGTCCAAAAGTAAAAAGTACATCAAACATGAATGTGCATAGCACTCCTAGTCTACCTCGGCATGCAAGCCGGACAAAAGAGTCTCAAACAAACATCATCAAAAATGTAGTGCTACAAAAGAGGGAAAAACACTTCATGGGGCTTAGGCCTTTCTGGCCGGCGTGCTAGCTTCTGCATGCGATCCTTGCCCTGTAAAAATTATTAGTAACGTGGGTCAGCAAAGGCTGACCTCAAACTGTGTAACAACACATCTCCTCCCGGCCGCCCCTAACGGACCCCGGGGAACCCTCCAACCTGCAAGTAAGCACTTCATATGCAAATAAACATCTATAAATAGGAAAGCATTAAAACAGGCTTGGATGTCTCAATCATCAAACATGTTCTCTATTGGTTGAGCATATAAAGTAAGGGGTCTACTATGCAACATGAATGCAACACTCGGGCTTCACCCAAGGTACCCTACAGCGTATGCATCTAGCACAACATCACATCATTTGGGTACTCACGTTTCCCCAATTGGCATAAAGCCGCAAACACTAAGGGAGTCACCTCTCCCTTAAGCGGCGCACAGGCCGCCACAAGGAATTCTTGCCAACGCCCCACCCGCTCGTGGGCTTAGCCCCGGGCTTGCCTGCAAGCTCTGACGTCTCATGTCAGGATTCCAACAAACACAGACTGACCGATTCTAAGAAGCCTTGCTGGACCCCACCCGCTCATGGCCTCTTTGCCCGGGCTTGCCCCAAGCTTGGCATTCTCGTCAGTCTCACAGAAGGGGACTAGTCTCGCCGGGACACTCTCCACACATGACGCACATGTCACGGGATAGCCAGCCGACCACGGAGACATAGCCGCGCCTTGGCACAACACAAACCAAGACTAAATACATCGTAATCCCTCTTTGTACTGCAGCGTTCCCGCGCACCAAGGAAACCATCTCCAACTCGTGCGGAGCTAACCTTGTTCACCAAGGAAACCATCTCCAACTCATACGGAGCTAACCTTGTCTCTCAAGGAAACCATCTACCGCCACGAGGAGCTAACCTTGTCCGGGTTCGACTACATGTACCTTTTCAAGCAAACGGGACAATCACCACCACCACACAAACGACATCTTGCCGCAACGGAAAATCTCTACGAATCCCTAAGTTCGTATGCAACATCACCGAGTCGGACTAACGGTCACGACTACGGCTTCACCCACCATGCCTAATCCACTAGCGAAGCGGATCTCTAATGCAAGATATGCCGGGGACGGACTCAATCAACCCGGAGGTTCCTCTTGAACCTTGGCAAACCAAAGCCCCTCTCATTTGAGAGTTTGGTGCCCAAAAATCTAGAAGAAAACGATGCTAAAAACGTGCATCCTAAAGACCGAGAGGAGAGATGTCGTTACCTTCCGACTCCTCTTCCTTGCCATGGCCAAAATGGCCGGATGAAAGTCTTCGCAACGCTCTAAGCTTCACGGATCCGGACTCGGCTCGCGATTTGGAGCTCCGAAACTCTTCCAACAGCCCAAGACCTTCTTCTTCTTCCTCCTTGCTCTAGATTTTCTCAAGAACTTAGAAAGAGAAAGCTTGAAAACAAATGAGGGTTTCCACCGTAGAATCAGACTTAACTGCCCAAGAACAGTCCTGAGCCGTCAGATCCCAAAATCTGGGAAAGAAAGTCCACGATTCGCCTCGAAAATAAAAGACCTGGGCCGAACACGACCTGGCACACGCCCGTGTCCAGGGCCGTGTGCCTCATTCGCCGTCTCAAATCGACGCGCCTGGAACCGCACACGGGCATCCGACACGCCCTTGTTCAACTCGACACGCCCGTGTCCCCAGTGACACGGCCGTGTGGCCGGTCGTGTGCCTCCAACAACACGGCCCCGAAACCAACCCGAGAGATGATACGGCCTGGGACACGCCCGTGTCCCAAGCCGTGTGCCAAGTCTCGACACCCGTCGACAGGCTTTGTGTCGACACCGCGGAAAAACGTCGAGCGAAGATCGTCGACCAAGCGGGACACGCCCTGTGACACGCCCGTGTCACAGGCCGTGTGCCCCAGTCTCGACACCTTGTCGAGCAAAAGTGTCGACACTTGGGACGAGTGTCGACACGGCCTCGACACGCCCTGCGACATGCCCGTGTCGCAGGCCGTGTGCCACCCTCTTGACACCTTGTCGAGCGAAAGTGTCGACACTTGGGCCGAGTGTCGACACGGCCTCGACACGCCCTGCGACACGCCCGTGTCGCAGGCCGTGTTCTCCACTCTCGACACTCTGTCGAGCGAAAGTGTCGACACTTGGGCCGAGTGTCGACACAGCCTCGACACGCCCTGCGACACGCCCGTGTCGCAGGCCGTGTGCCTCCTGCCATAAACCCAAAAATTTTTCTGAACTGCAGACTGAGCCTCTTGAAAAACTGGGGTGTTACAACTCTCCCCCACTTAACAGAATTTCGTCCCGAAATTTCAAAACAAAAGAGGTACAAAAATTAAATTGTACCTTGACAAAAATAGTTCTGGATAGTCTTCTAGCATGGCCTGTTCTCGCTCCCAAGAGAACTCTTCACGACCGCAGTTGTCCCAACGAACTTTCACAAGTTTAACTTCTTTATTCCGCAACTGCCGAGTCTCCGAATCCTCTATAGCAATTGGAAGGACTCGCGTTCTCAAGTCTTCCTCAATCGGCACCGATGCCGGCTCAATCACTACGCTAGCCTCTACCAAGGCCTTTCGCAAAACGGAGATGTGGAAGACGTCATGTAATCCACTCAAATCTGCGGACAGCGCCAACCGATAAGCTGCTTCTCCTACCCGCTCAACAATTTCAAAAGGCCCCAAAAACCTTGGACTCAGCTTCTTGATTCGGCGAATCCGTGAGACGCCTTTGAACGGTTTGACCTTCAGATAAACCCAATCACCAACTGCAAATTCCAACTTCCGGTGACGAGCATTAAAATATTTTGCTTGCCTGTCTTGCGCCACCTTCATACGCTCTTGGATGGTCCGTACCAACTCACACGCGTCAACCACCGCGTCCTTTCCCAAAAGTTTGGTGTCTCCCGCCTCTACCCAAGACATTGGCGTTCGACACTGCCTCCCATACAAAGCTTCGTATGGCGCCATCTTTATACTAGCTTGGAAACTGTTGTTGTACGCAAATTCTACCATGAAGAGGTGATCTTCCCACCTCTTGCCAAAATCAAGAACGCACATTCTCAGCATATCCTCCATAGTACGGTTCGTTCTCTCCATTTGCCCATCAGTTTGAGGATGAAATGCCGTACTGAACTTTAGCTTCGTGCCCAAACTCTTCTGAACCAGTCTCCAGTCCTTGGACGTAAACCGTCCATCGCGATCACTGACTATGCTCTTAGGAATTCTGTGCAGTCGCACAATGTTGTGAACATACAACTCCACCAGCTTCTCCACGCTGTCCTCTTTCCGATTCGGGATGAAGTGAGCCACCTTGGTTAGGCGATCCACGATCACCCAAATAGCATCATTACCATGCTGCGATCTAGGCAAACCATGCACAAAGTCCATGGAAATGTCCTCAAATTTCCACTCAGGAATTGGAAGGGGCTTCAGGAACCCGCCCGGTTTCTGACATTCGGCCTTCACCAAGGCACATGTTTGGCAACGACTCACATACAAAGCTACATCCCGCTTCAACCCCGGCCACCAAAAGGATTTCTTCATATCCAAGTACATCTTTGTACTGCCCGGGTGAATGGAGTACTTTGAGAAGTGAGCCTCAAACATCAACTCCTCACGGAGATTGCCAAACTGCGGTACACAAACCCTTCCATCCTTTCTCAAGATTCCCCCGGTCATCTCCCAGGTGCTGCTCTCGCCCGTTTGAGCCTCCAACACAAAAGGTTGAAACTCCACATCTAATCGAGTCGCTTCCCGAATACGATCGGACAAGTCGTTTTGCACTTCAATCTAGTTCAACCGAGCCACGCTAGACTCGCCTCTCGCAACACACTCCAATCCAAGGGACTCCCATTCCCGTACCAACCGCTCATCATGAGCTTCGATCCAATTTCCTTGCCACGAGTACTTTCTACTCAACGCATCCGCCACCACATTGGCTTTACCCGGCGTATACTGGATCGCCACTTCGTAGTCTCCAAGAAACTAAACCCATCTGCGTTGCCGCATGTTCAAGTCCTTTTGATCCAAGAGATACTTCAGGCTTTTATGGTCCGTGAAGATCTCCACCCTTGCGCCATACAAATAGTGTCGCCAAATTTTCAATGCGAAGATTACCGCCGCCAACTCCAAATCATGGATGGGGTAATTCCTCTCATGAGGTTTCAGCTGTCTAGACCCAAAAGCTATCACCTTCCCATGTTGCACCAAAACGCAACCCAAACCGCATCTCGATGCGTCACTGAAAATTTGAAATCCATCGGTCCCTTGCGGTAAACTCAGGATCGGAGCCATCATAAGCCTCTCCTTCAGGGCCTCAAACGCTTGACCGCACTCTTGGGTCCACACAAATTTATGGTCTTTGCGAGTGAGAGAGGTGAGGGGTAGAGCTATCTTCGAGAAATTCTCCACGAATCTCCTATAATACCCGGCTAGTCCAAGAAAACTTCGTACTTCCGCTACGGTCCTCAACACCGGCCAATCTCTGATGGCCTCCACTTTCGCTGGATCCACTGCCACCCCATCACCACTAATCACGTGGCCCAAAAATGCCACCTTCTCCAACCAGAACTCGCATTTGGAGAATTTTGCATACAACTCATTCTCCCTCAACACTTGCAAAACCATTTTTAAGTGGGTCTCATGCTCCACTTGCGATTTGGAATACACCAAAATATAATCAATGAAAACAACCACAAAAGAATCCAAGTATTCCCGGAATACCCGATTCATCAGATCCATGAACACCGATGGTGCGTTCGTCAACCCGAACGGCATCACCGTAAACTCAAAGTGTCCATACCTTGTACCAAAGGCAGTTTTGGGTATGTCCTCATCTCGAATTCGCAGTTGATAGTAGCCTGACTTCAAGTCCAGTTTCGAATATACCTCTGACCCCACCAATTGGTCGAACAAATCTTCTATCCGAGGTATCGGATACTCATTCTTGACGGTCAATTTGTTCAGCTCTCGGTAGTCTATGCATAGGCGCATGCTACCGTCCTTCTTCTTTACAAACATCACCGGTGCGCTCCACGGTGAAGAACTGGGTCTAATATACCCTTGCTCCAACAGTTCCTGTAACTGTACCTTAAGTTCCGCCAACTCCTTTGGTGCCATCCCAAAAGGAGGACGTGACACCGGTCTAGCCTCCGGCACTAACTCGATCGAGAAGTCGATCTCCCGCCGAGGAGGCGCTCCAGGAAGTTCATCCGGAAATACATCCTTGAACTCTGCCACCACAGGCACTTCCTCAATAGACAGTTGGGAGAGACGAACCTCCAATAACGCTACAAGCGCTACACCACCCTGGTTAACCGCCCGCACCAACTGCATGGCCGAAATCAGGGAACAGGCCACTCCACAAAGGCCCTCAAATTTGACTTCCGTTTGCCCCTTACTCCTTAGAGTCACTACCTTGGATAAACAATCAATGCTGGCGTGCTGTTCTGCAAGCCAGTCCATGCCCAAAATGACATCGAACTCTACTAAAGGTAACACTGCTGCTTCCAGAGCGAAGACAACTCCGTCTAGCTCCCAACCAATGCGCCCTTTAGCCCCGGTGGTCATAGATGACCCATTGGGCATGCGCACTTTCAGCTCTGCTCCCGACGAAAAAGACTCAACTCCTATTCTTCGGATGAAGCTCTCCGCAAGAAAGGAGTGCGATGCTCCCGTATCAAACAATACCCTAGCGGGGTATCCGGAAACTAACACGAAGCCTACAACATAGACATTCCCCAAAAGTCTAAAAGGATGAAACACAAAATTTAAACTTAAATTTTCTTCATACCTGTCACCACATCAGTCTGGCGGATCGCTTCATGCTGTCCAAGGTTGTAGGTCCTTGGTTGCACCGATTGGAACCGAGAGGCGCTCGACTCCGCCATCTTTCCCTTCTCTACAGCACTGGGGTCGGAGCGCACAGTCTGCTCCTGCCTTGCCTCTTGCCCCGCTCCCCCTTGCTGACAAGCACGGGCTATATGCCCAACCTTCCCGCAGTTGTAGCACGTCGGCGGTCCCCTAGAGTGGGAACCCCCAGGCGTCCAGTTGCTCCTCTCACCAGATCTGGGAGTGTGAGGCTTCTTCCTCCACCTACTCCCATCAGACTTTCCATGAGATTGGGAAGGCTTCCCTTCCCCTTGCTTGGGGGTAAAACCCTTTCGACGCTGGGTTCGCTCCAGATCATTCTCCAAACTCCTGGCGGCTTCAACCAGATCATTAAATCCCGCCCTCTTCATGGAGATGAGGGGTTGTCTCAGATTTTCCCTCAACCCTTGGTAGAAGAGGTTATCCCTCTCTACATCATCAGCCATTGTCGTTCCCGCATAACGACCCAAACGGGTGAACTCTTGCACGTACTCGTCCACCGTCTTGTCTCGCTGCATTAGATGCAGAAACTACCTCTACAGGGCCAGCCGCGTAGAAACTGGTATATATCTCTTTAGAAAAGCGTCCCCAAATTCCTCAACCGACGGGGTGCGTCCAGGGAACTGGCGGCCACTAAGGCTCACCCACCACAACTTGGCGTCTCCTTCCAACATGAACGCCGCATACTCAGCTTTCTTTTCCTCTGGCGTCTCTGCCGCCCTTAGTAGTTCTTGAATACAAACCCACCAATCCTCCGCATCCGTTGGCGTTCCAACACCCTTGAAGGACGGGGGATGGAAACTAAGGAAATACTTCATGTGTCGGTCTCCATGTCCTACCACCACCCTTTCTGCCAAAGGCTCCACTCGCATGGCTTCTCCGCCTGGCACGGCCGTCGCCGTGTCCGGTGTAGCAGGGGTTGCTACCTGGGCTGCAGCTGCCGCTTGGGCTGCCACCATCGCTTCTGCAAGCATACGGCAGAAGTCGGCCGGGTTTACACCCGTGCCCAAAAGGCCTGGAGCAGTAGCACTGCTCGCCGAGAGATCATCCCTTGCTCTTGAAGTGCCCGCCTCGTTGCTTGCACTCTTCAGGAAAACAAGAAATAAGGGATTAGTCTCCAATCTCAAGACTAAAACATAAGGACACTCACGGTCCCGCGTTACTCTTATGTGGATAACTTCTCTACAAACCGACCTCGAATCCAACCTCCCTCTGATACCAAATTGTAACACCTCCCCTGTAGTGGACGTATAATATGGGTCCGGCCGGGGCCCCACAACATACGAACGACACAGCTTTAGTATTATAAGTTGATATAGCTACCCAAACTCAAAACACTTGCACAACACAGCGGAAAACCAAGCACAACTAGAAGTTATCCACTAACCAAAAGAGTAAACAAATGGCCTTAAGGCCTTACATCAAATGTCCAAAAGTAAAAAGTACATCAAACATGAATGTGCATAGCACTCCTAGTCTACCTCGGCATGCAAGCCGGACAAAAGAGTCTCAAACAAACATCATCAAAAATGTAGTGCTACAAAAGAGGGAAAAACACTTCATGGGGCTTAGGCCTTTCTGGCCGGCGTGCTAGCTTCTGCATGCGATCCTTGCCCTGTAAAAATTATTAGTAACGTGGGTCAGCAAAGGCTGACCTCAAACTGTGTAACAACACATCTCCTCCCGGCCGCCCCTAACGGACCCCGGGGAACCCTCCAACCTGCAAGTCAGCACTTCATATGCAAATAAACATCTGTAAATAGGAAAGCATTAAAACAGGCTTGGATGTCTCAATCATCAAACATGTTCTATATTGGTTGAGCATATAAAGTAAGGGGCCTACTATGCAACATGAATGCAACACTCGGGCTTCACCCAAGGTACCCTACAGCGTATGCATCTAGCACAACATCACATCATTTGGGTACTCACGTTTCCCCAATTGGCATAAAGCCGCAAACACTAAGGGAGTCACCTCTCCCTTAAGCGGCGCACATGCCGCCACAAGGAATTCTTGCCAAGGCCCCACCTGCTCGTGGGCTTAGCCCCGGGCTTGCCTGCAAGCTCTGACGTCTCATGTCAGGATTCCAACAAACACAGACCGACGGATTCTAAGAAGCCTTGCTGGACCCCACCCGCTCATGGCCTCTTTGCCCGGGCTTGCCCCAAGCTTGGCATTCTCGTCAGTCTCACAGAAGGGGACTAGTCTCGCCGGGACACTCTCCACACATGACACACATGTCACGGGATAGCCAGCCGACCACGGAGACATAGCCGCGCCTTGGCACAACACAAACCAAGACTAAATACATCGTAATCCCTCTTTGTACTGCAGCGTTCCCGCGCACCAAGGAAACCATCTCCAACTTGTGCGGAGCTAACCTTGTTCACCAAGGAAACCATCTCCAACTCATACGGAGCTAACCTTGTCCCTCAAGGAAACCATCTACCGCCACGAGGAGCTAACCTTGTCCGGGTTCGACTACATGTACCTTTTCAAGCAAACGGGACAATCACCACCACCACACAAACGACATCTTGCCGCAACGGAAAATCTCTACGAATCCCTAAGTTCGTATGCAACATCACCGAGTCGGACTAACGGTCGCGACTACGGCTTCACCCACCATGCCTAATCCACTAGCGAAGCGGTTCTCTAATGCAAGATATGCCGGGGACGGACTCAATCAACCCGGAGGTTCCTCTTGAACCTTGGCAAACCAAAGCCCCTCTCATTTGAGAGTTTGGTGCCCAAAAATCTAGAAGAAAACCATGCTAAAAACGTGCATCCTAAAGACCGAGAGGAGAGATGTCGTTACCTTCCAACTCCTCTTCCTTGCCATGGCAAAAATGGCCGGATGAAAGTCTTCGCAACGCTCTAAGCTTCACGGATCCGGACTCGGCTCGCGATTTGGAGCTCCGAAACTCTTCCTACAGCCCAAGACCTTCTTCTTCTTCCTCCTTGCTCTAGATTTTCTCAAGAACTTAGAAAGAGAAAGCTTGAAAAACAAATGAGGGTTTCCACCCTAGAATCGGACTTAACTGCCCAAGAACAGTCCTGAGCCGTCAGATCCCAAAATCTGGGAAAGAAAGGCCACGATTCGCCTGGAAAATAAAAGACCTGGGCCGAACACGGCCTGGCACACGCCCGTGTCCAGGGCCGTGTGCCTCATTCGCCGTCTCAAATCGACGCGCCTGGAATCGCACACGGGCATCCGACACGCCCGTGTTCAACTCGACACGCCCGTGTCCCCAGTGACACGGCCGTGTGGCCGGCCGTGTGCCTCCAACAACACGGCCCCGAAACCAACCTGCGAGATGACACGGCCTGGGACACGCCCGTGTCCCAAGCCGTGTGCCAAGTCTCGACACCCGTCGACATGCTTTGTGTCGACACCGCGGAAAAACGTCGAGCGAAGATCGTCGACCAAGCGGGACACGCCCTGTGACACGCCCGTGTCACAGGCCGTGTGCCCCAGTCTTGACACCTTGTCGAGCAAAAGTGTCGACACTTGGGATGAGTGTCGACACGGCCTCGACACGCCCTGCGACACGCCCGTGTCGCAGGCCGTGTGCCACCCTCTCGACACCTTGTCGAGCAAAAGTGTCGACACTTGGGCCGAGTGTCGACACGGCCTCGACACGTCTTGCGACACGCCCGTGTCGCAGGCCGTGTTCTCCACTCTCGACACTCTGTCGAGCGAAAGTGTCGACACTTGGGCCGAGTGTCGACACGGCCTCGACACGCCCTGCGACACGCCCGTGTCGCAGGCCGTGTGCCTCCTACCAGAAACCCAAAAATTTTTTTGAACTGCAGACTGAGCCTCTTGAAAAACTGGGGTGTTACAGAATATATTTTCCTTAAATTTTAAAAGTGGTGAGAAATGGTGTAAGTTGATAATCGATAGCGGTAGTTGTATGAACGTAGTGTCATAAAATGCAGTGACACGGATGTTATTAACCACCGAATCCCACCCACACCCTTACAAGGTTGCTTGGGTAAATTAGAGATCCTTTTCGGTCTCGAAGCGTTGTTCGGTACCTCTTACCAGCAAGTATTATTCTGAAAAGATTTGGTGCGACGTCATCCCCATTGATTCCTGTCACGTGTTATTGGGACGCCCATGGCTTTATGACCATGATGTTACCCACTTAGGGCGCGCTAATACGTACGAGTTTAAATTTAATGGTAAGACCATAATTTTTAAACCCACCCCGCCCAAGTATCCTACTGTCCCTTCTAAGGACACAATAATTCCTGTTTAGAAGAAGACGATCAGCCTGAGAGGTAGGTGTTGGAGCATGCATTCCACGCTTCCTAGTTTGCTAATAACAAATATTGTTTGTATTTTATATTTGGATGTTATTGGTGTGCAGGTAACACAGGTTAATATCTCATATCTTTTTGATGACGAATCAGATCAGAATTGAGCTCGGGAGATATCGCCAGGCGATAGTGGGTATCGCTAACAGGCGATAACGCCACTCGACACTCGACACTCGACACTCGATAGTCGACGCAAAGATATCGCCAGACGATAGTAGGTATCGCCACAGTCGATAGCGCCACTCGACGCATTTTCTCTTGACGCTCGATGAAATCGTGGTTACCGTTATTTCTCTATCGCCAGATGGCGATATCCGGTATCGCGCGGTGATAGTGCACTATTCGACGCTCAACGTTTGTGCGATGCGAAAATGAGGAGTTCGTGGGACACGTGGCAGCAATTACCGCTATCGCCAGATGGCGAAACCCAGTTTCGCCAGGCGATAGCGCCAGAATATAAAAGCCTCTCATTTTCTGAGAAAGTTACGAATTTTCATTACCTAGAGTGCACATACATTCATAGACGTTCGAGAGAGCTCCATAACTCAGAGATACTTCATACACCCAAGAAGGCCAAATAGCGCGAAAGATTGACGGCACGTGCGAAGCATTCAAAGCATCTCTTGCAAGGATTCATCGGCATCTTTAGCGCTTTGTTTGAAGGGAGTGTCTAGTCTAAAGTGATCAATTTGTTTTTGTTAATTTTCATTTATTTTCTCATTGTAATCGGAAGGTAAATCGCTGCCTTGTGCTTGGCATCTAGGTCCTTGTGTGGCTTAGGCGAAAATAACCGCCTTGTGAGTGGTGTCCAAGTCCTTGTGTGGCTTAGGGAGAAATCGTTGCCTTGTGTGCAGCATCTAGATCGGGGTTAGATCTAGGGGAGGCTAGTAGCAAGATCTATGGATAGATACGCTTTAGCCTGCTGGTTCTTGGTAGAAGAACCGACGAATACTCTAGCAAATTATTTATTTCATGAGCCATTGTCTCTAGCTCTATAGAGACACATTGTATTCACTTTAACTCTTTTGAAATATATCATTGTTGTTTCTAGCTTGTGTCCATTTGCTCTCTTCTATTATTTTGTGGTTATTCATTTTGTAAAGTTTGCTCAAATTGTTTAAGAAAATTTAGAAGAACCCTTATTCACCCCCTCTAAGGGTGCCATAAGATTCAACACTTTGTATCAGAGCCAGTTTACTCCAAAACTGGTTTCACCAGCAGGAGTAAAGGCGCAAAACACGCATGCATTTTTTGAGGGGCAAGGTATTAGTAGACCTCCCTTATTCACGGGCACTAACTACAATTATTGGAAAGCTCGAATGTGATGCTTTCTAATAGCACTAGATATCGATGTTTGGGGCATGGTAGAAACATGATACACTGCTCCTATAACTATTGTAGGAAGTGTCTCTATGGAGAAACCAAAGGACAAATGGGACGAAGCTGATAAGCTTCGTTGTAAAAATAACGAGGCAATGAACGCTTTATTATGTGCGTTAGATAGGAGTGAATTTAACCGTGTTTATGCATGTGATACTGCATATTATATTTGGAATCTTCTTGAAGTTACTCATGAAGGTACATCGTAGGTAAAGGACTCGAAGATTTTCCAGCTAGAATCGGAGTTCGAGAAGTTAAAAATGGAGGTTGATGAAGATATAGACTCAATGTACATGAGGTTTAGCAAGATAGTAAACGACTCGAGGACTCTAGGGAAAAATTTCTCAAATGGAGATTTTGTGAGGAAAATACTTAGATCACTTCCCCCGAAGTTTAATCCTAAAGTGACTGCTGTCTCGCAGTCACACGATCTAAAGTCTCTCCAAATTGAGAATCTCATAGGAAACTTGAAAACTCATGAAGTAGAGTTGAGTATTCAACAACAAGAATATAGCTTGGAGCCAAGAAAGAACGTTTTTGCATTGAAGTCCAAGAAGGAGAAGGAAAGCGAGTCTGATGAAAGTGATTATGAAGATGAAGAGAGTTTGTTTGTTAAGAAGTTTAGGAGATTTATGAGAAATCATGAAAGAAGAAATTCTTTCAAGAGATTTTTCAAGAAGAAAGAATATGGGAATAGGAAAGGAAAATCCCAAGCTGAAGAAGAGGATGATGAAGATAGACCACCACCTGAATGCTATCATTGCAGGAAGATTGGTAATATAAAGAGCAAGTGCCCAAAGTATCTGAAAGAGCTGAAGGAAAAGAGGCACGGAAAGAAAGATAGGAAGAAGCTTCTAAATGCTGAAACATGGGATGAAGCCACTTCTGAGGAGTCGAGCAATTCAGGGTCAGAAACTGAAGAGGAGGCCAACATATGCTTGATGTGAAAGAGCGCTTCATCTTATGATGAAGGAAGTAGTGTCCAGAGCAACACTGAGGTAACTCCTGAAACCTTTGATGATTTATATTCTGAATTTTTGAGTACCTGTGAGTATTTGGATAAAACATTGCATGAAATTAAGTTGATCAAATCTGAAAATAAAGTTTTAATTAAAGAAAATAAACAACTGGAAAATGAAGTAAAAGTTCTTGGAAAAGAGAAAGCATCTTGTCAAGAGGATTGTCCCTCTTTGACAAAGATAGTGAAACTTGAGAAAGATCTCTCAAATACTCAGACTCGGGTTGAAACTCTTACAAAAGAGAAAGAGACCTTAGAGAGATCTCTAAAATTCTCTCAATCTCAAGTGGAGGCAGCAAGAAGTCCTTCGCTAAGCGTTGCGACACCATAGTTGCCGAAAATAATGTATTAAGGGGACAAGTCTGAAATTTAGAAATGGGCACTAACAAATTTGGAGTGGGCCAAAAATCTCTAAATATGATTTTGGGAAACCAGTACTATGGTTCTGGAAAATTCGGACTTGGATACTCTCCAGAGCACTATCGCCCGACGACATCTACTGTCGTCGGCGATAAGAAAAATTCCAGAAAATTTAATTTTCAGGATAAAAACAATAAATCACATGTCCCTGTAGCTTCCAATAAAGGGTCAAAATTTATTTTGAAAAAACCGTCGACTTCTTTCATCAAGTGTGCCAAATGTTATAAATTTGGTCACACAACACGTACTTGTAAGAAGACGGGATACTGCTTAGTCAAACAAATCTGGGTGCCTAAGGTTTCCACCTATTATATGGGAGGAATTAACCACTTGGGTAGCCAGATCTTTACTCTCATCCTCTTTCTAGGTTTGTTGGCAGGCTAAGGACATAGAAGAAGTGTGGAACTTGGACTCAGGGTGTTCAAAGAACATGACGAGCGATAAATCAAAGTTCCTTAGCCTGGAGATGAAGAAAGGAGGAGTAGTTACTTTTGGAGACAACGAAAAAGGGAAAATCATCGGCATTGGAGTAGTAGGTAACAAATCATTTTCTATCTCAAATATTTTATATGTTAAAGGATTGAAGCATAATTTAATTTCAATAAGTCAACAATGTAATATTGGATTAAATATCTTGTTTGATTCATCTTCAAACCTATGCAAAATTATTAACTCTAAAACAAATGCTATTGTTATTACCGCTCCTATATTTCAAAATGTTTACATGGTTAGGTTTAATTATTTATCACATTCTTCATTAAAATGTTTTATTTCTAAAAATATGGAATTAGATTTGTGGCAAAGACGTCATGGACATTCTAGTTCAAATCTTATCATAAAATTGTCCCAAAATAAACTTGTTAAAGTTTTATCTTCTTTGCATGAAAATTTATCATCTTTATGCTCACCATGTCAAAAAGGAAAATTTATAAAGTCTTCTTTTAAAAGCAAAAATATCATTTCCTCCACTGGGCCTTTAGAATTAATACATATGGATTTGTTTGGTCCTGTTAATACACTAAGCCTAGGAGGTAGAAAGTATACTTTTGTTTTGATCGATGATTTCTCTCGTTTTAGTTGGACAATTTTCTTATCTTCTAAATCTGATTCATTTTTAGAATTTTACAAATTATGTTTACGTGTTCAAAATGAAAGAGATTTAAAAATAAAATGCATTCGTTCAGATCATGGAGGTGAATTTGATAATGAGAAATTTGTTTCTTTTTGCAATGAGTTAGGAATTAAACATGAATTTTCTGCTCCTCGTACACCTCGACTATGCTATCTGAATACAAATTACCTCAATCTTTTTTGGCTGAAGCTGTTAGTACATCTTGTTATGTTACTAATCGTGTTATGCTTCGACCAATCTTAAAATTAATACCTTATGAGTTATATTTTTAGAAGAAACCTAATGTGTCTTATTTTAAAGTTTTTGGATGTAAATGTTTTGTTTTGACACTAAGGATAATTTAGGAAAATTTGATGAGAAGTGTGATGAAGGCATTTTCATTGGTTATTCTTCTACAAGTAAAGCTTATAGAGCTTACAATAAGAGGATAAAAGTAGTTGATGAATAAATACATGTTAAATTTGATGAGTTTTCTCCTTGTGTAGAAGCTAATAATACAAGTAAAAATTAAGAGCTCTCCCCTCTACAAAGGGTGGATGATGATGAAAACCTTGGAGACAAAGAGGAAGAAAAAGGAGTCGAACAAGAAGAAAAAAGAAGAGCAAGGATATGTGCCTCCAAGAGAACTAAGATTTTCAAAAGATCATCCCCAAGATTTGGTTATTAGAGAACCATCAAGAGGGGTAAGTACTCGTTCATCCGTACGAGAATTATTTTCAAATGTGTGCTTTATTTCTGATATAGAACCTAAAAGCGTTGAAGCTGCTTTAAATGATAATTCTTGGTTTTTATCTATGAATAATGAGCTTAATTAATTTGAACGTAATAAAGTTTGTAAGTTAGTAGAAAGACCATCAAATCATCCTGTTGTAGTGGTTAAATGGATTTTAAAAAATAAACTTGATAGTGAATCTAGGGTCACTAGGAACAAAACTAGACTCCTAGCGAAAGGTTATTCACAAATAGAAGAAATAGATTTTTATGAAACTTTTGCACCTGTAGCACATTTAGAAGCAGTTAGAATATTCCTTGTATTTGCTAGTTTCAAGAAGTTTAAATTGTTTCAAATGGATGTTAAAACTGCTTTTCTTAATGGGTATGTTAAGGAGGAGGTTTATGTAGAACAACCTCCAGGCTTTGTTGATGTTAGATTTCCTAATCATGTTTATAAATTAGAAAAAGCCTTGTATGGGTTGAAACAAGCACCCCGAGCATGGTATGATAGATTGACTATTTATTTATTAAAAATGATTATAAAATGGGCAGTGTTGATTGTACTTTATTTTTTAAACATATCCATGATGATCTTATCGTTTTACAAATATATGTTGATGATATTATTTTTGGATCCACAAATGAGAAATTATGTGGTAGTGTTATTGAAATTATGAAGAATGAATTTGAAATGAGCATGGTAGGAGAACTCACTTATTTTCTTGGTTTTCAAATCACTCAAAAGTATGATGGAATTTTTGTTTGCCAATCTAAATGTATTCATGATGTTTTAAAAAGATTTCAGTTTGAAAATCTAAAACAAGCAATACCCCCATGAGTGTCTCATTAAAGTTAGGAAAAGATGAAAGTGGAATATCCATAGATCAAACACTTTATAGAGCAATGATAGGATCACTATTATATTTGACTGCCTCTAGGCCTGATATTATGTTTGCTGTATGTTTATGTGCTAGATTTCAAGCTAATCCCAAAGAATCTCACTTAAAAGCAGTTAAACGCTTTTTTAGATATCTTATTGACACATCTAAATTAGGATTATGGTATCCACATAACGATACATTTATATTACATGGCTTTTCTAATTCTGATTATGCTGGGTGTTCATTAGATCGTAAAAGCACCAGTGGAACCTGTCATTTTTAGGCCCTTCACTTATCTCTTGGTCGAGTTGGAAATAGAATTCTGTTTCCTTATCTACCACTGAGGCGGAGTATGTAGCACTAGGCAGTTGTTATGCATAAGCTTTGTGGATGAAGCAAACATTAGAAGATTTTGGTATAGTTCATGAAACCATTGAATTAAAATGTGATAATAAAAGTGCAATTGACTTAACATATAATCCAGTTCATCATTCTAGATTTAAACACATTGATGTACGTCACCATTTCATCAGAGATCACATAAAACAAAATACGATTAAAGTCAATTTTATAAGCACTAATTCACAACTTGCAGATATTTTCACTAAACCACTTCCAGATTCCCGTTTTTCGTTCTTACGATTAGAACTAGGAATTCTAGACTTGTCAAATTAATAAATTACCATCGCAAGCCACACAAAAATTAACATAATTCCCTTATTAACATCATGAACATTAAACCAAAATAAGCATTCCATAAATCATAAGTGGAAACACCATAATTTTTAACATTCCATACTAAGTCTTACATTCTTCCAGAAGAAATACCACATACCATTACAGAATAGATAATATTACAGCATGAAATCAAAATCTATGGAAATTAACAAAATTTCACTATCGCCGGCGATAGTGACTGTCGCCCGGCGATAGTGGCAAAATGTCCAGCCTTCTAGAAATCTTCAAAAATTTTTGCTATCACCTCCACTAGTCTCTCCTTGATCATCTGCTGAACTGTACTAGCTGCTTCGCGTTCGACGTGCGCGGCGGGTCGATGTACGGGGCGACTCCATGACCGGATCTTCCCATTCTGCTTCTTCTGCTGGAGTGGGCTTCAACTTCAAACTTTTGGTCAGAAATTTAAAGAATTTCTGAATTCCCAAAAAGTTTTTCTTGACATCCCTCTTATGTTCTTCGAACGACTCTCGCAAGTCAGCTAACACTTCTCGCAACGATCCACCTCTAGGAATTGGTGGGTTTCGGATAGTGGACACCAGTTCACTCCTCCTTGATGACACTCCTCATGTTGATCGGCCGATGCAAGGTGTTCCACTCGTCGAATATATCATTGGGATACAATCATTGAAGTACAATTCGGGGTCAATCCACGTATATTTCTTATATAAGATCCGTTGGATGACGGCTCCAAGTGGTAGGGTGTTCAACTTCTTCCAATTAGGACTTTTCAATCTAAATGAGTATCGGACTATCGAGAGGACAAAATCCACCACATCAAACGACTCTCGCTCCAAAATCATATACGTCACATAACTAAGTTGAGCAATTATTTTTCGTGTATCTCCGGATTTCAATAGGACGGTATGCCTTAGTATTTCTTGCACTAGTTGTGCATCCTCCGTCAGGGTGGTCGTTGATTGGATTAGAGTTTTGATGGAATTTCCATGCAAAACCATATTCAATAATGTCCAATCTCTCTCCTTTCGATAGTCCTCTACGACGTCTAGAGTGGTGTCATGCTCTATTAGTACAAATTCATCTCTCAGGTCATAATGTGCTATTTCTACCATCTGTCCTTGAATTTTCGATCGAACTCCGCCATTCAATTCCATGAAATGCGGATCTTTGAGGTAATTGTAAAATTTTCGGATGAGCACGAAGGAGAATGTGTCTGGAATAATAATTGACATTATTCCAGCCATTCCTAACAAGTCATGAATATGTGCATGTCGGGTCGGGTCGAATTCAATCACCCGTCCAATCCCTATGTTAGCGTTCTCTATTCCAGGGAATGTGTGATATGATGCATATGAGTCACTCCCTGTGCTTCTTCGTTCTTTGGAATTGGAAACCATTTCTGCATATAAAATATTTTTGTTTCAGAAATAGAAACATTTTTTTGGATATCGCTAGCCGGCGACACCCACTGTCGCCGGGCGATATCGAAAATCTTTTTTCTTCATTTATGACTACAGATCTGGTTTCCCCCTTCATCCAAAATACCAGATCTGCAAGTTTGTGTTTTTCAAATCAGTTTTTCAAAACCTAAATTCAAGGAAATCTTCACGCATTTCACTCATACAACCTAGTAAATCAAGATCCCCAAACCAAATTTTAACACTTGAAAACCTGGAAATTTCTGCTCTAAACTAACATACTACACTATTCTTCCACTTAGATCCATAAAAAACCAAAGATTCAAAGCAAAAATTCAAGTTTTTATACCTAGGTTTAGGGTTTCGCCGCCATATCCTCCGCGTTCCGCACTCAGTCTTCAAGACAAATGGTTCACTTTGCAGGCTTTGACTGAATGCGCCAGTTTTAACAAATTTTTCACTATCGCCGAACGGTGATATCCGGTATTGCCGGGAGTTAGTGTCATTTTCTTGTTTCTTCAACTTGTTTTGCTTACTCAGTTTAAGGCTAGGTGTAATGTTTTTTTGAGTTTTATACTAACTTGGTTGTGCAAATCTTTGTATGCCTCCATCTTACAAAATGTGAATTGTGCATGTTTTTACCATAACCAATTGTGATGCATGTTTTTAGCTTCTGCTTTATTCGAGTTTAGTATCGTGTACCGTCATATTAAATTATTCTGTATGCTCTCACAAGTGAATTCAGACTCCTTTGTTCAGCTCAACAAAAAATATATATATGAGTACAAAAGTGTCTCATCCCAAAAGTATAAACCTTTGGTGATAGTTTCACCGAAAAAAAACAAAAAAAACACTCAAATAATAAAGGACTGACAAGGAACCTCCACCAAGCACTACTTACCCTCCTGATAAGTCTTCATGAGCATTGTGAGGTTGAGCACCTTGGCAAGAATTGCAAAGTGTCTTGTGCGAATTTTACATGAATAATTTCTTTCTTATGTGTGCTGACCTCTTGGGTACAAGTATAGCTCCGCATGTAATAACTATGTTATGTTGTTTTTTAACATTCGCATGTTCATGTTTTTTTTGTAAGACTAAGCATCAGTTTTGCCACACCACCTCACATGTACACAACATTATCATCTATAAACGTTCTTCTTATGAGAATTGGACTGAAAACTGTTTCACCACGCCCATTTCACTAGCACATGTGTTTATGATATAGTTTGTTGAACATTGCCATAGTTACTCTTTACTCATTTTATTTATACTACATTACTAACCTACCCTCCCTGAGTCTCTCTTTTATGTTTCTTCCTTCTTTTTCTTCCGCTGTACTCTTCGATCTCTTTTGACAATACCAAAGGGGGAGAAACTTTACCAAAGCAATCATTCACCGAACTCCTCTGTTCTTATCACTTTTGTGCACACTTGGAAAAACCATTATTTGTTTGAATTATTTCTCACCTTGTTTAATTAAACTACATGACTTTTAATATGCTTCTATTTAGGGCGAGATCACATGTAGGGGGAGTGTTTCATCCAAGAGCAATTTTGTGCACATACACTTGTTTCGTCTTGACACTCAAATAGGGTGGACCTTTTTAACATTCATGATTTCTGTAACGCCCCGAAACTCAAAAGAGCGACGGGTGATGTTTTGGGCTAGTTTTGGGTTCTGGCAGGAGGCACACGGCCTGGGACACGGGCGTGTCCCAGGGCTTATCAGGCTTGTGTCGTCGATTTGGTCGAGAGGTCCACGAATTTCACTCGACGTTGTGTCAAGATAGGGCACACGGCCTGCAACACGGGCGTGTCGCAGGGCGTGTCGACCTATGTCGACACTCAGCCCGCGAAGTCGACATTTTGCGCTCGAAGCAGTGTCGAGACATGGTACACGGCCTGTGACACGGGCGTGTCGCAGGGCGTGTAGACCCGTGTCGACACGTGTCCCGAGGAGTCGACGAATTTTGCTCGACGATGTGTCAAGACAAGGCGCACAGCCTACGACACGGGCGTGTCCAAGGCCGTTTCGTGAGGTCGATGAACTTCGCTCGACAAAGTGTCGAGTGACGAGACCGTGTACACGGCCTGGAGCCCAGGCGTGTTGAGGTAGACATGGGTTAGGATACGGGCGTGTCCTAGAACCCGTGTAGTTCTCGGGTTGTTTTCGGGATAAATCGACGGGGGTACACGACCGACCACACGGCCGTGTCAGGTGGAACACGGGCCTGTCAGGTCAAACACAGGCGTGTTCGATGCCCGTGTGTATTTCCAAGCGCGTCGATTTTGATGTCGAATGAGGCACACGGCCCAGGACACGGGCGTGTGCCAGGCCGTGTTCGTTCCAGATTGTACATTTCAGGCCCGAATCAAAGCCGTTCGTTTCTTTAATTGGTGATCCAATGGCTGGGGGTTGTTCCTAATGGGATATACCCGGGATAGGACCTTTGAAACCCTCACTTTTACTTGTGTGGTTATCTTTCTAAAGTTTATAGAGAGAGGAGAGCCAAAGAAGGAAGAAGAAGCTAGATCCGGCCATTGGAGGAGCTTCTAAGCTCCAAATCGCGAGCCGACTCCGGATCCACGGAGGCGAAGAGAGTGTGGTGCTTTTCGTCCTCTTACTTTTCCATGGCGCCAAAGAAGAACACTATGGTAACGATTCTCATCTTGAGCATGTGAAGCTCTCCATCTTTGCATAGGAATCCCGCTCTCGCGAGTTTGCTGTGAGTTGGAGGCGTTCCTTTGGGTAGATATGTAAAGTCCCCGTTGTGTAGAGTTCGTAAGCGAGAACGGACATAGGCATGATGTGTGAAGCCTATCCTGACATGTTGGTCTGGATCGGTGATGTTGCATTGCATAAATGCCGGAGAAGACTCCGTGCAATTGGTTGTTCTTCGGGTTTTCTACGTGGTAGATTGCAACAGGGAGCCTTGGGGATTAACCCAAAGGTGCACCCGGAAAACTGGGCAGATGCGTGATCTTGAAAACTTGGTGGCCTGAGAGCCAACTTGAACATAACCGGGTTATGTGAAATGTGAAGGAAACGGGATTCGGGAGAAGTTTGACCCGCGCAAATAGCTTAAATTGTCGTTGCGATGTGAGCACGGGTTAGATGGAACCGTACCAGTTCTATGTCATTCGGTTAAAGAGATGTAACGGTATGTGGCACTTGCCGCTGGCATAGATTAGGGTCTTCGGCGGTCTATGGCTTAAATTGTCGTGATCCAGGCCAAGAAGACAAAATGCTCATAGGTTTGGCCGTCAAAGTGGCGGTGGTGAGTCCGGAATGTCTATGGCTTTAATTGACGTGACATCGACCGGCTCACCGAGAATGTGCCCTGAGAGCACGAGGCGTGTGGCCGTGCGAGCCAATGTCTGTGACAAAATGAATATTTCTATATTGCTCGCTTATGCTAATGAAATGCAGGGAAGGAGCATCGCCGCACCGAGCTAGGGGCGGGATCGTTATAATTTGGTCAGTATTGCTGACCGTTGCCTTGTTTTGCCACCGTACGGTGGTTTGTTTCTTGCAGGTGCTGCTGGACCAAGCAGCCAATAGCGGGCTAAAGCCCAAATTGCGAAGCCGGCCCTCGAAGGCCTAATTGGAGTGTTTACTATTTTTATTCATGTATGACCAGCATGCGTGCCGTGGTTTGTAAATCATGTAATATCAAGTTAAACATTTTGTAAGGCCTTAAGGCCTGTACTTGTGTATGTATAACATTCCTATTTGGTATTAGTGGACATTCATGCTTTTGTGCTGGGTTCTTTATTGCAACTTGTTAATCTACTTCCGCTAGAATGCTCTGTGTTGGAATTTATGATTGGTTGGATGGTTTCCATGAGTAACCACCCGGTATGTCTGTGGTATATGGCGTCGGGCCCCGGCCGGACCTACTGCTATATGCTATACGACGGATAGGGGGTGTTACAATTTGCTATCAGACTACTGGTTTTGGTCGGTCTTAAAATGAATTCGTGGACGAATTCTTTTTGAGGGGTGGTGAGCACATGTGTGTGCGTCATCATTATAACAGTAAAAGAACTCATGAATGTCCACTTAGGAATGAAATACACGTGTTTGAGGAACCTGCGTGTTCCTATAATTGTTGTTTTCAATTTTATTTGGTCGCTTAACGGTGTTTTGTACCACTATAGGTGACCAGAAGTGGTTCTGGGCCGTCGGAATGTCGAGTTTCTGAGGCTAGCAGTGCACTTAATGAAGCTCCTGCAACACCTCTATCGACTGAGACCATACGATTGGTGGCCGAAGCAGTGTTGGCCTTGATTAATGCGCAGCCTGCAAGGCAAACGCAGCAGCCCGCTCCTGCGATGGAGCAGGTACCGCTGCAAGAGGCTGAGCCGAGGAGAGTGGAACAAGTGGTAGTGGAGCCGGTGGTGGCAAGGAGGGCAACTGAGAGACAGCTCAAGCATGTCATGAGCTTTAGTCCTCCGGTATTCTCGGGGTTGGGAACCCCATCTCAAGCTGAAGACTGGCTCTCCAGGGTGAAGAGAGTCATGACAGCAATGGAGACGGAGGAGTGGCAAATGACCACCATTGTTACGTTCCTTCTGGACGGTGAAGCGAGAATATGGTGGTAAGGATTGGAGCTGCACCTATTGAGAGGTAGGCAACTTGTTGATGTCTCGATGGAGGAGTTCTCGAGATTGTTCTTGGCTAGATACCTCCCTTCAGCGCAGAAGATAGCGTTGGAGAATGAGTTTCTGAAGTTGGTTTAGGGTGAGAGGAGCGTGGATGAATATCTCCACGAGTTTACTCGTTTGAGTCGATATGCTAGCTCCACCATCGCGGATGAGGAGGGAAAGACGAATCGATTCTACAAAGGCTTGAGAGATGAGTTGAGGTTACTACTCTCGGGGCCGATGAAGCAGGGTTTCTTGACCTTGGTCAACACGGCCCGGTCCTTGGAGAAGGACATGAAGAATGTACAGGCAAAGTAAAGCTTGGGTGATAAGAAATCTGAATTCAAAGTGCCGACTACTTCAAAGTCCGGCTATCGGAGGTCCTTCAAGAAGCATAGGACTTCGGGTCCAGCTCCTTCTGGTGCTTCTGGGGCGACTACGGGTCGGACCCCGGGCGCATGTTTTACTTGTGGAAAGTCGGGGCACTTTGCCCGCGATTGTTGGAGCGAACGTCCCAAGTCCGAGAGAAGGTCGGGAGCGAATTATGAAGAGAAGGGCAAGGCGGTGGAGTTGACCGCGTCCCACTATGCTCCGGCCCAACCAAGGGTGTACAATCTTGGCCAACAGGAGGCCATCAAACAGGCGGATGTGGTGACAGGTACGGTTTAATTTATTGCAAGTCAATTTCTTTAAATATTTGTTATGCACATGTTACCTTACCACTGCTTGTTTAGGATTTGTTTTGATTTGTGAAAATCCGGCAAGAGCACTTTTCGATACGGGAGCTTCACACTCCTTCTTGTCCGAAGGATTTATATCACGCATCGGAGTCCCTTCTTCGATGGCGAAGGATAAGTTGGATGTGTTGTTGCCCAATGGGTGTTCGATGCGCGCGAATAGGATCTGCGATGTTAAGATTCGTATTGGGAATCAGGAGTTCGATCTGCAAGCGTCGTTACATCCGTTGGTGGAGTTCGACGTTATATTTGGCATGGACTGGCTCTCGGAGCAGCAGGCCTATATTGATTGCGGTCTCAAGGAAGTGAAGTTGGGAGCAAGTCATGAGACGACTTTTACAGGTTTAAAGGGGTCGAGCAAGACGTTGATGTCTGCTCTTCAGGTGGTGGAGGCGGTTCGTGCCGGTGCAGAACTATTCTTTACACTAGTGGAGGTTGCAAAGCTGAAGCCCGCATTGGATAGTATTTCAGTGGTATCGGAATACCCTGATGTTTTCCCTAGAGATCTTCCTGGAGCCCCGCCTCAGCGGGAGATAGATTTCACGATTGAGCTAGTGGCAGGTACAAATCCTGTGTCATGATCTCCTTATCGGCTAGCGCCTAAGGAAATGGCGGAGCTGAAGGTTCAACTGCAAGAGTTGTTGGAGCAAGGGTATGTGTGCCCAAGTTCTTCGCCTTGTAGCGCGTCGGTCCTCTTTGTTAAGAAGAAGGACGGAAGCTTGAGGCTATGTATTGATTTTCGGGAGCTCAAAATGTTGACAAAAAAGAAAAAGTACCAGATCCCCCGGATCGATGATCTTTTTGATCAGTTGGTCGGCTCGACGGTGTACTCGAAGTTGGATCTCAAGGCTGGGTACTATCAGCTGCGAATAAGGGAGAGTGATATCCCGAAGACAGCGTTTAGTACGAGACACGGGCATTATGAGTTTACGGTCATGCCGTTTGGGCTGACTAATGTGTCCGTCAGTGTTCATGGACTTGATGAACGGGACTTTCTGGGAGTACTTGGACCATTTGTGATCGTCTTCATCGACGATATTTTGGTGTACTCGTAGAGTGAGGAAGATCACTTCAAGCATCTTCATTTGGTTTTGGAGACGCTAAGGAGGAATCAGTTGTATGTCAAGTTCTCGAAGTGCTAGTTTTGGTTATCCTCAGTGGCGTTCCTTGGCCATATAGTGAGTGGAGAGGGTATTGCTGTGGATCCGGCGAAGATTGTTGCGATACGGGAGTGGCCTGTGCTTGCTACGGTAGCGGAAGTCCGGAGCTTTCTGGGGCTTGTCGGCTATTATAGGCGCTTCGTAGTGAACTTCTCGCGGATAGCGTTACCTCTCACTACCTTGACGAGGAAGGAGCAGAAGTTCGTTTTGATGGCGGAGTACGCGCGAGCTTTTGAGGAGTTGAAGTGTCGGTTGACCACGACGCCTGTGCTGAGTTCGCCATGTGGGACCGAGTGCTATGAGATTTACAGTGATGCTTCGGGCAGCGGTTTGGATTGTGTGCTACTGCAACACGGAAGTGTAATAGCTTATGGCTCGAGACAGCTAAAAGTGCATGAGAGGAATTATCCGGTCCATGACTTGGAGTTAGCAGCCGTGATTTTTGCCTTAAAGCTGTGGAGACACTATTTGTACGGTGTGAAGATTGATATCTACACCGATCATAAGAGCCTGAAGTATCTGATTGATCAGAAGGATCTGAATATGCGGCAGCGTAGATGGATGGAGTTCCTGGGGGACTATACATTCAAGAACCACTACGTGCCGGGTAAAGGTAATGTGGTTGCGGACGCGTTGAGTCGCTGAGCCCCAGCTCAAGCCAATTGGCTATCGGTGTATAATAAGCGGTTGGTGCGGGAGTTGGAGGCATTGGAGATTGTTTTGTGGATAGGCAATCAAGTGCTGAAGCAGTTTTGAATTGGACTGAAGTCTAATATGACCTGGCTGATCGGATTCGGCGGGCTTTGGATATGGATGTCCATATGAAGCAGTTCATGGTAGAGGGTCTGGATGGGTCAAATTCCCAATTCGTTGTGGAGGATAGATTGCTTTGGAAAGAAGGTCGTCTGTGCGTCCCAAGTGTGGGATATTTGCGGGTGGAATTGTTGTATGAGGCACACCATACTAAGTACTCAATTCACCCGGGGAGCACGAAGATGTACCGTGATGTCAAGAAACTGTTTTGGCGGTCGGGTTTGAAGAAGGATGTGTCGCTCTACGTAGCGAAGTGCCAAACTTGCGCCTTGGTGAAGGCGGAGTGCCAAAAGCCTGGACAATTTATGAAGTCCTTGCCTATTCCGGAGTGGAAATTCGACGACATCTCGATGGACTTTGTGCATGGTTTGCCAAGGTCCCAAAAGGGGAACGATGCCATTTTGGTGGTTGTTGATCGGCTAACGAAGGTGTCGCATTTTATTCCGCATAGGAAGGATGATCCGGTGGAGAAGTTTTTGTGGATAACATTGTACGGCTTCACGGTGTGCCCCGCAGCATCGTGAGTGACCGAGATTGGCGGTTCATGTCCAATGATTGGAGGCTTGTGCAGCAAATGTTGGGAACAAAGCAAAAATTTAGCACAGCCTTCCATCCGCAAACAGATGGGCAGACCGAGAGGGTCAATAAAACTATGGACGACATGCTCCGCATGTGTGTCTTGGATTTTGGAAAGCAATGGGAAGACCATCTTTTTTTGGTGGAATTCAAATACAACAATATATACCAAGCGAGTATTCAAATGGCGCCCTTCGAGGCCCTATATGGTAGAAAATGTCGCACGTCGTTGTCTTGGCTAGAAACGGGTGATACAAAGTTGTATAAGCGATTAGAAGTGGAGGATGCTACTTCTTTGGTGAGAACCATTCGGGAGAGGTTGCTTATCGCTCAGGACCGGCAAGCGAAGTACTATAATGCCAAGCATAGGAACGTGGAGTTCGCTGTGGGCGATTGGGTGTACTTAAAGATCAAGCCGTTCAAGGGTGTCTCGCGGGTGCGGCGATTGAAAAAGCTAAGCCCGAGGTACCTTGGGCCGTTTGAGGTTCTGGAGCGAGTTGGTGAAGCAATCTATCGGTTGAAGCTTTCAGTGGAGCTTGGTGGATTACATGATGTATTGCATATTTCGGTGCTTCGGAAGGCGGTGCAAGAGCCTTCGCAAGTGATTGCGGTTGATCAAGTGCCAGTGGATAGCGGGTTGACGACAAAAGTCAATCCCGTACGGATTGAGGACTCGGAGGTCAAGCGGCTACGCAATAAAGAGATCAGGATGGTCAAGGTCCGGTGGGACAATTGTGGTCGTGAGGAGCTCTCTTGGGAACGAGAGCAGACTATGCTTGACGAGTATCCGGAGTTGTTTTGCTCAGGTACAAATTTTGGTTTTGTACATGTCTTTCCTTTATATAATTTCGTGGACGAAATTCTTTTAAGAGGGGGAGAGTCGTAACGCCCCGAAACTCAAAAGAGCGACGGGTGATGTTTTGGGCCAGTTTTGGGTTCTGGCAGGAGGCACACGGCCTGGGACACGGGCGTGTCCCAGGGCGTGTCAGGCTTGTGTCGTCGAGTTGGTCGAGAGGTCGACGAATTTCACTCGACGTTGTGTCGAGACAGGGCACACGGCCTGCGACACGGGGCTGTCGCAGGGTGTGTCGACCCGTGTCGACACTCAGCCCGCGAAGTCGATATTTTGCGCTCCACAAAGTGTCGAGACATGGCACACGGCCTGCGACACGGGCGCATCACAGGGTGTGTCGACCCGTGTCGACACTCGTCCCGGGGAGTCAACGAATTTTGCTCGACGATGTGTCGAGACAAGGCACACGGCCTAGGACACGGGCGTGTCCAAGGCCGTATCATGAGGTCGACGAAGTGTCAAGTGTCGAGACCGTGTACACGGCCTGGAGCCCAGGCGTGTTGAGGTAGACACGGGTTAGGACACGGGCGTGTCCTAGAACCCGTGTAGTTCTCGGGTTGCTTTCAGGATTAATCGATGGGGGTACACGGCCGACCATACGGCCATGTCAGGTGGAACACGGGCGTGTCAGGTCGAACACGGGCGTGTTCGATGCCCGTGTGTTGTTCCAGGCACGTCGATTTTGACGGCGAATGAGGCACACGACCCTGGACAAGGGCGTGTGCCAGGTCGTGTTCGGTCCAGATTGTACATTTCAAGCCCGAATCAAAGCCGTTCGTTTCTTTAATTGCTGATCCAACGGCTGGGGGTTGTTCATGATGGGATATACCCGGGATTGGACATTTGAAACCCTCACTTTTACTTGTGTGGTTATCTTTCTAAAGTTTAGAGAGAGAGGAGAGCCAAGGAAGGAAGAAGAAGCTAGATCCGGCCATTGGAGGAGCTTCGAAGCTCCAAATCGCGAGAAGACTCCGGATCCACGGAGGCGAAGAGAGTGCGGTGCTTTTCATCCGCTTACTTTTTCATGGCGTCAAAGAAGAACACTAGGGTAATGATTCTCTTCTTGAGCATGTGAAGCTCTCCTTCTTTGCATAGGAAGCCCGCTCTCGCGAGTTTGCGGTGAGTTGGAGGCGTTCCTTCGGGTAGATATGTAAAGTCCCCGTTGTGTAGAGTCTGTAAGCGAGAATAGACATAGGCATGATGTGTGAAGCCTATCAGGACATGTTGGTCTGGATCAGTGATGTTGCATTGCATAAATGCCGGAGAAGACTCCGTGCGATTGGTTGTTTTTCGGGTTTTCTATGTGGTAGATTGCAACAGGGACCCTTGGGGATTAACCCAAAGGTGCACCTGGAAAATTGGGCGGATGCGTGATCTTGCCAACTTGGTGGCTTGAGAGCCAACTTGAACATAACCGGGTTATGTGAAATGTGACGGAAACGGGACTCAGGAGATGTTTGACCCTCGCAAATGGATTAAATTGTCGCTGCGATGTGAGCACGGGTTAGATGGAACCGTACCCATTCTATGTCGTTCGGTTAAAGAGACCTAAGGTTATGTGGCACTTGTCGTTGGCATAGATTAGGGTCTTCGGCGGTCTATGGCTTAAATTGTCGTGACCCAGGCCAAGAAGACAAAATGCTCATAGGTTTGGCCGTCAAAGTGGCGGTGGTGATTCCGGAATGTCTATGGCTTTAATTGACGTGACATCGACCGGTTCACCGAGAATGTGCCCTGAGAGCACGGGGCGTGTGGCCCTGCGAGCCAACATCTGTGACGAAATTAATATTGCTATATTGCTCGCTTATGCTAATGAAATGCAGGGAAGGAGCATCGCCGCCCCGAGCTGGGGGCGGGATCGTTATAATTTGGTCAGCATTGCTGACCGTTGCACTGTTTTACCACCGTTCGGTGGTTTGTTTCTTGGGGGTGCTGTTGGACCAAGCGATCAATAGCGGGCTAAAGCCCAAATTGCGAAGCCGGCCCTCGAAGGCCTAATTGTAGTGTTTACTGTTTTTATTCATGTATGACCGGCTTGCGTGCCGTGGTTTGTAAATCATGTAATATCAAGTGAACCATTTTGTAAGGCCTTAAGGCCTGTACTTGTGTATGTACAACATTCCTATTTGGTATTAGTTGACATTCATGCTTTTGTGCTGGGTTCTTTATTGCAACTTGTTAATCTGCTTCCGCTAGAATGCTCTGTGTAGGATGTTATGATTGGTTGGATGGTTTCCATGAGTAACCACCCGGTCTGTCTGTGGTATATGGCGTCGGGCCCCGGCCGGACCTACTGCTATATGCTATGCGACAGATAGGGTGTGTTACAATTTGGTATCAGACTACTGGTTTTGGTCGGGCTTAAAATGAATTCGTGGACGAATTCTTTTTGAGGGGTGGATAGCACATGTGTGTGCTTCATCATTATAACAGTAAAAGAACCCATGAATGTCCACTTAGGAATGAAATACACGTGTTTGACGAACCTGTGTGTTCCTATAATTGCTGTTTGCAATTTTATTTGGTCGCTTAATGTTGTTTTGTACCACTATAGGTGACCAGAAGTGGTGCTGGGCCGTCGGAACGTCGAGTTTCTGAGGCTAGCAGTGCACCTAATGAAGCTCCTGCAACACCTCTATCGGCTGAGACCATACGATTGGTGGCCGAAGCAGTGTTGGCCATGATTAATGCGCAGCTTGCATGGCAAACGCAGCAGCCCGCTCCAGCGATGGAGCAGGTACCGCTGCAAGAGGCTGAGCCGAGGAGAGTGGAACAAGTGGTAGTGGAGCCGGTGGTGCCAAGGAGGGCAACTGAAAGACAGCTCAAGCATGTCATGAGCTTTAGTCCTCCGGTATTCTCGGGGTTGGGAACCCCAACTCAAGCTGAAGACTGGATCTCTAGGGTGAAGAGAGTCATGAAAGCAACGGAGACGGAGGAGTGGCAAATGACCACCATCGCTACGTTCCTTCTGGACGGTGAAGCGTGAATGTGGTGGGAAGGATTGGAGCTGTACCTATTGAGAGGTAGGCAACTTGTTGATGTCTTGATGGAGGAGTTCTCGAGATTGTTCCAGGCAAGATACCTCCCTTCGGCGCAGAAGATAGCGTTGGAGAACGAGTTTCTGAAGTTGGTTCAGGGTGAGAGGAGCATGGATGAATATCTCCACGAGTTTACTCGTTTGAGTCGATATGCTAGCTCCACCATCGCAGATGAGGAGCGCAAGACGAATCGATTCTACGAAGGCTTGAGAGATGAGTTGAGGTTACTACTCTCGGGGCCGATGACGCAGGGTTTCTTGACCTTTGTCAACACGACCCGGTCCTTGGAGAAGGACATGAAGAATGTACAAGAAAAGAAAAGCTTGGTCCTTCAAAGTGCCGACTACTCCAAAGTGCCGACTATCAGAGGTCCTTCAAGAAGCATAGTACTTCGGGTCCAGCTCCTTCTGGTGCTTCTGGGGCGACTACGGGTCAGACCCCGGGTGCATGTTTTACTTGCGGAAAGTCGAGGAACTTTGCCCGCGATTGTTGGAGCGGACGTCCCAAGTCCGAGAGAAGGTCGGGAGCGACTTATGAAGAGAAGGGCAAGGCGGTGGAGTCGACCGCGTCCCACTATGCTCCGACCCAACCAAGGGTGTACAATCTTGGCCAACAGGAGGCCATCAAACAGGCGGATGTGGTGACAGGTACGGTTTAATTTATTGCAAGTCAATTTCTTTAAATACTTGTTATGCACATGTTACCTTACCACTGCTTGTTTAGGATTTGTTTTGATTTGTGAAAATCCGGCAAGAGAACTTTTCGATACGGGAGCTTCACACTCCTTCTTGTCCAAAGGATTTATATCACGCATCGGAGTCCCTTCTTAGATGGCGAAGGATAAGTTGGATGTGTTGTTGACCAATGGGTGTTCGATGCGCGCGGATAGGATCTGCGATGTTAAGATTCGTATTGGGAATCAGGTGTTCGATCTGCAAACGTCGTTACTTCCATTGGTGGAGTTCGACGTTATATTTGGCATGGACTGGATCTCGGAGCAGCAGGCCTATATTGATTGCGGTCTTAAGGAAGTGAAGTTGGGAGTAAGTCGTGAGATGACTTTTACGGGCTTAAAGGGGTCGAGCAAGACGTTGATGTCTGCTCTTCAGGTGGTGAAGGCGGTTCGTGCCAGTGTAGAACTGTTCTTTACACTAGTGGAGGTTGTAAAGCCGAATCCTGCGTTGGATAGTATTTCAGTGGTATCGGAATACCCTGATGTTTTCCCTAGAGATCTTCCTGGAGCCCTGCCTCAGCGGGAGATAGATTTCACGATTGAGCTAGTGCCAAGTGCAAAGCCTATGTCACGATCTCCTTATCGGCTAGCGCGTAAGGAAATGGCGGAGCTGAAGGTTCAACTGCAAGAGTTGTTGGAGCAAGGGTATGTGCGCCCAAGTTCTTCGCCTTGGAGCGCGCCGGTCCTCTTTGTTAAGAAGAAGGACGGATGCTTGAGGCTATGTATTGATTATCGGGAGCTCAACAAGTTGACGGAAAAGGACAAGTACCCGATCCCCCAGATCGATGATCTTTTCGATCAGTTGGTTGGGTCGACGATGTAGTCGAAGTTGGATCTCAAGGCTGGGTACTATCAGCTACGAATAAGGGAGAGTGATATCCCGAAGACAGCATTTAGTACGAGATACGAGCATTATGAGTTTACGGTCATGCCGTTTGGGCTGACTAATGCGCCGTTAGTGTTCATGGACTTGATGAACAGGACTTTCAGGGAGTACTTGGACCATTTTGCGATCGTCTTCATCGACGATATTTTGGTGTACTCGCAGAGTGAGGAAGATCACTTCAAGCATCTTCATTTGGTTTTGGAGACGCTAAGGAGGAATCAGTTGTATGCCAAGTTCTTGAAGTACGAGTTTTGGTTATTCTCAGTGGCGTTCCTCGGCCATATAGTGAGTGGAGAGGGTATTGTTGTGGATCCGACGAAGATTGTTGCGATACGGGAGTGGCCTGTGCTTTCTACGGTAGCGAAAGCCCGGAGCTTTCTGGGGCTTGCGGCTATTATAGGCGCTTCGTAGAGAACTTCTCGCGGATAGCATTACCTCTCACTACTTTGACGAGGAATGAGAAGAAGTTCGTTTGGACTCCGGAGTGCGCGCGAGCTTTTGAGGATTTGAAGTGTCGGTTGACCACGGCGCCTGTGCTGAGTTCGCGATGTGGGATCGAAGGCTATGAGATTTACAGTGATGCTTCGGGCAGCGGTTTGGGTTGCGTGCTACTGCAACACGGAAGTGTAATAGCTTATGGTATGAGACAGCTAAAAGTGCATGAGAGGAATTATCCGGTCCATGACTTGGAGCTAGCGGCCGTGATTTTTGCCTTAAAGCTGTGGAGACACTATTTGTACGGTGTGAAGATTGATATCTACACCGATCATAAGAGCCTGAAGTATCTGATTGATCAGAAGGATCTGAATATGCGGCAGCGTAGATGGATGGAGTTACTGGGGGACTATACATTCAAGATCCACTACGTGCCGGGTAAAGGTAATGCAGTTGGGGACGCGTTGAGTTGCTGAGCCCCAGCTCAAGCCAATTGGCTATCGGTGCATGATGAGCGGTTGGTGGGGGAGTTGGAGGCGATGGAGATTGTTTGTATGGATAGGCAATCAAGTGCTGAAGCAGTTCTGAATTGGACTGAAGTCCAATATGACATGGCTGATCGGATTCGACAGGCTTTGGATATGGATGTCCATATGAAGCAGTTCATGGTAGAGGCTCTGGATGGGTCAAATTCCCAATTCGTTGTGGAGGACGGATTGCTTTTGAAAGACGGTCGTCTATACGTCCCAAGTGTGTGAGAATTGCGGGTGGAATTATCGTACGAGGCACACCATACTAAGTACTCAATTCACCCGGGGAGCACGAAGATGTACTGTGATGTCAAGAAACTGTTTTGGTGGCCGGGTTTGAAGAAGGATGTGGCGCTCTACGTAGCGAAGTGCCAAACTTGCGTCTTGGTGAAGGCGAAGTGCCAAACTTGCGCCTTGGTGAAGGCGGAGTGCCAAAAGCCGGGAGGATTTCTGAAGTCCTTGCCTATTCCGGAGTGGAAATTCAAAGACATCTCGATGGACTTTGTGCATGTTTTGCCAAGGTTGCAAAAGGGGAACGACGCCATTTGGGTGGTTGTTGATCGGCTAACGAAGGTGTCGCATTTTATTCCGCATAGGAAGGATGATCCGGTGGAGACGTTTATGTGGAAAACATTGTACGGCTTCACGATGTGCCCCGCAGCATCGTGAGTGACCGAGATGGGCGATTCACGTCCAATGATTGGAGGCATGTGCAGCAAATGTTGGGAACAAAGCTACAATTTAGCACAGCCTTCCATCCGCAAACAGATGGGCAGACCGAGAGGGTCAATAGAACTATGGAAGACATGCTCCGCATGTGTGTCTTGAATTTTGGAAAGCAATGGGAAGACCATCTTTATTTGGTGGAATTCGCATACAACAATATCTACCAAGCGAGTATTCAAATGGCACCCTTCGAGGCCCTATATGGTAGAAAATGTCGCACGTCGTTGTCTTGGCTAGAAACGGGTGAGTCAAAGTTATATAAGTGATTGGAAGTGGAGGATGCTAGTTCTTTGGTGAGAACCATTCGGGAGAGGTTGCTTATCGCTCTGGACCGGCAAGCGAAGTACTATAATGCCAAGCACAGGAACGTGGAGTTCACTGTGGGCGATTGGGTGTACTTAAAGATCAAGCCGTTCAAGGGTGTCTCGCGGGTCCGGCGATTGAAAAATCTAAGCCTGAGGTACCTTGGGCCGTTTGAGGTTCTGGAGCGAGTTGGTGAAGCAGCCTATCGGTTGAAGCTTTCAGTGGAGCTTGGTGGATTACATGATGTATTCCATATTTCGTTGCTTCGGAAGGCGGTGCAAGAGCCTTCACAAGTGATCGCGGTTGATCCAAGTGCCGGTGGATAGTGGGTTGACGACAAAAGTCAAGCCCGTGCGGATTGAGGACTCAGAGGTCAAGCGGCTACGCAATAAAGAGATCAGGATGGTCAAGGTCCGGTAGGACTATTGCGGTCGTGAGGAGCTCTCTTGGGAACGAGAGCAGACTATGCTTGAAGAGTATCCAGAGTTGTTCCACTCAGGTACAAATTTTGGTTTTGTACATGTCTTTTCTTTATATAATTTCGTGGAAGAAATTCTTTTAAGAGGGGGAGAGTTGTAACGCCCCGAAACTCAAAAGAGCGACGGGTGACGTTTTGGTCCAGTTTTGGGTTGCAGGAGGCACACGGCCTGGGACACGGGCACGTCCCAGGGCGTGTCAGGCTTGTGTCGTCGAGTTGGTCGAGAGGTCGACGAATTTCACTCGACGTTGTGTCGAGACAGGGCACACGGCCTGCGACACGGGCGTGTCGCAAGGCGTGTCGACCCATGTCGACACTCAGCCCGCAAAGTCGACATTTTGCGCTCGACGAAGTGTCGAGACATGGCACATGGCCTGCAACACGGGCGTATCGCAGGGCGTGTCGACCCGTGTCGACACGCATCCCGGGGAGTCGACGAATTTTTGCTCGACGATGTGTCGAGACAAGCCACAGAGCCTAGGATACAGGCGTGTCCAAGGCCGTGTCGTGAGGTCGATGAACTTTGCTCGACGAAGTGTCGAGTGTCGAGACCGTGTAACCGGCCTGGAGCCCAGGCGTGTTGACGTAGACACGGGTTAGGACACGGGCGTGTCCTAGAACTCGTGTAGTTCTCGGGTTGTTTTCGGGATAAATCGATGGGGTACACGACCGACCACACGGCCGTGTCAGGTGGAACACGGGCGTGTCAGGTCGAACACAGGCGTGTTCGATGCCCGTGTGTTGTTCCAGGCGCGTCGATTTTGACGGCGAATGAGGCACACGGCCCTGGACACGGGCGTGTGCCAGGCCGTGTTCGGTCCAGATTGTACATTTCAGGCTCGAATCAAAGTCATTCGTTTCTTTAATTGGTGATCCAACGGCTGGGGGTTGTTCATGATGGGATATACCCGGGATTGGACCTTTGAAACCCTCACTTTTACTAGTGTGGTTATCTTTCTAAAGTTTAGAGAGAGAGGAGAGCCAAGGAAGGAAGAAGAAGCTAGATCCGGCCATTGGAGGAGCTTCGAAGCTCCAAATCGCGAGCCGACTCCGGATCCACGGAGGCGAAGAGAGTGCGGTGCTTTTCATCCGCTTACTTTTCCATGGCGTCAAAGAAGAACACTAGGGTAACGATTCTCTTCTTGAGCATGTGAAGCTCTCCTTCTTTGCATAGGAAGCCCGCTCTCGCGAGTTTGCGGTGAGTTGGAGGCGTTTCTTCGGGTAGATATGTAAAGTCCCCATTGTGTAGAGTCCGTAAGGGAGAACGGACATAGGCATGATGTGTGAAGCCTATCAGGACATGTTGGTCTGGATCGGTGATGTTGCATTGCATAAATGCCGCAGAAGACTCCGTGCGATTGGTTGTTTTTTGGGTTTTCTACGTAGTAGATTGCAACAGGGAGCCTTGGGGATTAACGCAAAGGTGCACCCGAAAAACTGGGCGGATGCATGATCTTGCCAACTTGGTGGCCTGAGAGCCAACTTGAACATAATCGGGTTATGTGAAATGTGACGGAAACGGGACTCGGGAGATGTTTGACACGCGCAAATGGCTTAAATTGTCGTTGCAATGTGAGCACGGGTTAGATGGAACCGTACCCATTCTATGTCGCTCGTTTAAAGAGATCTAAGGGTACGTGGCACTTGTCGTTGGTATAGATTAGGGTCTTCGGCGGTCTATGGCTTTCCCAGGCCAAGAAGACAAAATGCTCATAGGTTTGGCCGTCAAAGTGGCGGTGGTCAGTCCGGAATGTCTATGGCTTTAATTGACGTGACATCGACCGTTTCACCGAGAATGTTCCCTGAGAGCACGGGGCGTGTGGCCGTGCGAGCCAACGTCTGTGACAAAATGAATATTGTTATATTGCTCGCTTATGCTAATGAAATGCAGGGAAGGAGCATCGCCGCCCCGAGCTGGGGGCGGGATCGTTATAATTTGGTCAGCATTGCTGATTGTTGCCCTGTTTTGCCACCGTGCGGTGGTTTGTTGCTTGCAGGTGTTGCTGGACCAAGCGGTCAATAGCGGGCTAAAGCCCAAATTGCGAAGCCGACCATCGAAGGCCTAATTGGAGTGTTTACTGTTTTTATTCATGTATGACCGGCCTGCGTGCCGTGGTTTGTAAATCATGTAATATCAAGTGAACCATTTTGTAAGGCCTTAAGGCCTGTACTTGTGTATGTACAACATTCCTATTTGGTATTAGTGGACATTCATGCTTTTGTTCTGGGTTCTTTATTGCAACTTGTTAATCTGCTTCCGCTAGAATTCTCTGTGTAGGACGTTATGATTGGTTGGATGGTTTCCATGAGTAACCAACCGGTCTATCTGTGGTATATGGCGTCGGGCCCCGGCCGGACCTACTGCTATATGCTATGCGACGGATAGGGGGTGTTACGATTTCATTCTTAATGGATTTGTTATTATCAAAAGGGGGAGATTGTTGGAGCATGCATTCCACACTTCCTATTTTGATAATGACAAATCTTGTTTGTATTGATATTTGGATGTTATTGGTGTGCAGGTAACACAGGTTAATATCTCATATCTTTTTGATGATGAATCAGATCAGAATTGAGCTTGGGAGATATCACCAGGCGATAGTGGGTATCGCCAATAGGCAATAGCGCCACTTGACACTCGACACTCGACACTCGACACTCGGCACTCGACACTCGACGCAAAGATATCGCCAGGCGATAGCGCCACTCGACGCATTTCCGCTCGACGCTCGACGAAATCGTGGGTACCATTATTTCTCTATCGCCAAATGGCTATATCTGGTATCGCGCGGCGATAGTGCACGATTTGGCGCTCAACGTTTGTGCAATGCAAAAATGAGGAGTTCGTGGGACACGTGGGAGCAGTTACCGCTATCGCCAGATGGCAATACCCAGTATCGCCCGGCGATAGCGCCAGAATATAAAAGCCTCTCATTTTCTGAGAAAGTTACGAATTTTCATTTCCTGGAGTGCACTTACCTTCATAGACGTTCGAGAGAGCTCCAGAACTCAGAGATACTCCATACTCTCAAGAAGGCCAAATAGCGCGGAAGATTGACGGCACGTGCGAAGCATTCAAAGCATCTCTTGCAAGGATTCATCGGTATCTTCAGCGCTTTGTTTGAAGGGAGTTCCTAGTCTAAAGTGCTCAATTTGCTTTTGTTAATTTTCATTTAATTTCTCATTGTAATCAGAAGGGAAATCGCTGCATTGTGCGTGGCATCTAGGTCCTTGTGTGGCTTTGGGGAAAATCACCGTCTTGTGAGTGGCCTCCAAGTCCTTGTATGGCTTAGGGAAAAATCGTTGTCTTGTGTGCAGCATCTAGATCATGGTTAGATCTAAGGGGAGGCTAGTAGCACGATCTATTGATAGATACGCTTTAGCCTGCCGGTTCTTGGTAGAAGAACCGACGAATACTCTAGCAAATTATTTTTTTCATGAGCCTTTGTCTCTAGCTCTATAGAGACATATTGTATTCACTTGAAATATATCATCGTTGTTTCGAGCTTGTGTCCATTTGCTCTCTTCTATTATTTTGTAGTTATTCATTTTGTAAAGGTTGCTCAAATTGTTTAAGAAAATTTAGAAGAACCCTTATTCACCCCCCCCCCTCTAAGGGCGCCGTATGATTCAATAGTAGGAAGGAGTTTGAGCGAGATACTTTTATGGCCGGTGTAATCTATGCGTAAGTTTGTGTACAAGAGAAGGAATATGACTCCCAATTTGTTAATTTACAACTAGCGATCAGAAAATTCTTAGAAGAGTATAAGGATGTCTATCCGGAAGAGCTACCATCCAAGTTACCCACCCATGCATGAAATCCAGCAGGAGATAGATTTCGTGTCAGGTTCCTCCCTGCCTAACCTTCCACACTACTGACTTAACCCTTCCGCACATCATGAATTGGAAAAGTTAGTCTCGTATTTACAAAGTAAGGGGTTTATCCGTCATAACAAGAGTCCTTGTGTTGTACCTGCACTATTGGTCACTAAGAAAGACAATTCTTGGAGAATATGTGTGGACTATAGGGCCATTAATAAAATTATTGTCAAGTATAGGTTTCCCATCCCGCGTTTGGATGATTTATTGAACATGCTAGCTGGGGCCACGATTTTCTCTAAGTTGGATCTTAAGAGTGGCTACCAACAAATAAGAATTAGGGAGGGAGACGAATGGAAAATGGCTTATAAATCAAAAGATGGCATTTATGAGTGGATGGTGCTAGGAGAGGGGCTCACTAATGGACCAAGTACTTTTTCAAGGTTGATGACTCATGTGTTTAAACCCTTCATGAGAAAATTTGTTGTGGTATATTTTGATGATGTTTTAATCTTTAGCACCTCTCCGACTGATCATGAGACGCATTTAAGGACAGTCCTTACCACCTTGCGAAAAGAAGAATTGTATGTCAATATTAAAAATTGCTCATTCTTTGTGAATTCTGTGGAGTTCTTTGGCTATATTGTGAGTTTGGAAGGCATACATGTAGATCATAAGAAGGTCCAAAAAGCCATTAAGGATTGGCCGGAGCCTACCAACATAAGAGATATTCGGAGTTTTCACGGCCTGGCTACATTTTACCGCTGGTTCATTCGACATTTTAGTAACATTAAATCCCGAATGTCCGAAGCTCCTCTTTTACGATTGCCAGATTTTAATAAGCTTTTTGAAATTTCCTGTGATGCTTCTGGAGTAGGTCTTGGCGGTGTATTGAGTCAGGAGGATTATCCTATTGGATATTTTAGCGAGAAACTTGCGGTACCAAATTTAAACTATTCCAATTATGACAGAGAGTTTTATGTTGTTATTCGTTGCCTCCAACATTGGCGGTATTATTTAATCTCTAAAGAATTTGTAATAAATTCTGCTCATGATGCCCTATTGTCTGTAAACTCTCAAAACAAAATTAGTCCCCGCCATGCTAAGTGGATCTCCTATCTTCCGTACACTATTATAATAAAACACCTTAAGCGAACGTTAAATTCTGTGGTCGATGCCCTTATTCATGTCTCTTTATTGCTGACTAAGCTAAAGGTGAACGTTATTGGGTTTGATAGAATTAAGGATGAGTACGTTAATTGCCCAGATTTTAAGGAAATCTATTTCTCCGTTCAAAGTGACTCCCCCACGACCATTTCTGCCTATTATATTAGGGACGACTACTTATTTAAGCATTCGAAGTTGTGTATCCCTAGTTGCTCTTTACGTCATTTCATCGTTTGGTAGCTGCATAGTGGCAGGTTACGTGGACATTTTGTCCATGACAAGACCATCACGTTAGTGGAAGATAAGTTTTATTGGACCAACCTTAAGTCAATGGTTAGTAAGATCGTGGGAAGTTTTCGCACGTGTCAATTAGCTAAGGGGAACAAAACGAATGCGGGATTGTATACCCCTCTTCTGACTCCTTCCATTCCCTGGGAAGATATTAGTATGGACTACATTCTAGGCTTACCCACCATGTTTAGACGTAATGATTCTAATATAGTGGTCGTAGATTGCTTCTCTAAAATGGCCTATTTCATTGCGTGTAATAACACCAGTGATGCATAACATATGTCGAAACTATTCTTTAAAGAAGTTTTTGGGCAACGGGGTTGTACAACCCCGTGTTCGCCGAGCGGGTCCGCCAAGCCAGGCGAGCGGACCAGGCTGCCCGGCTCACACCAGAATAACATGCAAGGGGTAGGCGGTAGGAGGCCAGCTCGCTCCCGCCCAGGTCGGGCGGGCGAGCCACGCGAGTTGGCCCCTTCACCCCTCTCCTTCGCTCAGAATTCATCAAGCAGAGTTTGGGTCTTCATTCATCGAGCAGAGTTTGGGTCGCCATTCATTGAGTAGAGTTTGGGTCACCATTCGTCGAGCAGAGTTTGGGTCGCCATTCGTCGAGCATAGTTTGGGTCGCCATTCGTCGAGCAGAGTTTGAGTCGTCATTCGTCGAGGAGAGTTTGGGTCGTCATTCGTCGAGCAGAGTTTGGGTCGCCATTCATCGAGCAGAGTTTGGGTCGCCATTCGACGAGCAGAGTTTGGGTCGCCATTCATCGAGCAAAGTTTGGGTTGTCATTCGGCGAACAGAGCTTTTTAGTGGGTTCGACGAGTCCAGATTGGCGAGCCCTCCTCCGAGGCTCCCATGGTTACAGTTGGAAGATCGGCCACCAGCCCGCTCTCCTATGCACGACTTGGCTGCCGGTACACCTCGGAAGAGGATTGGAGGGTCGCGGTGGCCCGGCTCACGCTCGCCCAAGAAGAGTAGGTGAGCTGCAGGAGCCAGGTCGCACCCGCCCCTCGCGAGGAGAGAATAGTGGCGAGCTGACCTTCATATCCCTGGTGTGGGCCCAACAGAGGCCCAGAGGTAAAATTACCTGCATGCCCTCCCCATAGGTGCGAAGAGATTGTTGGAACAGCGGAGCTATGCTGTTGGCAGACCAATTTGGACTGCACATAGCCGTTCAAAACAACTGAGGTTGGATATTTGCAGGCCGTTTTCAGAAATCTATAAATTGAACCCAAGGGGCACCTCAGAAGGCAGACGCTCAAACTCACTAGCTCCTTAGTCACCTAGTGATTTCTGAGGTAACCTTAGCACGGCTTGTGGCTAAGGAGGGGAAGTACTCTCAGGTCTTCCGGGTGTGTGGTGGGTCCTCCCCGCCGAGCCCTTGGGTCATTTCTTTCTTGTTTCCCTTATTATTTTACTTGCAGGAGCGAAGTAGGTGTGCGATCACACATTCCCCACGGGTGAACTCCACAGGAGACTGAGATTTCAGTTTCAACATTTTGGTGCGGTGAGCGTGGAGCGTGGTCAGTATAGAAAAGATTTAGCGAGCTCGATGACAGGAGGACAGGTATATGACAGGCCGGACTCGTGGCCCCCCCCCCCACCCCACCCCACCTCTGTCCACGGTGGGGATGTTTGAAGATTTCACGAATGAGGTGCTGGGCCTCATCAAGTTCACACTAGGCACGCGGGCCGAGTGCTCGACTCTGACAATCCAGATCGCAGTTGCCCCCTCTCTGGGCGAGGATGCCCACGACAGGCGAACTGGGAAGGAAGTGTCCGAGGAGGGCCGGGTGTGCGAGCTTCCCGGGCGCAAGATCTTCCCCGGTTCGGCAGATAGAGGCTGGGTTGGCACGCTGAGCCCACGAGATGTGCCAGCTCGCCCAGTTGGGGAGGCAGCCCCTTCAACGACTTTGTCTTTTCAGCTCCAGTTTTAGAGGGGTTCAGGGAACCCGAGTTGTCCTACTACACAGGGAAGGGATACCCGGTCCAACACGTCCAGTGGTTTGAGGACGTGGTCTTTATCCGACAGATGCCGGATGGGTTCAAGTGCCCACTCTTCGCCATCAACCTCAAGGAGAAGGCGAGGGAGTGGTTCCATCAGATGCCAGCCAACTCCATCTACTGTTTCGAGGACCTGTGTCGGGGGTTAATACTGAGATTCACTACCTCAAAGAGGAGGAAGAAGGAGTCGGAGTCCCTGTTCCACATCAAGCAGGTAGTGAATGAGACATTGGGGAGCTATGTGGACTGGTTCCAGGAGGAGGTCACCCAATTTCAGGAGATGTCGGGCCATAGTCTGATAATGGCTTTCACCCTGGGCCTACAATAGGGTTTCTTTAGGATGGAGTTGAAGAGAGTACCCCCCCCCCCCCCCCCACCCCCCCCCCCCCACCCCGCTCATACGAGGAGCTGATTTAGATGGCGGTGAGAGAAGTTGACGGGGAGGCATCGAATCCAGATTTCGCCCGGAAGCTGGCAAGGTGGGCTACGGAGGAAGAGAAGGAGCCAAGAGGAGGAAGAGGATAGGAGGAGAGGAGAGACCCGGCAGAGGGAGACGAGGCAGCTCCAGGGACAATAGCATCTTAGGTGGGGGTGTCAGGAGCCCGACCGTCGACTGGGCTGGATGCCCGAATGGCAATGGCAGGGGGCGCGGAGAGGCTACCAAGGAAGGGACCACCACCGAGGGGCAAGATCAATTCCACCCCCTGGGCTGGAGGCAGTTCCAGAGGCCTCGACTCCCCGATCAAGAAGAGGCTATGGCCATAGCCATAGGGGAGAGGAGGAGAGTAGCAAGGAGGAGGAGGAGAGAGGTAAGGGTGGAGTTTCCTTACTACGACTTCCATAAGGAGGAAGGGAACTTCACAGACATATGCCCGGAGTTACTCGAAATGAGTGGAAATAGGGAGGAGTAGCAGTAGTAGGGGCGTCAGGAAGTGAAGATCGAGGAGGTCCTGCCTCGGGAGGTGACGGACCGTTGCGAAGACCGAGTGGATGTCGGGACCCGAGGAGGGATCAGAGTGATCCACGGGGGGGGGGGGGGGGGGGGGGGGGGGGGGGGGGGGTTAAAGGTTCCCGGAAGACGAGCCTCGAAACCATGTATCACAGGAGGGTTGTCTCCATATCCCAAACCCCGCCCTCGGAAGAGAAGATCACTTTCTCGAGGAGCGATATGGCGGATCATGAGGATCCTTTTTGCGATGCGCTGGTCATCCAGACAGCCATCAAAAATTTTACCGTCTCCCAGATCCTCGTCGACAATAGGAGCTCTGTCAACGTCGTCTTTAAGAAGGCGTTTGACGCGATGAAGGTGAGGAAAAGAGGATGTTGTCCTCGGATGGGCCCTTGTTTGTATTTTCGAGGGAGAGGAAGGAAGTGGAGGGAGGAGTAGGCCTCCATGTCACCCTAGGGGCAGTCCAGGAACTGCAGGTTCGTCATCATGGATGCCCCCAGTAGCTACACTGCCATCTTTGGGAGGCCCCTTATCAGTGCCTTCCGCTGCGTCCCCTCATCATTTCATCAATGCTTAAAGTTCAATGCCGAGGGGATTCTGGTCAGTATTAAGGGGGACCCCAAGGTGGCGCGAGAGTGCTATGTCAGCGTCGTAAACTCCATTTCTTGGCAAGAGGGAGCTGAGGAGATGGAGCGAAGGATGGAGGAGGCAGAGCAGGAAGCTGGTAGGGAGGAGCTGGAGGTGGAGATCTGTGCCAAGGTAGAGGCAATAGGAGTAGATCGGGGGGAGTCGGCCGAGGCGATGGCCGTGGAAGAGGAGGTGGAGGCGGAGGTCCTCGTCCTAGAGGAGAGGGATGTTGAAGAATGGGGGAGCAGTCCCTGTTGGAAGCTGCGGAAGAGGTGGTAGAGCTAGTGGTCCACACCCGTGAAGACAGGGTGGTGAAGGTCCGCATCAGCGGATGGCTGACCCTGGAGCACCAAGGCCGGATGCTGGAGTTCATCCAGAAGAATGTGGACATCTTCGCATGGAGCGCCGCGGAGATGCTGTGGGTTGACACGGATGTGGCTTGCCACCGCCTCAACTTGGCCCCGATATCACGCCCCATCCAACAAAAGAAGATGTCCACCGCGGACAAGCTGGTAGAGCCCATCAGAGAGGAGGTGCAAAGCTTCTCAAAGCCGTCTTCGTGTCTGAGATCCAATACCTCGGCTGGGTCTCCAATGTAGTCATGGTTAAAAAGGGAGACGGTCGGTGGCATATGTGTATCGACTTCTCCTTGCTTAATAAATCTTGTCCTAAGGACTGTTATCCCTTGCCTTGGATCGACGCACCGGTTGACTAAGCCGTTGGGTTTTCTGTAATGAGTTTTCTAGATGCATTTTCAGGTTATCATCAAATCAGGATGCACCCCCGGACGTCAAAGATGTCTCGTTCATCATGGGGGATCGACGATACTGCTTTAAAATGATGCCCTTCAGGCTGAAGAATGCAGGGGTGACCTATCAGAAAATGATTGATAGGGTCTTCAAGGAACAGAGGGGGAGGTGTACGTGGATGATCTCATGATCAAGAGTCAAGATGTGGACTGTCACCTCCAGGACCTGGAGGAGACCTTTGCTACCCTGCGCAAGTACAAGATGCGGTTGAATACCCTAAAGTGCGTCTTCAGGACCAGCAGGGGAAAGTTCTCGGGACACCTCCTCACCCCTGTAAGGGTCGAGCCGAATCCGAATAAGGTCAAGTCTATCATGGAGCTGGGGTCGCCGTGGAACACTAAGGAGGTGCAGCGGCTCACGGGGAAGCTGGCAGGGCTCAGTAGGTTCCTCTCTCGGGCCGGTAAAAAGTACTCCCCCATCTTCAAAACACTTAGGGGGGGACAAAAATTTGAGTGGACCAAGGACTGCGAGGAGGCATTCCAGGCCCTCAAGATGCAGTTGACTCGGGCCCCGTTGCTCCAAGGGCCAAAGGAGGGGGAAGACCTGTTTTTGTACCTTGGGGTCAGGGTGGAGGCCTTGAGCTCTGTCCTAGTTCGTGAGGAGGGGAAGAAGCAGCTCCCCATATATTAAGTCAGCCGGGTCCTGAGGAAGGCCGAGGTCCGGTAACCAATTTTGGAGAAGCTGGCCTTCACCCTGATTGTCTCAACCCGACGGCTGCGGCCGTACTTCCAGGCACACTCAATCCGAGTAGTGACTGACCATCCCCTCCGCAACATCTTTGAGGGGGTGGATCATTCTGGCAGGCTGGCCAAGTGGTCGGTCGAGTTGAGTGAATTCGACATCTCCTTCGCCCCCGCCTCTCGATCAAAGCTCAAGTGATGGCCAACTTCTTGGCCGATTATGTGATTGAAGTGGCGGAGGAAGAGCTCACTCGTCCGACTCATTTGAAGGTGAAGGTAGATGGCGCCTCGGGGAGTCATTCCCTAGGAGTGGGGGTGATCTTGGAAAGCCACCAGGGGACTAGAATTGAGCAGACGATGGTGGTGCACTTCCACATCGCCAACAATCAGGCCGAGTATGAGGCCGTGATTGCAGGGCTGCGCCTGGCTAGGGAGCTGGGTGTTTTAGAAGTAGAGGTCCTTACTGACTCCATGATGGTAGCTTCCCAGATCAACGGGGAGTTTGAGGCGAGAGATCCTACCCCGTGGCTATACTTAGCCAAAGTAAAGGGGGTCATTGGTACATTCCAAACTTTTTCCATCCAGCACGCGCCCCAGGAGGAGAATGAGCAGGTCGATCAGCTAGCGAAGCAAGGTCCCCAGATGGGGGGGGTACCATCACCGACCTATTCTGCCCTTCCATCGAAGAGGGAGAGCTCGTGGAGATAGATCATCGAACCTCGTGGATGGACTTGGTCACAACTTTCCTTTCCATGAGAGAGTATCCGGAGGGGGTGGACAAGAAGAAGCTCAGGTACAACTTGGCATACTACCTCCTCCAGGACGGGCAGTTGTATAGGAAGAATCTCTCAGGAATGTTGGCTCGTTGCGTGGCTGAGGGGGAAGTGCAAAGAATCTTGGTGGAAGTCCACTCTGGGGAGTGCGGGAGTCACTCCGGGAGTCCGACCCTGGAAGGAAGGATCGTCAGGCAAGGGTATTTCTGGCCCACCCTGGGCCGCAATGCGATGGAGTTCGCAAGAAGATGCCACAAATGCCAGCTGTTTGCTCCCCTCCAGCTACAACTGGCTCAGCGACTCAAAAGTATTACAGCCCCCTGACCCTTTGCCATTTGGGGGATGGATTTGGTTGAACCATTCCCCCAGGCCAGTGGGCAAAGAAGGTTCCTACTGGTGATGATCGATTATTTCTCCAAGTGGTTGGAGGTGAAGGAGCTGGCCAAGGTGACTTCCCAGGTCATCTGGATCTTTGTTTGGGGGGAGATCATCTGCCACCACGGGTTGCCCCAGGCAATTGTCACAGACAATGTGCCCCAGTTTTCCAGTGCGGAGTTTTCTAGTTTCTGCAAGCATTTTGTGATCGACCTTAGGTTCGCCTCGGTCCACCACCCCAGGAGCAAGGGGCGGGTGTAGGCCGCGAACAAGATCATTGTCAACCTCCTAAAGAATAAAGTGGAAAATCTGAAGGGGAGCTGGGTGGAGCAGCTTCACGCGGTTCTCTGGGCCTTGAGGACCACCCCCAATGCAGCTATAGGAGAGACCCCCTTCAAGCTCTCCCATCGGTGCGAGGCAGTGCTCCCCATGGAGTTCGAAGTTCAAATGCCTCGAGTTGTCGTAGTAGGGGAAGTCCGGGAAGAATATCAAACAGAGAACGATGAAGAGCTGCGACTCTCTCTTGATATGGTGGAGGAGCTGCGTGACCGTTCCGCCATCCGACAGGAAGAGGTGAAGAGGAGGATGGCCAAATACTTTTACAAACACGTCAGAGTCAAACAGTTTGCAGAAGGGGACTTGGTACTAGAGAAAGTCGATGTAGAGGGAAGGTCGGCAACCGTGGGGAAGCTCAACCCTAGCTGGGAGGGACCATTCATTGTAAAGGAAACACTGAAATAAGGAGGGTATCGACTCCAGAATGTGAAGGGCGAGACCCTAAGTCTCAGCTGGAGTGGTGACTACTTGAAGCGCTTTTTTCCTTAAAACATGTATGTGACACTTTGATTTTTAATGAGATTCCTTGATATGCCACTCCTATCGCCATAGTTTGTATGAAAAGACGAAATATACCGGGACCCCGAGCAGATCGCTGCCAGGCTCTCACCTAGCTGACAGGGTTGGAATTCACCCGGTGTCATCCTTAGATCTCGAGCATATCCCGCTATCAGGCCCTCACCTAGTTGGTAGGGTTGGAAGTCACTCGATGATGTCAACCCCGGACCCCGAGCAGATCCCGCTGTCAGGCTCTCACATAGCTGACAAGGCTGGAAGCCACTCAGTGTCATCCTTAGACCTCGAGCAGATCCCGCTGTCAGGCTCTCATCAAGCTGGCAGGGCTAGAAGTCACTCGATGGTATCAACCCCGGACCCCGAGCAGATCCCGCTATCAGGCTCTCACCTAGCTGACAGGGCTAGAAGTCACTCGTTGTCATCCTTAGATCTCGAGCAGATCCCGCTGTTAGGCTCTCACCTAGCTGGTAGGGCTGGAAGTCACTCGATGGTATCATCCCTGGACCCCGAGCAGATCGCGCTGTCAGGCTCTCACCTAGCTGACAGTGCTGGAAGTCACTCGGTATCATCCTAAGACCTCGAGCAAATCCCGCTGCTAGGCTCTCACCTAGCTTGCAGGGCTGGAAGTCACTCAATGGTATCAACCCCGGACCCCGAGCAGATCCCGCTGTCAGGCTCTCACCTAGCTGACAGGGCTGGAAGTCACTCGGTGTCATCCTTAGATCTTGAGCAGATACCGCTATGAGGCTCTCACCTAGTTCGCAGGGCTGGAGGTCACTTGATGATACTATCCCCGGACCCCGAGCAGATCCCACTGTCAGGCTCTCACCTAAATTATAGGGCTGGAAGTCACTCGGTGTATAAGAAGAAGCACACTGTCGTGATGACAGGTACGACTTAATGTTATAGAAGTTTAGCTTTAAATATTTGTTGCCCTTGTGCATGTTAGCTTAACACCGTTCGCTTATGGAGCTTCGCATAACCATAGGATTCCTATTGCGCGTCGGAGTACCTCCTTCGTTGGCAAAAGACAAATTTGATGCGTTGTTGTGTAATGATGCTCAATGCACGCGAGTAGAATCTGTTGCGTGTAGGTGCGGATTGGGCGTCAAGAGTTTGACTTACAAGCGTCATTAATTTCGCTAGGGGAGCTCGACGTGATCTTTGGTGTGGACTGGCTCTCGGAGCAGCAAGAATACATTGATCAAAATGGCAAGGAAGTCAAGTTGGGAACTGGTCGTGAGATTACATTTGTGGGCTTGAAAGGGGTCGAGCATGATGTTGATGTCTACTCTTCAGATGGTTAAGGCAGTTCGGTGTGATGCCAAACCGGTGTTACGCTCTTTGTATCGGCTAGCACCTAAGGAGATGGCAGAGCTGAAGGTGCAACTTCAAGAGTTGTTGGAGCAAGGGTTTGTGCATCCAAGTTCGTCGCCTTGGAGCACACCGATCCTCTTTGTAAAGAAGAAGGACGGGAGCTTGAGACTTTGTATTAATTATCGGGAGTTAAACAAGCTAATGAAAAATAACAAGTACCCGATCCCGAGGATTGAAGATCTATTTGATCAGTTGGTCGGGTCGACGGTGTACTCAAAGTTGGATCTTAAGTCCGGTTACTATCAACTGAGAATAAGGGAGAGTGATATCCCTAAGACAGTGTTCAGTACAAGATACAGGCATTACGAGTTTACGGTCATGCTGTTTGGGCTGACTAATGCGCCGTTGGTGTTCATGGATTTGATGAACTGGACTTTCATGGAGTACTTGAACCATTTTGTGATCGTCTTCATCAATGATATTTTGGTGTACTCGTAAAGTGGGGAGGATCACTTTAAGCATTTGCATTTGGTGCTGGAGACGCTTAGGAGTAATCAATTGTACGCCAAGTTCTCCAAATTCGAGTTTTGGTTCTCCTCGGTGGCGTTCCTTGGTCATATAGTAAGTGGAGAGGGCATTGCGGTGGATCCGACGAAGCTTTTTGCGATACGGGAGTGGCCTGTGCTTTCTTCGGTAGCAAAAGTCCAGAGCTTTTTGGGGTTTGCTGGCTATTACAGGCGCTTCGTGGATAGCGTTACCCCTCACGACTTTGATAAGGAAGGAGCAGAAGTTTGTTTGGACGCCGGAGTGTGCGCGTGCTTTTGAGGAGTTGAAGTGTCGGTTGACCACGACGCATGTGCTGAGTTCGCCGAGTGGGACAGAAGGCTTTGAAATCTATAGCGATGCTTCGGCCAGTGGCTTGGGTTGTGTGCTACTACAGTACGGAAGTGTGATCGCATATGGCTCGAGACAGCTGAAAGTGGACGAGAGGAATTATCCGATCCATGACTTGGAGTTAGCGGCCGTGATTTTTGCCTTGAAGCTATGGAGAAACTACATGTATGGTGTAACGGTCGATATTTATACCGACCATAAAAGCCTGAAATATTAGTTGGATCAGAAGGATATAAACATGTGGCAACGTAGATGGATGGAGTTCCTGGGGGACTATACTCCCAAGATCCATTACATGCCTGGTAATGGCAATGTAGTTGCGGATGCGTTGAGCCGCAGGTCCCCAGCTCAAGCCAATTGGCTTTCCGTCCATGACGAACGGTTGGTTCGGGAGTAGGAGGAGTTGGAGATCTCTTGAATAGACAAGCAGTCTAGTGCTGAAGCGCTATTGAACTGGACAGAAGTTAAGTATGACATGGCTGATCGGATAGGGCATGCTTTGGATATGGATGTCAGCATGAAGCAAATCATGGTTGAGGCTCTGGATGGGTCAAATTCCAAATATGAGGTTGTGATGGATTGCTCTGAAAAGACGGTCGTCTGTGCGTCCCAAATGTGCGCACTTTGCGGATGGAATTATTGTACGAGGCACATCATACGCAAGTACACAATTCACCCGGGGAGCATGAAGATGTACCGCGATGTGAAAATGTTGTTCTGGTGGCCAGGACTGAAGAAGGGTGTGGTACTGCACGTATCGAAGTGTCAGACATGCACCTTGGTGAAGGCAGAGTGCCAAAAGTCGGGATGATTTTTGAAGTCCTTGCCTATTCCGGAGTGGAAGTTTGACGACATCACCATGGACTTTGTGCATGGGTTGCCAAGGTCGCAAAAATGGAACGACTGCATTTGGGTGGTCGTAGATCGTCTAACGACGGTGTCAAATTTTATTCCGCATAGGAAGGATGATCCGATTGAGAAATTGGCAAAGTTATATGTGGACAACATAGTTCGGCTTCACGGTGTGTCCCATAGCATCGTGAGTGACCGTGATGGGCGGTTCACATCCAATAATTGGAGGCTGGTGCAGTAGATGTTGGGAACAAAGCTGAGTTTCAGTACAGCCTTTCATCCGCAGACGGATGGGCAGACCAAGAGGGTCAATAGGACAATGGAGGACATACTTCGCATGTGTGCGCTGGACTTCGGGAAGCAATGGGAGGACGACCTATACTTGGTGGAGTTTGCGTACAACAATAGCTACCAGGCATGCATACAAATGGCGCCCTTCGAGGCCCTTTATGGTAGAAGATGTCGCACGTCGTTGTCTTGGTTGGAAATGTGTGAGTCAAAGTTGTACAAATGTCAAGAGGTGGAAGATGCTACTTCTTTTGTACGAACCATTCGGGAGAGGTTGCTAATCGCTCAGGACCGCCAGGTTAAGTACTATAATGCCAAGCACAAGAATGTGTAGTTCGCTGTTGGCGACTATTTGTACTTGAAGATGATTGTCTCTGAGATATCTGCAAGGAGAGAATACCAAACTAACAATTCATCAAGGCAAGTATACCTATCGAAATGCAGCTAGGGGACACAAGTGTCGTATTGAAATCCGGGAACAGTTGAGTAAGCTTACTCACACGAAATCTATTATTTTATCGACGGCAAAATAAGGTTTGGCTAAATGTACTAAAAGAAGAGAACTACTTGTATGAAAAGATAAAGAGAGCTAAAAGATCGATTAACTTAAGCTTAGTAACGATGAAGGGAAAATGCACTCGATCAGAAATCACCTCGGCAAGAGTGGTTAGAAAAATACGATAAATAAACCTAAGCTAATTAGGGTAAAGGTCCTTGACCGTGGAGGTTCCATGAATATTGACACGCTTCTCTCGAAGGCCGTGCCTAACTGAGTTTAAGAAGGTCCCACCGACTTTCGCCTAAATCGGAGGCCTAAAACTCGCTTTACGCGGTGAACCCCTCTAATGGATTTTACTCCAATCCGGGAGATTTGAACGTCTGCCTCTCTCGAGGGGTACGAACAACTCCCTTTACTCTTGAGTGCTCATTTCAAACTTTCGGCCTCTCGGCTAGCCCAGAATGAAAGCAAAGGTGGAGAGTATATATCGATAATATACCTCCAACCCGTGATAAATCAAGAGTAATTCAAAGCTAAACCCTAAAAAGAAAAGGTAAGATTCAAAGCATCATAACCTAATCACTCGAACCTCGGATCAATTAGATCGAGTACATGGAGGATTAGTTAATCATGGTGAGGTGGAAGAGGGAGATGAGTAGAAAAAAAATACTGAAAACAGAGCAGGAACGAAAAAGAAAACAACACTTTTTATTAAGAGAAACAGTGATCTTACAGCTTGAAAACCAGAGATTACAAGAACATGAAAAGGAAACTACACTATCATTAGCATCATACTACAGAAAGAAGCTAGGAGCTAATACAGGAAAAGCTTAAAGCTAGAGCTACGAAATAGAAATGAAAATACATGCTTAAAAGTTTAGAAAAACAAAGGACAGAACCTCCCCTCTCAAAGCGAAAGTTGTCCTAAAACCCCTGGAGTTGGGCTCTATTTATAGAATTTTTCGGGTCGGGTCACGCCCCCCTGTCACGCCCTGGTCGGGCGTGACCCTGGGGCGTGACACATTCGGCGCGACTTTTTCGGGCAGGAATTGAATTCTGACGGGGTTGTTGCGGTACACGCCCACCGGTCACGCCTTGGTAGGGCGTGACCCTGGGGCGTGTTCTTTGCGGCGTGACTTTGGGAGCTGAAATTGAATGCTGGAGGTGACGGGCGGAATTGCTGAAGTACACGCCCATATGTCACGCCCGGGTCAGGCGTGACCCTGGGGCGTGACACTTTCGGTGCGACGGTGGAGCGGGAAAAACGAGCGCGCTGCGGCGATTCCTCGGAACCTGGGGACACGCCTATAGTACACGCCCGTGTCGGGTGTGTCACGGGCGTGACATAAGGGCGTGTAGACAAAGTTTCCACGGAATGCAGTTTCGGACCAATTGCTTCATTCCTCTGGGTACACGCCCTAGGTACACGCCCTGGTAGGGCGTGACCTTGGGGCGTGTCACAGCAAACTTCGGCTGAAAGCCGTGAAAACCTGCAAAAAGCAGAAAAAATGCATTAGCAACAAAAATATATACAAAGGGGAATCAAAACAAGTACTTTACAAGACATGATTGGCTTTAAAACCCCGAAAATATCCTAATAAAATTGACTGCAAACGTATTATCAAATTCCCCCAAGCTTAAGTTTTGCTTGTCCCCAAGCAAAGATATAAAGACAAGCTAATCATAAAAAGTGACTAATTCAAAAGGTTTTAATCATACTCACACAAGTACTATGCGAAATTCTAGGTAGGGAGAATGTAAAACGTAAATCTAAAACAATTATTTAGGTATGGTTTAACTTTTATAAACTTTACTTAATAAAAATAAATCATCCAGAATTTTGACGAAATTCTTTAAATAGATTTAAGTAAGGCAATGAAAATGAAAAGAACGTATTGAGTTATTACTACATCCAAGCAACGCATTATAATTATATCAATTAAATAACAAAAATCTAAGTTTAAATCCAAAACTAAAACTGATTTACTTTTCTTCTTTTCTTAGTTGTTAAATAAAATTTAAAAAAAAGGGCGTGAATCAAAAGGACTTAATAGGACCGAAACGTTTGGTTTAGGAATATGAATAGGAGTGGAATTCAAATATAAACATGGAGGCTTAAAAATCACACTAAACCAAAACAACGAGTTTCAAAAAAAATAAATTTATTTTAAACAAAATATGTATAAATAAATTTATTTTTTTCTCTTTATGATTATTTATCTCATTTTTTTTCTCATTTTTTTTATTATTATTTTCATTCATTTTTGTTTTTTTTTTCTTTTCAATTTATTGCTTTTGAGTACACCTTTTCAACAATATCTCCACAGATAAGAAAAAATTTCCTATCAAACAAAATTAGCGTGATTAGATAGGTAGGAATTGGGGCTTTGGTGAAAATGAAAATGTGTGTGGAGTTTATCAAATGAATTTGGAAAAATGGCTCAAAAGCGGCTAACTAGTGGTAAAAGAGTTTAGGTTGGCAAGAAAGCTCAAACGTAAACAAAAATGGCCTAAATCATTTTCACGCATTTTTTTTTTAAATTTATTTAAAACATAGAGTCGATAAATTTCAAAAAGCAAGTTCGAGATAATAAAAGAAGATTGATGAAATTATCTTGAAAATAAAAATAATATGTCACTTGGATCGTTCATATCTACTACATAATTCAAAATATGTTCTTACAAAAATCATCTAAAGACGAAAAGGAAAATAGTGGATGATAAATTTTTAGAGAAAGTAAAGAAAATAAAGAACGGAAAACCATAATAGAAATGCACGGTTTAGAGAAATATTTTACCTTAACATGCTACCGTGAATTAGAAACACAGCATGGCCAACATTTTACTTGTGAAATATGATTAAAAAGAATGATTAGAAAAATTATAATTAACTACGTTGTTTATAAAGAAGTTTGAGAAAAACAAAACATAAACATGGGGTACCTATTGAAATACCAAAATGCAGCTATATATTTATAATAATTTGTGAAATTTTTTTGAAATTTTGGATTTTTTTGGGATATTTACAAAACAAAAAGAAGGAGGAAGTCCTCCCCCCAAGCTTAAAATCTACATTGTCCCCAATGGAGAAGGAGGTCGGAGAACGAGAGAAAAGTAAAGTACAGAAATAAAAGACAGAATTGAAAAGCAGGTACTTCCCCGGTTTTATTTTGCAGGGCAAGTTGAGTGATGCCGCTCCTCCATGCCTATGCTGTGGATCTTCATGAAACGTCGTCCGGCGGACGTTGGCATGGAAGCAGAACCGTTGGAGAAGGCGATCGCAGAAGTTTCAGCTTGCCGGAGCCAGTCGGGGCAAAAAGTGTAAAAGAAAGAAAACAGAAAAAGATAACTTGGGTTGCCTCCCAAGAGCGCCCTTTGTTTAAAGCGTCGTTTGAGCTCGACGCATCAAAATAAGATTGTCCCAAATATTGTTTTAAAAATAAAGTTCGAATAAATGTCAAAGTTTATGAGTAAAATAATGTTCAGATTAATCAAATGTCAGGACCGGAAAGATAGAGTTAACAGGGTTGAGACTGACATCATCACAGAAATACAGTTTAAGACGCTGACCATTCACTTTGAAAGTACCCTTATCAGGGTGGGAAATTAAAACAGTACCATAAGAAAAGACTTCTAAAACAGTAAAAGGCCCAGACCAACGTGATTTTAATTTACCCGGGAATAAACGTAAACGAGAGTTATAAAGAAGCACTTGGTCGCCTGGCTTAAAGATTTTTGGGTGCCTAAGATGTCGATCGTGTAAACGCTTCATCCGCTCTTTATAAAGTCTGTTATTTTCATACGCGTAAGAGCGCCACTCGTCGAGTTCGTTAAGTTGAAATTTTCGAAAATCGCCGACAGAGTGGGGATCGAAGTTTAAAAATCGTAAGGCCCAAAAGGCGCGGTGCTCTAACTCTACGGGTAAATGACACGATTTTCCATAAACCAACCGATATGGCGTACAGCCGAGGGCGGTTTTGTACGCTGTTCGGTAGGCCCATAGAGCATCGTCTAATTTGGCAGACCAGTCTTTTCTAGAAGTTGAAACAGTCTTTTCTAAAATTCTTTTTATTTCTCTATTCACTACTTCGACTTGTCCGTTAGTTTGGGGGTGGTAGGCAGTGGAAAGCTTATGAGTAACGCCATATTTAGTTAGGATTTTGGAAAATTGTGCGTTACAGAAATGGGAACCCCTATCACTAACGATAGCGCGCGGCGTACCGAATCGAGAAAATAATTTTTTGAGGAAATTAACTACGACTCGGGCGTCATTCGTAGGAAGAGCTTGGGCTTCGGCCCAACGTGAAACATAATCAACGGCAACTAAAATATACTTATTCCCGAAGCTAGAAGGAAAAGGGCCGACAAAATCAATCCCCCAGAGGTCGAAAACTTCGCACTCTAGGAAATAATTTTGTGGCATTTCATTTTTATTCGAAATATTCCCCGACCATTGGCAACTATCACACCTACTCACAAAGGCATGCGCGTCTTTAAACAGGCTGGGCCAGTAAAAACCCGCGCTTAACACTTTGTGAGCGGTGCGAGCAGCTTGATAGTGCCCACCTGTCGGTCCTTCATGCAAATGTTTAATAATATCTAATCCTTCATCAAAGGAAACACACCTCCTGATCACTTGGTCTTCACAGACTTTAAAAAGATGCGGGTCCTCCCAAAAGTAGTTCTTCAATTCAGAAAAGAATTTCTTCTTTTGCTGAGATGAGAACTCTTTTGGGAGCACACGAGCCACTAGATAGTTGGCGATGCGGGCAAACCAAGGAGAAGTAGATGTGTTAATTATGAACAGCTTCTCATCAGGAAAATAGTAATGTAAAGAATTTTCGTCTAATTGCTCGATAAACGGGTTGTCTAGGCGCGAAAGGTGGTCGGCAGCCAAGTTCTCGGCACCGTGCTTATCACGGATCTCTAAGTCAAACTCCTGGAGGAGTAAGACCCAGCGAATCAAGCGAGGCTTGGCATCCGTTTTAGAGAGAAGATATTTGAGGGCCGAGTGGTCCGTAAAAACAATAATTTTCGAAAGAGTAATATAAGGGCGAAATTTGTCAAATGCGAATACTACACCTAAGAGCTCCTTCTCGGTTGTGGTATAATTTTCCTGTGCAGATGTGAGAGTTTTACTAGCGTAATAAATGGGGTGGAAGTTTTTGGAAATACGTTGACCTAGTACGGCTCCCACCGCATAACTACTTGCATCACACATTATTTCAAATGGAAGATCCCACACCGGAGCTATCATGATTGGCGCATTAAATAATTTTTCTTTTATTAAATTGAAGGCAGCTAGACAGAGGTCATCAAAGATGAATGGGGCGTCTTTTTCTAAGAGATGGGTAAGGGGCTTGGTGATTTTGGAAAAGTCCTTTATGAAGCGGCGGTAGAAACCCGCATGACCCAGGAAACTTCTTATGGCTTTTATGTTCGTAGGTGGCGGCAGTTTCTCGATAACTTCTATTTTCGCAACGTCTACTTCAATACCCCTTTCAGAAATTTTATGTCCCAAAACTAACCCTTCCCTTACCATAAAATGACATTTTTCCCAATTTAAGGCGAGGTTAGTTTCTTCGCATCGCTCTAGGACTTTTTCGAGGTTCTCTAAGCAACTATCGAAGGAATTCCCGAAGACGGAGAAATCATCCATGAAGACTTCCATAATGCTTTCTACGTACTTGTCAAAGATGGCGAGCATACATCGTTGGAATGTAGCCGGCGCATTGCACAATCCAAACGGCATTCTTCGGTAGGCGAAGGTGCCGAAGGGACATGTAAACGTAGTTTTCTCCTGGTCCTCGGGGGAGATGGGGATTTGAAGATACCCAGAGAGGCCATCGAGAAAACAATAAAAGCTATGTCCGGAAAGTCTTTCTAAAATTTGATCAATGAACGGCAAGGGGAAGTGATCCTTGCGGGTGGCGTCATTCAACTTACGGTAATCTATACACATTCGCCATCCGGTCACCGTCCGAGTCGGGATTAATTCATTATTTTCATTACTTACGACCGTTATCCCTGCCTTCTTTGGTACTACCTGTACTGGGCTAACCCACTTACTGTCGGATATAGGATAGATAATTCCTGCGTCTAACAATTTCATAACCTCGCCCTTAACTACGTCTTTCATGTTTGGGTTTATACGGCGCTGAGGTTGTATAGAGTTACGAGAATTATCTTCCATTAAGATTTTATGAGTGCAGAAAGATGGGCTTATGCCCTTGATATCAGATATCTGCCAAGCAATAGCTTGGCGATGCTTTTGTAAAATTGAAAGAAGTTTATTTTTTTGTGCATCCGTGAGGTAGGCCGAAATTATGACAGGCAGCTTAGAGTCCTTTTCTAAGAATGCGTATTGAAGGTGCTCTGGTAGTTCTTTCAGTTCCAAGGTAGGGGGGTCATCATACGAGGTCTTGGAAATTTGTTCTTTTTCAAAAACTATGTCCTCGTACACTTTTTTATATGTAAAATTAAAAGGGGTGTTGCTAGCGGCCATGGAGGCTTCGTGCAGCGATTCAGTTGGAAAAGTAGAAGAGGAACAGAAATCAAGAAATTCTTTTTCAAAATCAGAGGGGCGAGTGGAGGATTCTTCACTTAGGTGTAGAGATTCAGTTGGAAGAGTAGGAGAGGAACAAAAATTGGAAAATTCTTTGTCAAAATCAGAGGTGGGAGAGAAGGATTCTTCACTTATGGTATCCATAAAAAAACAGGAGTCATCATTAGCTAGTGTGTTCTTCATCGAGGGGGTGATAGAGAAAGTTACCTCATCGTCGCCCACTCGAAGGAAGAGCTTACCATTGCTTACATCAATGATAGCTCGGGAGGTGGCAAGGAAGGGTCGGCCAAGGATCAGGGGAACCTCGACGTCTTCTTCGATATCTAAAATGACAAAGTCCACCGGGAAGATGAACTTGTCAACTTTGACTAGGACGTCCTCCACTATTCCTAACGGGTATTTGACTGACCTGTCGGCTAGCTGGATACTCATTCGTGTGGGGTTGAGACTACCAATTCCTAACTTTTTAAACAACGAGAGGGGCATAAGATTAATACTCGCACCTAAGTCGGCTAAAGCATGTTTGACAAAGAGATCACCAAAGACACACGGGATAGAGAAACTACCCGGGTCACTGATTTTTTTCGGTAATCCGTTTGTCAAAACCGCCGAGCACGCGGCATTTAACGTGACATGAGAAAGGTTCTCTAACTTCTTCTTGTTAGTTAGGAGGTCCTTAAGGTATTTTGCGTACTTCGGCATCTGGGATATGGCTTCGTGGAAAGGCAGATTTACGTGGATTTGTTTAAACATTTCCAAAAAACGGGTGTATTGATCATCCTGTCGTTGTTTATTAAGTTCGGAAGGGTATGGCGGGGATGGATTATTTTTAAAGGTGGGTGGTGGAGTGAATTCTTTTTCTACGATAGGGGTGATAATTTCTTCGGCAGAGGATGGAATTTTTAAAAGGGGAACGGAGCTTTGATTTTCAAAAACGGGAGCGGAGCTTTGATTTTTAAAAACGGGAGCGGAGCTTGCCTCGGGTTCTTCACTTACCATACCAGGAACTTTCTTCCCACTCCGAAGAGTTATAGCTTTCGCTTGCTCTCTCGGGTTGGGCTCGGTATTGGAAGGAAGAGACCCTACGGGTCGCTCAGAAATCATTTTAGCGAGCTGTCCTACCTGATTTTCTAAGTTTTTAACACTTCCGGTTAAGGTCCTAATCGTAGCGTCATTAGCATTCATGTATTTTGAAAACACTTCCTCCAAATTTGGAGGTTTTGGAAAACTTTGAGGAGGAGGTGGTGGTGGAGCAGAAAAATCACTTTGCGGTGGCGGGCGCACAGCATTCGATGGATTGCTCCACGAAAAATTCGGATGATTTCTTAACGCAGGATTATAACTATTCGGAAAATTAAAACCAGGAGGATGATAATTCGCAGCAGAAAAATTATTAAAAGCAGTTCTAGGCATATTATTTACATAATCCAAATGTTCAGCGGGAGGAGTTGCAGATTCCCATACCTGAGGGGCGGAGGCAGCAGTCATCTCCGTAATTTTTTTGCTTAATATTTCAACTTGCAGTGCGAGTTGTGAGACGTTGTCCACTTCAAAGAGACCTGCAGGTTTGTTTGGGCGGGACCTAGGCACATTCCACTGGTAAGTGTTCATGGCCATGTCTTCAAACAGCTCAAGAGCTGCTTCCGGGGTCTTATGGTTTAAAGTACCGCCAGAAGCTGCGTCTATCATTTGCTTCGTGCTTTGATTTAGCCCATTATAAAACGTCTGCACCTGCAACCATACAGGCAGAGCGTGATGTGGGCATCGTCTTAATAATTCTTTAAATCTTTCCCAGGTTTCGTAAAGGGTCTCTGAGTCTATTTGTCCAAAGGCAGAAATGTCATTCCTAAGTTTAGCAGTTTTAGCAGGCGGAAAATACTTGGCCAAATATTTTTCAGTTAATTGCGTCCAAGTAGTTATGCTATTTTTAGGAAGGGTGTTCAGCCACTGCTTAGCCTTAATTCTAAGAGAGAAAGGAAATAATCTTAGCCTAATAGCATCATTTGTGACACCATTTATCTTGAAGGTGTCACAAATCTCAAGAAAGCTGGCTATGTGTGCGTTCGGGTCTTCATCTTGAAGCCCGTCAAATTGCACATACTGCTGCACCATTTGAATTATGCTAGGCTTCAGTTCAAAATTATTATTATTTATTGCAGGGCGAACTATACTCGTTTCTGTACCCTCGAGATTTGGTCGTGCATAATAGGACATAGGCCTTTGCACGACTTCCTCCACGTTGGGTTCTGCCATTCTTAAGGTAGAAAATGACTCGGAATCCTCAACCGGCACTTGGGTAGTAGGGCCTTGAAATCGCGATCTTCTCCGAAGAGTACGCTCAATTTCGTGGTCCAGGTCCAAAGTGACCGACGGACTACCGCGGGTCATACACTAGAAGAAAAGAGGAGAAGCAAGACTAAAAAGTAAAAGAGCTAATGAAGTTAGAAAATTTTTTTTTTTGAAATAGATTTTTTTATATTTTAACTCCCGAACTTCCCAAGGGCTACCCGGTGAAGGGTTCGCAAGGTACTAGACAAGATAGTGGCATTTAGAGCCACATTGCCCTTTTCGAGAGAGTTAGGTGGTGTAGAAAATTTTGTGATGTGGGTTTCTATTACGAATGCGGTAATTAAAATCCAGCCACTTATCTCTGTGCGAGTAGGCGGAAATTAAAAACTATACTCACGCACTCGACAGAAAATTAAAACACACCCACTCTACAGAAAGTAAACACACTCTACTGAAATAAAGCCTGCCAATGAACTCAAGTGAGTAGGCGGAAAAATAAAATACGCACACTTACTTGAAATAAATCCAGCCAATTAACTCAAGTGAGTAGGCGGAAAAAATAAAATACGCACACTCTACTGAAATAAATCCAGCCAATTAACTCAAGTGAGTAGGCGGAAAAATTAAAAATACACACACTTAACAAAATCCAGCCATTTAACTCAAGTGAGTAGGCGGAAAAAATATAAGAAGGAGGCTGAGAAAGAGAAGTGATAAAATTAATATATTCGCGTTTTCAATTTATCAACAAGCGTTGCATCCCCGGCAACGGCGCCAAAAACTTGATTGTCTCTGAGATATCTGCAAGGAGAGAATACCAAACTAACAATTCATCAAGGCAAGTATACCTATCGAAATGCAGCTAGGGGACACAAGTGTCGTATTGAAATCCGGGAACAGTTGAGTAAGCTTACTCACACGAAATCTATTATTTTATCGACGGCAAAATAAGGTTTGGCTAAATGTACTAAAAGAAGAGAACTACTTGTATGAAAAGATAAAGAGAGCTAAAAGAGCGATTAACTTAAGCTTAGTAACGATGAAGGGAAAATGCACTCGATCAGAAATCACCTCGGCAAGAGTGGTTAGAAAAATACGATAAATAAACCTAAGCTAATTAGGGTAAAGGTCCTTGACCGTGGAGGTTCCATGAATATTGACACGCTTCTCTCGAAGGCCGTACCTAACTGAGTTTAGGAAGGTCCGACCGACTTTCGCCTAAATCGGAGGCCTAAAACTCGCTTTACGCGGTGAACCCCTCTAATGGATTTTACTCCAATCCGGGAGATTTGAACGTCTGCCTCTCTCGAGGGGTGCGAACAACTCCCTTTACTCTTGAGTGCTCATTTCAAACTTTCGGCCTCTCGGCTAGCCCAGAATGAAAGCAAAGGTGGAGAGTATATATCGATAATATACCTCCAACCCGTGATAAATCAAGAGTAATTCAAAGCTAAACCCTAAAAAGAAAAGGTAAGATTCAAAGCATCATAACCTAATCACTCGAACCTCGGATCAATTAGATCGAGTACATGGAGGATTAGTTAATCATGGTGAGGTGGAAGAGGGAGATGAGTAGAAGAAAAATACTGAAAACAGAGCAGGAACGAAAAAGAAAACAACACTTTTTATTAAGAGAAACAGTGATCTTACAGCTTGAAAACCAGAGATTACAAGAACATGAAAAGGAAACTATACTATCATTAGCATCATACTACAGAAAGAAGCTAGGAGCTAATACAGGAAAAGCATAAAGCTAGAGCTACGAACTAGAAATGAAAATACATGCTTAAAAGTTTAGAAAAACAAAGGACAGAACCTCCCCTCTCAAAGCGAAAGTTGTCCTAAAACCCCTGGAGTTGGGCTCTATTTATAGAATTTTTCGGGTCGGGTCACGCCCCCCTGTCACGCCCTGGTCGGGCGTGACCCTGGGGCGTGACACATTCGGCGCGACTTTTTCGGGCAGGAATTGAATTCTGATGGGGTTGTTGCGGTACACGCCCACCGGTCACGCCCTGGTAGGGCATGACCCTGGGGCGTGTTCTTTGCGGCGTGACTTTGGGAGCTGAAATTGAATGCTGGAGGTGACGGACGGAATTGCTGAAGTACACGCCCATATGTCACGCCCGGGTCAGGCGTGACCCTGGGGCGTGACACTTTCGGTGCGACGGTGGAGCGGGAAAAACGAGCGCGCTGCGGCGATTCCTCGGAACCTGGGGACACGCCTATAGTACACGCCCGTGTCGGGTGTGTCACGGGCGTGACATAAGGGCGTGTACACAAAGTTTCCACGGAATGCAGTTTCGGACCAATTGCTTCATTCCTCTGGGTACACGCCCTAGGTACACGCCCTGGTAGGGCGTGACCTTGGGGCGTGTCACAGCAAACTTCGGCTAAAAGCCGTGAAAACCTGCAAAAAGCAGAAAAAATGCATTAGCGACAAAAATATATACAAAGGGGAATCAAAACAAGTACTTTACAAGACATGATTGGCTTTAAAACCCCGAAAATATCCTAATAAAATTGACTGCAAACGTATTATCAGAAGATCAGGCCGTTCAAGGGTGTCTCGCGGGTGCGGCGCTTATAGAAGCTAAGCCCGAGGTACCTTGGACCGTTTGAAGTTCTGGAGCGGATTGGTGGAGCAGCTTATCGTTTAAAGCTATCAGTAGAGATTAGTGGTCTACAAGATGTATTACATATATCGGTGCTTTGGAAGGCGGTGCAAGAGACTTCGCATGTGATCTCGGTGGATCAGGTGCTGGTCGAGAATGGGTTGACGACGAAGGTCAATCCCGTTCGTATTGAGGACTCGGAAGTCAAGCGGCTACGCAACAAAGAGATCAGGATGGTCAAGTCCTGTTGGGACAATTGCGGTAGGGATGAGCTCTCTTGGGAGCGAGAGCATGACAGTGAGTGTTAGATCAAAAATACTCTAGAGGGGGGTGAATAGAGTATGATTAAAAATTTCTTAACTGTTATTACAACTTTTGCTATAAATTAGAAGTGTAGAATTACTAAACAAGCAAGCAATGAATCTAAAGCACAAACAGAGCAAGAACAAATGAAAAGGAGGCAATCAGATGACACAAGAATGTTATAGTGGTTCCCCAACCTGGGTACATCCACTCTTCTACCATCCTTGGTAGGAATCCACTCAGGTTTTTGATCAGGTACCTGACACCAATGAGCTTTTGATCAGGTGCTCAAAAACCAACCCAAGTCTTTTGGTCAGGAGACTTGCAACCAAGGAATCACTTTTGAAGGGAGTTGACAACCCTTTATAGAGGTGGGGGTGAGAGATGATTTTGTCTTGTCTTTCTCAATATACAACTAAGAAGACTGTGGATTGATTATAGCTTAAGGCCCCCCTGAGATGTAGAATGGATCAGGGAAAACTAAGAGCCAAGCTTCAGGGTGATAGGACTTCAAACTAAATCCTTGACTAGAAATAGTATTCAGGATGTTCTTTGACAGATTGAACTGAAGTTATTCTTTTGAAGTGTCCTGGAGTTCTTGAAGAAGGAAGACTCTTGATAAAGGTATTGTTGTTCTTCTTCTTCAAGTGCTGATGAGCTTCTGGTAAAGAACTTCTGTGTCTCAGAGAATGCTTCTTCTTTGACAGAGCAGATTATTCAAGATTGAAAGTTTTTATGTAATCTCTATGTACTTCTCAGTAAGGTGTGCTCTTTGTGAAGCTTTCTCAATTATTTTATGGTGTTGATTCTCTTCTGTAAGTCTCTGTATATCCCTATGTGTATTTGAATGTGTATATTATTCTCTTCTTCTCTGTCTTTTGAAAATCTGAATGCATCTGCAATTAATGCTGACAGCCTTGAGAATAATCGGCATTGATTTATTTCCCCAACTGTCCTGTGGAAAAATGACAAGCAATAATCCTGGAGAAGACCATAATTAATGCTCCTTCTAACGGATACATTCAGAGAATATTAGAGCATTAATTACGCAAGAATTATAACATTAGAGTGGGGACAGAAGGGTCAGAAATAACTAAGTCTGGAATCGTCGAACAGATAGCAGAATTCGTCGAACTGAGTTCACAGTTCGTCGAGCTGAGACATTGTATTAGTCGACCAGACGACTTCAATTAGTCGAGCTGAGTTCCATGATCGTCGAGCTGAAAACTGAACTGCTATCTCTTTTGATCTTTGTCTATTCGTCGAGTTAGTAAATTTGTTCATCGACTGGAGTTCAGCAATTATTCTGGAGTTGTCAAATATCTTGTGTCGACACAATTACTCCTGTATGTCGACACAAGTCTTCTGTGTGGTGTCGACATAGCCTTTCCATAATATCGACTGAGGATCTTTGTGTCGACACAAGTTCTTGTAGTGTCGGCTTAGTTGATGTCGACATATACTCTGAGTGTCGACATAAGTCTTCTGGTTCTAGAGTTCGTCGAGCAGAGAACTGTGTTCGTCGACCTGAGACTAGAGAATATAGTCTCGACAGAATGCTGTGATAGTCCAAAGATTCGTTGACCAAAGAATAGTGTTCGTCGAGCTAAGTCTCGAGAACATTGAATTCGTCGAGCTAAAAATGATTCTGGACTTAGAGAAAAATTGATGACCCTCTGGCAATAGAGTTGAAGTGGAAGTTCAGAGATCGTCGAGCAAAGAATGAAGTTCGTCGACCTGAGAACTAAGTTCGTCGACCTGAGCCTAAATAACAGTCTCGACATAGAATTTTGAGGGTGGAATCCAAGGATCATCGATCTGTGACTGAAGTTCGTCGAGCTCAGCTCAGAGAAAATAACTCTAAGATCATCGAGCTGAGAACGACTATCGTCGACCTGAGTTCGATGAACATCGAACTCATTTTACTTGGTCTCTTGAGAAATCTCTGAATCTTTAGGAAAATTCTATGTCTTGAGTCTCTGGCAGTCTGATGTTGGCTTGTCCATGTGATGTTGACTCTTAGGACTTGGCCTAGACTCTAGGACACAACTTTGACCCTGGCTATACATGTTGGGTCACATCATCCTAAGTTAGTTAACCTAGCCCAAATCAAACTAGGGATCCAACAATCTCCCCCTATTTGGGTGAGGTCACTAATAGACTCAAAAATAAAATAATAAAGTAAACAAAGCATGAAAAAGATATATTTGTCAGAGATAATTAACACATGCAGCAAATATATTTACATAACCGCTTTGTTCAGACAATATGAAACAGTTTAAGATAGAAAAATAGAAATAAAATGGTTCATATTTCACTTCTTCTGCATCTTCTACTTATGCTTTGCATCCTTTCCCTTGTCTCCTGATTTGGTAAAAACTATTTCCCTGTTAGTATTTAAGGCTTGTTCCATAGTCATTGTCATTTCAGCAGCCCTTATAATCTTCAGATATGTAGCTCTAGGTACCACTGCTTTAGGATGTAATTTTATATAATCATCAACATTAAAAATTTTGTTAGCCTTTTCAAACCTTTTCAGTTCTTCTCTCCTGTATTTTGACATTGTATTGTATTCAGAAGTATCCTTCCCTTCAGCCTTTGCCTTGTTGATCATAGAGAGGCCTACTAGTTCCTGGAACCTGGCCATTCTAGCTATGTTGGTTGTTTATGGATCTTCATAAGGAACAAGAGGAGAGAGTGGTCTTTTAGGACTTTCATCTTGTTGATGTTGTTGCTGCTTATGTTGTTGTTGCTGTTGATGTTATTTTCCTGAGGGTTGTTTCCTGTGCTGGCTACTTTCATGATGAGGTCTCCCTTGATGTCTTTGATATGTTTGAATGGGGGGAGACCTTTGATAAGTAGATCCAAAAGCACCAGCTGCAGTAGGAGGAGGAGGTGGTGGATCTTTCCTATACCTTTGAACTGGTTGAGTAGAGTATCTTCTACTCTTCTTCCTTTCCTTTTGCTAATTCTTAGATAGCCACATCCATGCTGGCATCCCCTTGTATGGAGTTATCTTTTGAAGAATGTAGTAAGGGGTGTCATTGTTTGGATTAAGCTTAGGAGCAGGAGGAGGAGGAGCTTTTCTTTTCTATGAAACTTGCTCCTTCTTCTTTGTATCCTCCTCATCTGAATCCTCATCCTCATCTTCATCATCATCATTGTCAGAACTCTGAGGGTTATCATATAGATCATCCAGAGCTTTCAAAGCTTTAGCAGAAATAGCAGGTTTTTCTGGAGTAGGAGCAGGAGTTGCAACAAGAACTGTAGTTTCAGGAGAAGTTGGAGGAGAAGCTACACAAAAATCAGAATTAACTTGGACAGAGATTTCAGTTGCTTCCTTATTTTTATCTACAATATCAACCAAGATCAATTCATCTAGATCTGGCACGGGAGAGTCATCCATTACAAAAGTTGGTGCTGAAGATATTATTGAAGAAAATTGAACAACCACTACTTCTGGAAGTGGAGTAACTACTGGATGTGTAATAGCAAAACTGTCCCTAAGTTGCTTAACAACTTCTGAAGTGATGGGGAAGTATATGGTATAATAGCCAAAGATGGCCTAGTGATCTCAGCTGGAAGATAATGCATATGTACAGTATCAAAAATACTCAACAAATGTTCTAAATTAACTGTGGGATTAAGCATGAAATCACCAACAGTAGTAGGCTCTTTTGAAATCTGATTCATCAAAATCCATATCAGTTTCAAAATAAATCAAATCATTATCTATGTATTCTGTACACTCTGCTGTTGTTGCTGAAGCTGGAGCATCTGCTGCTGGAGCTGGAGCTGCTGCCTCTGGAGATGTAGCTGCTGCTTCATCATCAGGCATCTCCCCCTGCCTAGTTTTAGTGGCAACTGAGGCCAGGCACCTGGCTGAGGATGGGTCAGCAAAAAGAGCAGAGATTTTATCAGAGAGAGAGGAGATGGTAGTAGCAAGAGGTGTAATGGCCTCTGCTATAAGGGATTTGAGGAGTGGAGTGAGTATGGAAATGATGGAAGATATGGTGGAGGGGTCCAGTGCTGGAGTTGCAGATTGTGTTGCAGAAGGTGTAGAAGTGGGAACTATGGGGGGGATAGAAAGTGGAGCATCAGATATGTGAACATCTGGAGGGATGGTAGATGGTGATGGGGATGGATGGGTGACATCTTGCATGATGGTGTATGTTGGTATATGGTAGGATGTTATTGAAGAGAGATGTGGGGAAAGAGGAGATTGTGGTGGTGTAGAAATGTAGGTGTCATGGGGGGAATCAGGAGGTGTGGGTGGTTGATTGTCTTGAATAAGGGAAGATGGAATGTCAGTGAGGTCAATTGGTGGAGATGGAGGTGGAGTAGGAACAAGAGTATGTTGTTGTTGTGGTGGTGTTGAAGAAATAATGGGAGAGGAAGGAATTTTTGTTGCTGGAAGGGATGCTGGAAGAGATGGTGGTGTTGGATGAAGCTCTTCAGTAGGTTAGGGAGTGGCTTTAACAGCCCTGGTGCCTTCAGAAGCTGCGGTGGAAGAGGTAGAAGCCTTAGTGGGCTTGGTTATTGTCCTCTCCCACCTGCCAAATAAGGCACAGGTGAGCCTTTTACTGGCATTGATGAATATGGTTTGGGAGACCAGTGATTTAGCAGCCTTTTCCTTAAGGAAGATCCCTAGGACCCTTCCAAAACACACTTCTTTCTTATTATTTTACTTCTTTATCAAATCAAAGAGGATCTGAGTCCAGTCCACTTGCTTCTTATTTATTACTTCACACATGACCAAGAGCTGATGCCTTGTGATGTAGTCATGGGCATTATGCTTGCCAAGCAAGACCTTCCCAACAATGTCTGCAAGGAACTTGTATGCTGCAGACAAATGCTTCTTCAACAATTTATTTGGGTTATCACCAGCATAACCCATCAGATTTAGCATCATATCAAACTCTTCAGAATTAATTTCTAATTCCTCTTCACCATTTGTCAAACCAAATATTTCAGTTAAAACCGCGGGAGTTAAGGAGACAGTGTTACCCGCGATTGATCATGTCATAGTATTGTCTTCAAAAGTGGATGAAGTATAAACCCATTCTCTGATTTCTATTCCTGACAGCTTTATCCTTGTATTCATCAGGTTCTTCAGATTCTGTTCTTCCAGATGTTCCAGAATATATAGGAAGATTGGATCCGAGTGCTGGAACAATTCGAAGTCGACATCAAATCCAGTGTCAAACTTCATAGCAGCTAGAGCTCCTGCTGGAATCGCCACGGAATCACCTGCAAAAGAGAGAAACGGCGATCAAGTGCGAAGGAACAGAAAGCGCAGGACGGAGGTCGAAGAAATCCTAAATATAGGGTTTTCAAGAATATGAATCGACGGACTCCATTCCACGAAAATAAAAATAATTCTTCGAACTAAGGTCGACGAAATAATTTGGACTGAAATAATTCGTCGATCTTATCCAGAAGAATGGAAGATAGTTCGTCAAACTCCGTTTGACGAAAATTGTTTCACTCACAGAGAGTTCGTCGATCTCCGTTCGACGAATATCTCTCAAACTTTCCCCCATTCGTCGAACTCCGTTCGACGAACTCTGGAAAATTCGTCGAATGCAGACAGAAATCAAATAAAGTCTTCTCCATTGATCATTCCAAGTTGATTCACAAAGAACATATGATTTCTCTCATCGAGAGGTTTGGTGAAAATATCAGCCATTTGTAAATCAGTGTAGGTATAGACAAGCTTGATTTTATTTTTGTCTACACACTCCCTAATGAAATGATGTCTTATATCAATATGTTTTGTCCTACTATGGTGAACTGGATTTTCGGCTATGGCTATAGCACTTGTATTATCACATAGTATGGTTGAATTATTTAAGTTGTACCCATAATCTAGTAGCTGATTTTGTATCCAAAGCATCTGTAAACAACAACTGCCTGCTGCAATATATTCTGCTTCAGCAGTTGAGGTTGACACTGATGTTTGCTTTTTAGAAAACCAAGATACTAATCTCATACCCAGGAACTGGCAAGTCCCTGAAGTACTTTTTCTATCTACCCTACATCTAGTAAAATCAGCATCAGAGTATCCAGTTAACTCAAATTCTGATCCAGCAGGATACCATAGGCCTAGATTAGGACAACTCTTTTTATATCTCAAAATCCTTTTTAGTAAAATTAGATGAGATTATTCATGGTTCACCTAGAACCTTGCACAAAGACATGTGGAAAATATAATATCTGGCCTACTTACTGTGAGGTATAATAGGGACCCAACAATGCCCCTATAAAGTTTTTGATCCACAGTTTCCCTGGTACATCAGAGTCCACAACAACATTGGTTGCCATGGGAGTTTTCTTTGCTGAGGCATCAGCCATCCCAAACTTCTTTAGAAGTTCTTTAGCATATTTTGCTTGAGAGATGAAGATGCCATCAGCGAGCTGCTTCACTTGGAGGCGAAGTAAGTAGGAATGCTCACCCATGCTACTCATTTCAAATTTGGAATGCATGAGGTCAGAGAACCTCTTGCATAATTTGGAATCTATAGAGCCAAATATAATGTCATCCACATAAATTTGTACTAATAAGATTTGGTCCTTATGATGTCTAGTGAAAAGTGTTTTATCTACAGTTCCTCTTGTAAGTTTATGCTCTAATAGAAAACTAGCTAAGGTCTCATACCAAGCTCTTGGAACTTGATTTATACCATAAAGAACCTTATGCAATTTAAAAACATGAGAGGGGTAAGTTGGAGAAACAAAACCTGGAGGTTGCTCTACATAAACCTCTTCTTGTAGCACTCCATTTAGAAAAGCACTCTTCACATCCATTTGGAAGACTTTGAACCTCTTGTATGTTGCATAGGCAAGGAATATTCTTATAGCTTCCAACCTTGCAATAGGTGCAAAGGTTTGATCATAATCAATTCCTTCTTCTTGCCTATATCCTTGAGCAATAAGGCTAGCCTTGTTTCTCACAATGACTCCTTGGGCATCCAGCTTGTTTTTGTAAACCCATTTGGTTCCAATAACTGGGTAGTTTTGGGGTCTTCGAACCAAATCACAAACTCTACATCTCTCAAATTGATTTAGTTCCTCATGCATTGCAAGGATCCAGTGGGGATCCTGCTCAGCATCATGAATGGAAAGAGGTTCAACCTGAGAGAGAAAACAGGAATGCATCAAATCTTGGGTAAGTTGATGCCTTGTCTATACACCTGCTGATATGTCTTCAATCACTTGAGGTCTGTGGTGATCCCTAAGTGTGACAAAATCAGTGGGTTGAGTTGGTTGTGCAATAACATTTGGAATTAATTCCTCCTGTGGAATTGTATTTGTTGTTGGTAGAGATTCATTATCTTCAACTTCTTCTTCTTAACTTTCTTCAATAGCTTGTGGATAGGGATGAGTTGGCACCTCTTGGGTGAGGTTTAGTCCATCCAAGGTCTTCACACAAGTGGGGTACCGGCAAGTTGCTATTGGTAGAAACTTCATTCTCCTTGCAATACATATTATTCTCATCAAATGTAACATGAATAGACTCTTCAATTTTCAATGTTGATTTGTTAAAAACCCTATAGGCCTTGTTTACTTGGGAGTATCCTAGAAAGACTCCCTCTTCAGCCTTAGCCTCAAACTTTCTAATGTATTTATTGTTATTATTGTGTATATAAATGGTAGAACCAAATACTTTAAAATAGTTTATTTTATGTTTCTTCCCTTTGAGCAATTCATAGGGAGTCCTGTTCTTTAGTTTGTGAATTAATCTGTTGTTCGGGACATAATTTGTTGTGCTTATGGCCTCTACCCAAAAGGTTAGGGGCATGTAAGCATATGCAAGCAATGTACCTGCAGCTTCAATGAGTGTCCTATTTTTCCTTGCAGCTACCCCATTTTGTTGGGGAGCTCTAGGAGCTGAGAAGCAATGTCTGATACCTTCCTTCTCACAGAACCCATGCATAAGAAGAGACTCAAACACTGTACCATGATCACTTCTGATCAATGCAACATGATTAGTGAACTTAATCTATATGGTCCTGAGAAAATCTGTAAGAACCTTGAATGTATTTGACTTTGATCTCAGAAAGAATACCCAACTGAACCTGGAGAAGTCATCCACTATAACCAAAGTGCAGGATTTCTCTCTTAGGCTTTGTGCAGTAATGGGTCCAAAGAGATCCAAATGTAGCAAGTACAAAATCCTAGGTGAATCACTCTTATTAACAGATTTTAAACTAGTTTTAGTTTGTTTGCCTAATTGACAAGACCTGCATAGACCTTCCTTCTTGTCGGGACCAGAAGGTAGCCCTCTAACAAGGTTGTGCTTAGATAGCCTAACAATGTTTTTCAGATTTACATGACCTAGTCTTTTGTGTCATAAGTCATTCTGATTACTAGTTAAGTTAAGTAAACAGATATCAGTTTTGGCAAAAAGAAAATTTACTAAGTATATGTTGCCTTGTCTACTTCCAGTTTAAACTGTTTGGTTGTTTTTATCAATAATAGAACAAGTGGATGGGTTAAAGTATACCTGATAACCATCATCACATAACTGACTTATAGAGATAAGGTTATGCTTGAGTCCACTTACATATGTAACCTTTTTGAATGTGACGGCTCCTATTCTTACATCTCCAAATCCTTCTGACTGACCACATTTGGAGTCACCAAAGATAACCTTTAGACCCAGCTTGGACTTGTAGTTGATTAAGATGTCCTTGTTGCCAGTCATGTATTTGGAGCAGCCACTGTCCAGTTACCAAGTTTGATTTAACACTGGACAATTCTTCACCTACAATAAAAAACGTTTAATGGTTTTTGACCCAGGTTACCTTGGGTCCTTAGTATGGCTGATAAGAAAAGCTGAAAATAATAGAGAATTCAGGTTGGGACTTATATCCTAGTGGGTGATATCTCCTAGGTGGGATGATCCAGTCAGCTAGTGGATTGAATGGTTTCTTAGAAATATGTGAGTTGTTGTTAGAATTGTAGTTTTGATTAAGTCTTCCTCGGTGTGACGAATTGTTGTAAGTTCATCGACCAGAGTTCGACAAATTGGGTTGAGATCGTCGATCTCTGCCTAGAGAATGAGCATGTTCATTCTCTGTGCCCCATGTTCGTCGACCTCAGCTCAACAAACCATACAACGTTCGTCGATCGCAGTTAGACAAATAATTATTATTGCAGTTTGCGTTCATAGATCGTCATTCTGAGTTCGACGATCTGTTCCTATATCGTCGATCTGGGTTCAACGATAACTGCTGAACATTGTTATTTATATCATTCTTCTGATTTTTAATTTTATCCTTAGCTTCAATTTGTTCTAGAATTTTATTAACCTTATTTTCTTGTTCAGTGTTTTTCTTTCCTTTATCAGAGATGAAATTTACAGGTTTTGAAAGATGATTCCTTTGGATTAGGGTTGGTTCACTAGATGTGGCTCCTAATCCTAATCTGCAGTTATTTGTTCTAGCATTATCTGTGCTGATTTTATCTAGCAATTTCAAACTTCTGCCATTTAATGATTCTTCTAATATCTTAGCTTTACTATGTCCTGATTTCAGAAAACTGATTTGTTTATTTGCAGATTTCAGTTCACTAGATAGAGTTGCATTTTCAGAGGTGATTTTATCTAAATCATTTAATTTATCTCTGAGAAGTTTGATTTCCTTCTCAGAGCTTATCAAATCTAAGCATTGGTTTTTAAATTCAAATTTAAATTCATCAGATTCAAAATCATAAGATGCTATTACCTGATCTTCAGCTGACAGATTTTATTCATTATCAAATTTATCTGTATCTGATCTGCTACTACTTCCACCAATTTCCATGACGCAAACCTCCTTTGCCTTGGCCTCCACTTCTTCTTCACTAGAGCTGGAAGATGTGGATTCATCTTCTATATCACTCCATGTTTCAGCCACAAATCCTTTGTCCTTCTTTTTGTGCTTGCTGGAAGAGGGATTGCTGTAACGCTTGCTTCTTGATTCTTTCTCTTTTCTTTTATCCTTCTTTTGATTTTCAGGACATTCAGACATGAAATGTCCTGGTTTCCTGCACCCATAACACACTACCTCTTTAGTGGGAGTTTTGTCATACCTTGGCTGGCTGTCATTTCTGGATGACTTCCTTCTGAAATCTTTCCTTGCTAGTTTGAAGAATCTCTTGGCAAAGAGACTCATTAGCTCTTCATTGACTATTGGGGCTTCAGTTTCTTTAGCAGCCTTGAATGCAATTGATTGTTCTTTCCTTGCTGGGGGAGGAGTCCTGTGTTCCACTGCTTCTCTGGACTTGATTAGCTGCTCATATGACTTCAGTTTACCTAATAGAGATTCAGTTGAAATCTCATTCAGGCATCTGGCCTCCTTGATGGGCCAGATCCTGGTGTCACATGAGCTTGGGAAGCACATTAGGATCTTGTCATTCACTTCAGTCAAGGTGATTTCTTTATCTAAGCTCCTTAGCTCACTAATGATGGAGCTAAGCCTGTTGTACATCACTTCAACTGTTTCTGCCTCATCCTTCTTGAAGTTTTCATATTGTGTAATGAGGTGTGATCTTCTATCTTTCCTCTCATCTGCTGAGCCAGCAACCATTTGATTGAGTGAATCCCATATTGCCTTTGTAGAGGTGCACTCAGCCACCTTCTGAAAGATGTCATCTGACATAGTCTGAGCCAATATGTTCATGGCTTTGGCATCAGCAATCTTTGCTTTCTTCTAAGCTTCAGTCCACTCAGGTGTTGGGACTGCATTATTGCTGGAAGAGGTTGTAGCTGTAGATGCCTGTGGGGGACATGTCAAAATGGAATTGTAGATGTCTTCATCAATGGAATTCATGTATAACCTAATTCTTGCCTTCCAGATGACAAACCTATTAAGGTTGCAAACTGGAGGTCTACTGCTTGCATAATACTTATTCTGTGCCATACTGTGTTTATAATTTAAATAAGAATAAAGTGATGTGTAGATCTAACAAAGGATCTTTTGGTTCAAGATTTAACTTTACAACAAAGGAACCTGTTCTGATACCAATTGAAAGTGAGTGTTAGATCAGAAATACTCTAGAGGGGGGGGGGTGCATAGAGTATGCTTAAAAATTTCTTAACTGCTATTACAGCTTTTGCTGTAAATTAGAAGTGCAGAATTACTAAACTACCAAGCAATGAATCTAAAGTACAAACATAACAAGAACAAATGAAAAGGAGGCAACCATACGACACAAGAATTTTATAGTGGTTCACCAACCTGGGTACATCCACTTTTCTACCACCCTTGGTAGGAATCCACTCAAGTTTTTGTTCAGGTGCCTGACACCAATGAGCTTTTGATCAGATGCTCAAAAACCAACCCAAGTCTCTTGATCAGGAGACTTGCAACCAAGGAGTCACTTTTGAAGGGAGATGACAACCCTTTACAGAGGTGGGGGTGACAGATGATTTTATCTTCTCTTTCTTAATATACAACTGAGAAGACTGTGGATTGATTATAGCTTAATGCTCCCCCTGAGATGTAGAATGGATCTGGGAAAACTAAGAGCTAAGCTTCAGGCTGATAGGACTTCAAACTAAATCCTTGAACAATAATACTATTCAGGATGTTCTTTGATAGATTGAACTGAAGTTGTTCTTTTGAATTGTCCTGGAGTTCTTGAAGAAGGAAGACTCTTGATATAGGTATTGTTGGTCTTCTTCTTCAAGTGTTGATGAGCTTCTCGTCAAGAACTTCTGTGTCTCAGAGAATGCTTCTTCTTTCACAGAGCAGATTATTCAAGATTGAAAGTTTTTCTTTAATCTCTATGTACTTCTCAGTAAGTTGTGCTCTGTGTGAAGCTTTCTCAATTGTTTTCTGTTGTTGATTCTCTTCTGTAAGTCTCTGTTTATCCTTTTGTGTATCTGAATGTGTATATTATTCTCTTCTTCTCTATCTTTTGAAAATTTGAATGCATCTGCAATTAACGCTGACAGCCTTGAGAATAATTGGCATTGATTTATTTCCCCAACTGTCCCGTGGAAAAACGGCAAGCAATAATCCTGGAGAAGACCATAATTAATGCTCCTTCTAACGGATACATTTAGAGAATGTTAGAGCATTAATTACCCATGAATTATAGCATTAGAGTGGGGACAGAAGGGTCGGAAATTACTAAGTCTGGAATCGTCAAATAGATAGCAGAATTCATCAAACTGAGTTGATAATTCGTCGAGCTGAGATATTGTATTCGTCGACCAGACAGCTTCTGTTAGTCGAGCTGAGTTCCATGATCGTCGAGCTGAAAACTGAACTGCTGCCTCTTTTGATCTTTGCCTATTCGTCGAGCTGGTAAATGTGTTCATCGACTGGAGTTCAGTAATTATTTTGGAGTTGTCAAATATCTAGTGTCGACACAATTACTCCGGTGTGTCGACACAAGTCTTCTGTGTGGTGTCGACATAGCCTTTCCACAATGTCGACTGATGATCTTGGTGTCGACACAAGTTCTTCTTGTTTTGACAAGGTCTTCTGGTTCCAGAGTTCGTCGGGCAGAGAACTAGGTTCGTTGACCTGAGACTGGAGAACATAGTCTCGACAGAATGTTGTGATAGTCCAAAGATTCATCGACCGAAGAATAGTGTTCGTCGAGCTAAGTCTGGAGAACCTTGAATTCGTCGAGCTGAAAATGATTCTATACTTAGAGAAAAATTGATGAACCTCTGGCAATAGAGTTGAAGTGGAAGTTCAGAGATCGTCGAGCAAAGAATGAAGTTCGTCGACCTGAGACCTAAGTTCGTCGACCTGAATCTAGAGAATAGTCTGGACTTAGAATTTTGAGGGTGGAATCCAAGGATCGTCGATCTGTGACTGAAGTTCGTCGAGCTCAGCTCAGAGAAAATATCTCTAAGATCGTCGAGCTGAGAACGACTATCGTCGACCTTAGTTCGACGAACGTCGAACTCATTTTACTTGGTCTCTTGAGAAATCTCTAAATCTTTAGGAAAACTCCCTGTCTTGAGTCTCTGGCAGTCTGATGTTGGCTTGTCCATGTGATGTTGACTCTTAGGACTTGGCCTAGACTCTAGGACACAACTTTGACCCTGGATATACATGTTGGGTCACATCATCCTAAGTTAGTGAACCTATCCCAAATCAAACTAGGGATCCAACAGAGCAGACCATGCTTGAGGAGTACCCGGAGTTGTTTCACTCCGGTACCGTTTACGTTTTATGTTTCTTTCCTTTATGTAATTTCGAGGACGAAATTCTTTTAAGAGGGATAGAGTTGTAACGCCCCGAAACTCAAAAGAGCGACGGGAGGCGTTTTGAGCCAAGTTTGGAATTTGGCAGGGGGCACACGGCCGGGGGCACGGGCGTGTCCCAGGGCGTGTCGTGTTTGGGTCGATGATTTGGCCGAGAGGTCGATGAATTTTGGAGTCGACGATCGTCGAGCAGCGAACACGGATTGATACACGGGCGTGTCTCAGGGCGTGTCGCGCTCGTGTCGACGATCTACCCAGTAAGTTGACATTTTCGCTCGACGATGTGTCGAGACAGGGAACACGTCTTAGGACACCAGCGTGTCCAAGGCCGTGTCAGGTGGTTGTCGAAGTGTCGAGACGAAGTGTCGAGACAGTGCTCACGGCCTGGAGCCCGGGCGTGTTCGGGATTGACACGGGCGTGTCAAGTAGAACACGGGCGTGTCCAAGACCCGTGTGTGTCTCGGGTTGGTGTTGGTCCTGTGTCGATGGAGGAACACGCCCGAGAACACGGGCGTGTACTGGCTGACACGGGCGTGTCAGGTCGAACACTGGTGATAAGTTGTAATTATACGCATTTTTTCTATGTTTTTATTATGATATTTTAGTTTAATTTTGCTTTTTTAGTTAGTTTTATTTAATAAATTGCTCCTTTTTGTAAATATTTACCTAACGTAACCATAATTTTGATTTCTGAAATTTTCAGGAAAAAGTCAAAACTTTTCCATGTCACACCCGTGTACTTTGGGTCACGCCCGTGACCAGGGCGTGATACGTCAAACCCGTGGAAAGCTGCTGTTTCTGAAGAGAAAAGTTAGTTACGCCTGGGGTCACGCTAGTGTCATTTGACACGCCCCATGACCGTGGCCGTGACACTCAAGCTCGACGAATTTCTCTCGACGATCGTCGACTCAAGACGACACGCCCCACGTCATGCCCATGACCAAGGGCGTGACTCCTCCACTTGGCCGACAAGATGTCATCGGGGACTTTTTACACAACCCGCGCCCGGTTCTACCTCCCCTACATGCCCAGCGTCACGCCCGTGACTAAGGGCGTGACATCCTCGTGTTCAGCCGCAAGTCAACTTGCCCGTCAAATCGCCGGATCACATCGCAAATAGTACTAACACGCCCCCCAGACACGCCCGTGTCGGATGTCATGTACTTGGATTGTTTTTCCTATAAATTGCCCATTTCTATAAGGGCCAAGGGTTCACCTTTTTGAGCCAATTTTGTGTGTTTTGTGGGCTGCCCTTGTGGATTCAAGTGCTATGTAAGGAGATTTCTCCCCCATTTCAATTATGTTTATTTTTGCTTTAGCTTTAGCTTTGTAATAGTTTCAATTTGATAATAAAAAAATGTTTCCTTTTCTATCTTTCCATGGCATGAAAGTCTATTTGGGTAGCTCATCTCTTTCTCATTTTATCCCTTTGTATTTCTTTGTTCTTCTCCTTTATGAAAAGTGTGTGTGTGTATGAGTGTAATTTGTTTAGTTCTTATGCTTTCCTTTTTTTTGGTTTTACTCCATATTAGGTTTTTATTTCCAAATTAAATGTGGTATGTTAAGCTTATCTCTTTTTCACCATTTCCTTGTCTTAGAGCTTAATGTTTTCATTCTTATGTATTTGTAAAAGAGATTTTAAAAGTGATTTTGTTCTTTTTTTCACTTAGTTTTTTTAGGATTGTAAAACCTTTTTGTTCTTTTAAATTTTATTTCACTTTTTTTATCACTTTTATGAACTCATAAGAATGAAAAACTTGTAATTTTAATATTTAAAGAACTTTAGTTTTTGCTTAGTTTTGAAAAAGTTTTTGTTCTTTTAATTTTTATTTGTTTTTTATGTGTTTTTGGTAAAACCTAAGTATAAAAAATTAGATGTTTTAATTTTTAGGTAACCTTCATTTTGCTTTTAATTTGTGTGTGTGAGTGTGTATGAGAATAGTTTTTGATGCTCTCTTCAATTATGTAGAGTGTGTGAGTGTAGGAGAGATTTTCAAGCTTTATTTCATGCTTTATTTTGGTTCTTTCTTCAATTATGTAGCGTGTGTGAGTGTAGGAGTATAACTTTCAATACTTTCATTAATTATGTAGAGTGCGTTGTGTGTAGGAGATAGTTTTATCGCTTTCTTTTAATTCGTGTAGATTGTGTGTGTGTGTGCGCATTTATTTCCATCCACTCGTTAAGAGTTAAATGGCGTGTTTTTATTTCCCGCCTACTCGTTTTAGTAGGACTTGTAATTTTCTTTTTCTCATTTCTTTTTCCACCTACTCATTATGAGTTAAATGACACGCCGTTATTTCCCGCATACTCGTTTGAGTAGGACTTGTAATTTTTCTTTTTTTTGTAACTTAGTTTTTTTTTGTTTATTTATAATTTGAAGTGTGTGTGAGTTCTCTTTTTAGCTAACTTTTCTGTTTTCTAAATGTTTGTTATTTTAATGTCCTCTTCTTATAATCTTTTAGCGTTTAGTTACGAACTCGTTCCTCATCAATTTATAAAGCCGTCCCCTTACCGATTTTTGGCTAATCGTTATTAGCCTCGGCATCGAAGAGCATTGGGACATTAAAAAATGATTTGAAATAATTAAAGTTCTTAATTTTCACTTTAATTTTAGGACTTAATGTTTATACCGGGTTAACGACGCGTAGGACCACAAATCGATGTGTTGGTCCTATTTCTGTTATCCATACACTAGCTAGCCGAGAGGTCGTGCGTATGGACAGATCACCCCTGGGTAAATATAGTTACGTGCATACCCTCGAGAGAGGACAAGCATAATTCTACCGGATTAGGTTCCCACCCAATAGCGGGGTTCTTAGAGTAAAGCGGGCGTTAAGAGGAATCCTTCGTCGGACTAACGTTCGGTCGAATAGTCTTAGCGTTCAGGTGAGTGATATCCGTATAGCTAGGTGAGCTCATATCTGTGAAACCTCCACGGCCAAGTTGCCTTTTATTAATTTGAAATCTAAGTTCAATAATTATTAAAAGTCATTTTAGTCTTAATTCGATTCGGTGCCGAGCGTTAACCCTTCATCGAATATTTCTAAATCGTTTTTTGCTCTTTTATTTATTTCGTCTTTAGTTAATTAAAATCTCTGCCTCACTTTCAGTAAAATAATAATCCTCCTGAAGGAGTAAGAATAGTCAACCTGACCCCGAGAAAAATACGACCTCGGTATTCTCCCGAATATCGAGTACTACTTGTGATAGGTGCACTTGCCTACCTTAGCACGCCCGCGACGATCGACTCATCAAACCAACCACAATAAGAGTCTGTTCGCGGGCCATCAATTTTTTGGTGCCGTAGCCGGGGAGCTCTTTTGAGTTGTTATTCCGAATTCCGAAGTCTATTACTTTTACTTCTTTTCTAAAAAAAACAAACAAAAACCCCAAAAAAAAGTTTCTTTCATTTTTATTTTTTTTTAGGGTGTATGACCCGTGGACAACCCTCCGAGTTTGAAGATTTTGACTTTGACCCTGAGATCGAATGCTCCCTTGCGCGTATTCGATCTCAATGCCGAATTCCTTCTTTAGACCCCGAAGAATCTATCGGCGAACCCTCTGTCGTAGTAATGGACGACCCTAATCCGAATGCGGCCGCCGAGCGAATAATGTCTTATTACGCACGACCGAATTTGGACGATAGTGGGTCTAATATTGTTCGCCCTATGGTGGCGAATAATAATTTTGAAATAAAATCAAGTATCATTCAAATGGTCCAAAACGCCGTGCAGTTCGATGGACTGCCGGATGAGGACCCGAATGTCCACTTGTCCAACTTATTGGAAATATGCGACACCTTCAAAATTAATGGCATCACTGATGACGCCATTCGCTTGCGCTTATTTCCGTTTTCCCTTAAGTCCAAAGCCAAGGCGTGGTTGAATTCCCTCCCGCGAGGATGTATCACCATGTGGGCGGATTTGATGGAGCGGTTCCTGACGAACTACTTTCTGCCCGCAAAAACTGCAAAGTTGCGGTCGGATATTTCTTCATTTGTGCAAAACGATCCTGTGTCTCTTTATAAGACTTGGGATAGGTTTAAGGGGTTCCTCCACCGGTGCCCGCACCACGCGCTGCCAACGTGGTTGCATGTACAAATTCTTTATAACAGCCTTAACTTTCAGACGCGTCAAATGATTGACGCGGCTGCCGGGGGTACCCTTAACAATAAAACCGCCGAGGCCGCCCTGGCTTTATTCGAAGAGATGGCTATAAATGCCTATCAATGGAACGTCCCACGGGGAAGCCTAAATCCGGTGGCCGGCCTTTTTGAACTAGATGCCACTGCTCTTTTAACCCTTCAAGTTGAAAGGTTAACAAAGCAGGTGGCGGAGATGTCTGCTGCTTCCTCCACTCTGCCTTGTTTTATTCCCCCTAATGTCTGTGAGGCTGAAGAGTTCGTGGACTTCGTAGGAAATATGGGTCGTCCTTCCTTCAACACCAACAACAACCCTTATAGCAATAACTATAATCCGGGTTGGAGGAATCACCCCAATTTTTCTTGGAGCAACCCGAACAATGCTCAGCATCCCCCCATTTCTTATGCGCCCGGATTTCTGCCTCCTCCTCCTCTTCCAAAACACTCCCCGATGGAGGAGAATTTTTCTAAATATATAGCATCCAACGAATTAAATATCTCGAACATCACTGGATCGCTAAAACACTTGAACAACAGGTTGGACAGCTGGAGAGGATGATGTCCGGGCACACGCTCGGGGCACTACCGGGAAACACGGAGCCCAATCCGTGGGAGAACGCCAACGTTATAACCCTCCGTATTGGAAAGGAGGTGATCAATCCAAAACGGATCGATCCACAGGTACATATTTCACCTCCGACCCCTCTTCCCTCTTCTTCGTTTACGCAACCTTTACCAATTATAAATGAAAAATTATTTTAAACAAGGCCTTACCATATCCACATAAATTAGATAACGAGTGTAAGGACGCGTAATACGAAAAATTTATTTTATTATTAAAACAAATTCATATTAATGTTCCTTTTTGCGAGGCTATCTCGCAAATGCCCAAATATGCGAAATTTTTAAAAGAATTAATTTCTAATAAACGTAAATTATAGGATATTTCGAATGTATCTCTCAACGCTGTCTGCTAGGCGGCCCTTACTAATAAATTGTCCGCAAAACAAATTGACCCGGGACGGTTTTCCATCCCATGTCTTTTTGGCGATATATTAGTAAAATACGCCTTAGCTGATTTAGGGGCTAGCATTAATTTGATGTCGTTCTCGCTCTTTCAACGTTTAGGTTTGGGTACGCCTAGTCCTACGAATATGCGCATCCAATTAGCAGATCGCTCGGTTAAGTTCCATATCGGGGTAGTGGAGGACGTCCTTGTCCGAGTAGACAAGTTTACCTTTCTGGTAGACTTCATCATCTTAGACATCGAGGAGGACGCCGAGGTACCAATAATACTCGGTCGCCCTTTTCTCTCCACCTCCCATGCACTAATAGATGTTAGTGATGGTAGTCTTCTCCTCCGAGTAGGAGTTGATCACGTTACTTTCTCTATTAATCCCTCGATGGACAATTTGTCATCGAGCGGCGATTTCTGATATTCTTCAGATACCTTTTTTGGAGATTGTTCTTCTCCCATTTTCGAGTCCATATTTTTAAATGACGATATTTATGAGCTCAAAAATTTTAAATGCGATGATGATACCTCTATAGGCTTGCCTTTCGAACCCATTGGTATGAAAGACATAGGAATTAAAACCTCCCTAGAAGAACCGCCCATCCTAGACCTCAAACCCTTACCCGCATCACTCAAATACGCTTTTTTGGGAAAAGGTGATACGCTTCCCGTTATTATTTCTTCAGACTTGAGTGATTCGGAGACTTCTGATTTATTGGAAGTTTTATTTAAACATCGCCATGCAATTGCGTGGCAAATCTCTGACTTAAAGGGGATTAGCCCCTCATTTTGCACCCATAAGATATTTCTTAACGATAACTGCCGCAAAACGATTCAACCGCAATGTCGTCTTAACCCAAACATGAAATGCGTCGTTAAAGCCGAGATTATTATATTATTAGATGCGGGGGTTATCTACCCTATTTTGGACAGTTCATGTGTTAGTCCTGTGTATGTCATGCCCAAGAAGGGCGGTCTAACCGTAGTGGAGAATGGGCATAACGAGATCGTCCCAACTCGTACTGTTACGGGTTGGCGAGTGTGCATCGATTATAGAAAACTTAATTATGCCGCCCGTAAGGACCATTTCCCACTACCGTTTCTGGACCAGATTTTAGTGCAATTATCCGGTCATCCATATTATTGTTTTCTTGATGGTTTATCGGGGTTTTTCCGAAACCCCATTTCCCCCAATGATCAAGAGAAAACAACTTTTACTTGCCCGTTTGGCACCTTCGCATACCGAAGAATGCCATTTGGACTCTGCAATGCGCCGACTACATTCCAAAGATTTATGCTAGCGATATTTGGCGAGCTAGTAGAAGACATTATGGAAGTCTTTATGTATGACTTTTCTGTTTTTGGACGCTCTTTTCTTGATTGCCTTCACAATCTAGATCATGTCCTTCAACAGTGCGAGGACACAAGCCTGTTTTAAATTGGGAAAAATGCAATTTTATTGTTCGAGGAGGTTAGGTCCTCGGCCATATGATTTCGTCTAAGGGGATGAAGGTGGATAAGGCCAAGAAAGAAATCATAGAAAAACTTCCGCAACCAACAAATGTAAAATCTATTAGGAGTATCTTAGGCCATGTGGGCTTTTACCGGTGTTTTATTCAAGATTTTTCAAAAATAATAAAGCCGCTAACTCACCTCTTGGATAAGGAATCACGTTTCATCTTTAGTAGCGAATGCGAGTCCGCCTTTAATTTAATAAAACAAAAACTTATCACCTCACCAATTTTAGTGGTCCCTAATTGCTCCCTTCCGTTCAAAATTAAGTGCGACGCTAGTGCTATTGCCTTAGGCGTCGTTCTTGGCCAACGCATAGAAAAACATTTTCATCCTATTTATTACGCTAGCAAGACGCTCACTTATGCACAAGTAAATTACACCACAACCGAAAAAAGAACTCTTAGCCGTCGTTTTCGCTTTTGATAAGTTTCGCTCGTATATAACGCAATCTAAAGTTATCGTATTTACTGATTACTCCGCTCTTAAATATTTATTAGCTAAAAATGATACGAAGCCCCGCCTTCTTCGATGGATTCTCCTCCTACAAGAGTTTGATTTGGAGATCCGAGATAAGAAGGGCGCGGAAAATCTAGCGGCAGACCACCTCTCCCGCTTAGAAAATTGGGGTGCGGAAGTGCTCGTCGAATCTGAAATAAATGACAGATTCCCCAAGGAAAGCCTCCTTGCCGTTCATAATTCTTCATCATCTTCGCCTTGGTTCGCAGATTTAGCAAAATACTTAGTAGCGCGGGTGCTTTCAAAAGATTTTTCAAGTCATCAAAAGAAGAAATTCTTTTCTGACTTGAAAATTTTCTTTTGGGAGGACCAATTTCTTTTTCGTATCTGCGCGGACCAAGCGGCCCGAAGATGCGTTGCGGGTGTGGAGTGCTTGAAAATTCTTAAGCACTGCCACGAGGGTCCAGCCGGTGGGCATTATCAAGCCAACCAGACCGCTCGGAAGGCGCTCGAGGCGGGCTACTTTAGGCCCACTGTCTTCAAAGTAGCGCACACTTTTGTGCGCGCATGCGATAGCTGTCAGCGGTCGGGTAACATCTCTCGTCGCAATGAGATGCCCCAAAACATGTTTTTAGAATGCGACTCTTCGATTTATGGGGTATAGATTTTGTTGGCCCCCTACCTCCCTCTTTCAAAAATATGTATATTTTAGTGGTGGTCGACTATGTATTGAGGTGGGCGGAAGCTTAAGCTCTCCCCACCAACGACGCGCGAGTCATCATTATATTTCTTAAAAAACTATTTTTCTCGCTTCGGCATGCATCGCGTAGTTGTTAGTGATAGGGGAACGCATTTCTGTAAAGCTCTTATAGCTAAGACGTTAGCTAAATACGGAGTCACACACAAACTCGCCACCCCCTACCACCCGCAAACTAGTGGTCAAGTAGAGGTAGTCAATCTAGAGATTAAGCGAATATTAGAGAAAACCGTTTCACTAAATAGGAAAGATTGGTCTGTTAAACTCGACGATGCATTGTGGGCGCATCAGACGACATACAAAACAATTATTGGTTGTACGCCGTTCCAGTTAGTCTATGGCAAAGCATGCCATTTACCCGTAGAACTAGAGCATCGCGCTCTTTGGGCTTTAAAACTCTTAAAACTCGACGCCAACTTAGCCGCTCAGAATAGGAAACTGTAACTAAATGAGCTTGATGATTGGCGTGCAAACCCTTACGAGAGCAATAAGTTCTATAAGGAGCATTCTAAGTTATATCACGATCGAAAAATCAAGTCCCAAAAATTATTTTCTCCGGGCGATCTTGTCCTTCTTTATAATTCACATCTTAGGTTTTTTCCGGTTAAACTAAAATCTAGATGGTCCGGTCCATTCCTAGTTGAAGAAGTTTTTCCATATGGGACCGTACTCGTCTCCAACCCAGAAAAAGGTTCGTTTAAAGTAAACGATCATCATTTAAAGTCTTATATAGCGGGCGATCCAGTGATCGGTTTTAACGAAACCATAACTTTCCTCCACATTATAAACCCACCTAAATAGTCAAGCTACATGAGTATAAACAAAGCGCTCTTGGGAGGCACCCCTCGCTTATCTTTTTCGCTCATTCCTTATTATGTTTGCTGCTTTTTCTAATAAACCCAGGGTTTCTGATCGGCCTACCCAAACGCGTTTCAGGGAAGCTTCTACCCCACCCCCTCTCTTTATTTTCTTTGTATATATTGCATTTCCTGTTAGTTCCGCATACTTATGTTACAACATTGGGGACAATGTTGGATTTAAGTATGAGAGTATTTTCGTGTTTTACATTCTGCACTTCTACCTTTCTGCATTTCAAAATGAAAAAAAAACAAACAAAAAACTTTAAAATGAAAAATTCAAAAAATTTTCTTTTCCTTTCTTTTTATTACAAAAATTCCAAAAAATTAAACAAAACAAAAATCCCAAAAAAATTTAGTTTCATTTTGTAAATATTTTTGTAAATATCCTTTAAAACAAAAATTTCAAAAAGATTAAAAAACCAAAAATCCCAAAAAATTATAAAACAAAAATTCCAAAAATATTTAGTTTCATTTTATAAATATTTTTGTAAATATTTTTTGTAAATATTCTTTTTGTAAATACTCTTCTCTCTCTCTCCCCCTTCCTTTTCTCTCTCATTCTAGTAAAAAACTTCTCTTTTTCTCCGACTTTTTGTAAATAGAATGAAACTTTTCTTAAAAATTACAAAACAAAATTTTCACAAAACTTAAAAATTCAAAAAATGTTCTGCATTTTCCTTTCTTTAGTATGTATATATTAAATAAATAAACACAAAAATACAAAAAAAGATAATAAATCAAAAATTCAAAAAAATTGAGTAAAGCAAAACAAAAATTTAAAAGAAAAAGATAATAAATTAAAAACAAAAAAATGATGAAATGATGATAAAAACTCTAAAAATAAAAAAAAAATTGTTTTCAAAAAAATAAATCAAATACACCATTCTTAATTTTCTTGCTATCCAAAAATTTTGTTTTGAGTTTATTTATATGTGAATTCTATTAACTATTTGTTTGCTATTCGTTTGTAAATTATCGATTGAAATATTTAAATATTCGCGGTTAAGTTTTAAAAAATTCATTATGCTTTGTTAAAAATAGCGAACTCGTTTTAGGAATTACTTCTAATTTTTCATTAATAGGAGCAGCTGTATTATGTCAGAAACTAACGACTATAGAATTCAATTATGTTTACTTTTAGCTTTCTGAAAAATTGGAATGTACAATTTATTAAGGTTGCTCCAAAAAATATTTTAATTAAAAATCTAGTTTTTTTTCTCCTCTTATAATGCCTTACTTGGCATGATAAAATTTCTATCCAAACAAAAAAAATTATTATAAAAAGATCCTATGTCAATGGGAATAAGATTTCGTTCCATAAACATAGGCACCTAATAATTTAAAAAGATTATATGTTACGGAGTAAGAGGATAAAATTCATTACTCCCACATATATGTATTGGGTCAATTTTATTATGAAGTTGAAAAAAAATGATATTAGGAAAATAAGATTTCATTTTCCGAATAATCCAAAAGAAAAAAATGGAGTTTCGAGAAAAAATTACCTCACCTCAATATCCAAACACTCTTCATATACCAACGTCAACCCCCTTAGCCAATTTCACGATTCTAGAATTAATTCAAAAATCTTTTTGAGAGCATAATTTGTAAATTGCATTATTTCCAGTAAAACTCCTATAGGCTAAAAGTTCATATAATTTCAAACTATTCTTGTTAATCTAACCATTACAATTACCGCTTTCTATTTGATTACATCAAGAAGTCTTTTGGCCAAAACTTTTGCGCTATTTAAATCAATTACATAATTTTAGGACTTAACTCTTACACCCCGTATATTTAATTAGATCTCTCTTATAATTAATTAAGCGGTAGCTAAACTTAGTATTTTTTTTATTCCTTATAAGTTCACCTCAAACTTTTGCTCTGGAATAGCAAAAGCTTAAGCATGGGGGTATTTGATAAGTTGTAATTATACGCATTTTTTCTATGTTTTTATTATGATATTTTAGATTAGTTTTGCTTTTTTTAGTTAATTTTATTTAATAGATTGCTATTTTTTGTAAATATTTACCTAACATAACCATAATTTTGATTTCTGAAATTTTCAGGAAAAAGTCAAAATTTTGCCATGTCACGCCCGTGTACTTTGGGTCACGCCCGTGACCAGAGCGTGATACGTCAAACTCGTGGAAAGCTGCTGTTTTTGAAGTGAAAAGTCATGCCCGAGGTCACGCTCGTATCATTTGACACGCCCAGTGACCGTGATCGTGACACTCAAGCTCGACGAATTTCTCTCGACGATTGTCGACTCAACCAGCCACGCCCCACGTCACGCCCGTGACCAAGGGCGTGACTCCTCCACTTGGCCGACAAGACTCCGCCGGGGAGTTTTTACGCAACCCGCGCCCAGTTCTACCTCCCCGACATGCCCAGCGTCACGCCAGTGACCAAGGGCGTGACATCCTCATGTTCAGCAGCAAGTCAACTTGCCCGTCAAATCGCCGGATCACATCGCAAATAGTACTGACACGCCCCCCCCCCAGACACGCCTGTGTCGGAGGGCGTGTACTTGGATTTTTTTTCCGATAAATTGCCCATTTCTGTAAGGGTCAAGGGTTCTCCTTTTTGTGCCAATTTTTTGTGTTTTGTGGGCTTCCCTTGTGGATTCAATTGCAATTTAAGGAGATTTCTCCCCCCTTTCTTTTATGTTTGTTTTCTGCTTTAGCTTTAGCTTTGTAATAGTTTCAATTTGATAATAAAAAAAATGTTCCTTTTCTCTCTTTCCATGGCATGAAAGTTTATTTGGGTAGCTCATCTCTTTCTCATTTTATCCCTTTGTATTCCTTTGTTCTTCTCCTTTATGAAAAGTGTGTGTTTGTGTGTATGAGTGTAATTTGTTTAGTCCTTATGCTTTCCTTTTTTTTGGTTTGTCTCCATATTAGGTTTTTATTTCCAAATTAAATGTGGTATGCTAAGCTTGTCTCTTTTTCACCATGTCCTTTTCTTAGAGCTTGATGTTTTCATTCTTATGTATTTGTAAAAGAGATTTTAAAAGTGATTTTGTTCTTTTTTTCACATAGGTTTTTTTAGGATTGTAAAACCTTTTTGTTCTTTTAAATTTTATTTCACATTTTTTATCACTTTTATGAACTCATAAGAATGAAAAACTTGTAATTTTAATTTTTAAAGAACTTTGTTTTTTGCTTAGTTTTGAAAATCTTTTTGTTCTTTTAATTTTTATTTGTTATTTTTATGTGTTTTTGGTAAAACCTAAGTATAAAAAAGTAGATGTTTTAATTTTTAGGTAAGCATCATTTTGCTTTTAATTTGTGTTTGACTGTATGAGAATAGTTTTTGATGCTCTCTTCAGTTATGTAGAGTGTGTGAGTGTAGGAAATAGAATTTCAAGCTTTATTTTCATGATTTATTTTGATGTTTTCTTCAATTATGTAGAGTGTGTGAGTGTAGGAGTATAAATTTCAATGCTTTCTTTAATTATGTAGAGTATGTTGTGTGTAGGAGATAGTTTTATTGCTTTCTCTTAATTCGTGTAGAGTGTGTGTGTGTGTGTGTGTGCATTTATTTCCGCCCACTTGTTAAGAGTAAAATGGCGTGTTTTTATTTCCCACTTACTCGTTTTAGTAGGACTTGTAATTTTCTTTTTCTCTTTTCTTTTTCCGCCTACTCGTTAAGAGTTAAATGGCGCACCCTTATTTCCTGCCTACTCGTTTGAGTAGGACTTGTAATTTTTCTTTTTTTGTAACTTAGTTTTTTTGTTTATTTATAATTTGAAGTATGTGTGAGTTCTCTTTTTAGCTAACTTTTCTGTTTTCTAAATGTTTGTTATTTTCATGTCTTCTTCATATAATCCATTTGAGTTTAGTTACGAACTCACGCCTCATCAAATTATAAATTCGTCCCCATACCGATGTGTGGCTAGTCGCTATTAACCTCGGCATCGAAGAGCATTGGCACATTAAAAAATGATTTGAAATAATTAAAGTTCTTAATTTTCACTTTAATTTTAGGACTTAAGGTTTACCCCGGGTTAACGATGCGTAGGACCACAAATCGATGTGTGGGTCCTATTTTCGTTATCCATACACTAGCTAGCCGAGAGGTCGTGCGTATGGACAGATCACCCCTTGGTAAATAGAGTTACGTGCATACCCTCGAGAGAGGACAAGCGTAATTCTACCGGATTGGGTTCCCCACCCAATAGCAGGGTTCTTAGCGTAAAGCGGGCGTTAAGAGGAATCCTCGTTGGACTAACGTTCGGTCGAACAGTATTAGCGTTCAGGTCAGCAATATCCCTATAGCTAGGGGAGCTCATATCTGTGGAACCTCCTTGGCCAAGTTGCCTTTTATTAATTTGAAATCTAAGTTCAATAATTATTAAAAGTTATTTTAGTCTTAATTCGATTCGGTGCCGAGCGTTAACCATTCATCAAATATTTCTAAATCGTTTTTCGCTCTTTTATTTATTCTGTCTTTAGTTAATTAAAATCTCCGCCTCACTTTCAGTAAAATAATAGTCCTCCTGAAGGAGTAAGAATAATTAACCCGACCCCGAGAACAATACGACCTCGGTATTCTCCCGAATATCGAGTACTACTTGCGATAGGTGCACTTGCCTACCTTAGCAAGCCCATGACGATAGACTCATCGAACCAACCACAATAAGAGTATGTTCGCGAGCCATCCACAGGCGTGTCGGGTGCCCGTGTGTTTTTCGAGATGCATCGATTTAGACGGCGAATGGGGGACACGGCCTTGGACACGGGCGTGTCGCAGGCCATGTAAGACACAGGTTTTGCTTTTCAGCTCCAGATCGTGACCGTTCGTTTCCTTATTTTGGGATCCGACGGCTGGGGGTTGTTCCTACTGGGATATACCCGAGATTAGGGTTTCAAATCCCTCACTTCTTTCACTTGGTCTCTTTCTAAAAGTCTAGAGAGAGGGGAGAGTAAGGAAGAAGAAAGGAGGCTAGATCCGGTTACCGGCGAAGTTTCGGAGCTCCAAATCGTGAGCCGACTTCTGATCTATGGAGGTAAGGAGATTGCGGTGCTTTCCATCCGCATACATTTCCATGGCACCAAGGAAAAACATTAGGGTAACAATTCTCTACTGGAGAATGTGAAGCTCTCGTTTCCTTTGCATAGGAAGCACGCTCTCGCGAGTTTGCGGTGAGTTGAGGCGTTCCTTCGGGTAGATATGAATAGTCCCCGTTGTGCACATGTAGAGTCCGTAATCGAGAACGGATATAGGCATAATGTGTGAAGCTTACCCGTACAAGTTGGTCTAGATCGGTGATGTTGCATTGCTTTAATGGCCGGATAAGACTCCGCGCAAATGTTTATTTTTCGGGTTTTATATGCGGTAGATTTCAGCAGGGAGCCTTGGGGGCTAACCTCGAGGTACACCCGGAAAACTGGGCAGAAGCGTGATTCTGCCGTCTTGGTGGCCTGGGAGCTAACTTATACATAATTGGGTTATGTCATTTTGTGCGTTCGATTCACGGGATTCGGGGAAGCTTAACCCATGCCGATGATTTTAATTGTCGTGGCAAGTGAGCAATGGGTTGAGTGGAACCGTTCCTGCTCTATGATGTTCGGTCTTTGAGGCCTACCGAGGACATAGAGGTCGGGTCTATGGTTCTTGATGATTTTAAGTGTCATGACTTCTGTTTATAGGCTGTTCATGACTTTAAGTGTCATAACTTCTGCCTAAAAGACTCAAATGCTCACTAGTTATGTCGTCCAAGTGGCGATGGTGGGACCGCAATTTTCACCTGGTTCACCGAGAATGTACCCTGAGAGCACGGGCTGTGTGGTCGTGCGTGCCTACGCCTGTGATGTAGTGTTATTACTATATAATGCTTGGTTATGCTAATAAAGTGCAGGGAAGGAGCATCGTCGCCCCAAGTTTGGGGGCAGGATCGTTATAATTTGTTCATCATAACTGACCGTTGCTTTTGTTTGCCACCATTGCGGTGAATTGTTGCTTCCAGGTGCTACAGGAGCAAGCGGTAAATAGCGGGAAAAATCCCATGTTGCTGAGCCGGCCCTCGAAGGCCAACTTTTGAGTGTTTTCTTATTTATTCATGTGTGACCGGCCTGCATGTCGTGGTATGGAAGTCACATTATATTAAAGTAAACATTTGTAAGGCCTTAAGGTCATTGTACTGGTGTATTGTACTTCATTCCTAGTGGGATTTGTATTGGACATTCATGCTTGTGGCTGGATTATTTAATTTGCAACTTTTAATAATTGCTTCGGCTAGAATGACTCTGTGTAGGACATTGGTAATTTGTTGGATGGTATTCCATTGAGTAACCACCCGGTCTGTATGTGGTATATGGCGTCGGGCCCCGGCCGGACCTACTGCTATATGTTATGTGATGGATAGGGGGTATTACAATTTGGTATCAGACTACTGCTTTCGGTCGGGCTTAAATTGGATTCGTGGACGAATTCTTTTTAAGGGGTGGGGAGAACATTAATGTGCGTCATCGTTATAACATCAAAAGAACCCATGAATGTCCACTTAGGAATGAAAATACATGTGTTTGGGGAACCTGCGTGTTCCTATAATTGCTTTTTTGCAATTTTGTTTGGTCACTTAATGGTGTTTTGTATGACTATAGGTGACCAGGAGTGGCGCAGGGCCATCAGAACATCCGGTTTCTGAGGATTATAATGCATCCAACGACGTGCTTGAGACCCTTCCTTCGTTTGAAACCATAAGAAGGATCGTTGAAGCGGTGTTCTCTATGACTAAAGCACAGCAGGGTAGCAATTTGCAACTCTTTGTCCCTGAGATGGCTTCAATGTCGGGTGGTGTGTTAAATCAAATGACATTAAGAAGACCATCATGTCAGCAGTTGAATATGTTCTTAGTGCAGGGTACGCACTCAGTTGATGAGTACTTGCAGGCATTTCTCATGATAAGCCATTACCCATGCTTTGTGTTGGAGAACGAGCAGTCTATAGTTGATAAATTCTATAATGGTCTGCGTGGCAAGCTGTGAATTCTACTGCTAGGACCAAAACTATTGGGATTCCGAGCCTTAGTGGAGTCAGCTAGAGCATTGGAAGCAGATTTGAGGAAAACTCACCAGATGCCAGTGAGCGGAGTATCGAACTCTGTAAGCCTCATAAGAGCTGCATCCTGTGGAGCACTGAAAAAGGGGGCTAGATCATCGACTAGCAAAGTCACTTACAACTGTCATTCTTGTGGCAAGGAAGGGCACTTTGCCCGAGATTATCGGAATGGTGCTCCGAAGTTAAAGAAAGCTACGTCAGGAGTAGGTATAGGACAAAGTGCCAGAGATCTGAATCGAATCCAAGGAAGCAAAGACTTGGATATGCAGAAGACGGAGTTCAAAATGCCGAACTCCTCCAAGTCTGGTTATCGTAGGTGGTATAAGAAGGCTAGGACTTCAGGTCCAGCTACTTCATCTGGTGCTTCTGAGGCGACTGTTGGTCGAACCACAGGTGCATGCTTTAATTGTTGAAAGCTAGAGCACTTTGCCTGAGACTGCTGGTGTGGACGTCCCTAGTCCGAGAACAAGCACGCTGTCGTGATGATAGGTACGACTTAAAGTTATAGCAGTTTAGGTTTAAATACTTGTTGCCCTTGTGTATGTTAGCTTAGCACCGTTCGCTTAGGGAGCTTCGCATAACCATAGGATTCATATTGCGCGTCGGAGTACCTCCTTTGATGGAAAAAGACAAATTGGATGCGTTGTTGTTTAATGATGCTCAATGCGCGCGAGTAGAATCTATTGCGTGTAGGTGCGGATTGGGAGTCAAGAGTTTAACTTACAAGCATCGTTATTATCTCTAGGGGAGCTCGATGTGATCTTTGGTGTGGACTGGCTCTCGGATCAGCATGCATACATTGATCGAAATCACAAGGAAGTCAAGTTGGAAACTGGTCGTGAGACGACATTTGTGGGATTGAAAGGGGTCGAGCATGACGTTGATGTCTGCTCTTCAGATGGTTAAGGCGGTTCAGTGTGATGCCAAACCGGTGTTATGCTCTTCGTATCGGCTAGCACCTAAGGAGATGGCGGAGCTGAAGGTGCAATTTCGATAGTTGTTGGAGCAAGTGTTTGTTCATCCAAGTTCGTCGCCTTGGAGCGCATCGGTCCTCTTTGTAAAGAAGAAGGATGGGAGCTTGAGACTTTATATTGATTGTCGGGAGTTAAACAAGCTAACAGAAAAGAACAAGTACCCGATCCCGAGGATTGAAGATCTATTTGATCAGTTGGTCGGGTCGACGGTGTACTCAAAGTTGGATCTTTAGTCCGGTTACTATCAGCTGAGAATAAGGGAGAGTGATATCCCTAAGACACCATTCAGTACAAGATACGGGCATTACGAGTTTACGGTCATGCAGTTTGGCCAGACTAATGCGCCGTCGGTGTTCATGGATTTGATGAACAGGACTTTCAGGGAGTACTTGGACCATTTTGTGATCGTCTTCATCGACGATATTTTGGTGTACTCGCAAAGTGAGGAGGATAACTTTAAGCATCTGCATTTGGTGCTGGAGACACTGAGGAGGAATCAATTGTACGCCAAGTTCTCCAAATGCGAGTTTTGTTTGTCCTCAGTGGCGTTCCTTGGTCATATAGTATGTGGGGAATGCATTGCGGTGGATCCGGCAAAGATTGTTGTCATACGGGAGTGGCCTGTGCTTTCTACGGTAGTAGAAGTCCGGAGCTTTTTGGGGCTTGCTGGCTATTACAGGCACTTCGTGGAGAACTTCTCGCGGATTGCGTTACCCCTCACGACTTTCACGAGGAAGGAGCAGAAGTTTGTTTGGACGCCGGAGTGCGCGCGAGCTTTTGAGGAGTTGAAGTGTCGGTTGACTACGGCGCCTGTGCTGAGTTCGCCGAGTGGGACCGAAGGCTTTGAAATCTATAGCGATGCTTTGGGCAGTGGCTTGGGTTGTGTGCTACTGCAACTCAGAAGTGTGATCGCGGATGGCTCGAGACAGCTGAAAGTATACGAGAGGAATTATCCGATCCATGACTTGGAGTTAGCGGCCGTGATTTTTGGCTTGAAGTTGTGGAGACACTACTTGTATGGGGTAAGGCTCGATATTTATACCGACCATAAAATCCTGAAATATTTGTTGGATCAGAAGGATCTAAACATGCGGCAGCTTAGATGGATGGATTTCCTGGGGACTATACTGTCAAGATCCATTACGTGCCTGGTAAAGGCAATGCGGTTGCGGACGCGTTGAGCCATAGGGCCCAGCTCAAGCCAATTGGCTGTCGGTCCATGACGAGTGGTTGGTTCGGGAGTTGGAGGAGTTGGAGATCTCTTGCGTAGACAAGCAGTCGAGTGCTGAAGTGCTATTGAACTGGAAGGAAGTTCAGTATGACCTAGCTGATCAGATTCGGCATGCTTTGGATATGGATTTCAACATGAAGGAAATCATGGTTGAGGCTCTGGATGGGTCAAATTCCCAATATGAGGTTGTGATGGATTGCTCTGGAAAGACGGTCGTCTATGCGTCCCAAATGTGGGCACTTTGCGGGTGGAATTATTGTACGAGGCGCATCATACCAAGTACACAATTCACCCGGGGAGCAGAAAGATGTACCGCGATGTCGAAATATTGTTCTGGTTGCCAGGACTGAAGAAGGGTATGGCATTATATGTAGCGAAGTGTCAGACATGCGCCTTGGTGAAGGTGGAGTGCCAAAAGCTGGGAGGATTTTTGAAGTCCTTGCCTATTTCGGAGTGGAAGTTTGACAACATCACCATGGACTTTGTGCACGGGTTGCCAAGGTCATAAAAAGGGAACGATGCCATTTGGGTGGTCGTAGATCGTCTAACGAAGGTGTCACATTTCATTCCGCATAGGAAGGATGATCCAGTTGAGAAATTGGCAAAGTTATATGTTGTCAACATAGTACGGCTTCACGGTGTGCCCCACAGTATCGTGAGTGGTCGTGATGGGTGGTTCACGTCCAATGATTGGAGACTGGTGCAGCAGATGTTGTGAACAAAACTAAGTTTCAACACAGCATATCATCCGCAGACGGATGGGCAGACCGAGAGGGTCAATAGGACAATGGAGGACATGCTTCGCATGTGTGTCCTGGACTTAGGCAAGAAGTTGGAGGACAACCTATAATTGGTGGAGTTCGCATACAACAATAGCTACCAGGCAAGCATACAAATTGCGCCCTTCGATGCCCTCTATGGTAGAAGATGTCGCACGTCGTTTTCTTGGGGGGAAACGGGTGAGTCAAAGTTGTATAAACGCCAAGAGGTGGAAGATGCTACTTCTTTGGTACGAACCATTCGGGAGAGGTTGCTAATCGCTCCAGACCTCCAGGCTAAGTACTATAATGCCAAGCACAGGAACGTGGAGTTCGCTGTTGGCGACTGGGTGTTCTTGAAGATCAAGCCATTCAAGGTTGTCTCGCGGGCGCGGCGCTTAAAGAAGCTAAGCCCGAGGTACCTTGGACCATTTGAGGTTTTTGAGTGGATTGGTGGAGCAGCCTATCGTTTAAAGGTATCAGTGGATCTTAGTGGTCTACATGATGTATTCCATATATCGGTGCTTCGGAAGGCGCTGCAAGAGCCTTCGCATGTGATCACGGTGGATCAGGTGCCGATCGAGAATGGGTTGACGACGAAGGTCAAGCCCGTTCGTATTGAGGACTCGAAAGTCAAGAAGCCACGCAACAAAGAGATCAGGATGGTTAAGGTCCATTGGGACAATTATGGTCGGGAAGAGCTCTCTTGGGAGCGAGAGCAGACCATACTTGAGGAGTACCCGGAGTTGTTTCACTCAGGTACCGTTTAAGTTTTATGTTTCTTTCCTTTATGTAATTTCGAGGACGAAATTCTTTTAAGAGGGAGTGAGTTGTAACGCCATGAAACTCAAAAGAGCGACGGGAGGCGTTTTGAGCCAAGTATGGAATTTGGCAGGGGGCACACGTCCTGGGATACGGGCATGTCCCAGGCCGTGTCTTGTTTTGGTCGACGATTTGGCTGAGAGGTCGACGAATTTTGGAGTCGGCAATCGTCGAGCAGCGAACATGGCCTGAGACACGGGCGTGTCTCAGGGCGTGTCGCGCTCGTGTCGACGATCTGCCCGAGAAGTCGACATTTTCGGTCGACGATGTGTCGAGACAGGGAACACGGCGTAGGACATGGGAATGTCCAAGGCCGTGTCAGGTAGTCGACGAAGTGTCGAGACAAAGTGACGAGACAGTGCACACAGCCTGGAGCCCAGGCGTGTTCGGGTTTGACACGGGCGTGTCAAATAGGACACGGGCCTATCCAAGACCCGTTTGTGTCTCGGGTTGGTGTTGGTCCTGTGTCGATGGAGGAACATGCCCGGGAACACAGGCGTGTACTGGCTGACACGGGCGTGTCAGGTCGAACACGGGCATGTCAGGTGTCTGTGTGTTTTTCGAGACACGTCGATTTCGATGGCGAATGGGGGACACGACCCTGGACACAGGCGTGTTGCAGGCCGCGTTCGGCCCAGGTTTTGCTTTTCAGCTCCTGATCGTGTCCGTTCGTTTCCTTATTTTTGGATCCGACGGCTGGGGATTGCTCCTACTAGGATATACCCGTGAATATGGTTTCAAATCCCTCACTTCATTCACTTGGTCACTTTCTAAAAGTCTAGAGAGAGGAGAGAGCAAGGAAAAAGAAAGGAGGATAGATCCGGTTACTGGCGAAGTTTCGGAGCTCCAAATTGTGAGCCGACTTCGGATCTACGGAGGCATGGAGATTGCGGTGCTTTCCATCCGCATACATTTCCATGGTGCAATGGAAAAATGCTAGGGTAACGATTCTCTAATTATGCATGTGAAGCTCTCGTTTCCTTTGCATAGGAAGCCCGCACTCGCGAGTTTGCGGTGAGTTGAGGTGTTCCTTAGGGTAGACATGAATAGTCCCCGATGTGTACATGTAGAGTCCGTAATTGAGAATGGATATAGGCATGATGTGTGAAGCCTACCCGGACAAGTTTGTCTGGATCGGTGATGTTGCATTGCTTGAATGGACGGAGAAGACTCCACATAAATGTTTGTTTTTAGGGTTTTCTATGCGGTAGATTGAAGCAAGGTGCCTTGGGGGCTAACCTCGAGGTGCACCCGGAAAATTGGGCAGAACCGTGATTCTGCCGTCTTGGTGGCCTGGGAGCCACTTGTATATAACTGAGTTATGTAATTTTGTGCATTCGATTCACGGGCTTCGGGGAAACTTAACCCATGCTGATGATTTTAATTGTCATGTCAAGTGAGCAACGGGTTGAGTGGAACCGTTCCTGCTCTATGTTGTTCGGTCTTTGAGGCCTACAGAGGGCATAGAGTTCGGGTCTTTGGTTGTTGATGATTTTATGTGTCATGACTTATGCCTATACGATGTTGATGATTTTAAGTGTCATAACTTCTTCCTAAAAGACTCAAATGCTCATGAGTTGTGCAGTCCAAGTGGCATTGGTGGGACCGCAGTTTTCACCGTGTTCACTGAGAATGTGCCCTGAGAGCACGGGGTGTGTGGCCGTGCGTGCCTACGCTTGTGATGTAGTGTTATTACTATATAATGCTTGGTTATGCTAATAAAGTGCAGGGAAGGAGTATCTCCGCCCTGAGGCGGGATCGTTATAATTTGGTCAGCATAGCTGCCCGTTGCTTTTGTTTGCCACCGTTGCGGTGGATTGTAGCTTACAGGTGCTGCAGGACCAAGCGGTAAATAGCGAGCAAAAGCCCATGTTGCTGAGCCGGCCCTCGAAGGCCAAATTCTGAGTGTTTTCTTGTTTATTCATGTGTGACCGGCCTGCGTGCCGTGGTATGGAAGACACATTTTATTCGAGTAAAAATTTGTAAGGCCTTAAGGCCATTGTACTGGTATATTGTACTTAATTCCTATTTGGTTTTGTAGTGGATATTCATGCTTGTGGCTGGGTTCTTTAATTTGCAACAATTAATAATTGCTTCCGCTAGAATGACTCTGTGTAGGACGTTGGTAATTAGTTGGATGGTATTCCATTGAGTAACCACCCGATCTGTCTGTGGTATATGGCGTCGGGCCCCGGCCGGAGCTACTGCTATATGCTATGCGACGGATAGGGGGTGTTACAACAAGTCGGCATACTACCTCCTCCAAGATGGGCAGTTGTATAGGAAGTCTCTATCGGGGATGTTGGCTCATTGCGTGGCTGAGGGGGAAGTGCAAACAATCTTGGTGTAAGTCCACTCCGGGGAGTGCGGAAGTCACTCCTGGAGTCGGACACTGGAATGAAGGATCGTCAGGCAAGGGTATTTCTAGCCCACCCTGGGCCGCGATGCAACGGAGTTAGCAATAAGATGCCACAAATGCCAGCTGTTTGCTACCCTCCAGCTAAATCAGGCTCAGCAACTCAAAAGTATCACAGCCCCCCGGCCCTTCGCCAGTTGGGGGATGGATTTGGTTGGACCATTCCCCGAGGCCAGTGGGTAGAGAAGGTCCCTACTGGTAATGATCGATTATTTCTCCAAGTGGTTGGAGGTGAAGGCTCTGGCCAAGGTGACTTCCCAGGTCATCAGGAACTTCGTTTGGGGGGGAGATCATCTGCCGCCATGGGTTGCCCCAGGCAATTGTCACAGACAATGGGCCCCAGTTCGCCATCGCGGAGTTTACCAGTTTCTGCGAGCAGCTTGGGATCGACCTCAGGTTTGCCTTGGTCCACCACCCCAGGAGCAATGGGCAGTTGGAGGCCGCGAACAAGATCATTGTCAACCTCCTAAAGAAGAAAGTGGAAAATCTGAAGGGGAGCTGGGTGGAGTAGCTTCCCGCAGTTCTCTGGTCCCTGAGGACCACCCCCAACACACCTATACGAGAGACCCCCTTCAAGCTCTACCATGGGTATGAGGCAGTACTCCCCTTGGAGTTCGAAGTTCAAATGCCTCGAGTTGTCGCAGCAGTGGAAGGCCAGGATGAATGGAAAACCGAGAATGAGGAAGAGCTGTGACTCTCTCTTGACATAGTGGAGGAGCTGCGTGACCTTTCTGCCATCCGACACGAAGAGGTGAAGAGGAGGATGGCCAAATACTTTGACAAACACGTCAAAGTCAAATAGTTTGTGGAATTGGACTTAGTACTAAAGAAAGTGGATGCAGCGGGATGGTCGACAACCGTGGGGAAGTTCAACCCTAGCTGGGAGGGACCATTCATTGTAAAGGAAACACTGAAGTCAGGAGGGTATCGACACCAGAATGTGGAGGGCGAGACCCTAAGCCTCACCTGGAGTGGTGACGACTTGAAGAGCTTTTTTCCATAAAACATGTAAGTGACACTTTGATTTTTAATAAGATTCCTTGACATGCCACTCCTGTCGCCATAGTTTTTATGAAAAGACGAAATGTACCCTAACCCCAAGCAGATCCCGCTGCCATGCTCTCACCTAGCTGACAGGGCTGGAAGTCACTCGGTGTCATCCTTACACCTCGAGCAGATCCCGTTGTCAGGCTCTAACCTAGCTGGCAGGGCTGGAAGTCACTCGATGGTGTCAACCCTGGACCCCGAGCAGATCCCGCTATTAGGCTCTAACCTAGATGACAGGGCTGGAAGTCACTCGGTGTCATCCTTAGACCTCGATCAGATCCCGATGTCAGGCTCTCACCTAGTTGGCATGGCTGGAATTCACTCGATGGTATCAACCGTAGACCACGAGCAGATCCCGCTATCAGGCTCTCACCTAGCTGACAGGTCTAGAATTCACTCAGTATCATCCTTAGAACTTGAGCAGATTCCGCTTTTAGGCTCTCACCTAGCTTGCAGGGCTGGAAGTCACTCGATGGTATCATCCCCATACCCCGAGCAGATCCCGCTGTCAGGCTCTCACATAGCTGACAGGGCTGGAAATCACTTGGTGTCATCCTTAGACCTCGAGCAGATCCCGGTGTCAGGCTCTCACCTAGCTAGCAGGGTTGGAAGTCACCCAATGGTATCAACCCTAGAACCCGAGAAGATCCCGCTGTCAGGATCTCACCTAGCTGACAGGGCTAGAAGTTACTCGGTATCATCCTTAGATCTCGAGCACATCCCACTGTCAGGCTCTCACCTATCTGGCAGGGCTGGAAGTCACTCGATGGTATCATCCCCAGACCCCAAGCAGATCCCGCTATTAGGCTCTAACCTAGCTAGTAGTGCTGGAAGTCACTCAGTGTCATCCTTAGACCTCGAGCAGATCCCACTGTCAGGCTCTCACCTAGCTGGTAGGGCTGGAAGTCAGTCGATGGTATCAACACCGACCCCCGAGCAGATCCCGCTGTTTGGCTCTCACCTAGCTGACAGGGCTGGAAGTCACTCGGTGTCATCCTTAGATCTCGAGTAGATCCCGCTGTCAGGCCCTCACCTAGCTAGCAGGGCTGGAAGTCACTCGATGGTATCAACCCCGGACCTCGAGCAGATCCCGCTGTCAGGCTCTCACCTAGCTGGCAGGGCGGGAAGTCACTGGATGGTATCATCCCCGGACCCCGAGCAGATCCCATTGTCAGTCTCTCACCTAGATAGCAGGGCTGGAAGTCACTCGGTGTCATCTTTAGATCTCGAGCAGATCCCGCTGTCAGGCTCTCACTTAGCTGGCAGGGCTGGAAGTCACTCGATGGCATCAACCCCAGAACTCGAGCAGATCCTGCTGTCAGGCTCTCACCTAGCTGGCAAGGATGGAAGTCACTCAATGGTATCATCCCCGGACCCCAAGCAGATCCTGATGTCAAGCTATCACTTAGCTGGCAGGGTTGGAACTCACTCGGTATCATCCTTAAACTTCAAACAGATCCTGCTGTCAAGCTCTCACCTAGATGGCAGGGTGAAAGTCCACCTAGTGTCAACTATGTTCACCTATGGGGGGGGGGGAATAGGTGACGTGCAGCGCTTTTGCGGAATTTAAATTGTACCTGCACACGAAAATAAAACAACACAGCACAACAGAGTACACACGCTATTTATAGTGGTTCCCCGACTTGGGTACATCCACTTTCCCCCTTCGACCTATCTCCCAACCAGGGACGACTCGATCTCTTCTCCAACGGGATTGAAATCCAATCCCTGCACTATCAGAAGGAACCCTTCCACACGTAGGAGTCAACACTCCCACAAACCGGGTTGCACCCAACCCTTACAATCACGGAACCAACGTTCCTTTGCAACAAAAGTAAAATAGAATGTACAAGAAATACAAACTACGTGAGGAGACTATGGTGTCCCTCTTCGTTGACGACGTGATCTTGAAGTCTACAAAGAGTCCAAAAGCAAGCAACTCTGATTCTAAGGGCTTTGTGAATATATCAGCAATCTGCTTGTCCGTGGGGACATAACAGAGAGAGATGTCCTTGTTCTCCACGTGCTCCCGAATGAAGTGGTAGCGCACTTCAATATGCTTCGTTCTGCTGTGCGATACCGGATTGTTGGCAATGGCAATTGCACTGGAGGAGTCACAGTACATGGGAACTTCCTTGAACTGAAGGTCGTAGTCGGCTAACTGGTTTCTGATCCATAGGAGTTGTGCGCAACAGCTGCCCGCCGAGATGTACTCAGACTCTGGTGTGGAGGTTGCAACACAATTCTGTTTCTTGCTATTCCATGAGACAAGCCTAAGTCCGAGGAACTGACACGTCCCGGATGTGCTTTTCCTGTCATCCCTACTCCCTACAAAATCAGCATCTGAAAAACCTATTAGCTCGACATCATTGTTTCTCGGGTACCACAAGCCAAGATTGGGAGTACCTTTAAGGTATCTTAGAATTCGCTTTGCAGCGACATAGTGAGATTCCTTAGTGTTCACCTGATATCTGGCACAGACACATGTGGAGAACATGATATCCGGTCTACTGCCAGTAAGATAGAGCAGGGATCCAATGATGCTTCTGTATTTGGTTTCATCGAAAGGTTTACCTTTCTCATTCTTATCCAGAGACATAGTGGATCCCATTGGAGTCCTCATAGAGGTTGCACTCTCCATACCGAATTTCTTAAGGAGTTCATTTGTGAACTTCGTCTGAGAGATGAAGATTCCATCCTCAGACTGTTTCACTTGAAGTCCCAAGAAATACTTGAGTTCTCCCATACTGCTCATTTCAAACTTTCCTTGCATAAGTTTAAAAAAGTTTTTGCAAAGATTTTTGTCCGTTGAGCCGAATATTATGTCATCGACATAGATTTGCACCAGCAAAATCTTGCCTTTGACTTCCCTGAGAAACAATGTTTTATCTATTTTACCTCTAGAGAACTTGTTCTCAAGAAGAAAACTAGATAAATTCTCATACCAAGCTCGTGGAGCTTGTTTCAACCCATATAAGGCTTTATTAAGAAAATAAACATGATTGGGATAAGTAGGATCGACAAAACCTGGGGGTTGAGCGACGTATACTTCCTCTTTCAGGTCTCCGTTCAAGAATGCTGATTTCACATCCATTTGATAGACTGTGAATCCTTTGTGTGAAGCATACGCCAGGAACAATCTGATTGCCTCGAGCCTAGCTACTGGTGCGAAGGTCTGGTCGAAGTCAATCCCCTCCTCCTGTCTGTAACCTTGAGCCACCAGCCTGGCCTTGTTCTTTACGATGACAGCATGTTCATCCAGTTTGTTTCTGAAGATCCACTTGGTGCCAATCACATTCTTCTTGTGTGGTCTGGGAACCAGCGTCCACACGTTGCATCGTTCGAATTGATGTAGTTCATCTTGCATGGCCAAAATCCATGCCGCATCTTTGTTCGCCTCGTCGAACTTCTTTGGCTCAACCTGTGACAGGAAGCTGAGATGCAATACTTCGTTAATAGTACCTCTTCGAGTTCTGACACCGACACGAGGATCTCCGATGATCTGATCTCTAGGATGATCCCTCACGTGCCGGAGCTCTAGTAGTCTGGCGTCTGGAGCTTCGACTCCTTCTTGGGCTTCTCCTTCTTCTAAGAGATTTGTTCCATTTTGATCTTCAACATTTTCAGATGACGTGGAGGTGGAAACTTTGATGTACTTAGGAGTGTCATCTTTAGCGGTCTCATCCAGACTCAGCTGTTCAAGTTGTGCACCTGCATCTTCAAGAATACCACTGGAAGAATTGCTGTTAAGCAAACTTCCTTCATCAAATACAACATTTATTGATTCTTCTACCACTAGGGTTTTCTTATTGAAGACCCTATATGCCCGACTGTGGGAACTATAGCCCATGAATATGCCTTCGAAGCATTTTTCACCAAATTTAGTACGCTGGTACTTCCCATTATTCAGTACATAGCATCTGCAACCAAAAATCCTCAAGTAGGACATGGTTGGTTTCCTGCCTTTCAGTAGCTCGTAAGGCGTCTTACGATGATGCTTGTTGATCAATGCTCGGTTTTGTACATGACAAGCTGTATTGACAGCCTCTGCCCAGAAGTATTCCGGGAGAGAAGCGTCTTTCAACATTGTCGTGCAGGCTTCAATGAGAGTTCTATTTCTCCTCTCCGCAACTCCATTTTGCTGAGGAGTGCGCGGGGAGGAAAACTAATGAAAGATACCTTGTTCTTCACAAAGTTCTGTCATAGCACCAGATTCAAATTCTGTTCCATGGTCACTTCTGATTTTGACCACTGAGCAGTTAAATTCGTTCTGAACCTGCTTGACAAAACTAGTGAAAGGGGCACGGTTACAGCCGGGGGAAATGGGGGGGAAGAAGAGCCCTAGCCCGATCGGCCTGGAACCCCGCCGCCGCCGCCCCGTTTCCGCCCTTCCCCGTCGCCGGCTAAGCAACGCCGCCACCTCCTTCCCCCTCTCACTCTCGGCCTGGAGCAGCAATGGGGCGCCCGCGCCCCCCCTCTCTCACCCTCGGCAAAGCAAGGCCGCCGCCGCCGCCGCCGCCGCCCCATTTCCCGCTCTTCCCCGTCGCCGGCTAAGCAACGCCGCCGTCGCGCCCTCCCTCTCTCGCCCTAAGCCTGGGGCAGCAAAGGGCCGCCCACCTCCTCTCTCCCTCCGGCCACCGCCCGGGCTAGGGCACGGCCTCCTTCGTTCTCTCCCGCCGTCGCCGGCAAAGCAGCAGCCCGGCCGCCACTTTTCCCCTCTCTCCCATCGCCGGCAAAGCAGCAGTCCGGGCGAGGCTTGGCCTGGAGCGAGACTCGGCCTGGAGCAAGGCTCGGCCTGGAGCGAGGCTCGGCCTGGAGCGAGGCTCGGCCTGGAGCGAGGCTCGGCCTGGAGCGAGGCTCGGCCTGGAGTGGAGGTCGAACGCCGACGCGATCGCATGCAGTAGGATCGACTCGGAGCTCCTCTCCCGTCCCCGCCGCCAAACACGCGACAAGGGTAACGATGTTTCAACTTGGGCATGTGAAGCCTTCTGTTTCCATATTCGCACGGAAGCCCCTCTCCACCAACGGGTAGGGGGAAGGGAACTTCCCGACGGGTTGACGTGTACGTCCCCGCAGTTAGTTGCATTAGTACCCGGAAGCGTGAGTACGGGTTTAGGCATGCTGTGTGAAGCCCATCCGGACGTGTGAGCTAGATTGGTGATGTTCTGGGGTTCCCGGAGGAGACTCCGAGGAAGTTGTTTATTTAGCCGCTTGCAGGGAATGCGCGCCACAAGCCCCAAAAATGGGGTGTGCGCAATATGTTTGGCCCGCTTCGGTTAGCCGACCGATGACTAGTTGGTCGCCGCTCGTCGAGACGTTGGCATACAGGTGTTGCAGTACCAGGCGGGAAGTAGCGGGCTTAAGCCCAAACTTGTGCTGGCCCTCGAAGGCCTTTTTGTTTATATTTCCGGCCTGCGTGCCGAGTATGGAATTTATTTTCCTGTAATATTCTTTTATATCTGTGACGCTCTGAGAATGTAGTTTACTCCTGTCTTGGGCGAGCGACGTGTTCGTGAATAGCTCCCCTCGTGTGGGCCCCGAGGAATAGATGTCGGGAAGCCCCTGATGGCCCGTTTCCATCCTTTCAGAGTAGCGGAGCTCCGCTATTGGCGGCCCAATTGAGGCTGCGTAGAGTAGGGCGGCTGGGCGGTCTCACGCCAATAGTAAGACGGGCGGGGAACATTTTACATAGACCCGAGGTGGCACCTCTAGTTTGGGAGTGGATCTTGAGATCCTCCTTGGATGTTACGGTCGACCGAGAGAGCCCTCCGAAGGTGCCTTAGCTCAGCCCTTGGCTTGGGAGGGGAAGAGTTAGTTAGTCTTTCGGGTATGCGGCGGGTCCTCCACGCTGAGACCTTGGGTCTGTCCCTTGTGTTCCTAGTCTTGTGCCTAGATCGTTCGCTTGAGGGTAGTAGGTGCGCAGTCACCCCTTCCCAAGGGTCGAACTCCACATGAGACCGATTTTCCGGTTTCAACATTTTGGTGCGGTGAGCGTGGAAAGTGACCAGCACAGAAGAACTCAGGCGAACATCATGGCTATAGAAGTGGAACCAGGTGACGACAACGGTCATGCGTTGACACTTTGTGTGTAAGGTCCTCATACTCAGAGTTGTCCTCTCCCATAGCTGTTGTTTGAATCCCATAGCATTTGGAGTAAGATCTGCACCTATTTGAAGCGCTTCTATATGTGAAAACCCGTGTGTCCCCACTTATTGCATCAACGAGAAACCTGGAGGTTATTATCTTCAAGATCGAGTAAGAGAGCAGCGTAGAGGTATTATGAGCTGGGGTGACCGGAAAGGGTTCCCTCCCTAGCGGCAATATGTTATCTCTTCTTTGCAATTCAGTAGCGGTCAAGTTTTCTCTTTATTACCAATTCGCCTCGAGCTTCTGAGGGCTTCAAGGGTTCGCCTCGCGATCGACTCCGGAAGCCAAACGTCCAACCCGTTCCTTTTAAATAGCCTAGTTCGGACAATGGGACAGTGCCGCGGGACTTTAAGCGCTATTGTAAGACCGAGCCTCTGCACTGACGGCCGAGATCAGCTCCCCCCTTGCACGTCGGCCTATGTCCTCCCGATCGCACCTCTCCTCCGACTAGAGGAATTATCAGGAACGAGCCTAGACGCTAACCTCCCAGATTTGATAAAGGGCCGATCTCTCCAAGCATTCACATGTGACATGGCGGAAAGTGATCTTTGTCATTAGATCAGGATACGAAACGTCCAACCTGTTCCTTCTAAATAGCCCAGTTCGGATGATGGGACGATGCCTCGGGACTCTAAGCGCTATTGTAAGACCGAGCCTCTGCACTGACGGCCGAGATCAGCTCCCCCCTTGCACGTCGGCCTATGTCCCCCCGATTGCATCTCTCTTCCGATTGGAGGAATTATTAGGAACAGGCTCGGACGCCAGCTTCCCGATTTGGCGACTTCCAGATCGTCTCTCTTATGTATAGAATGCGTCCTCCATTTGTAAAAGCATCGGTGCAATTGACTCTCTAGCACCTCTTAAGTAAATAAGATGTCTCCATCTCGAGCAAAGTCAAGTCGAGTAGTTTTGGACCCCGAGCAGATCCCGATATCAGGCTCTCACCTAGCTGGCAGGGCCGGAAGTCACTCGGTGTCATCCGTGGGCCTCGAGCAGATCCCGCTGTCAGGCTCTCACCTAGCTGATAGGGCTGGAAGTCACTCGATGGCGGTAGTAGTTTTGGACCCCAAGCAGATCCCGCTGTCAGGCTCTCACCTAGCTGGCAGGGCTGGAAGTCACTCGGTGTCATCCGTGGGCCTCGAGCAGATCCCGCTGTCAGGCTCTCACCTAGCTGGCAGGGCTCGAAGTCACTCGATAGTGGTAGTAGTGGACCCCGAGTGATGCTCGGCCCCGGGTGGACTCGCTGTCAGGCTCCCACTAGCTGGCAGGGCTGTAGGCACACCTGGGGGGTAAGGGAGAGGGTTTGGAGTTTGGAAAGAGAGTTTGAGTATTTTGCAGGACCCCGAGTGATGCTCGGCCCCGGGTAGACTCGTTGTCAGGCTCCCACTAGCTGGCGGGGCTGAAGGCACACCTGGGGGGTAAGGGACCCCGAGTGCTGCTCGGCCCCGGGTAGACTCGCTGCTCAGGCTCTCATTAGCTGGCAGGGCAGTAGGCACACCTGGGGGGAAAGGATTAGCTCAGCGTGTACAAGAGGATACAGAGGATACGGCTTTGTTGTTTCACGATATGACGAGAAATTATATACCTGTTGTACATATTGATATAAGGGCAATTTGATAGCAGTGAGCCAAAGGGTATCGAGTGATTCAAAAGATCAGAAAGGTCGTGGAGAGATCGGTGCCACGAGCGCAGTTTCCAGTTTCTCTCAAACTTTTTTTTTGGGTCGGCTCCCACTCGCCGGATACGTTGGGTTGGATGATTCTTTCCGAGCTTGTGCCAAGCTCGAAAAGAGCGGGGATTGTGTACAACCCCGTAGCCGGGCGAGTGGGACCCTCCCCAAATATCGGCCTAGAGGCGCGTTGTGGCGACAAGTTGGTGCGACCCCGCGCGGGTCCTCGTGCATGCGTGCGTGCGGAGGTTCTACGCGCATATGGTAATAATTTATATATATATATATATATATATATATATATATATATATATATATATATATATATATATATATGATATTAGGATATAGATAATAGGGGAGATATGTGATAGAGTGGGGGAGAAGAGATCGGGTGGAGCAGGGGGAAATAAAAGGGGAAAAATAAAAAAGCAGGGGCCACGGTTTTACAGCAGGTGGGGAAAAAAAATAAAAGGGGAAAGAAATAAAAGGAAAGGGGCACGGTTACAGCCGGGGGAAATGGGGGGGAAGAAGAGCCCTAGCCCGATCGGCCTGGAACCCCCCCCCCCCCCCCCCCCCCCCCGCCGCTGCCCCGTTTCCGCCCTTCCCCGTCGCCGGCTAAGCAACGCCGTCGCCTCCTTCCCCCTCTCACTCTCGGCCTGGAGCAGCAAGGGGGCGCCCGCGCCCCCCCTCTCTCACCCTCGGCAAAGCAAGGCCGCCGCCGCCGCCCCATTTCCCGCTCTTCCCCGTCGCCGGCTAAGCAACGCCGCCGCCGCGCCCTCCCTCTCTCGCCCTAAGCCTGGGGCAGCAAGGGGCCGCCCGCCTCCTCTCTCCCTCCGGCCACCGCCCGGGCTAGGGCACGGCCTCCTTCGTTCTCTCCCGCCGTCGCCGGCAAAGCAGCAGCCCGGCCGCCACTTTTCCCCTCTCTCCCGTCGCCGGCAAAGCAGCAGCCCGGGCGAGGCTCGGCCTGGAGCGAGGCTCGGCCTGGAGCGAGACTCGGCCTGGAGCGAGGCTCGGCCTGGAGCGAGGCTCGGCCTGGAGCGAGGCTCGGCCTGGAGAGAGGCTCGGCCTGGATAGAGGCTCGGCTTGGAGCGAGGCTCGGCCTGGAGCGAGGCGCGGCCTGGAGCGAGGCTCGGCCTGGAGCGAGGCTCGGCCTGGAGTGGAGGTCGAACGCCGACGCGATCGCATGCAGTAGGATCGACTCGGAGCTCCTCTCCCGTCCCCGCCGCCAAACACGCGACAAGGGTAACGATGTTTCAACTTGGGCATGTGAAGCCTTCTGTTTCCATATTCGCACGGAAGCCCCTCTCCACCAACGGGTGGGGGGAAGGGAACTTCCCGACGGGTTGACGTGTACGTCCCCGCAGTTAGTTGCATTAGTACCCGGAAGCGTGAGTACGGGTTTAGGCATGCTGTGTGAAGCCCATCCGGACGTGTGAGCTGGATTGGTGATGTTCTGGGGTTCCCGGAGGAGACTCTGAGGAAGTTGTTTATTTAGCCGCTTGCAGGGAATGCGCGCCACAAGCCCCAAAAAGGGGGTGTGCGCAATATGTTTGGCCCGCTTCGGTTAGCCGACCGATGACTAGTTGGCCGCCGCTCGTTGAGACGTTGGCGTACAGGTGTTGCAGTACCAGGCGGGGAGTAGCGGGCTTAAGCCCAAACTTGTGCTGGCCCTCGAAGGCCTTTTTGTTTATATTTCCGGCCTGCGTGCGGAGTATGGAATTTATTTTCCTGTAATATTCTTTTATATCTGTGACGCTCTGAGAATGTAGTTTACTCCTGTCTTGGGCGAGCGGCGTGTTCGTGAATAGCTCCCCTCGTGTGGGCCCCGAGGAATAGATGCCGGGAAGCCCCTGATGGCCCGTTGCCATCCTTTCAGAGTAGCGGAGCTCCGCTATTGGCGGCCCAATTGAGGCTGCGTAGAGTAGGGCGGCTGGGCGGTCTCACGCCAATAGTAAGACGGGCGGGGAACATTTTACATAGACCCGAGGTGGCACCTCTAGTTTGGGAGTGGATCTTGAGATCCTCCTTGGATGTTCCGGTCGGCCGAGAGAGCCTTCCGAAGGTGCCTTAGCTCAGCCCTTGGCTTGGGAGGGGAAGAGTTAGTTAGTCTTCCGGGTATGCGGCGGGTCCTCCACGCTGAGACCTTGTGTCTGTCCCTTGTGTTCCTAGTCTTGTGCCTAGATCGTTCGCTTGAGGGTAGTAGGTGCGCAGTCACCCCTTCCCCAAGGGTCGAACTCCACATGAGACTGATTTTCCGGTTTCAACAATGGGGGTATTTGATGAATTGTAAATATACGTATTTTCGTGCACATTAATTTAGTCATTTTCATTTATTTTCGTCGTTTTTACTTATTTTTGTTCAATAAAATACTCCTATTCTTGTAAATTTATTACTAACTTGTTTTATTTTATTTTGCAGAAAAGTTTCAAAATCTGCCAAAATTGGGCAGTACACGCCCGTGACAATTTGTTCACGCCCGTGACAGGGCCGTGATATTGAATTTCCCGTGAAATCGGATGATATCTGAAGTACAAGCTTGACACGCCTGGCGACACGCCCGTGTCACTCGACACGGGGCATGACCCAAGCCCGTGTCCCCTCCTCTCGACGAATTCCGCTCGACGATCGTCGAGTGTCGACACCAACAGTCACGCCCAGCGTCACGCCCGTGACCTAGGGCGTGACTCAATTTCCGCTCGACGATTTCGACTCGACACTTTCCGCTCGACATTCGTCGAGTGTCGACACCAACTGACACGCCCATAGTCACGCCCGTGACCTGGGGCGTGACCTTTCCAGCTAGCCCGACAAGATGCTGCCGAAGACTTTCGGCGCAACCCGCGCCCGGTTCTACCTCCCCGACACGCCCAGAGTCACGCCCGTGACCTGGGGCGTGACTGCCGCAAACTCAGCCTGAAGTCAACTTTCCTGTCCAATCGCCGGCCGCCTTTATGAATAGTACTGTCACGCCCCCCCTACATGCCCGTGACCTAGGGCGTGTACTTAGAATTTTTTGCCTATAAATTGCCCAATTCTGTAAGGTCCAAGGGTTCAGATTTTTTGGTCATTTTAGTGTATTTTTGTGGGCTTAATCCGTGGATACTAGTGCTATGTAAGGAGATTTCTCCCTTCTTTATTTCATGCTTTGTTTTGCTTTATCTTTTAGCTTTGTAATAGCTTGAAAATTTTAATAAAAATGTTAGATTTTCTCTCTCTATATAGCATTAAAATTCATTTGGATGGCTTACTTCTTCCCCTTTTTATCCTTTGTTTCATCTTTGTTCCTCCTCTCATGAAAAGTGTGTGTGTGTGTATGAGTGTAACTTATTTACTTTACATGTTTTTAGTATGTCTTCATGATAGGTTTTGTAGTAGATTTCATTTCCATGCATGTATGATATGGTTCTCATCTTCAACATGTTCTTCTTTAATGTTTCTTTTGTTTATTATTTCATACTTATGAATTTGTAAACGAGATTTGATAGTGAACTTTATTTTCTTTTGTTAGTTTATTTTGTAGGATTGTAAAACCTCTTTTTGTTCTTTTCATCTTCTTTTTCACTTTTTTATCACTTTCATAAAAACATAAGAATGAAAATCTTGTAATTTTAATTTTCCATAAACTTTTGTTTTTAATTTGTTTTGAAAAACTTTTGTCTTCTAAAAATTGTAATTTCTTCTTTTTATTTGTTTTTGGCAAAACCTAAGCATGAAAAAGTAAAAGTTTTAATTTTTAGGTAACTTTCATTTTGCTTTCAATTTGTGTGTGTGAGTGTATGAGTATAACTTTTTGATGCTTTGATTCAAATTGTGTAGAGTGGGTGAGTGTAGGTGTTAAATTTTAATGCTTTCTTTTGATGCTTTCTTTCAATGCTTTGTTCAAATTATGTAGAGTGTGTGAGTGTAGGTGTTAGCTTTATTGCTTTCTTGAAATTCATTTGGAGTGTGTGTGTTTGTGTGTATTTATTTCCGCCTACTCGTTAAGAGTTAAATGGCGCATCGTTTTCATTTTCAGTCCTACTCGTTTGAGTAGGACTTGTTATTTTCTTTCTTTATTTTTCCGCCTACTCACTTGAGTTTAATGGCCGGACTTTATTTCCCTCCTACTCGTTTGAGTAGGACTTGCAATTTTCTTTCTTTATTTTTCCGCCTACTCACTTGAGTTAAATGGACGGATTTTTATTTCCCTGTCAATATTTGAGAAAGCCATGTAATCGCATTTATTTTCTCCTACTCATTTGAGTAGGACTCGCTTTCATTTCAGTCATACTCGTTTGAGTAGGACTTGCAATTTTCAGATTTTATTTACCGCCCCCACTCGTTTGAGTGGGACTCGCAAATTTTAAATATGCAAATTTCTTTTATGTGTAACTTAGTTTCTGTTTAATTTATAATTTGGAGTGTGCGTGAGTTCTCGTTTTAGTTAACTTTTTAGCTTTCTAAATGTTTGTTTTGTTTTTATGTCCCCTTCTTATAATCATTAGCGTTTAATTTCGAACTTACGCCTCACTAAATTATAAGCCGTCCCCATACCGATGTGTGGCTAATCGCTATTAGCCTCGGCATCGAAGAGCATTGGGACATTTAAAATAATTTCTAATAATTGAAGCTCTTTATTTTCATTTTAATTTAAGCACTTAAGATTTACCCCGGGTTTACGACGCGTAGGACCACATATCGATGTGTGGGCCCTATTCTCGTAGTCCATATGCTAGCTAGCCGAGAGGCCATGCATATGGACCGATCACCCCAGGGTAAATAGAGTTGCGTGCATACCCTCGAAAGAGGACAAGCGTAATTCTACCCGATTGGGTTCCCCACCCAATAGCGGGGTTCTTAGCGTAAAGCGGGCGTTAAGAGGAATCCTTCGTCGGACTAACGTTCGGTCGAATAGTCTTAACGTTTAGGTGAGCGATATCCCTATAGCTAGGTGAGCTCACATTTGTGGAACCTCCACGGCCAAGTTGCCTTATTATTAATTTGAAAACTAAGTCGTATAATTATTAAAAATTGTTTTAGTCTTAATCCGATTCGATGTCGAGCGTTAACCCTTCATCGAATATTTTCTAAATCGTTTTTTCGCTCCTTTGCTTTTCCGTCTTTTATTAAGTAAAAAATCCACCTTTCTTTCAGTAAAATAATAGTCCTCCCGGAGGAGTAAGAATTTTCAACACGACCCCGAGAACAATACGACCTCGGTATTCCCCCGAATATCGAGTACTACTTGCGATAGGTGCACTTGCCTACCCGAGCAAGCCCGCGGCGATCGACTCACCGAACCAACCACAGTAAGAGTCTGTTCGCGGGCCCATCAGCGTATCAAGCTTGTGTCGACACTCAGCCGGGAAGTCGATATTTTGATCTCGACATTGTGTCGAGACAGGGCACACGGCCTGCGACACGGGCGTGTCGCAGGGCGTGTCAACCCGTGTCGACACTTAGCCCTCGAAGTCGACACTCTGCGTTCGACGAAGTGTCGAGACATGGCACACGGCCTGCAACACGGGCGTGTCGCAGGGCGTGTCGACCCATGTTGACACACGTCCCGGGGAGTCGACATTTCGCTCGACGTTGTGTCGAGACAAGGCACACGGCCTAGGACACGGGCGTGTCCAAGGCCGTGTCATGAGGTCGACGATCTTCGCTCGACGAAGTGTCGAGTGTCGAGACCATATACACGGCCTGGAGACCAGGCATGTTGAGGTGACATGGGCAAGGAAACAGGCCTGTCCTATAACCCGTGCAGTGCTCGGGTTGTTTTCGGGGAAAAATGATGGGGGTACACGGCTGGCCACACGGCCGTGTCAGGTGGAACACGGGCGTGTCAGGTGGAACACAGGCGTGTCAGGTCGAACACGGGCGTGTTCGATACCCGTGTGTTGTTCTAGGCGAGTCGATTTTGACGCTGAATGAGGCACACAGCCCTGGACAAGGGAGTGTGCCAGGCCGTGTGCGGTCCAGATTGGGCATTTCAGTCCCGAATCAAAGCCGTTCATTTCTTTAATTGATGATACAACAGTTGGGGGTTGTTCCTGAAGGGATATACCCTGGATTGGGCCTTAGAAACCCTCACTTTTCATGAGTGGTTGTCTTTCTAAATCTTAGAGAGAGAGGAGAGCCAAGGATGGAAGAAGGAGCTAGATCCGGCCATTGGAGGAGCTTCGAAGATCCAAATCGGGAGCCGACTCCGGATCCACGGAGGCAAAGCTAGTGCGGTGCTTTTCATCCGCTTACTTTTCCATGGAGCCAAAGAGGAACGCTACGGTAACGATTCTCTTCTTGAGCATGAGTAGCTCTCCTTCTTTGCATAGGAAGCCCGCTCTCGCGAGTTTGCGGAGAGTTGGAGGTGATCCTTCGGGTAGTTATGTGAAGTCCCTGTTGTTTAGAGTCCGTAAGTGTGAACAGACATAGGCATGATGTGTGAAGCCTACCCGGACATGTTGGTCTGGATCGGTGATGTTGCATTGCATAATGCCGGAGAAGACTTCGTGCTATTGGTTGTTTTTCGGGTTTTCTACACAGTAGATTGCAACAGGGAGCCTTGGGGATTAACCCAAAGGTGCACCTGGAAAACTTGGCGGATGCGTGATCTTGCCAACTTGGTGGCCTGAGAGCCAACTTGAACATAATCGGGTTATGTGAATTGTGATGGAAACTGGACTCGGGTGAAGTTTGACCCGCGCAAATGGCTTAAATTGTCATTGCGATGTGAGCACGGGTTAGATGGAACCGTACCCATTCTATGTCATTTCTGTTAAAGAGACCTAAGGGTACGTGGCACTTGTCGTTGGCATAGATTAGGGTCTTCGGCGGTCGATGGCTTAAATTATCGTGACCCAGGCCAAGAAGACAAATTGCCGATAGGTTTGGCCGTCAAAGTGGCGGTGGTGAGTCCGGAATGTCTATGGCTTTAATTGACGTGGCATCGACCGGTTCACCAAAAAAGTGCCCTGAGAGCACGGGGCGTGTGGCCGTGCGAGCCAACGTATGTGATGAAATGATTATTGTTATATATTGCTCGCTTATGCTAATGAAATGCAGAGAAGGAGCATCGCCGCCCCGAGTTGGGGGCGGGATCGTTATAATTTGGTCAGCATTGCTGACCGTTGCCTTGTTTTGCCATTGTGCGGTGGTTTTTTGCTTGCAGGTGCTGCTGGACCAAGCCGTCTTTAGCGGGCTAAAGCCCAAAATGCGAAGCTGGCCCTCGAAGGCTTAATTGGAAGTGTTTACTGTTTTATTCATGTATGACCGGCCTGCGTGCCGTGGTTTGTAAATCATGTAATATCAAGTGAAACATTTTGTAAGGCCTTAAGGCTAGTGTTGGTTTATGTATAACATTCCTATTTTGGTATTAGTGGACATTCACGCTTTAGTGCTGGGTTCTTATTTGCAACTTTTATAACCTGCTTCCGCTAGAATGCTCTGTGTAGGATGTTATGATTGGTTGGATGTTCTCCATGAGTTACCACCCGGTTTGTCTGTGGCATACGACGTCGGGCCCCGGCCGGACCTACTATTATATGCTATGCGACGGATAGGGGGTGTTACAATTTGGTATCAGACTACTGGTTTTGGTCAGGCTTAACATGAATTCGTGGGCGAATTCTGTTTCAGGGGTGGTGAGCACATTGTGTGCGTCATCGTTATAACAGTAAAAGAACCCATGAATGTCCACTTAGGAATGAAAATACCCGTGTTTGAGGAACATGGGTGTTCCTATAATTGCTGTTTGTAATTTTACTTGGTTGCTTAACGGTGTTTTGTACCACTATAGGTGACCAGAAGTGGTTTTGGGCTGTCAAAACGCCGAGTTTCTGAGGCTAGCAGTACACCAGATGTTGCTCCTGCAACACCTCTATTGGCTGAGAACATACGATTGGTGGCTGAAGCAGTGTTGGACGTGATAAATGCGCAGCCTGCAAGGCAAACGCAGCAGCCCGCTCCTGCGATGGAGCAGGAACCTCTTCAAGAGGCTGAGCCGAGGAGAGTGGAGCAAGTGGTTGTGGAACCTGTGGTGCCAAGGAGGGCAACCGAGAGGTAGCATAAGCATGTATTGAGCTTTAACCCTCCGGTATTCTCGGGGTTAGGAACCCCATCTCAAGCTGAAGACTGGCTCTCCAGGGTGAAGAGAGTCATGACAGCAACGGAGACGAAGGAGTGGCAAATGACCACCATCGCTACGTTCCTTCTAGACAGTGAAGCGAGAATGTGGTGGGAAGGTTTGGAACTGCACTTATTGAGAGGTAGACAACTTGTTGATGTCTCGATGGAGGAGTTCTCGAGATTGTTCTTGACTAGATACCTCCCTTCGACGCAGAAGATAGCATTGGAGAATGAGTTTCTGAAGTTGGTTCAGGGAGAGAGGAGCGTGGATGAATATCTCCACGAGTTTACTCGTTTGAGTTGATATTCTAGCTCCACTATTGCGGATGAGGAGCGCAAGACGAATCGATTCTACGAAGGCTTGAGAGATGAGTTGAGATTACTACTCTCGGGGCCGATGACGTAGGGTTTCTTAACCTTGGTCAACACTGCCCGGTCCTTGGAGAAGGACATGAAGAATGTACAAGCAAAGAAAAGCTTGGGTGGGAAGAAATCTGAATTCAAAGTGCCGACTACTTCAAAGTCCGGCTATCGGAGGTCTTTCAATAAGCATAGGACTTCGGGTCCAGCTCCTTCTGGTGCTTCTAGGGCGACTACGAGTCGGACCCCGAGCGCGTGTTTTACTTGTGGAAAGATGGGGCACTTTGCCCGTGACTGTTAGAGCGGACGTCCTAAGTCCGAGAGAAGGCCGGGAGCGACTTATGAAGAGAAGGGCAAGGCGTTGGAGTCGACCGCGTCCCACTATGCTCCGGCCCAACCAAGGGTGTATAATCTTGGCCAACAGGAGGCCATCAAACAGGCTGATGTGGTGACAGGTACGGTTTAATTTATAGCAAGTCAATTTCTTTAAATACTTGTTATGTACATGTTACCTTACCACTGCTTGTTTAGGATTTGTATTGATTTGTGAAAATCCTGCACGAGCACTCTTCGATACGAGAGCTTCGCATTCCTTCTTGTCCGAAGGATTTATATCACGCATCGGTGTCCCTTCTTCGATGGCGAAGGATAAGTTGGATGTGTTGTTTCCCAATGGGTGTTCGATGCGCGCGGATAGGATCTGCGATGTTAAGATTCGTATTGGGAATCAGGAGTTCGACCTACATGCGTCTTTACTTCCGTTGGTGGAGTTCGACGTTATATTTGGCATGGACTGGCTCTCGGAGCAGCAGGCCGATATTGACTACGGTCGCAATGAAGTCAAGCTGGGAGCAAGTCGTGAGATGACTTTTACGGGCTTAAAGGGGTCGAGCAAGACGTTGATGTCTGCTCTTCAGGTGGTGAAGGCGGTTCGTGCCGGTGCAAAACTGTTCTTTACACTAGTAGAGGTTGCAAAGCCGAAGCCCGCGTTGGATTGTATTTCAGTGGTATCGGAATACCCTGATGTGTTCCCCGCAGATCTTCCTGGAGCCCCGCCTCTACGGGAGATAGAGTTTACGATTGAGCTAGTTCCAGGTGCAAAGACTGTGTTACGATCTCCTTATCGGCTAGCGCCTAAGGAAATGGCGGAGCTGAAATTTCAACTGCAAGAGTTGTTGGAGCAAGGGTATGTGCGCCTGAGTTCTTCACCTTGGAGCGCACCGGTCCTCTTTGTTAAGAAGAAGGACGGAAGCTTGAGGCTATGTATTGATTATCGGGAGCTCAACAAGCTGACGGAGAAGAACAAGTACCCGATCCCCCAGATTGATGATCTTTTTGATCAGTTAGTCGGGTCGACGGTGTACTCGAAGTTGGATCTCATGGCTGGGTACTATCAGCTACGAATAAGGGAGAGTGATATTCCTAAGACAGCGTTTAGTATGAGATACAGGCATTATGAGTTTACGATCATGCCATTTGGGCTGACTAATGCGCCGTCGGTGTTCATGGATTTGATGAACAGGACTTTCAGGGAGTACTTGGACCATTTCATGATCGTCTTCATCGACGATATTTTGGTGTACTCGCAAAGTGAGGAAGATCACTTCAAACATCTTCATTTGGTTTTGGAGACGCTAAGGAGAAATCAACTGTATGCCAAGTTCTCGAAGTGCGAGTTTTGGTTATCATTAGTCGCGTTCCTCGGTCGTATAGGGAGTGGAGAGGGTATTGATGTGGATCCGACGAAGATCATTGCGATACGGGGGTGGCCTGAGCTTGTTACGGTAGCGGAAGTCCGGAGATTTCTGGGACTTGCCGGCTATTATAGGCGCTTCGTAGAGAACTTCTCGCAGATAGCGTTACCTCTCACTACTATGACGAGGAAGGAGCATAAGTTCGTTTGGACGCCGGAGTGCGCGCGAGCTTTTGAGGAGTTGAAGTGTCGGTTGACCACGGCTCCTGTGCTGAGTTCGTCATGTGGGACCGAAGGCTATGAGATTTATAGTGATGCTTCGGGCAACGGTTTGGGTTGCGTGCTACTGCAACACGGAAGTGTAATAGCTTATGGCTCGAGATAGCTAAAAGTGCATGAAAGGAACTATCCGGTCCATGACTTGGAGTTAGCGGCCATGATTTTTGCCTTGAAGCTGTGGAGACACTATTTGTACGGTGTGAAGATTGATATCTACACCGATCACAAGAGCCTGAAATTTCAAAGCCGTTCATTTCTTTAATTGATGATCAAACGGCTGGGGGTTGTTCCTGAAGGGATATACCCGGGATTGGGCCTTAGAAACCCTCACTTTTCATGAGTGGTTGTCTTTCTAAATCTTAGAGAGAGAGGAGAGCCAAGGAAGGAAGAAGGAGCTAAATCCGGCCAATGGAGGAGCTTCGAAGCTCCAAATCGCGAGCCGACTCCGGATCCACTGAGGCAAAGCTAGTGCGATGCTTTTCATCCTCTTACTTTTCCATGACGCCAAAGAGGAACGCTAGGGTAACGATTCTCTTCTTGAGCATGAGTAGCTCTCCTTCTTTGCATAGGAATCCCGCTCTCGCGAGTTTGCAGAGAGTTGGAGATGTTCCTTCTGGTAGATATGTGAAGTCCCCATTGTTTAGAGTCCGTAAGTGAGAACGGACATAGGCATGATGTGTGAATCCTACCCGGACATGTAGGTCTGGATCGGTGATGTTGCATTGCATAATGCCGGAGAAGACTCCGTGCTATTGGTTGTTTTTCGGGTTTTCTACACGGTAGATTGCAACAGGGATCCTTGGGGATTAACCCAAAGGTGCACCCGGAAAACTAGGCGGATGCGTGATCTTGCCAACTTGGTGTCCTGAGAGCCAACTTGAACATAACCGGGTTATGTGAATTGTGATGGAAACGGGACTCGAGAGAATTTTGACCCACACAAATGGCTTAAATTGTCGTTGCGATGTGAGCACGGGTTAGATGGAACCGTACTCGTTCTATGTCGTTTCGGTTAAAGCGACCTAAGGGTACGTGGCACTTGCCATTGGCATAGATTAGGGTCTTCGGCGGTCGATGGCTTAAATTGTCGTGACTCAGGCCAAGAAGACAAATTGCTCATAGGTTTGGCCGTCAAAGTGGCGGTGGTGAGTCCGGAATGTCTATGGCTTTAATTGACGTGGCATCGACTGGTTCACCAAGAATGTGCCCTGAGGGCATGGGGCGTGTGGCCGTGCGAGCCAACGTCTGTGATGAAATGATTATTGTTATATATTGCTCGCTTATGCTAATGAAATGCAGGGAAGGAGCATCGCCGCCCCTAGTTGGGGGCGGGATCGTTATAATTTGGTCTGCATTGCTGATCGTTGCCTTGTTTTGCCACCGTACGGTTGTTTGTTGCTTGCAGGTGCTGCTGGACCAACCGGTCAATAGCGGGCTAAAGCCCAAAATGCGAAGCTGACCCTCGAAGGCTTAATTGGAATTGTTTACTGTTTTATTCATGTATGATCGGCCTGCGTGCCGTGGTTTGTAAATCATATAATATCAAGTGAAACATTTTGTAAGGCCATAAGGCCTGTGTTGGTTTATGTATAACATTCCTATTTTGGTATTAGTGGACATTCACGCTTTAGTGCTGGGTTCTTATTTGCAACATTTATAACCTGCTTCCGCTAGAATGCTCTGTGTAGGACGTTATGATTGGTTGGATGGTTTCCATGAGTAACCACCCGGTCTGTCTGTGGCATACGACGTCGGGCCCCGGCCGGACCTACTGTTATATGCTATGCGACGGATAGGGGGTGTTACACGGGTAGGCACACGCCCGTGTCAAATGACACGCCCGTGTAACGTAGCCGTGTTTCTAGCCGTGTCCTTCTCGCGATGAAAATGGCCAAAAACACCAGCCAGACACGGCCTTGGACACGCCCAAGTCCTAGGCCGTGTACCCTTAAACCGGCACCAAAGAAACACTTTTTACGCGACCAACTCAAATACAACTTTCAGGGCGTTACAAATCTCCCCACTTAAGGAATTTCATCCCGAAATTAAGTAAAGGTACACAAATCTAAATAATTCCTGAGTGGAATAACTCGGGGTATTCCTCCAACATAGATTGCTCTCGCTCCCAAGAAAGCTCCTCACGTCCGCAATTATCCCATCGGACTTTAACCATTCGAACTTCCTTATTGTGGAGTCATTTGACTGCAACATCTTCAATATGTACTGGCTTGACCCTTGTTGTCATCTCATAATCAACCGGTACTTGATTGTCCGCAATGATCTGCGAAGGCTCTTGCACTGCCTTACGTAACACCGACACGTGGAACACATCAAGCAGCCCACTCAACTCCACCGACAGCTTCAATCTATACGCCGCTTCGCCAATACGCTCCAGGATTACAAATGGTCCAAGATATCTCGGACTCAACTTCTTCAAGGTCGAATCCGCGATACACCCTTGAACGACTTGATTTTTAGATACACCATGTCGCCAACACTGAACTCCATGTTCCTATGCTTTGCATTATAGTACTTTGACTGTCTATCCTGAGTGATGAATTGTAAATATACGTATTTTGGTGCACTTTAATTTAGTCGTTTTCATTTATTTTCGTCATTTTTACTTATTTTTGTTCAATAAAATACTCCTCTTCTTGTAAATTTACTACTAACTTATTTTCTTTAATTTTGCAGAAAAATTTCAAAATCTGCCAAAATTGGGCAGTACACGCCCGTGACAATTTGGTCACGCCCGTGACTGGGCCGTGACATTCCATTTCCCGTGAAATCGGACGATTTCTGAAGTACAAGCTTGACATGCCTGGGGTCACGCCCGTGTCACCCGACACGGGGCGTGACCCAAGCCCGTGTCCACTCCACTCGACACTTTCTGCTCGACGATTGTCGAGTGTCGACACCTACCGTCATGCCTAGCTTCACGCCCGTGACCTGGGGCATGACTCAATCTCAGCTCGACGATTTCAACTCGACACTTTCCGCTAGACGATTGTCAAGTGTCGACACCAACTGACACGCCCAGAGTCATGCCTGTGACCTGGGGCGTGACCTTTCCAGCTGGCCCGACAAGATGCTGCCAAAGACTTTTGACGCAACCTGCGCCCGGTTCTACCTCCCCGACACGGCCAGAGTCACGCCCGTGACCTGGGGCGTGACTGCCGCGAACTCATCCCGAAGTCAACTTTCCTGTCCAATCGCCGGCCGCCTTCATGAATAGTAGTGACACGCCCCCTACATGCCCGTGACATAGGGCGTGTACTTAGAATTTTTTGCCTATAAATTGCCCATTTCTGTAAGGTCCAAGGGTTCAGATTTTTGGGCCATTTTAGTGTCTTTTTGTGGGCTGCATCCGTGATTTCCTTGCTATGTAAGGAGATTTCTTCCCCTTTTTCTTTCAATTTTGTTTTTTGCTTTAGCTTTGTCTTTGTAATAGCTTGTAATAGTTTCCTTTAATCAATAAAAATGTTAGATTTTCTCTTCTTATTTTGCTTTGGAATGAACACTTGTGCCCACTTTTTCTCCCCTTTTTATCCTTGGTTTTATCCTTGTTCTTCATTTATGAAAAGTGGGTGTGTGTGTATGAGTGTAACTTATTTACTTTACATGCTCTTAATTTTTCTCATGATAGGTTTTGTTAGAAATTTATGAAATGATGAATTAGCTTTTTCTCTTTTTCTTCATGTCTTCTTTTATTGTTTTCAACATCTTCACTCTTATGAATGTGTAAAAGAGTTACTAAAGTATTTTTGATTTTTTTTACTTAGCTTTATTTTAGGATGAAAACCCTTTTTGTTCTTTCTCTTTTCATTTCAACTTTTTTAGCACTTTTATGAAATCCTAGGAATGAAAATGTTGAAATTTTAATTTTCCAAAAACTTTGTTTTTTTTTTTATTTGTTTTGAAAAACTTTTGTCTTCAAAAAATTGTAATTTCTTCTTTTTATTTGTTTTTGGCAAAACCTAAGCATGAAAAAGTAAAAGTTTTAATTTTTAGGTAACTTTCATTTTGCTTTTAATTTGTGTGTGTGAGTGTATGAGGATAAATGTTTTGATGCTTTGATTCAAATTGTGTAGAGTGTGTGAGTGTAGGTGTTAAATTTTAATGCTTTCTTTTAATGCTTTGTTCAAATTTTGTAGAGTGTGTAAGTGTAGGTGTTAGCTTTATTGCTTTCTTGAAATTCATATGGAGTGTGTGTGTTTGTGCGCATTTATTTTCGCCTACTCGTTAAGAGTTAAATGGAGCATCGTTTTCATTTTCAGTCCTACTCGTTCGAGTAGGACTTGTAATTTTCTTTCTTTATTTTTTCCGCCTACTCACTTGAGTTAAATGGACGGATTTTATTTCCCGCCTACTCGTTCGAGTAGGACTTGTAATTTTCGTTCTTTATTTTTCCGCCTACTCACTTGAGTTAAATGGACGGATCTTTATCTCCCTGTAAATATTTGAGAAAGCCCTGTAATCGCATTTATTTTCTCATACTCATTTGAGTAGGACTCGCTTTCATTTTAGTCCTACTCGTTTGAGTAGGACTTGCAATTTTAAGCTTTTATTTCCTGCCCCCACTCGTTTGAGTGGGACTCGCAAATTTTAATTATGCAAATTTCTTTCATGTGTAACTTAGTTCATGTTTAATTTATAATTTGGAGTGTGCGTGAGTTCTTGTTTTAGCTAACTTTTCAGCTTTCTAAATGTTTGTTATTTGTTTTTATGTCCTCTTCTTATAATCATTAGCGTTTAATTTCGAACTCGCGCATCACTAAATTATAAAGCCGTCCCCATACTGATGTGTGGCTAATCGCTATTAGCCTCGGCATCGAAGAGCATTGGGACATTTAAAATGATTTCTAATAATTGAAGCTCTTTATTTTCATTTTAATTTAAGGACTTAAGGTTTACCCCGGGTTTACGACGCGTAGGACCACATATCGATGTGCGGGCCATATTTCCGTAGTCCATATACTAGCTAGCCGAGAGGCCGTGCATATGGACCGATCACCCCTGGGTAAATAGAGTTGCGTGCATACCCTCGAGAGAGGACAAGCGTAATTCTACCGGATTGGGTTCCCCACCCAATAGCGGGGTTCTTAGCGTAAAGCGGGCGTTAATCCTTCGTCGGACTAATGTTCGGTTGAATAGTCTTAACGTTTAGGTGAGCGATATCCCTATAGCTAGGTGAGCTCACATTTGTGGAACCTCCACGGCCAAGTTGCCTTTTATTAATTTGAAAACTAAGTCCTATAATTATTAAAAATTATTTTAGTCTTAATCCGATTCGATGCCGAGCGTTAACCCTTCATCAAATATTTTCTAAAACGTTTTTTCGCTCCTTTACTTTTTCCGTCTTTACTTCACTAAAAAAATCCACCTTACTTTCAGTAAAATAATAGTCCTCCCGGAGGAGTAAGAATAGTCAACACGACCCCGAGAACAATACGACCTCTGTATTCCCCCGAATATCGAGTACTACTTGCGATAGGTGCACTTGCCTACCTCAGCAAGCCCGCGGCGATCGACTCACCGAACCAACCACAGTAAGAGTCTGTTCGCGGGCCCATCAAGTTTTTGGCGCCGTTGTCGGGGAATATCTTTTCGAGTTGCTATTTCGAATTCCGGAGTATATTACTTTTACTTATTTTCTAAAAAAAAATCTAAAAACTTTATTTTAAAACAACAAAAAAAAGAAGTTTTTTTTGTTTTATTTTTGTTTGGGTGTATGACCCGTGGACAACCCTCCGAGTCTGAAGATTTTGATTTTGACCCTGAGATCGAACGCTCTCTTGCGCGTATCCGATCTCAACGCCGAAATCCTTCTTTAGATCCCGAGGAATCTATCGGAGAACCCACTGTTGTAGTTATGGCCGCGCCTAACCTTCCCCCGGCGGCCGAGCGTACTATGTCTTATTACGCCCGGCCTAACCTGGATGATTCTGGGTCGAGTATTGTTCGCCCTGCGGTGGCGAATAATAATTTCGAAATAAAGTCGAGTGTCATTCAAATGGTCCAAAACGACGTGCAGTTCGATGGAATGCCGGATAAGGACCCGAATGTCCACTTGTCCAATTTCTTGGAGAAATGCGACACCTTCAAGATTAATGGCATCACTAATGACGCCATTCGTTTGCGCTTATTTCCTTTTTCCCCTAAGTCCAAAGCCAAGGCGTTGTTGAATGCCCTCCCGCGAGGATGTATCACCACGTGGGCTGAGTTGACTGAACGGTTCCTAACGAAGTACTTTCCGCCCGCAAAAACTGCAAAGTTGCGGGCGGACATTTCTTCGTTTGTGCAAAACGATCCTGAGTCTCTATACGAGACTTGGGAACGGTTTAAGGAATTCCTCTGCCGTTGCCCGCAACACGCGCTGCCAACGTGGTTGCAAGTTCAAATTTTTTACAATGGGCTGAATTTTCAGACGCGTCAAATGATTGACGCGGCTGCCGGGGGTACTCTAAACAACAAAACCCCTGAGGCCGCCCAGGCTTTATTCGAAGAGATGGCTATGAACGCCTATCAATGGAACGTCCCGCGGGGACGCCTAAAGCTGGCGGCTGGTCTTTTTGAAGTGGATGCAACTGCTCTCTTGACCCTTCAAGTTGAAAGGTTAATAAAGCAGGTGGCGGAGATGTCTGCTGCCTCCTCCACTCCGCCTTGTTTTATTCCCCCTAACGTCTGCGTAGCTGAAGAGTTCGTGGACTTCATGGGAAATTCGGGTCGTCCTCCCTTCAACCCCAACAACAACCCTTATAGTAATAACTATAATCTGGGTTGGAGGAATCACCCCAACTTCTCGTGGAGCAACCCGAATAATGCTCCGCGTCCCCCTATTTCTTATGCGCCCGGATTTCTTCCTCCTCCTCCTCTTCCGAAACCCTCCCCGATGGAGTAAACTTTTTCGAAGTATATTGCGTCCAACGAGTCAAATATCCGGAACATCACCAGATCGCTGAAAACTCTCGAACAATAGGTTGGACAGCTGGCGAGGATGATGTCCGAGCGCGCGCTCGGGGCACTGCCGGGAAACACGGAGCCCAATCCGCGGGAGAACGCCAACGCTATAACCCTCCGTAGCGGAAAGGAGGTGGTCGATCCAAAACGGACCGACCCTCAGGTACATATTTCACCTCCGACCCCTCTTCCCCTTTCTTCGCTTACGCCGCCTTTACCAATTATAAAAGAAAAAATTATTTTAAACAAGGCCCTTCCATATCTGCATAAGTTAGATAACGAGCGTCAGGACGCGCAATATGAAAAATTTATTTTATTATTAAAACAAATTCACATTAATGTTCCTTTTTGCGAGGCTATCTCGCAAATGCCCAAATATGCGAAATTTTTAAAAGAACTACTTTCTAATAAACGCAAATTAGAGGATATTTCGCATGTATCTCTCAACGCTGTCTGTTCGGCGGCCCTTACTAATAAATTTCCCACAAAACAAAATGACCCGTGGCGGTTTTCCATCCCGTGCCTTTTTGGCGATATATTAGTAAAGTACGCCTTAGCTGATTTAGGGGCTAGCATTAATCTGATGTTGTTCTCGCTCTTTTCACGTTTAGTTTTGGGTACTCCTAGTACTACGAATATGCGCATCCAATTAGCGGATCGCTCGGTTAAGTTCCCTATCGGGGTAGTGGAGGACGTCCTTGTCCGAGTCGACAAGTTTACCTTCCCGGTAGACTTCGTCATCTTAGATATCGAGGAGGATGCCGAGGTACCAATAATACTCGGTCGCCCTTTTCTCGCCACCTCTCGCGCACTAATAGATGTTAGTAATGGTAGTCTTCTCCTCCGAGTAGGCGATGATCCGGTTACTTTCTCTATTAATCCCTCGATGGACAATTTGTCATCGAGCGACGATTTCTGCTACTCTTTAGATACCTTTTTTGGAGATCGTTCTTCTCCCGTTTTCGAGTCCGTCTTTTTAAACGACGATATTTATGCGCTCGAAAATTTTAAATGTGATGAGGATACTTCTTTAGACTTGCCTTTCGAACCAATTGGTAAGAAAGACATAGGCATTAAAACCTCCCTAGAAGAACCGCCCATCCTAGACCTCAAACCCTTACCCGCATCACTCAAATACGCATTTTTGGGAAAAGGCGATACGCTTCTCGTTATCATTTCTTCGGACTTGAGTGATTCGGAGACTTCTGATTTATTGGAAGTTTTATTTAAACATCGCCACGCAATTGCGTGGCAAATCCCTGACTTAAAGGGGATTATCCCCTCCTTTTGCATCCATAAGATTTTCCTTAACGATAATTGCCGCAAAACGATTCAGCCACAACGTCGTCTTAACCCAAACATGAAAGACGTCGTTAAAGCTGAGATTATTAAGTTATTAGATGCGGGGATTATCTACCCTATTTTGGACAGTGCATGGGTTAGTCCCGTGCATGTCGTGCCCAAGAAGGGCGGTCTTACCGTAGTGGCGAATGAGCATAACGAGCTCGTCCCAACTCGTACTGTTACGGGTTGGCGAGTGTGCATCGATTATAGAAAACTTAATGATGCCACCCGCAAGGACCATTTCCCTCTGCCATTTTTGGACCAGATTTTAGAGCGTTTATTCGGTCATCCGTATTATTGTTTTCTTGATGGTTTATCGGGGTTTTTCCAAATCCCCATTTCCCCCGATGATCAAGAGAAAATAACTTTTACTTGCCCGTTTGGCACCTTCGCATATCGAAGAATGCCATTTGGACTCTGCAATGCGCCGGCTACATTCCAAAGATGTATGCTAGCGATCTTTGGCGAGCTAGTAGAAGACATTATGGAAGTCTTTATGGATGACTTTTTTGTTATCGGACGCTCTTTTCCCGATTGCCTTCACAATTTATATCGTGTCCTTCAACGGTGCGAGGACACAAGTCTTGTTTTAAATTGAAAAAAATGCAACTTTATGGTTCGAGGAGGTTTGGTCCTCGGTCATATGATTTAGTCTAAGGGGATAGAGGTGGATAAGGCCAAGATAGAAATTATAGAAAAACTTCCGCATCCAACAAACGTAAAATCTATTAGGAGTTTCTTAGGCCATGCGGGCTTTTATCGACGCTTCATTCAAGACTTTTCAAAAATAACAAAGCCGCTTACTCACCTCTTGGAAAAGGAATCACGTTTCATCTTTAATAGCGAATGCGAGTCCCCCTTTAATTTAATAAAACAAAAACTTATCACTTCACCAATTTTAGTGGCCCCTAATTGGTCCCTTCCGTTTGAAATAATGTGCGACGCTAGTGATATTGCCTTAAGTGTCGTTCTTGGCCAACGCGTAGAAAAACATTTTCATCCTATTTATTACGCTAGCAAGACACTCACTTCCGCACAAGTAAATTACACGACAACGGAAAAGGAACTCTTAGCCGTCGTTTTCGCTTTTGATAAGTTTCGCTCGTATATAACGCTATCTAAAGTTATCGTTTTTACCGATCACTCCGCGCTTAAGTATTTATTAGCTAAAAATGATGCGAAGCCCCGCCTTATTCGATGGATTCTCCTCCTACAAGAGTTTGATTTGGAGATCCGAGATAAGCGGGGAGCGGAAAATCTAGCGGCAGACCACCTCTCCCGTTTAGAAAATCCGGGTGCGAAAGCGCTCGGCGAATCTGAAATAAATGACAGATTCCCCGAGGAACGCCTCCTTTCCATTCATAGTTCTTCGTCATCTTCGCCTTGGTTCGCAGATTTTGCAAATTTCTTAGTAGCGCGGGTGCTTCCAAAAGAGTTTTTAAGTCATCAAAAGAAGAAATTCTTTTCTGACTTGAAAAATTTCTTTTGGGAGGACCCATTTCTTTTTCGTATCTGCGCGGACCAAGCGGTCTGAAGATGCGTTGAGGGTGTGGAGTGCTTGCAAATTCTTAAGCACTGCCACGAGGGTCCAGCCAGGGGGCATTATCAAGCCAACCGGACCGCTCGGAAGGCGCTAGAGGCGGGCTACTTTTGGCCCACTCTCTTCAAAGACGCGCATAATTTAGTGCGCGCTTGCGATAGCTGTCAGCGGTCGGGCAACATCTCTCGTCGCGACGAGATGCCCCAAAATATGTTTTTAGAGTGCGAAGTCTTCGATTTATGGGGCATAGATTTTGTTGGCCCCCTACCTCCATCTTTCAAAAATATGTATATTTTAGTGGTGGTCGACTACGTATCAAGGTGGGCGGAAGCGCAAGCTCTCCCCACAACTGATGCGCGAGTCGTCGTTACATTTCTTAAAAAACTATTTTCTCGCTTCGGCACGCCTCGCGCAATTGTTAGTGATAGGGGAACGCATTTCTGTAACGCTCTTATGGCTAAGTCATTAGCTAAATTCGGAGTCACGCACAAGCTTGCCACCCCCTACCACCCGCAAACAAGTGGCCAAGTTGAGGTAGTAAATCGAGAGATTAAGCGAATTTTAGAAAAAACCGTTTCACTAAATAGGAAAGATTGGTCCGTTAAACTCGACGATGCGTTGTGGGCGTATCGATCAGCATACAAAACCGCAATTGGTTCTACGCCGTTCCGGTTAGTCTACGGCAAATCATGCCATTTACCCGTAGAATTAGAGCATCGCGCTCTTTGGGCTTTAAAACTCTTAAACCTCGACTCCAACTTAGCCGCTCAGAATAGAAAACTGCAACTAAACGAGCTCGATGAATGGCTTGCGAACGCTTACGAGAGCAATAAATTCTATAAGGAGCGCTCTAAGTTATATCACGATCGAAAAATCAAGTCCCAAAAATTATTTTCTCCGGATGATCTTGTCCTTCTTTACAATTCACGTCTTAGGCTTTTTTAAAGGTAAATTAAAATCTAGATGGTCCGGTCCCTTCCTAGTTGAAGAAGTTTTTCCATATGGAACCGTACTCGTCTCCCACCTGGACAAAGGTTCATTTAAGGTAAACGGTCATCGGTTAAAGTCTTATATAGCAGGCGACCCAGTGATCGGTTTTAGCGAAACCATAACTTTCCTCCACATTATAAACCCGCCAAAATAGTCAAGCTACACGACTATAAACAAAGCGCTCCTGGGAGGCACCCCTCGCTTATTTTTTTCGCTCTTTCCTTATTACCTTTGCTGTTTTTATTCTAATAAACGGAGGGTTTCTGAGTGGAATTCCCCGAACGCGTTTCAGGGACGTTTCTACCCCCCCTCTCTTTACTTTTGTACATATCGCATTTTATTTCATTTTTGTTCCGCATACTTACGTTACAACATTGGGGACAATGTTGGACTTAAGTATGGGGGTATTTTCGTGCTTTACTTTCTGCACTTCAATTTTTTTTGCATTTCAAAAATACAAAAAAATACATATAACAACAAAATAAAAACAAAAAAATTAAAAAAAAACATCTTAAAATGAAAAAAAATTTAAATGAAAAATCCAAAAAAAAAAATTTTTGTTTTGTTCTCTTTCTTTCTTTTTTCAAAAACTCAAAAACAATTAAAAAACAAAAGAAAACAAAAAATATATTTAGTTTCACTTTATAAATATTTTTTGTACATACTTTTTTCTCTCTCCCCCTTCCTCATTCTTGTAAAAACCTCTCTTTTTCTCCCATGATTTTGTACATATAATGAAAATTCTCTTAAAAAATACAAAAACAGATAATAGTTCAAAACAAAATTCAAAAAACAAATTGAGAAAAACAAAAATACAAAAAAAAGATAATAAATGAAAAAAACAAAAATGATGATAAAAACTATAAAAATAACAAAAAAATGTTTTGAAACAAATAAATCAAATATTCCATCCTTAACTTTCCTGCTATCCAAAAATTCCGTTTTGAGTTTATTTATATGCGAATTTGATTAATTCTTTGTTCACTACCCGTTTGTTAATTATTGATTGAAAAATTTAAATTGCCGGGGTTAAGTTTTAAAGAATTCTTTATGCTTTGTTAAAAATAGCGAACTCGTTTTAGGCACTACTTCTAATTTTTCATTGATAGGAGCACGTATATTATGTTAGGAAATAACGACTATAGAATTCAATTATACTTACGTTTAGCTTTCTGAAAAAATTGGAACGTACAAATTATTAAGGTTGCTCTCAAAAATTTTTAGGATTAAAATCTAGTTTTCCTTTCTCCCCTTACTTTTCATGACCTACTTGGCATGAAAAATTTTATCCTTAAAAGATCCTATGTCAATGGGAATAAGATTTCGTTCCGTAAACATAGGCACCCAATAATTTTAAAAGATTATATATGGAGTAAGAGGATAAAATTCATTACTCCTACAAATATACATTGGGTTAATTTTATTCTTATGAAGTTGAAAAACAAAAATCATAATAGGAAAATAAGATTTCGTTTTCCTAATAATCCAAAAGAAAAAAAATGGAGGTTCGAGAAAAAATTACATCGCCTCAAATATCAAAACCCTCTTCATAAACCCACTACACCCTTAGCCAATTACATGATTCTAGAATTAATTCAAAAATCTTTTTGAGAGCATAATTAGTAAATTATATTTTTTCTAGTAGCACTCGTATAAGCTAGAGTTCTTATAATTCCAAACTATTTTCGTTAATCTAACCATTACAAATGTTGCCTTCTATTTGATTACATCTAGAAGTCTTTTGGCCAAAACTTTTGCGCTATTTAAATCATCTACATAATTTTAGGACTTAACTCTTACACCCCGTATATTTATTTCGATCTCTCTTATAATTGATTAAGCGGTAGCTAAACTTAGAGTTTTTTTTTATTCCTTATAGATTCACCTCAAACTTTTGCTCTGGAATAGCAAAAGCCTAAGTATGGGTGTATTTGATGAATTGTAAATATATGTATTTTTGTGCACTTTAATTTAGTCATTTTCATTTATTTTCGTCATTTTTACTTATTTTTGTTCAATAAAATACTCCTCTTCTTGTAAATTTACTACTAACTTGTTTTCTTTAATTTTGCAGAAAAATTTCAAAATCTGCCAAAATTGGGCAGTACACGCCCGTGACAATTTGGTCACGCCCGTGACCGGGCCGTGACATTGCATTTCCCGTGAAATCGGACGATTTCTGAAGTACAAGCTTGACACGCCTGGGGTCACGCCCGTGTCACCCGACACGGGGCGTGACCCAAGCCCGTATCCACTCCACTCGACACTTTCTGCTCGACGATTGTCGAGTGTCGACACCTACCGTCACGCCCAGCGTCACGCCCGTGACCTGGGGCGTGACTCAATATCACCTCGACGATTTCAACTCGACACTTTCCGCTCGACGATTGTCAAGTGTCGACATCAACTGACACGCCCAGAGTCACGCCCGTGACCTGGGGCGTGAGCTTTCCAGCTGGCCCGACAAGATGCTGCCAAAGACTTTTGACGGAACCCGCGCCCGGTTCTACCTCCCCGACACGCCTAGAGTCACGCCCGTGACCTGGGGCGTGACTGCCGCGAACTCAGCCCGAAGTCAACTTTCCTGTCCAATCGCCGGCCGCCTTCATGAATAGTACTGACACGCCCCCCCTACACGCCCGTGACCTAGGGCATGTACTTAGAATTTTTTGCCTATAAATTGCCCATTTCTGTAAGGTCCAAGAATTCAGATTTTTGGGCCATTTTAGTGTCTTTTTGTGGGCTGCATCCGTGATTTCCTTGCTATGTAAGGAGATTTCTTCCCCTTTTTCTTTCAATTCTATTTTTGCTTTAGCTTTGTCTTTTTAATAGCTTGTAATAGTTTCCTTTAATCAATAAAAATGTTAGATTTTCTCTTCTTATTTGGCTTTGGAATGAACACTTGTGCCCACTTTTTCTCCCCTTTTATCCTTGGTTTTATCCTTGTTCTTCATTTATGAAAAGTGTGTGTGTGTGTGTATGAGTGTAACTTATTTACTTTACATGCTTTTAATTTGTCTCATGATAGGTTTTGTTAGAAATTTATGAAATGATGAATTAGCTTTTTCTCTTTTTCTTCATGTCTTCTTTTAGTGTTTTCAACATCTTCACTCTTATGAATGTGTAAAAGAGTTACTAAAGTATTTTTGATTTTTTTTACTTAGCTTTATTTTAGGATGAAAACCCTTTTTGTTCTTTCTCTTTTCATTTCAACTTTTTTAGCACTTTTATGAAATCCTAGGAATGAAAATGTTGAAATTTTAATTTTCCAAAAACTTTGTTTTTTTTTATTTGTTTTGAAAAACTTTTGTCTTCAAAAAATTGTAATTTCTTCTTTTTATTTGTTTTTGGCAAAACCTAAGCATGAAAAAGTAAAAGTTTTAATTTTTAGGTAACTTTCATTTCGCTTTTAATTTGTGTGTGTGAGTGTATGAAGATAAATGTTTTGATGCTTTGATTCAAATTGTGTAGAGTGTGTGAGTGTAGGTGTTAAATTTTAATGCTTTCTTTTAATGCTTTGTTCAAATTTTGTAGAGTGTGTAAGTGTAGGTGTTAGCTTTATTGCTTTCTTGAAATTCATATGGAGTGTGTGTATTTGTGCGCATTTATTTCCTCCTACTCGTTAAGAGTTAAATGGCGCATCGTTTTCATTTTCAGTCCTACTCGTTCGAGTAGGACTTGTAATTTTCTTTCTTTATTTTTTCCGCCTACTCACTTGAGTCAAATGGATGGATTTTATTTCCCGCCTACTCGTTCGAGTAGGACTTGTAATTTTCTTTCTTTATTTTTCAGCCTACTCACTTGAGTTAAATGGACAGATATTTATCTCCCTGTAAATATTTGAGAAAGCCCTATAATCGCATTTATTTTCTCCTACTCATTTGAGTAGGACTCGCTTTCATTTTAGTCCTACTCGTTTGAGTAGGACTTGCAATTTTAAGCTTTTATTTCCCGCCCCCACTCGTTTGAGTGGGACTCGCAAATTTCAATTATGCAAATTTCTTTCATGTGTAACTTAGTTCCTGTTTAATTTATAATTTGGAGTGTGCGTGAGTTCTTGTTTTACCTAACTTTTCAGCTTTCTAAATGTTTGTTATTGGTTTTTATGTCCTCTTCTTATAATCATTAGCGTTTAATTTTGAACTCGCGCCTCACTAAATTATAAAGCCGTCCCCATACTGATGTGTGGCTAATCGCTATTAGCCTCGGCATCGAAGAGCATTGGGACATTTAAAATGATTTCTAATAATTGAAGCTCTTTATTTTCATTTTAATTTAAGGACTTAAGGTTTACCCCGGGTTTAAGACGCGTAGGACCACATATCGATGTGTGGGCCCTATTTCCGTAGTCCATATGCTAGCTAGCCGAGAGGCCGTGCATTTGGACCGATCACCCCTGGGTAAATAGAGTTGTGTGCATACCCTCGAAAGAGGACAAGCGTAATTCTACCGGATTGGGTTCCCCACCCAATAGCGGGGTTCGTAGCATAAAGCGGGCGTTAAGAGGAATCCTTCGTCGGACTAACGTTCGGTCGAATAGTCTTAACGTTTAGGTGAGCGATATCCCTATAACTAGGTGAGCTCACATTTGTGGAACCTCCACGGGCAAGTTGCCTTTTATTAATTTGAAAACTGAGTCCTATAATTATTAAAAATTGTTTTAGTCTTAATCCGATTCGATGCCGAGCGTTAACCCTTCATCGAATATTTTCTAAAACATTTTTTCGCTCCTTTACTTTTTCCGTCTTTACTTCACTAAAAAAATCCACCTTACTTTCAGTAAATAATAGTCCTCCCAGAGGAGTAAGAATAGTCAACACGACCTCGAGAACAATACGACCTCGGTATTCCCCCGAATATCGAGTACTACTTGCGATAGGTGCACTTGCCTATCTCAGCAAGCCCGCGGCGATTGACTCACCGAACCAACCACAGTAAGAGTCTGTTTGCGGGCCCATCACTGAGCGATCTTCAACCTTTCTTGAATTGTCCGTATCATTGAAGTGGCGTCTTCCACCGCTTGACGTTTATACAACTTCGATTCGCCTACCTCCAACCAAGACAACGGCGTACGACACTTTCTCCCGTACAAGGCCTCGAAAGGAGCCATACCAATACTCGCTTGAAATCTATTGTTGTACGCAAACTCCACCAAGTACATGTGATCCTCCCTGATGAATTGTAAATATACCTATTTTTTTGTACATTAATTTAGTCGTTTTCATTTCTTTTTGTCGTTTTTACATATTTTTATTCAATAAAATGCTCCTATTTTATAAATATATTACTAACTTTGTTTATTTTATTTTTCAGAAAAAATCAAAATCTGCCAAAAATTGACCTGTCACGCCCGTGACATGTTGGTCACGCCCGTGACCAGGGCGTGACACGTCAAAAGCCGTGAAATCTGCGAATTTTGAAGACCAAAGCCTGACACGCCCGGGGTCACGCCCGTGTCACCCGACACGGGGCGTGACCCAAGCCCGTGTTCACTCCACTCGACGAATTCATCTCGACGATCGTCGAGTGTCGACACTAGCAGTCACGCCTAGAGTCACGCCCGTGACCTAGGGCGTGACACCTCTTTCCGCTCGACGATTTTCAACTCGACACTTTCAGCTCGACATTCGTCGAGTGTCGACACCAGCCGACACGCCCAGAGTCACGCCCGTGACCTGGGGCGTGACCTTTCCAGCTAGCCCGACAAGACCTGCCCGAAGACTTTCGGCGCGCACCGCGCCCAGATCCACCTGCCTGTCACGCCCCCTGTCACGCCCGTGACCAAGGGCGTGACCACTGCGAGACCGACACGTGTCCAGCCAAAGTCAACTTTCCCGTCAAATCGCCGGCCTCCTTCGCAAATAGTACTGTCACGCCCCCTGTCACGCCCGTGACCAAGGGCGTGACCCATGAAAATTTTTTCTATAAATTCAGAGGTTCTGCTCTGAAATTTTGTTCCTTTTTTTGGTTCCATTTTGTATAGAGTTATGCTGCTCGGATGAAGTCCAAATGCTATGTAAGGGATATTTTCTCCCCCTCTCCTTAGTTTTTATTTTCATTCCTGTGTAACCCGTTATTATTAGCTTAATAAAATGTGTTTTTCATCCCTTTATTTGGCTTTGGAATGAGTCTAAACGACTACCTCTATGCAATCTTATCTTTTTTCCTTGTCTTAACTTAGTTTTCTTTCGTTCTTTTTTATATGCGTGTGTGTGTGTATGAGATTAGTTTTCTTGTTTTTTTTTATGATTAGTTATTTTTACTTTGTTTTCATTTAACTTAGATTTTTATAGTTTCTAATTCATCCCTATAGATCCGTAAAAACGTTTTCAAAGTGTTTTTCCTTTTTTTAACTTAGCTTTTTATTTCGTAAAACCTTTTCATTATTTTCAGTTTATTTTCACTTTTTAATCAGTTTTACGGAGTTATAGGAATGATTATTTAGTCGTTTTAATTTTTCGTGCACTTTGATTTTCATTTAAAACTTTTTCCTCTTTTAATTTTTTCGTTCTCTTTTTACGCATTTCTACCGCATTCTAGCGGTAGAAATGTATTCGTTTTAATTTTTCGAGCACTTTCATTTTTCATTTTTATTTGCAAATCTTTTTGCCCGTTTAATTTTTATTTCATCTTTTTATGCATTTCTACCGCATTCTAGCGGTAGAAATGCAGTCGTTTTCAATTTTAGATAACTTAGTTTTTTACATTTTGTGTGTGCGCATTTATTTCCGCCTACTCGTTAAGAGTTAAATGGCGCTTGCTTATTTTACTTTCAGTAGAGTGCGTGTGTTTGTAATTTTCCTTTTTTTCCGCCTACTCACTTGAGTTTAATGGCTGGATTTTATTCCTGTAGAGTGGGTGTGTTTTCATTTATGTCGAGAGAGCGTGTGTGTGTGTTGCATTTATTTTGTCCTACTCGGTTGAGTAGGACCCGCATTTATTTTCTCCTACTCGTTTGAGTAGGACTTGCGTGTGTGCGTTTTACTGCTTTCTTTCTCCCGCCCACGCATTTGCGCCGGGACTCGCAATTTACTGCTTTCTTCAGTCCTACTCGTTTGGGTAGGACTTGCAATTTTCTGCTTTCTTCAGTCCTACTCGTTTGGGTAGGACTTGCAATTTACAGCTTTATTTTCCTGCTTTCATTTACTGCTTTCTTTCCTGCTTTCTTTATTGCTTTCCTCGCAAGCCGTCCCCATTCCGATGAGTGGCTAACCGTTCTTAGCCCTCGGCATCGAAGAGCATTGGGACAGATAAAATAGCTTAAAATAACTAAAGGTCTAATCTTTCTAATTAATTAATAGCACTTAAGGTTTGCCCGGGGTTAACGACGCGTAGGACCACATATCGATGTGTGGGCCCTATTTCCGTTTTCCATACGCTCGCCGAGAGGCCGTGCATATGGACAGATCACCCCTTGGCAAAGAGAGTTCCGCACTAACCCTTGAGAGAGGAGGCGCGCCAACTCTACCGGATTGGGTTCCCCACGCAATAGCGGGGTTCTTAGCGTAATGCGGGCGTTAAGAGGAATCCTTCGTCGGACTAACGTTCGGTCGAATAGTCTTAGCGTTCAGGTGAGCGATAGTCCTAGAGCTAGGTGAGCTCATTTTAGTGGAACCTCCACGGCCAAGTCTCCGCCTTAATTAATTAGAAATTTAGGAGCTCTTTTTATTTAAAGTTTATTTTAGTTCAATTGTTTTTTCGGTGCCATCGAGCTAAGCTCTTCATCGGCACCACCTTCTTGCTTTCTTTTATGCTTTCTTTTTCTTTTTGCCATTTTCTGCTTTTTATTATATAAAAATACCCGACAAGTATTATCGGTAAAATAATAGTCCCCTCCAGGGAAGAGTAGAAATAATCGAACCGGACCCGAGAACAATACGACCTCGATATTCCACCCGGAATATCCTGTACTACTCACGATAGGTGCACTTGCCTCCTTTCGTTAAAACTCGATTTCTAAACCTTTTTTTTATATCCAAAATAAATAAATAAATACGCGCGACCCGTTTTCTTAAATAAATTCACTTCCGCCTTTTTTCTCAAATAAAACCGCCGGGTCGCCGCGTGACCACAAATAATTTTGGAGTTTTAACCTGCACCAAGTTTTTGGCGCCGTTGCCGGGGAAATTTTAGGTTCGTTATTTTAAACCCTGGAAATCTATTAATTTTACCTTATTTAAAAAAAAAAAACTATTTATAATAATACTATTAAAAAAAACTACTTTAAAAAGAAAAAAAAACAAAAACTTAGAAAATATATATATATCTTTTTTATCATATTATTATTATTTATAAAATATTTTTTTGAAATGACGTCATTTTCTATAAATCCTAAAAAACCAAAAAATCTAAAAAATCTAAAAACAAACAAAAAAAAAACAAAAACTCTAAAAACAAAAACCTAAAAATCTAAAAAGTTCAAAAAAAAAAAAAAACTCTTCAAAAACTAAAAACAAAAAAAGAACTAAAAAAAAAATCTACTTAAAAACACCAAAAAAAAAATAATAATACTAAATCTATATATATTTTATTTTATTTAACTTTGTTTTATTTCGTTTCATTTTGCTTCGGCACGCTTCCATTATTATGCGCGCTAGGGGATCATATTTTTATCACGTAGTGGTCGCTAAGGCCTTAGCTACCTCCGCCTCCCCCACGCCCATTCCCCCCTACCGCCCGCAATCTTTAGGCCGAGTTTATCTTTTTTTGTTTTTTCTGTTATCTTTTTGCTTCTTTCTTTTTTTTCTAAATAATGCAGGGTTTCGGCCTGGGCCTCCCGCGCTCGTCTTAGGGAAGCTCCTACCCTCCCTTTTTTTTGTACTTCTTTTATTTTGTCTATTATCTGTTCCGCATACTTGGATAGCAACATTTGGGACAATGTTGGGTTTAAGTATGGGGGTGTTTTCCTCTTCTGCACTTTTTATATTCAGTACTTAACAAAAAAATACAAAAAAAATGCAAAAATCAAAAAATTTTTTAAAAAAAAAAAATTTTAATTAAAACAAAAAAAAAAAAAAAAAAAAAAACAACAAAAAAAATCTCTCTTCCCCCCTCTTCTTCTTTTTTGTAAAAACTTGCTTCTTGCCTGCCCGCGACGGTCGACTCATCGAACCAACCATTCAAATAAGAGTCTGTTCGCGGGGCCGCAATCGAGTTTTTACTTTGCTTTTTTGTAAAAAAATCTCTCTTTCCCCCCTATCTTCTTTGTAAATAACTTTTCTTTCTCTCCTCTTTCTTGTAAATAGCTTATCCTCAAAAACTAAAAATCAAAAAATTAGAAAAACCCAAAAACCCTAAAAAGATAAAAATCTAAAAATCTTAAAAAGATAATAATTAAAACACAAAAAAAATGATAAAACTCTAAAAAATCAAAAAATATTTTGTTAAAATTATGTAACAAAATAATTCGAATATACCATTTCTTAACCCTTTTTGCTTTCCAAAAATCTAGTTTCGAGTTAATTTATATGCGAATTTTAGTTATTCTTTGCTTACTATTCGTTTATTAATTAAGGTTCGATAGATTTAAGTGTCTGAGGTTAAGTTTTAAAGAATTTTTTATGTCTTTTCCTTATAATAGAGAACTTGTTTTTCACCACCACTTCTAATTTTATAAATAGAAGCTCGTTTTTTATGTTAGAAAATAACTTCTATGGATTTCAATTATTTCTACTTCATGCTTTTAGAAATATCGGAACGTTCATTTTAAAAAGGTTGCTCTCAAAACTTTTTTATTAAAATCTAGTTTTCTTTTTGAAAAAAAATAAACCCACTTCCATTTTTTTTTTCGTGTCTTAATTGACATGATTACCCCCTATTCCTTAAAAGATCCTATGTCAATGGGAATAAGATTTCGTTCCGTAAACATAGGCACCCAATAATTTTAAAAAGATTATATAGGGAGTAAGAGGATAAAATTCATTACTCCTACAAATATACATTGGGTTAATTTTATTCTTATGAAGAAAGAAAAAAAATTATTATGTGTTAGGAAAATAAGATTTCGTTTTCCTAACTATCCAAAAGAAAAAAATTGGAGGTTCGAGAAAAAATTACCTCGCCTCAATATTCAAGCCTTCTTCATAAACCACCAAACCACTTATCTCATTTCAATGATTCTAGACTTAATTTAAAATTTTTTTGAGAGCATAATTTTTAAATTGCATTATTTCCTTTAACTTCTTTTAAGCTAAAGTTTTTTATATAAATCCAATCCATCTTTGTTAAACTAACAAAAATAAATTTTTGCCTTCTATTTTATTTTATGTAGAAGTATTTTTGAAACTCTTCCTCTATTCATAACATTTCATAAATTAGGATTTAATTCTTTAACCCCGGATGTTTATTTTGATCTTTCTTTTTAATTAATTCAAGCGGTAGCTAAACTTAGGATTTCTTTTATTCCTTATAAGTTCATCTCCAACTTTTGCTCTGGAATAGCAAAAGCTTAAGTATGGGGGTATTTGATGAATTGTAAATATACCTATTTTTTTGTACATTAATTTAGTCGTTTTCATTTCTTTTTGTCGTTTTTACATATTTTTATTCAATAAAATGCTCCTATTTTTTAAATATATTACTAACTTTGTTTATTTTATTTTTCAGAAAAAATCAAAATCTGCCAAAAATTGACCTGTCACGCCCGTGACATGTTGGTCACGCCCGTGACCAGGGCGTGACACGTCAAAAGCCGTGAAATCTGCGAATTTTGAAGACCAAAGCCTGACACGCCCGGGGTCACGCCCGTGTCACCCGACACGGGGCGTGACCCAAGCCCGTGTTCACTCTAGTCGACGAATTCATCTCGACGATCGTCGAGTGTCGACACTAGCAGTCACGCCTAGAGTCACGCCCGTGACCTAGGGCGTGACACCTCTTTCCGCTCGACGATTTTCAACTCGACACTTTCAGCTCGACATTCGTCGAGTGTCGACACCAGCCGACACGCCCAGAGTCACGCCCGTGACCTGGGGCGTGACCTTTCCAGCTAGCCCGACAAGACCTGCCCGAAGACTTTCGACGCGCACCGCACCCAGATCCACCTGCCTGTCACGCCCCCTGTCACGCCCGTGACCAAGGGCGTGACCACTGCGAGACCGACACGTGTCCAGCCAAAGTCAACTTTCCCGTCAAATCGCCGGCCGCCTTCGCAAATAGTACTGTCACGCCCCCTGTCACGCCCGTGACCAAGGGCGTGACCCATGAAAATTTTTTCTATAAATTCAGAGGTTCTGCTCTGAAATTTTGTTCCTTTTTTTGGTTCCATTTTGTATAGAGTTATGCTGCTCGGATGAAGTCCAAATGCTATGTAAGGGATATTTTCTCCCCCTCTCCTTAGTTTTTATTTTCATTCCTGTGTAACCCGTTATTATTAGCTTAATAAAATGTGTTTTTCATCCCTTTATTTGGCTTTGGAATGAGTCTAAACGACTACCTCTATGCAATCTTATCTTTTTTCCTTGTCTTAACTTAGTTTTCTTTCGTTCTTTTTTATATGCGTGTGTGTGTGTATGAGATTAGTTTTCTTGTTTCTTTTTTATGATTAGTTATTTTTACTTTGTTTTCGTTTAACTTAGATTTTTATAGTTTCTAATTCATCCCTATAGATCCGTAAAAACGTTTTCAAAGTGTTTTTCCTTTTTTTTAACTTAGCTTTTTATTTCGTAAAACCTTTTCATTATTTTCAGTTTATTTTCACTTTTTAATCAGTTTTACGGAGTTATAGGAATGATTATTTAGTCATTTTAATTTTTCGCGCACTTTGATTTTCATTTAAAACTTTTTCCTCTTTTAATTTTTTCGTTCTCTTTTTACGCATTTCTACCGCATTCTAGCGGTAGAAATGTATTCGTTTTAATTTTTCGAGCACTTTCATTTTTCATTTTTATTTGCAAATCTTTTTGCCCGTTTAATTTTTATTTCATCTTTTTATGCATTTCTACCGCATTCTAGCGGTAGAAATGCAGTCGTTTTCAATTTTAGATAACTTAGTTTTTTACATTTTGTGTGTGCGCATTTATTTCCGCCTACTCGTTAAGAGTTAAATGGCGCTTGCTTATTTTACTTTCAGTAGAGTGCGTGTGTTTGTAATGTTCCTTTTTTTCCGCCTACTCACTTGAGTTTAATGGCTGGATTTTATTCCTGTAGAGTGGGTGTGTTTTCATTTATGTAGAGAGAGCGTGTGTGTGCGTTGCATTTATTTTGTCCTACTCGGTTGAGTAGGACCCGCATTTATTTTCTCCTACTCGTTTGAGTAGGACTTGCGTGTGTGCGTTTTACTGCTTTATTTCTCCCGCCCACGCATTTGCGCCGGGACTCGCAATTTACTGCTTTCTTCAGTCCTACTCGTTTGGGTAGGACTTGCAATTTTCTGCTTTCTTCAGTCCTACTCGTTTGGGTAGGACTTGCAATTTACAGCTTTATTTTCCTGCTTTCATTTACTGCTTTCTTTCCTGCTTTCTTTATTGCTTTCCTCGCAAGCCGTCCCCATTCCGATGAGTGGCTAACCGTTCTTAGCCCTCGGCATCGAAGAGCATTGGGACAGATAAAATAGCTTAAAATAACTAAAGGTCTAATCTTTCTAATTAATTAATAGCACTTAAGGTTTGCCCGGGGTTAACGACGCGTAGGACCACATATCGATGTGTGGGCCCTATTTCCGTTTTCCATACGCTCGCCGAGAGGCCGTGCGTATGGACAGATCACCCCTTGGCAAAGAGAGTTCCGCACTAACCCTCGAGAGAGGAGGCGCGCCAACTCTACCGGATTGGGTTCCCCACCCAATAGCGGGGTTCTTAGCGTAATGCGGGCGTTAAGAGGAATCCTTCGTCGGACTAACGTTCGGTCGAATAGTCTTAGCGTTCAGGTGAGCGATAGTCCTAGAGCTAGGTGAGCTCATTTTAGTGGAACCTCCACGGCCAAGTCTCCGCCTTAATTAATTAGAAATTTAGGAGCTCTTTTTATTTAAAGTTTATTTTAGTTCAATTGTTTTTTCGGTGCCATCGAGCTAAGCTCTTCATCGGCACCACCTTCTTGCTTTCTTTTATGCTTTCTTTTTCTTTCTGCCATTTTCTGCTTTTTATTATATAAAAATACCCGACAAATATTATCGGTAAAATAATAGTCCCCTCCAGGGAAGAGTAGAAATAATCGAACCGGACCCGAGAACAATACGACCTCGATATTCCACCCGGAATATCCTGTACTACTCACGATAGGTGCACTTGCCTCCTTTCGTTAAAACTCGATTTCTAAACCTTTTTTTTATATCCAAAATAAATAAATAAATACGCGCGACCCGTTTTCTTAAATAAATTCACTTCCGCCTTTTTTCTCAAATAAAACCGCCGGGTCGCCGCGTGACCACAAATAATTTTGGAGTTTTAACCTGCACCACTCCCAATGCTTTCCGAAATCTAGGACGCACATGCAAAGCATGTCCTCCATAGTCCTATTGACCCTCTCGGTCTGACCATCGGTATGTGGATGAAAGGCCGTGCTGAAACTTAGCTTAGTTCCCAACATACCATGCACCAACCTCAAATCCTTCGACGTAAAGAGTCCATCTCGGTCACTAACAATACTGCAGGGCACACCACGCAGTCGTACAACATTCTCCACGTGGAGTTTGGCTAACGTTTCCACCGGATCTTCCTTCTTGTTTGGAATAAAGTGTGGCATCTTTGTCAACCTATCTACGACCACCCAAATGGCGTCGTTTCCCTTCTGTGACTTCGGCAAACCATGCACAAAATCCATAGTTATGTCATCAAATTTCCATTCTAGGATAGGTATGGGTTTCAAGAAACCTCCGGGCTTCTGGCATTATGCCTTCACCAATGCACAAGTATGGAACTTGGCCACATATAGTGCTACATCCTTCTTAAAACCCGGCCACCAGAATAATTTCGTCATGTCCCTATACATCTTCTTGCTTCCCGGGTGGATTGAGTACTTGGTATGATGAGCCTCATACATCAATTCCTCCCGAAGATTATCCGCACTAGGAACGCGTAGGCGACCGTCCTTCCTTAGAAAACCATCCTCAACAGCAAACTGGGAATTTGACGCATCCAATGATTCATCCAAGATCTACTTCATGTTGTTACCCTGAATCAAAGCCCGCCGAACTCTATCAGCTATGTCACACTGCACCTCTGTCCAAAATAGTTTTGCCTCAGCACTAGACTGCTTGTCGACACAAGATATCTCCAAAGCCTCCAACTCATGGACCAATCTCTCATCATGTACCGATAACCAGTTGTCCTGTGCGGGAATCTTATGACTCAACGCATCTGCCACTGCATTTCCCTTCCCAGGCACATAATTTATCTTGAAGGTGTAGTCCCCTAAGAACTCCATCCACCTCCGCTGCCTCATGTTCAGATCCTTTTGGTCCAACAGGTACTTCAAGATCTTATGATCGGTGTAAATATCGACCTTCATACCGTACAGGTAGTGCCTCCAAAGCTTTAAAGAAAATATCACGGTCGCTAAGTCCAAGTCGTGAACCGGATAATTTCTCTCGTGAGCCTTCAATTATCGTGATGCATAGGCTATCACTCTCCCATGCTGTAACAGAACACTGCCCAAACCACTTCCCGAAGCATCCCTATAGATCTCGAACCCTTTGGTTCCACTTGGCGAACATAAAATATGCGTTGTGGTCAACCTCCTCTTCAACTCCTCAAAAGCCTGTTCGCACTCCGGAGACCACAAAAACTTCTGATCCTTCCTTGTCAACATCGTGAGTGGAAGTGCTATCCGCGAAAAGTTTTCTACGAAGCGCGTTTAGTAGCCAGTAAGCCCCAGAAAACTCCGGACCTCTGCCACTGTAGTCAAAGAAGGCCACCCTCGTATCGCCACTATCTTCGCCGGATCCACAGCTATCCCATCTCCACTAACAACATGACCAAGGAACGCTATCGAGGATAACCAAAATTCACACTTGGAGAACTTAGCATACAACTGATTTTTTCTCAACGTCCCCAACACCATATGTAGATGATTGTAGTGGTCCTCCTCACACCGCGAGTACACCAGGATATCATCGATAAATACTATCACGAAACGATCCAGGTACTCTCTGAACGTCCTATTCATAAGATCCATAAATACGGATGGCGCATTCGTTAACCCAAATGACATGATCGTGAACTCATAATGCCCAAACCGCATACTGAATGCTGTCTTTGGGATGTTCCACTCCCTTATCCTCAACTGGTAGTAACCGGACTTCAGATCTAACTTCGAATATACCGTTGACCCAAACAACTGATCAAATAGATCATCAATCCTCGGAATCAGATACTTATTCTTTTCTGTAAGCTTGTTCAATTCCCGGAAGTCGATACAAAGCCGCAAGCTCCCATCTTTCTTCTTAACAAAGAGAACTGGTGCGCTCCAAGGCGACGAACTTGGACGCACATAACCTTGCTCTAGCAACTATTGCAGTGGCACATTCAATTACGCCATCTCTCACAACGCTATCCGATATGGAGAGCGTGACACCGGTTTGGCACCCGGTACCAGCTCAATGGTAAAATCAATCTCTCGCTGAGGAGGGGCTCCTGGGAGATCATCTGGGAACACTTCGGGATACTCGAACACAACTGGTATATTGTCAAGATTTGGCTTAGGCGTCGAAGTCTGCACTAGAGTGACAAACAGCTCTGCCCCAGACCGAACTGCCTTGAACACCTGAAGGGTTGACATCAAAATCTTACCCGCCCCCTTCATGCCCGTAAAAGTAGTTTCCCGATCAGTGTTCAGATCCAACTTAACTTCCTTACGGTTGCAATCAATGCATGCACCCTGCTCCAAGAGCCAATCCATACCGAATATTACGTCGTACTCTGCCAACGGCAAAAGCAATGCTCGTAAATCAAACTCCTGGTCTCCAATCTGAATCTTCACAACGCAGACCCTATACGCATGCATTGAGCACCCATTGGGCAACAACACATCCAACTTGTCTTTTGCCATCGAGGACGGAACCCCGATGCGTGATATGAATTTTTTGGACAAGAAGGAATGTGATGCTCCCGTATCAAACAGGGCTCTTGCCGGAAACTCAAATATCAACACAAAGCCTAGCACCAACAAAAGTAAGCTAACAAATACGAAGGTAAAAACTATAAAAGTTAAACCACTGTAATTTAACTCATACTTGTCACCACGTCCGCTTGCTTTATGGCCTCTTGCAGGCCATGGTTGTAGTCTCTAGGCTGGGCTGGAGCATGGCGCGATGTGGTTGACTCCACCGCCTTCCCTTTCTCCTCATAAGTCACTCCTGGCTTCCTCTCGGACTTTGAACTTCCGCTCCAACACTCACGAGCAAAATGCCCCGTCTTCCCACAGTTGTAGAAAGCTCCTGGGACTCGACTTGTAGTTTCCCCCGACGCACCAGCCGAAGGGGCTGAGTTCAAAGTCTTCTGCTTCTTGTTCCGCCTGCGGAAACTTGACTTGGCATTGGTCACCTTGAACTCGGACTTCTTTTCTCCTGGGTCATTTTTCTCTTGAACTTTCTTAACGACCTTCTCCAACGAACGGGCCGAATTGACCAAGGCTAGGAAGCCTTGCGCCTTAGGCCCAGCAAGAAGTAACTGTAGGTCGCCGCGTAGACCCTTATAGAATCGGTTGGTCCTCCTCTCTTCTTCCATAAACGTAGCACCAGCATAACGACCCAACCGTGTGAACTCATGAAGATACTCGTCCACGCTTCTGGCTCCCTGAGTTAACCCAAGAAATTGGTTCTCCATCTCTAGCATCTGAGCAGAGGGTACAAATCTGGCTAGAAACAATCTTGAAAATTCTGAAAGTCCACCTAGTGTCGGCTATGTGCACCTATGGGGGGGGGGAATAGGTGACGTGTAGCGGTTTTGCGGAACTTACGAATGTACCTGCACAATAAAAATAAAAAGCACAGCACACAGAATACACAGGCAATTTATAGTGGTTCCCTGACTTGGGTACATCCACTTTCCCCCTTCGACCTATCTCCCAATACGGGACGACTCGGTCTCTTCTCCAACAGGATTGAAATCCAATCCCTGCACTATCGGAAGGAACCCTTCCACACGTGAGAGTCAACACTCCCACAAAACGGGTTGCACCCAACCCTTACAACACGGAACAATCGTTCCTTTACAACAAAAGTAAATATAGAATGTACACGAGATACAAACTTTATTTGGAGACTATGGTGTTCCTCTTCGTTCGACGACGTGTTCGTGAAGTCAACGAAGAGTCTACAACCTTGGTCTCTCTTGGAGAGGATCTCCCCGGAACCGGCGGCGGCAACACGAGCGGCGGCTAGCTTCGGGATCAGCGGCTATGATGATGAGCGGCTGCTGAAAATAGAGATCCAATCTTCGTTGCGAAGCAAGCTAGGTCTATCAATGGTCACTCTAGGATCAGTCGTCTCGATCGATTCGGACGGGGGAGTTTTTCCCGGTCAACAAATCGAGAGACAAGAGATCTCTGGATAGAGACGTGAGACTCAGAGCTTTGCTAAGCTTCTGTCGCCGGAGATCGGGAAGAGAAGCGATCAATAGCGGCGACCAACTTATCGCGAGCGGTGGCGGCGGCGACGGAGCGGAAGCGGGGATCTAGGGTTTGTCCGTGCTCGCGTATGTCTGGTTTTCTTCGCTCAATCACTGTTCAAAAATACCCATGTATTTATACATTGAAGACCCATACAATATGACCCTTGTGGGTCCCACAAGTAGAAACCCGAAATCCGGTTCAAACTAGTCCAGCGGCAGAATCCGGTCCAGCAGCATCCAGAGGAAACGACAAGTAAAATTCGTCGAGAATCGTTGGTGATTCTCGACGAATCGGCGAGAATCAGTTAACGATTCTCGACGATTCGTCGAGAATCACTAGTGATTCTCGACGATTCCCTTATTGATTCTCAACGATTTTCACTTGGTATTCATGACCTGCTCAGCGACGGGTTCGGCGAGAATCATTAGTGATTCTCGCCGAATCTCACTTGGCACCATTTTAAGGTAGCCGGAATGAGTCGGCGAGAATCACTAATGATTCTCGACGATTCGGCGAGAATCACTAGTGATTCTCGCCGAATCGGCGAGAATCACTTGGTGATTCTCGTCGACTTTTACTTAGACGGATTTCCGTCATTCCACTCAAGAGCTGCTCCTTGACCCATCCTTGCTCCTTGTCTTCTCTTGCATAAACATGGCCCTGTACTTGAAAGTAAGTGCACTCCAATAGAGAGAGTACACGTAGGCCAACACACTGATCTGCTCAACGAGGGATTACGTCGTGCAGACCCGTGTATATTGACCTACTGCACCCTGACATTGGTGTGGACTTAGCGTGGAAGAGCTGCAAGCACAACTTAAGATGTTTCATCAAATACATTGTGAATTCATCTTAGCTTGACAGGTGGCTTCCTCAAATCCAGGTAATTGTGGATACAATACCCAACAATCTCCCCCTATTTGACGAAGCCAAAACCCTACTAGCTAAGATGAATAACACCTATCAAATAATAAACATAGCATTCAGAAATTAAACATGCAGCACAAGAGAATATATGCAACCAGATCAGGACTTGAGTCATTCACAAATTCAAATATATATGCCAATATATATATATACACATATAATCTCAGAATTGTTCATATGATAACAATAAACATTAAATGTTCTTAAGACAAAGTGACAAGCTATAAGTTATTGACTATTTTTCCTTAGCTAAGTCACCCTTAAGATTTTGAGCCAAGTACTTCTTGCTTTGCCTCTCCATGTATTCTTTGGGCTTCGGGTAATACCTAGGAGGAGGAACTTTATCTGCATCCTTGTTGTTTCTGAAAAAGATGTTGCGTTTCGCTTCAAACGTTTTGTGCGTTTCCCACTCATACTGGCTATATACTTCGTTTCGATTGATCTCTCCTCTTTCTTGCAGCCAGAAGGTGTCTAAGATGATGTTCCTTGAAACTGGACTCCATTTTTCGTTTCGTACGTCCTCCTCACTCATTATGATCCTCTTTTCAGCTGGTGTCTCCTTGGAGGTCCCTTCCTGAGCTTTTCTCTTGGCCTTGGCTTTTGCTAGGGCCTCTTGATCAAACATGCTCCTCAGTTTAGCTTTGGAGAGAGCCCTAGCATCAGCTTCACTTATGGGAACATCTGCTGCACTTGCACTTATTCCCTCAGCAGCCATAGATGTCTCAGGAGGATGAATATCTACAGGATTTTCAGCCAAGGGGATGCCTAACGCCTGGTGGAGCATCCACCGGCAGCTGTCATAGACGTACTTGTTTGACTGTTCGAAGTTTTTGATCATGACTTCTCGGAGCTCAGCCATCTTAGCTATGTATTCCTTCTCCCCCTTTTTGGCTTCTACAGCTATGAAGTTGGCATAGGAATGTAGGGAGTCATCAATATGCTTCGTGGTCTTGGAGAATTCAGAGACCAAGGCCTGCTGATTGGCGTTGAGAGTGACCATATTACCGTCAAAATTTTGAATGTTGTTGGCGACAACATGTGCATTCTGATTTACGACAGCAAGAGTATCAGTGTTCTTTTTTAATCCGGCCATAAGGAGTGTGACAGCTTCGCCGGCCGCGGTATACTTTTCTTCAAATTTCTTGTCCATCACGTCAAGTTTATGATTGATCTCCACCATATTCTTGAGCATCAGATTTTCAGAAGTCTTAATCCTTTTCAGCAGTTTATTCTGAGCGTTAGCAAAGGAGTCTTTGAGTTCATTCACAATTCCCTGAATGACATTTACTGTGTGAGTGGCTAGCTCATCTCATAATGGAAGAGCCGGAGGCACTTGTGGACCTTGCCCTTCAGCAGACGCATCTGTAGAGCTGGATACAAGCACAGTCTCTAATGGAGGAATGCTGGCGGCCTCGGTAGATTTATCTGACTCCCCCTCCACTGGTGCATCCTTGTCCGATGGAGGTTCAACAAGATCTGGAGCCTCCAATACTTCATGTTCCTCATTCCCATCTTCCTCTCTGTCATCATCCAAGAAATCATCTATATCAGCAGCCTCATCCAATTCTTTGTCAGCAGTCTCCAGTATAGTGTCACTTTCTGCTTGAATTTCGGCCACAGCATCCCTGGCCACCTGGGAGATTGCAGATACTACATCAGTATGCGGGGGTAGAGGCTCCCCCTCGATTCCTGCAGTCAAGGTATCCGGAATTTCACCGGGGGTGACTGCTGGAGATACTCCATGTTGCTCTTCCACTGCAGTCTGCCCAATACGCCTCTCCCATCGATCAAACACACTTGTGTCCATCTTCTTCAAGTAGTGGAGAGGGACACCTTTGCTCATGTCAAACTTGTCTCCATTTAGCTGGTTTAGATATAGACTTATGATGCGGCCAAAACTCGGAGTGCCCAAGGTGTCCTTGATCTTCTCGAACAGCAATTCCCCCCAGTTAAACCTCTTACGGCAGACGACAGCTATCAGGATCTTGAACATATCCCCTGAGATATGGTCATGAGAGCCCGGCTTGCAGATGAGCACCTTTCCAATAATATCAGACAGGAGCTTCCCTTCTTCATTCATATCCTTTCTCTTTATTGACCGATTTCCTCGTGGGAGACCGCAGAATAGGAGAGTTATGGTTTTGTCCTCGTCCTCCAGATAGTCCTCATGCTCCGAGCTAGAAAGCTGCAGGTAGCGAGTCAGCTTGCTGGCAGACAGCTTGACCTTTGCCCCAGCCACCTTGCTTTTGATTAGTGAGTCGCCATTTCGGAGTCTTGCGGTGGCGAAGAACTTCAGTACTTCTTTGTCCAGGATTTTGCAAGGGTGCTCCAGGACGAATGTTAGCCCAGCCTCTTCCAGCATCAGAATGATGTTGCGAAATTCGTCCGAGGCGTGAGAAAACTCAGTTCGAACCAGCTCGCAACCAGAGACCAACCCAGCAGTTGTTCTTGGAGCCATTGCAGATCTAGGGAGAGAAGCCCTCTTCTACGCTTAATAAAAAAAATCAAAAAGGAAGTGATACAAGTGATCAAGTCCAAGTGCGGGTGAGGGGATACCTAGCGATGTAGACGGTGAGTTAGTTCGAGTGGAGAAGAATCGAAACTTGAAGAGTTCGTTGGTGAAAGCTTCGGCGGGATTCTTGCGGGAGACCTTTGATGGAGACGGATTTGGCGAGCTTGCCAGCAGGAGTCGGCGAGTTGTCCTCCGGTAAGTTTCCCTTGCGGCGGTTAGTTTCCCCTCGGCGAGTGTCCAGCGGAGGAGAGTCGGCGAGGTTTGGCGTGCTTCCGCGAGTCGGTGAGAATGGGAAGAGTCGGCGTGATTCGACGGGATGTGGCGTAGGCGGTGCGACGAGCTTCCTGCGGGTCCGACGGAAGAAACCTTGTGACTTGGCGTGATTTCTGCGAAGGTCGGCGGGATTTGTGTGGCTTGCTCCTTCGGCGGGATACTTAAGGAAGTTGAACGGTCGGCGAGCTCCTTTGGCGGGATTCGGCGGGATTCTTCGTATATAAAGGGTCGGCGGGATTTGTCTAAGTCGAAATTGAATGGTTTCTTAACTAGGAATTTTCACGTTAGGAAGCATTGCGGCATTTTCGAATTCTTCTGATGTCAAGTCAAAATAAGAACGATAAATACATATTTATTGTAAAGACAATCTATTTGGATTTGAGCGAGGCTTCTCCAAACACTTCTTGATGTCAATTGTGAGTTGTCGAGATTCACAATGACATATCTTCGTTAACTTTTTATTGATGTATAAAGGGTTGCATGTATCGAGTTAACCTATCCTCAGATGTGCATACATGCACTAATATACAAAGATGTATTTGTATATAAGGATATATATATATATATATATAGGTAATTGTCAATTGAAAACGACTCAAGTCTTGAAACTGATCATGAGTACCTGGGATTTTGAGAGTCATCGTTTTAGTCCCTCAGGTAGAACATATCAGAAGCTCAATGTGAGTATGCTCAAATTGATATCACATCTGTTATTGCAGACGATTGTTCCAATTTAGTCTTGAGCCACCTACTGTCTAGTTCCCATCATATTCACGGGAACCTAGATTACCCTGCAAGAAAGAATTACTTTACCTTAGGAACCCAAATCATATTGGGTCCTAGGTTCCTGTTAGCATAAGCACGCAACTGCCTTCCTTCAGAAAACCTGTCTGGAAGACTACCTCTGTCCCGAGAATGTGGATAAGCCCTTGCCGTGGGCACAGAGGGGTTGTGCCAACAATCGATGGCAAAGTGCCCCACTTTGCTGCAGCACCAACATGGGTGAATGTTGTATCGCCGTTTCCGACCTGATCTAGTGACTGATGTAGTCACGGTCCTAGGTCTAAACGGGATAGGGCATGATCTTATCACAAAAATTCCTCTTCCATCGTGACACGTGGAAGGGTGGAAAGAGTGCATGTTGTGAGCGTTATGAGGCCGGGAAGGTGGTGCCATTCTTTCAGCCATCTCCCTTACTGAGGCCCCATGGAGACTGACATCATGACTTCTATCCTCTCTATCCCGTGTCCTCGAGTGGTGAGAAGTCTTCTGTGAGCTGGGACATGCAGATCCACACTGTGTTGAGGCAGTGCCAGTGAATACAAAGGGCTCAGAAGGAGCCTTAGGTATTCTCTCGTGGGTGGCCACGCCGGCCCTTGCACTCCGGGTGTCTCCACATGGGGACAGATCACCCTTGCAGTGACCACGACTATGCCTGTGGTCATACCTGAAGGCATGATAAGTTGCCTTCCTGCTTGGAGTGGGGGGTCGGAATACCGTTTCCCCATTTCTCCATGAATTGATAATCCGGGAGATCCACCCATTTTCTTGCTTTCTCTTAATGGCATCAACCTTGGAGAAGTTTGATACTATTCTTTTCTCATTCTCCAGACTACTCTCTAGAGCTGATATCTTAGAGTCCTTGGCCTTGTTGGACGCCAATTGGAGAACCAACAAGACCTTCAGTCGAGCAATCTCTTGAGCTTGCTCCTCAGCAAGTAGGTTGCTTGACTGAAGGGCTCTCTTCAGGGAATCAGCATTTTCTGAAGGAGGGCAGTTCATGTCTTCAGAAATTTCAAGAGTTACGGGGCAGGATGAAGAAGTTACCTGCTCTTCTGTGTTATTGTCATTAGATCCAGTGACTATTGTTTCATCCACATCAGAGCTGCTTTCCTCACTCTCCTCTTCAGTCTCTGACACGGACACTGGAGCTCTGATGCAGTCCGAGGGATCCTTGCCTTCATCTTCAGAAGTGAGGACCCCCGCATACGCTTCATCCTCTGATTGACAGCATATTCCAGCTTTCTCTGACCCCCCCATCAGCTCTGAGATCATCATCCACAGAGATTTAGCCGTTCTACATTTTTCCAATCTAGAGCGAGAGGCTCCAGACCAGATATCCATGATAATTGGACGAATCCTCTCGTCCAAGTGAAATAGTGATAGTTCCGTCTCTGACTTCTCAGCAATGCCCATGGGCACTTGGATCCCAGAGTCGGAGGTCTTCATTGGAATAAACGGATCCTCTTCCAGGATGAAGGATGCTCGAGGATCGATAGCATCAAGGTGAAATGACACTCTCATTCTCCAGATGGGATAATAATCCTTTGTGCATGCAGGGAGTTTGAGTGGCGGTATCTCATAATCCAGCTCCATGCTTCTGACACTAGTGGCAGGATTCTACTCAAGGTGTTAACCTTTTTGATGAGTAACCTCCCTCTGATACCACTTGAAAGTCCACCTAGTGTCGGCTATGTGCACCTATGGGGGGGGGGGGGGAATAGGTGACGTTTAGTAGTTTTGCGGAACTTACGAATGTATCTGCACAATAAAAATAAAAAGCACAGCACACAGAATACACAGGCAATTTATAGTGGTTCCCCGACTTGGGTACATCCACTTTCCCCCTTCGACCTATCTCCCAACACGGGACGACTCGGTCTCTTCTCCAACAGGATTGAAATCCAATCCCTGCACTATCGGAAGGAACCCTTCCACACGTGAGAGTCAACACTCCCACAAAACGGGTTGCACCCAACCCTTACAACACGGAACAATCGTTCCTTTACAACAAAAGTAAATATAGAATGTACACGAGATACAAACTTCGTTTGGAGACTACGGTGTTCCTCTTCGTTCGACGACGTGTTCGTGAAGTCAACGAAGAGTCCACAACCTTGGTCTCTCTTGGAGAGGATCTCCCCGGAACCGGCGGCGGCAACACGAGCGGCGGCTAGCTTCGGGATCGGCGGCTATGATGATGAGCGGCTGCTGAAAATAGAGATCCAATCTTCGTTGCGAAGCATGCTAGGTCTACCAACGGTCACTCTAGGATCAGTCATCTTGATCGATTCGGACGGGGGAGTTTTTCCCGGTCCACAAATCGAGAGACAAGAGATCTCCGGATAGACACGTGAGACTCAGAGCTTTGCTAAGCTTCTGTCGCCGGAGATCGGGAAGAGAAGCGATCAACAGCGGCGACCAACTTATCGCGAGCGGTGGCGGCGGCGACGGAGCGGAAGCGGGGATCTAGGGTTTGTCCGTGCTCGCGTATGTCTGGTTTTCTTCGCTCAATCACTGTTCAAAAATACCCATGTATTTATACATTGAAGACCCATACAATATGACCGTTGTGGGTCCCACAAGTAGAAACCCGAAATCCGGTTCAAACTAGTCCAGCGGCAGAATCCGGTCCAGCAGCATCCAGAGGAAACGACAAGTAAAATTCATCGAGAATCGTTGGTCATTCTCGACGAATCGGCGAGAATCAGTTAACGATTCTCGACGATTCGTCGAGAATCACTAGTGATTCTCGACGATTCCCTTTTTGATTCTCAACGATTTTCACTTCTTATTCATGACCTGCTCAGCGACGGGTTTGGCGAGAATCATTAGTGATTCTCGCCGAATCTCACTTGGCACCATTTTAAGGTAGCCGGAAGGAGTCGGCGAGAATCACTAATGATTCTCGACGATTCGGCGAGAATCACTAGTGATTCTCGCCGAATCGGCGAGAATCACTTGGTGATTCTCGTCGACTTTTACTTAGACGGATTTCCGTCATTCCACTCAAGAGCTGCTCCTTGACCCATCCTTGCTCCTTGTCTTCTCTTGCATAAACATGACCCTGTACTTGAAAGTAAGTGCACTCCAATAGAGAGAGTACACGTAGGCCAACACACTGATCTGCTCAACGAGGGATTACGTCGTGCAGACCCGTGTATATTGACCTACTGCACCCTGACATTGGTGTGCACTTAGCGTGGAAGAGCTGCAAGCACAACTTAAGATGTTTCATCAAATACATTGTGAATTCATCTTAGCTTGACAGGTGGCTTCCTCAAATCTAGGTAATTGTGGATACAATACCCAACAAATTCCTCCATCGGAACATCAGCAAGTTGCCTTCCCACTAAGAGATGAAACTCCAACTCATCCCACCACAGCCTCGCTTCACCCACCAAAAGAAAAGTCGCTATGGTGGTCTTCTGCCACTCCTCATTTAATGTGGCTGTCAAGACCCTCTTCATAGAAGTGAGCCAGTCCTCAGCTTGAGCTGGCGTTCCAACCCCATCGAACCTCGGACGATTAAAGCCCATTACATGCTTTAACTGCTTCTCCATAGCTCTCCTCGGCTCTACCAGATCGACTAATGCGTGCTCCACCACTCTCGGGTCTACAGCCCTAACCGGTTCTTGCTCATTCGCAGGAGGTGCGCTATGCATTTGCCCTGCAGGTTGGGAATTTATCATTGCAAATACGGCTTCAGTTACAATCCTGATGGTTTCCGCTGAAGGAGGTGTTGTAAGCACGTCCATTGGTGCTCTACTTTCCGCTGATTGCAGACGCTCTGACTGACCAACACCTCTCCTAGCTGCCTATAGTAGCAAAGACACACGATTAGATGACAAATAAATTGCTAAAAGTAATCATTGGAACACTCAGATTCCACAAAACAAGTGTGTTTTCATTCCTATGTGGACATACATGGGATCTTTTTGATGTTATAACGATGACGCACACATGTGCTCACCACCCCTTAAAAGAATTCGCCCATGAATTCATTTAAGCCTGACCGTAACCAGAAGTCTGATACCAAATTGTAACACCCCCATCCGTCGCATGGCATATAACAGAAGGTTCAGCTGGAACCCGACGCCATATACCACAGACAGTCGGAAGTGTTACATAAGAATATTCAAACTATCCAATTAAGACTACACGTCCTACACAGAGCATTCTAGCGGAAGCTTTTAAAGTTGAAAGTGTAACATCCCATTTTCAACTGGACTCCTAGGAGTTGTCTTGTCTATGACTAGGTCATGACAAACCCTAGGAAGCCAGAAATGGGCCAAGGGATAGGAGACAATGTGTGGAAATCATCATGGTCTGCAAATAGTAGAACTTTGAACAATGGTTTAGGATGACCATGGGGCTACACCTTGACCCCAAGACCCTACCACAACACCCCCTAATACCTTGGGAGGCCCATTAGATCCATAAGGACCCACTGGGGTCAATCAAAGAGACTCAGTTGACCAAAGTCAACCCTAACCCTAAATGGGTCAAACTAGCCTACTTAGGGTCAATTGACCTACCCCTAGCCTAGAAGACCCCACCTATGCCCTCCTAACCCTAAAGTGAAGTCAAGGGGTCACTAAGGACACATTAGGGTCAGCCCTAGAGGCCAAGTTGACCCAAGTCAACTCAAGCTCCTAATCTGGTCAAAGTACCCTTACCAAGGGTATGTGACCTCCAAAGTGCAAGGTAACCCTACATAACCCTTCCTAGACCTTAGGGTAGGCCAATGGGTCACCAAGGACCCATTGTAATGCCCCGAAACTCAAAGGAGCAAAGGGGGACATTTTGGGCCAGTTTGGGTTCTGGCAGAAGGCACACGGCCTGGGACACGGGCGTGTCCCAGGGCGTGTCAAGCGTGTGTCGACACTTAGCCGCGAAGTCGTCGAGTTATACTCAACGATTCATCGAGAATGGGCACACGGCCTGCGACACGGGCGTGTCGCAGGGCGTGTCGACCCGTGTCGACACTTAGCCGTGAAGTCGTCGAGTTATACTCGACGATTCGTAGAGAATGGGCACACGGCCTGCGACACGGGCGTGTCGCAGGGCGTGTCGACCCGTGTCGACGATCATCCCGGGAGTCGTCGAGATTCACTCGACGATCGTCGAGACAAGGAACACGGCCTAGGACACGGGCGTGTCCAAGGCCGTGTCATCAAGTCGTCGATCTTCCCTCGACGAAATGTCCCGTGTACACGGCCTGGGGTCCAGGCGTGTCAAGGTGACACGGGCAAGGACACGGGCGTGTCCTAGGACCCGTGCAGTGCTCGGGTTGAAAACGGGGGAAAAATCATGGGGTACACGGCCGGCGACACGGCCGTGTCAGCTGGAACACGGGCGTGTCAGCTCGAACACGGGCGTGTTCGATACCCGTGTGAGGGTCCAGGAGATTCGATTTTGACGGCGAATGCGACACACGGCCCTGGACACGGGCGTGTGCCAGGCCGTGTTCGGTCCAGATTGGGCATTTCAGCCCCGAATCAAAACCGTTCGTTTCCTTGATTGAAGATCTAACGGCTGGGGTTGGTTCCTGAGAGGATATACCCGGGTTTGACTTAGAAAATCCATCACTTTCTTACCTTTTTCATCTCTCCAAACCCTTGGAGAAAGAGGAGAGCCCTTGGAGGAAGAAGAGCTAGATCCGCCATTGGAGGAGCTTCGGAGCTCCGAATCGCAAGCCGACTCCGGATCCACGGAGGCAACGCAAGTGCGGTGATTTCTATCCAATTACTTTTCGATGGCGCCAAAGAGGAACTCAAGGGTAACGATCCTCATCTTGAGCATGAATCGCTCCTTTTCTTAGCATAGGAAGCCCTCTCTCGCGAGTTTGCGGAGAGTTGGAGGCGTTCCTTCGGGTAGATATGTAAAGTCCCCGTTGTTTAGAGTCCGTATGCGAGAATGGACGTAGGCATTTTGTGTGAAGCCTACCTGGACATGTTAGTCTGGATCGGTGATGTTGCATTGCATAAGGCCGGAGAAGACTCCGTGCTATTGGGTGTTTTTCGGGTTTTCTACGCGGTAGATTGCAGCAGGGAGCCTTGGGGACTAACCCAAAGGTGCACCCGGAAAACTGGGCGGATACGAGATCTCGCCAACTTGGTGGCCTGAGAGCTAACTCGAACATAACTGGGTTATGTGTCTTGCGGTAGAATGGGACTCGGTGGAAGTTTGACCCGCGCAAATGGCTTAAATTGTCGTTGCGATGTGAGCACGGGTTAGATAGAATCGTACCCGCTTTATGTCGTTCGGTTAGAGAGACCTAAGGTTACGTGGCACTCGCCGTTGGCATAGATGGGAGTCTTCGGCGGTCAATGGCTTAAACTGTCGTGACCCAGGCCAGGAAGACGAATTGCTCATAGGAATGGCCGTCTAAGTAGCGGTGGTGAGTCCGGAATGTTAATGGCTTTAATTGACATGACATCGACCGGTTCACCGAGAATGTGCCCTGAGTGCACGGGACGTGTGGCCGTACGAGCCAACGTCTGTGATGAAATGGCTATGGTTATATGCATTGCTCGCTTGTGCTAATGAAATGCAGGGAAGGAGCATCGCCGCCCCGAGTTGGGGGCGAGATCGTTATAATTTGGTCAGCATTGCTGACCGTTGCCTTGTTTGCCACCGTGCGGTGGTTTGTTGCTTGCAGGTGCAGCTGGACCAAGCGGTCAATAGCGGGCTAAAGCCCTTTTTGCGAAGCTGGCCCTCGAAGGCCCAAGTGGAAATGTTTTCTGTTTTATTCATGTATGACCGGCCTGCGTGCCGAGGTTTGTAAATCATGTATTATTCAAGTGAAACATTCTGTAAGGCCTTAAGGCCGATTTTGGGTATTTTGTATACATTCCTAATTATGTACTAGTGGACATTCGTGCTCCAATGCTGGGTTCTTATTTACAACTTATATAAAATGCTTCCGCTAGAATGCTCTGTGTAGGACGTTGAGATTGGTTGGATGGTTTCCATACATAACCACCCGGTCTGTCTGTGGTATATGGCGTCGGGACCCGGCCGGACCTACTGCTATATGCTATGCGACGGATAGGGGGTGTTATAATTTGGTATCAGACTACTGGTTTTGGTCGGGCTTAAACTGAATTCGTGGGCGAATTCTTTTTTTAAGGGGTGGTGAGCACATTGTGTGCGTCATCGTTATAATGGTAAAAGAACCCATGAATGTCCACTTAGGAATGAAAATAATCGTGTTTGAGGAACCTGCGTGTTCCTATAATTGTTGTTTGCAATTTTATGTGGTCGCTTAACGGTGTTTTGTACCACTAAAGGTGACCAGAAGTGGTGTTGGGCCATCAGAACGCCGAGTTTCTGAGGCTAGCAGTGCACCGGATGTTGCTCCTGCAACACCTCTGTCGGCTGAAAATATACGTTTGGTGGCTGAAGCGGTGTTGGTCGTGATTAATGCGCAGCCTGGAAGGCAAGCGCAGCAGCCCGCTCCCGTGATGGAGCAAGAACCTCTGCAAGAGGCTGAGCCGAGGAGGGTGGAGCAAGTGGTTGTAGAACCGATAGTGCCAAGGAGGGCCACTGAGAGGCAGTTGAAGCATGTAATGAGCTTTAACCCTCCGTTATTCTCGGGGTTGGGAACCCCACCTTAGGCTGAAGACTGGCTCTCTAGGGTGAAGAGAGTCATGACGGCGACGGAGACGGAGGAGTGGCAAATGACCACCATCGCTACGTTCCTGCTGGACGGTGAAGCAAGGATGTGGTGGGAAGGATTGGAGCTGCATCATTTGAGAGGTAGACAACTGATAGACGTTCCGATGGAAGAGTTCTCGGGATTGTTCTTAGCAAGATACCTCCCTTCTACTCAGAGGATTTCAATGGAGAATGAGTTCCTGAAGTTGGTGCAGGGTGAGAGGAGCGTGGATGAATATCTCCACGAGTTTACGCAGTTGAGTCGTTATGCTAGCTCTACCATCATGGATGAGGAGCGCAAGACTAATCGTTTTTATGAAGGCTTGAGGGATGAGCTGAGACTATTACTGTCGGGGCCGATGACGCAGGGTTTCTTAACCTTGGTCAATACTGCCCGGTCCTTGGAGAAGGACATGAAGAATGTACAAGCGAAGAAAGGCTTGGCTGATAAGAAATCTGAGTTCAGAGTGCCGACTACTTCAAAGTACGGCTATCGGAGGTCTTTCAAGAAGCATAGGACTTCGGGTCCAGCTCCTTCTGGTGCTTCTGGGGCGACTACGAGTCGGACCCCGGGCGCGTGTTTTACATGCGGAAAGACGGGGCACTTTGCCCGTGATTGTTGGAGCGGACGTCCTAAGTCCGAGAGGAGGCCGGGAGTCACTTATGAAGAGAAGGGAAAGGCGGTGGAGTCGACCGCATCCCATTATGCTCCGGCCCAACCAAGGGTCTACAATCTTGGCCAACAGGAGGCCATTAAACAAGCTGATGTGGTGACAGGTACGGTTTAATTTATAGCAAGTCAATTTCCTTTATATGCTTGTTATGCACATGTTACCTTACCACTACTTATTTAGGATTTGTTTTGATTTGTGAAAATCCGGCACGAGCACTCTTCGATACGGGAGCTTCACACTCCTTCTTGTCCGAAGGATTTATATTACGCATCGGGGTCCCTTCCTCGATGGCGAAGGATAAGTTGGATGTGTTGTTGCCCAATGGGTGTTCGATGCGAGCGGATAGGATCTGCGATGTTAAGATTCGTATTGGGGAGCAGGAGTTCGACCTGCGAGCGTCTTTACTTCCGTTAGTGGAGTTCGACGTCATATTTGGCATGGACTGGCTCTCGGAGCAGCAGGCCCATATAGATTGCGGTAGCAAGGAAGTCAAGCTGGGGGCAAGTCGTGAGACGACTTTTACGGGCTTAAAGGGGTCGACCAAGACGTTGATGTCTGCTCTTCAGGTGGTGAAGGCGGTTCGTGCCGGTGCAGAACTGTTCTTTACACTAGTGGAGGTTGCAAAGCCGAAGCCCGCTTTGGATTGTATTTCAGTGGTATCGGAATACCCTGATGTGTTCCCCGCAGATCTTCCTGGAGCCCCGCCTCAACGGGAGATAGATTTCACGATCGAGCTAGTGCCAGGTGCGAAGCCTGTGTCACGATCTTCGTATCGGCTAGCGCCTAAGGAAATGGCGGAGCTGAAAGTTCAACTGCAAGAGTTGTTGGAGCAAGGGTATGTGCGCCCGAGTTCTTCGCCTTGGAGCGCACCGGTCCTCTTTGTTAAGAAGAAGGACGGAAGCTTGAGGTTGTGTATTGATTATCGGGAGCTAAACAAGCTGACTGAGAAGAACAAGTACCCGATCCCTAGGATTGATGATCTCTTTGATCAGTTAGTCGGGTCGACGGTGTACTCGAAGTTAGATCTCAAGTCTGGGTACTATCAGCTGCGGATAAGGGAGAGTGATATCCCGAAGACAGCGTTTAGTACGAGATACGGGCATTATGAGTTTACGGTCATGCCGTTTGGGCTGACTAATGCGCCGTCAGTATTCATGGATTTGATGAACAGGACGTTCAGGGAGTACTTGGACCATTTCGTGATCATCTTCATCGACGATATTTTGGTGTACTCGCAAAGTGAGGAAGATCACTTCAGGCATCTTCATTTGGTGTTGGAGACGCTAAGGAGAAACCAGTTGTATGCCAAGTTCTCGAAGTGCGAGTTTTGGCTATCCTCAGTGGCGTTCCTCGGGCATATAGTGAGTGGAGAGGGTATTGTGGTGGATCCGGCGAAGATTGTTGCGATACGGGAGTGGCCTGAGCTTGCTACGGTAGTAGAAGTCTGGAGCTTTTTGGGGCTTGCCGGTTATTATAGGTGCTTCGTAGAGAACTTCTCGCGGATAGCGCTACCTCTCACTACTTTGACGAGGAAGGAGCATAAGTTCGTTTGGATGCCGAAGTGCGCGCGAGCTTTTGAGGAATTGAAGTGTCGGTTGACCACGGCGCCTGTGCTGAGTTCGCCATGTGGAACCGAAGGCTATGAGATATATAGCGATGCTTCGGGCAGCGGTTTAGGTTGTGTGCTACTGCAGCACGGAAGCGTGATAGCTTATGGCTCGAGACAGCTAAAAGTGCACGAGAGGAATTATCCGGTCCATGACTTGGAGTTAGCGGCCGTGATTTTTGCCTTGAAGCTGTGGAGACACTATTTGTACGGTGTGAAGATTGATATCTACACCGATCACAAGAGCCTAAAGTACCTGATAGATCAGAAGGATCTGAATATGCGGCAGCGTAGGTGGATGGAGTTCCTGGGGGACTATACATTCAAGATCCACTACGTGCATGGCAAAGGGAATGCGGTTGCGGATGCGTTGAGTCGCCGAGCCCCAGCTCAAGCCAATTGGCTATCGGTGCATGATGAGCGGTTGGTGTGGGAGTTGGAGGCGCTGGAGATTGTTTGTGTGGACAGACAAGGAAGTGCTGAAGCAGTTCTGAATTGGACTGAAGTCCAATATGACCTGGCTGATCGTATTCGGTAGGCTTTGGATATGGATGCTCATATGAAGCAGTTCATGTTAGAGGCTCTGGATGGGTCAAATTCCCAATTCGTCGTGGAGGACGGATTGCTTTGGAAAGACGGTCGTTTGTGCGTCCCAAGTGTGGGCAATTTACGGGTGGAGTTGTTGTACGAGGCGCACCATACCAAGTACTCAATTCACCCGGGGAGCACGAAGATGTACCGTGATATAAAGAAACTATTTTGGTGGCCGGGTTTGAAAAAGGATGTGGCGCTATACGTAGCGAAGTGCCAAACCTGCGCCTTGGTAAAGGCGGAGTGCCAAAAGCCGGGAGGATTCCTTAAGTCCTTGCCTATTCCGGAGTGGAAATTTGACGACATCTCTATGGATTTTGTGCACGGTTTTCCAAGGTCGCAAAAGGGGAACGACGCCATTTTGGTGATCGTGGATCGATTAACGAAGGTGTCGCATTTTATTCCGCATAGGAAGGATGATCCGGTGGAGAAGCTGGCAAAGCTATATGTGGATAACATAGTGCGGCTTCATGGTGTGCCCCGCAGCATCGTGAGTGACCGAGATGGGTGGTTCACGTCCAATGATTGGAGGCTGGTGCAGCAAATGTTGGGAACTAAGTTGAAGTTCAGCACAGCCTTCCATCCGCAAACAGATGGGCAGACCGAGAGGGTCAATAGAACCATGGAAGACATGCTTCGCATGTGTGTCTTGGATTTCGGAAAGCAATGGGAAGACCATCTTTATTTGGTGGAGTTCGCATACAACAACAGCTACCAAGCAAGTATTCAGATGGCGCCTTTCGAGGCCCTTTATGGTAGAAGATGTCGCACGCCGTTGTCTTGATTAGAAACGGGTGAGTCAAAGTTGTATAAGCGATCAGAAGTAGAGGGTGCTACTTCTTTGGTGAGAACCATTCGGGAGAGGTTGCTCATCGCTCAGGACCGGCAAGCAAAGTACTATAATGCCAAGCACAGGAACGTGGAGTTCGCTGTGGGCGATTATGTATACTTAAAGATCAAGCCATTCAAGGGTGTCTCGCGGGTGCGGCGATTGAAAAAGCTAAGCCCAAGATACCTTGGACCGTTCGAGGTTCTGGAGCGAGTTGGAGAAGCGGCCTATAGATTGAAGCTTTTAGTGGAGCTAAGTGGTTTACACGATGTATTCCATATTTCGGTGCTTCGGAAGGCGGTGCAAGAGCCTACGCAAGTGATCGCGGTCGATCAAGTGCCGGTGGAAAGTGGGCTAACGACAAAGGTCAAGCCCGTGCGGATTGAGGACTCGGAGGTCAAGCGGCTACGCAATAAAGAGATCAGGATGGTCAAAGTCCGGTGGGACAATTGCGGTCGTGAGGAGCTCTCTTGGGAGCGAGAGCAGACGATGCTTGACGAATATCCGGAGTTGTTCCGCTCAGGTACAAATTTTGTTTTTGTACATGTTTTTCCCTTTATGAAATTTCGTGGGCGAAATTCTTTTAAGAGGGGTAGAGTTGTAACGCCCCGAAACTCAAAGGAGCAAAGGGGGACGTTTTGGGCCAGTTTGGGTTCTGGCAGAAGGCACACGGCCTGGGACACGGGCGTGTCCCAGGGCGTGTGTCGACACTTAGCCGCGAAGTCGTCGAGTTATACTCGACGATTCGTCGAGAATGGGCACACGGCCTGCGACACGGGCGTGTCGCAGGGCGTGTCGACCCATGTCGACACTTAGCCGTGAAGTCGTCGAGTTATACTCGACGATTCGTCGAGAATGGGCACACGGCCTGCGACACGGGCGTGGCGCAGGGCGTGTCGACCCGTGTCGACGATCGTCCCGGGGAGTCGTCGAGATTCACTCGACGATCGTCGAGACAAGGAACACGGCCTAGGACACGGGCGTGTCCAAGGCCATGTCATCAAGTCGTCGATCTTCCCTCGACGAAATGTCCCGTGTACACGGCCTGGGGTCCAGGCGTGTCAAGGTGACACGGGCAAGGACACGGGCGTGTCCTAGGACCCGTGCAGTGCTCGGGTTGAAAACGGGGGAAAAATCATGGGGTACACGGCCGGCGACACGGCCGTGTCAGCTGGAACACGGGCGTGTCAGCTCGAACACGGGCGTGTTCGATACTCGTGTGAGGGTCCAGGAGATTCGATTTTGACGGCGAATGTGGCACACGGCCCTGGACACGGGCGTGTGCCAGGCCGTGTTCGGTCCAGATTGGGCATTTCAGCCCCGAATCAAAACCGTTCGTTTCCTTGATTGAAGATCTAACGGCTGGGGTTGGTTCCTGAGAGGATATACCCGGGTTTGACTTAGAAAATCCATCACTTTCTTACCTTTTTCATCTCTCCAAACCCTTGGAGAAAGAGGAGAGCCCTTGGAGGAAGAAGAGCTAGATCCGCCATTGGAGGAGCTTTGGAGCTCCGAATCGCAAGCCGACTCCGGATCCACGGAGGCAACGCAAGTGCGGTGATTTCTATCCGATTACTTTTCGATGGCGCCAAAGAGGAACTCAAGGGTAACGATCCTCATCTTGAGCATGAATCGCTCCTTTTCTTAGCATAGGAAGCCCGCTCTCGCGAGTTTGCGGAGAGTTGGAGGCGTTCCTTCGGGTAGATATGTAAAGTCCCCGTTGTTTAGAGTCTGTATGCGAGAACGGACGTAGGCATTTTGTGTGAAGCCTACCCGGACATGTTAGTCTGGATCGGTGATGTTGCATTGCATAAGGCCGGAGAAGACTCCGTGCTATTGGGTGTTTTTCGGGTTTTCTACGCGGTAGATTGCAGCAGGGAGCCTTGGGGACTAACCCAAAGGTGCACCCGGAAAACTGGGCGGATACGAGATCTTGCCAACTTGGTGGCCTGAGAGCCAACTCGAACATAACTGGGTTATGTGTCTTACGGTAGAATGGGACTCGGTGGAAGTTTGACCCGCGCAAATGGCTTAAATTGTCGTTGCGATGTGAGCACGGGTTAGATGGAACCGTACCCGCTTTATGTCGTTCGGTTAGAGAGACCTAAGGTTACGTGGCATTCGCCGTTGGCATAGATGGGAGTCTTCGGCGGTCAATGGCTTAAACTGTCGTGACCCAGGCCAGGAAGACAAATTGCTCATAGGAATGGCCGTCTAAGTAGCGGTGGTGAGTCCGGAATGTTAATGGCTTTAATTGACGTGACATCGACCGGTTCACCGAGAATGTGCCCTGAGTGCATGGGACGTGTGGCCGTACGAGTCAACGTCTGTGATGAAATGGCTATGGTTATATGCATTGCTCGCTTGTGCTAATGAAATGCAGGGAAGGAGCATCGCCGCCCCGAGTTGGGGGCGGGATCGTTATAATTTGGTCAGCATTGCTGACCGTTGCCTTGTTTGCCACCGTGCGGTGGTTTGTTGCTTGCAGGTACAGCTGGACCAAGCGGTCAATAGCGGGCTAAAGCCCTTTTTGCGAAGCTGGCCCTCGAAGGCCCAAGTGGAAATGTTTTCTGTTTTATTCATGTATGACCGGCCTGCGTGCCGAGGTTTGTAAATCATGTATTATTCAAATGAAACATTCTGTAAGGCCTTAAGGCCGATTTTGGGTATTTTGTATACATTCCTAATTATGTACTAGTGGACATTCGTGCTCTAATGCTGGGTTCTTATTTACAACTTATATAAACTGCTTCCGCTAGAATGCTCTGTGTAGGACGTTGAGATTGGTTGGATGGTTTCCATACGTAACCACCCGATCAGTCTGTGGTATATGGCGTCGGGCCCCGGCCGGACCTTCTGCTATATGCTATGCGACGGATAGGGGGTGTTACACCCATTGGGGTCAACTCAAATGGTCATGTTGACCCAAGTCAACTCTAGCCCTAAAATGGTCAAAGTGCCCTTACCAAGGGACATGTGACCCCCAAGATGCCCAACCAACCCTATTCAAGTCTTTCTAGACCTTAAGGGAGTCCAATGGGTCACCAAGGACCCAATGTGGTCAACCCAGATGATCAAATTGACCCAGGTCAACCATAACTTAAGCTAAGTCAAACCTAGCCCAAAAGGGCTAACCCAAGCCCAAGCCACTTCTTCCTTAGGGTCACCTCACTTTCATGATCATCATGACTAAGTGAGCTGCACATAGCCTATGTGGTTGACCAGTCAACAAGGGTGACTAGGAGAGAGAAGGGAGCTTCCCTCCATGTTAATGGTGGAGAGAGAAGATGGGGGAGAGGAAGGGGAGAGTGGAGCCGCCCAAAGGGAGACTAACAACCACCTTTAATGGCTGCAATCAACTCCTCTAGGGAAGAGGAGTTGATTTCAGACGTTTCCCGGCCACCAAGGGGTGGATTCAGCCACCCTCCACTCAACCCGAGCCACACCATAAATGGTGTTGATGGGCATTGAAGAACCAGCTGCCCCCTCCCCAATTGCCCATTTAAACATCATCAGTGGGCAGAGGGGAACATTTTCGAGCTTTTACATGGAGGATACAAGCCTTCTCACTATGCTCTTGCAGAAGCCGAGCGCCGCCTCCGTCAACTATGGCATCCCGCCGCTCCACCCACATTCAGGCCGCCAGGAAGGTCCTCCCCCTTTCCTTAACTCACGGGTAGATCATAGGTCTCCTTATGTTTAAGTTTCGGGCTCAATTGAGCCCGATCAAAACCAAGATTTTCATGGTTTTTGGCAAAAATTTATCCTGCTAGAACCACCGGAAAACACCTCTCCGGCGGCTGAGCCGCCGCCTGGCGATAGCCACCACCTCAACGGAGGTGGTGATGGCGGTGGCCGGCCGGGGAAGGGGCTGGATCGCCGGCGGCAGAGCTTGGAAATGGCACCAGGCAGGATGGATCCTGGTCGTTGGCTTAATGTAGAAGATGATAGGATTCCGTCGAATCTGCGCCAAGATTCGTGCTTCTCCTGATTCTAAACTATAGGATATTAAATGTTGATATTTTGTTTTATGTCACAGTTTTGATATTATTTGGTTTTAATTTTTACAAATACCTAGGCTCACCTGGTGGGAAAACCTCCAACATGAAAGTTGTATTCCTTTGTGTCTACTTTGTTTTAAAATTGGTTTGAACCAATTTGGGTGCATGGTCTGACCAGGGCACCCATTTTGGTGGGACATACACTTAGGGCTAGGCAGTCATTAAACTGACTGCCCACACCTCATCCCTTGTCCAAATCACTTGAAATTTTGGCAGGGAGTTTAACATAACTATACCTAGGGCCTGCCCAAAACTCAGAATTTATGGAGACACTTTACCTAAAGTTTTTGCTTTTATTTAAAAATGCTAGGGTAAATTAATTAAGTAGTCAAATGACCTCCAAACCCTTCCAAATTTTGTAGAGTGGTCCCTGGCATCAATACCTAGCTCTATACAAAATTTTAACTCATTTGGATATGTTTTGGTTAGGGAATCACCAAACCCTAGTGTGGCCCTAAGGAGGTATTTTTGATTAAAAGTGCACTATGGACTTAGGGTGGTCCCCTCCCCTCAACAGAGGCTGAGGTGTTGGACACTGACTTGGCATGGCCAATGTCACCCCCTTAAGGAAAATGGGATGATTTAGGCTTGATTTGCCCTAGGGTTCAACCTCAAACCATATGGAAGGACTTTTGAGGGTTGTGAAGGACATGGGGGCAAATGCCCTAGTAAGGCCTTGGAAACCCAGTAGAATTGAGGGTAATGTAACCTAAGTTCTCTGGTAGGAACCTTAGAGGAGTTGGAGCAAGGTAGGAACCTCAAAACCCTAACCCTAGTTTTATGGTAGAAGCACTATTTTGTAAATTAAGCTACTAAACCTTAACTAAAAGTTATGAAACTTGGGTAGAGTAGGTTTTCGGCCATCTAGAACCCCTGGTAATTTCTATAGAATTTTATGGATTTTATTCCTGGTATTTCATTTGTTAATTACCAAAAGACCCAAAATGATGTTTGATTTTCTTATGGTTATTTCTCTGCTTTTGAATCTAATGAAATTTGGTCAGAATATCATAAAGGCCTAAGTGAATATCACTGAATTTTATTATAATTTTTACTTGAGTTTATCTATTACTTCCTTCACAAGTTTTGGAAAGGGGCTTGGTAGAATAAAATTAATTATTAATGATTTATCTGTTGGAAAATCATGAGACTTAGGTTTTGATGTTTCCAGGCCAAAAATACTTGTAGAAATTTATTTATAATTTTTAGAGGTCTGTTTTCAGAACTTCCTTTACAAGGCCATATTTTTGAGAATTGGACATTTAGTTAATTCAGGGAATAATTCTTTCAAATAAATTATGAAACTCTACTTGGAGGTTCTATGTGCCCTTATACTCATCTTGGAATTTTCTCTGAATTTTTGGAAGTATTTTTGTTGTACATCCCCTTTTAATGATTTATTATGGAATATGTTTGAAATAAAATTTTAGGGCTTAAGCCTTGCTGAAAATTTGGGAGATTCTGGATTTTTAGATGATTATTCATTTTACATTAAACATAAATTTAGTGGAATTTTATCTTGCTTAAAACTTGTACTTCATGTTCAAACTTGGAACTTTTGGTTATTAGAATAAATAAATAAATTATCAGTTAAATTATGAAAATTAGGAAATTATGAATTCAGGCTACAAATGCCAATATAGTCCTTCAATAATTATTATATAAGTACTGGATGATCATTTGGTATACTTCCCATTTTACGGGTCATATAGCTTAAGTGGTCTGCATTTAGTAAAACTGCAGGAAATCATTCGGGATATGAATTAGAGCACATGTGATGGGTCTTGTTGGTTTGCTGGAAGGATAATTGGAATTAGGAGCATCATTGGAAGATACAATGAGTAGAGTGTTGTTTTGGCTAGGGTTTAGAGGCGCTCGGGTTCGACGAAAGATCGCCCTCCCCAAGGTGAGGTAGAGTCAAATCACCCTAGGATTAGCCTATCGCAACATGAGAAAGTAATGGGTAAGGGAATCAATCAATAATAATAATAAGTACCTTGTGAAAGGGAACGCTGGGCGTAATCCAAACATAGTTCCTAGTGCCGCTTGAGAGCCCTTCACAGGGAATACCTGGGGCAGTCCTGGGTTAACGTAAACTGTTTTAACAAGCTGAAAAGAGTAACTTAGTAATTAGGGTTGCACCTTTCACAACACTGATAACACCGGATATTAGCTTGGAGCTTCGGCTCGGGTGGTTAAAAGACGGACTTTGGGTCCGGGGAGTTTCAGCTCGATTGTTTGAGACAGACGTTTTGGTCCAGGGAGCTTCGCCTCGGTTTTGATTTCGCTAAATTTGCATGTGCATAAAAGGAAGGAAAAATTAAGGTGGTGGGTCATCGGTATTGGAGGGTAGATACACCGATGCCAATACGTTGACTCGGCAAGTGTGGTTAGCACTTCGTAAACAGAAGTCAGGTGCGCCAGCCGTCAAGAGTACGCAGGAGTCTGCTTCGTGCACCAAGCGTTGAGGCGTACGATAGGTATGACCGGTAGTGCTTTACTGCTTTAGAGGTGGGCGAGGCCCAACCCACCGCTTCCGTCTGCCACTACGGAGGTATCCTGGGAGGTTACGGCTCCAGAAAGGGGGAACTAAAGGTCTGTGTGCATAGAGTCAGGTGTGTGCGTTGCACTTGCATGTCCATCATACCCACTTGTATGTCATAGCATAATCGAATCATTTAACCCCTGACACCTAATGTATAAGTGGAATGGGACGCTTATACATTAGGACCTGCAAAACAACCCCTTGGTCTATAAGCTTGTGTGGCCAAGTTTATAAATTAAGGTTAATTTTGATTCATAGTTACTGCTGTTTGAAAACCGATAGGCCAACGTATAAATTGGTATGAGACTTTTTATACGATGGGACCCTTACAAAAGACCCCTTGGCTTATGTGACCTCACATACGCGAAGGTTACTTTTCATATTTAAATCTTTTTGTCAATGCCTATTATAGAATTGCTAGTATAGGTCCGCTGCCATCTGTTTTTGATTATTCTCCACCTTCAAGTCCTCCCCTTTCTTCCTCTCCGCTCGGTGCCTAGGAGCCCTGGGGGAAGGGGTAGGGGATGATAGGACTTAGTCTTTTAGACTAACGGTTTTCGAACTGCATCATTTAGGTGATCGTGGAGCCCAGCATGGAGGAGCAGTCCCAGATACCGGTGCGCATGGAGGTGGGGCAGTCTAGCTCCGGAGTTCATACAGCCGGGACCGTGAGTCTCGACCTTGAGTAGATTTTCTGTTTTTGCTTCCGCATGAGTGACTTGTAGTGAGGACATTATGTACCAGGCATAAGCCCGTATTTTGCTACTCTGATGTACTCTTCTATGGACACTCCCTTCGTGGAGATATATTTACTATGATATGTGATTTTCTGTGGACTGTTAGTTTCGATTACTTCATTATGCTACTTTTCTGTGATCGAATTGGCCGGCAGAATCGGCGCTTTGTGGTGATGACTCTTCAGGGCGTGAAGGACTCACCGCAAAATGGCGGTTTTGGGCCTAAGACCCCGGTGTTGAAAAGGGGGGGGGGGTCTTACAAGTGGTATAAGAGCGACCTCGATCGAAAAGTAGCAGTCCAAAACCCTGGGTCACCCCCGCGCGAGTTTAGTTTGTGGACAAACTAAGCAGCGGAAGCAGTGGTGTGCCCATATGGGGGATCACATGTAAATTGTCCACTTCTTATTAGGTATTGAGTCAATTACCTACTAATGTAGTTCGTTTTGCAGCCCCCAGCTCAGCCCGCCCCACAAGGTGGAGCTCAGCAGACTCCAGACATTGAACCACCTCCCATGGTACCCACACCTTTCCTTCAGTAAGACATGGGGCAAACTCTTACAGCTATCCTTGAGGCCTTCCGGGCTCAGCAGGCTTCGGCCCAGCAGCCAAACCCAGGGGCCAAATGGATGAGCACTGATGCAGGGTATATCCTAGAGATTCGTCACGGAGGCCACGATATCGCTTAAGACACGATCTACGCTCTCTATTCCACACGCTAACGAAAACGCAGCCACAACAATTATTTTATTTATCGCTCGCGCTAACAATACGGATCGCCGTTCCGCAAATAGATCGAATGTTGGCTATAGGCCAAATTCTTTCCGGCTAAATGGGATAATCTTGATCCCGAACGAGCTTTTGGGTTGTACCAAAATAGATCCACCAAGAATAAAATGATTTGAAAGATGGTAGGATCTATCCCAACAAAAAGAAAGCGAGGAACGCCAATCCTCTTACGAATCTTTCGGAAATCCAAACGAAAAATACCGATCTATTATTTGATTAACCGCGAAGAAAAACAAATCGGAAAATAACGCAAAAATTCGTCCACCACAGGAACTATCTAGAGAAAGAAAACTCTTGATAGAAATTTTCGTTACCCCTCTCGGATTTGTAGATCCGGGATGCGTGGATCCACCAAGTTTGATCGCTCCTCCGTTGAAAGTCCACGGGAAGCGCGCTACGGATGATGAACGTGCTAATCTCCTTCACTTCACGCCGTGGAGGAAACCCCTATCTTCTTCCTTGCAAACAACCTCTCATGCATGGGCCAAAGTATCCTTGGAGAGAGAGGATCTCGGGTGGCCGTGAGCAAGAGGGAGATGAGAGTAGCCGAGCACTAGAGAGAAGGGGGCGGCCGAGAGCAAGAGGGAGAGAGGAGATGGCCGAACTCTAGAAGGAAGGAGCCTTGAGGCCGACGATTTGGAGGAAGGAAGAAAGCGCGGGGGGGGGGGGGGGGGGGGGGGGGGGCGGCGGCTAGGAGAGGAAGAGAGGGAAAATTAGGGTTAGCAAATTCAAATTTAGATTTCAATTAAAGTCTACCATCAAATGAAAAGTTCAAGGCCTTATATAGGCTTACATCTCAAAGCAAATAACAAGTGGATAAAGGCACACCACATAAAGAAAATGAAGAAATTAAATAATGTTTTTTTTTAAAAGAGCCATCATGAAACGGCTATTAGCACAACAAAGCTAAAATATCAAATATGAGTCTTGTTGCGATGGCGAAGCTTGTAACCATGACCGCTACGACGTTGCACGTCCTTTGCTGGCACATCTTCAACATAGTCATTCCCAAGTTGGCCGTCCTGGTGGCCGTCGTCATCACCGTCGCCATCACCGTCGCCATCAATCCTCCGCCGCTCAAAAGGACTCATCTCCGATGAGCGGGCTGAAATATAACGGCGTACGAGGTCCGCGTCAAGAAGATCCACCTGTGCAGCAGAGAGCCATCAATCCTCCTTAGCTTGTAGAAAAGAAAATGATAAGTCTGATAAGTAGGAAAGAGTTAGAGCGTGAGACTTTCATGGATGGCGTTATCTACGCTCTAGTTTGTCTACAAGCTAAGGAGGATGCACCTTCGTCAGCGAGCCTCCGGTTATCCCTTCGAACTCTCTTAGAAGAGTATAAGGATGTATACCCGGTGGACTTAACACCTCAGTTGCCACCTATGCGTGATATCCAGCATGAGATAGATTTTGTCCCGGGTTCTTCGTTGCCGAATCAGCCCCATTACTGCCTCAACCCCTCCTCACATGAGGAGTTGCAAAAATTAATTTCAGATTTGTTAGCGAAAGGATTTATACGTCATAGTAAAAGTCCTTGTGCCGTCCCTGCCTTGTTAGTCCCGAAGAAAGATAAAACGTGGCGATTGTGTGTCGATTATCAGGCTATAAATAAAATAACTGTCAAGTATCGGTTCCCCATTCCCCGCATGGATGATTTACTAGATATGTTATCAGGAGCCGCCGTGTTCTCTAAATTGGATCTTGAGAGCGGTTATCATCAAATACGAATACGGGAGGGAGATGAATGGAAGACGACATTTAAGTCTAAGGATGGACTATATGAATGGCTAGTGCTTGGAGAGGGACTTACCAATGGACCTAGTACGTTCTCGCGATTGATGACCCAAGTCTTTAAACCCTACATGGGAAAATTTGTAGTGGTCTATTTCGACGACATTTTGGTGTTTAGCATCTCTCCGGGGGATCATGAAACTCACCTAAGAACAATCCTTACCACATTGCGCAAAGAGAATTTATTTATTATTCTAAAAAAATGCGCATTCGGTGTGTCTTCCGTAGAGTTCTTAGGATACATCGTGAGTTCAAATGGCATTCATGTGGATCCAAAGAAGGTTCAAGCAATTAATGAGTGGCCGGAACCCAAGAATATAAGGGAAGTTCGAAGTTTCCACGGGTTGGCCACGTTTTACCGAATATTTATTCAGAATTTTAGTAGTATTATGGCACCCATCACTGAGTGTATGAAGAAAGGAGAATTTAGTTGGACTAAAGCGGCCACTAGTGCTTTCCAAACTATTAAGGAACGGATGTCTGAAGCCCCCTTACTACGATTACTGGATTTTAGTAAAGTGTTTGAACTATCATGCGACGCATCGGGGATCTGTTGGGTACATTGGTCTAAATGTACCTGATTTGAAGAAGCCTCACCCAACACAATGATATACATCAAAATGTATTTCATGTAGTTTGAGTTTACATGTGCAGGTTAAGTATTTGCAGGAAAGAAGAAAAAGTTTCTAAGTCCATGTGTCGACACCCCGAGGGAAAGTGTCGACACTTAAGAAGACTTGCGTCGACACCCAGACAAGCAGTGTCGACACTTGGAGTCATTGTGTCGACACCAGGGATGTTGAGTCGACACCAGACAGAAAGTGTCGACACAAGGAGGTGTGTCAACACTCAATGAAGAAAAGCCAGTGAAGCTGTGTCGACACATAGCAGTTGTGTCGACACCCAGTGAAACAGTGTCTACACCAGAAAGTGTCGACACTTGAAGATGTGTCGACACTCAGCAAAAGTCAGCAGAAACTAAGTACAAGTGTCGACACCCAGAACAATGTGTCGACACTCAACAGAAGAGTCAACACTTGAAGTAAGTGTCGACACCCAGAACAATGTGTCGACACTTAGCAGAAGAGTCAACACTGGAAGTAAGTGTCGACACCCAGAACAATATGTCGATACTTAGCTGAAGACTCAACACTTGAAGAATGTGTCGACACAAGGAGCTGTGTCGACACTTAGCAAAGAACAGCAAAGTTCAACAAAATATTCTAAGTACAAGTGTCGACACTAAGGAGTTGTGTCGACACTCAGCCAGAGTCTCGGCAGAAGAAGAATGTGTCGACACCCAGAGCAATGTGTCGACACCCAGCAAGTATCAACACTGAAGACATGTGTCGACACCAAGAAGAAGTGTCGACACTCAGCGAGTTCAACACATGAAGATGTGTCGACACAAAGGTGTTATGTCGACACTTAGAAGAGTTCAGCAAAATACTGAAGTACAAGTACTTGTGTCGACACTCAATTTCAGTGTCGACACATGAAGAAGAAGTAGTGTCGAGACATAAAGTCTATAACACAAGAAGTTGTGTCGACACCTTGTAGGATATTGTCTACACTTAGACAACAAGTGTCGACACTTGGTCTATAAGTGTCGACACTTAAAGACCGACAGTCTCGACACTTGGACACAGTTACAGAATTTTCAAGAACTGACTGGATGACTTGACAGCTGCCATTCCAGCTGGCCTACAGCACCTGTCAGAGTGTCAGAATTCAGTTATGAACCGGACCATCCGGTTACCATGAAGAAGGCCTATAAATAGGCTTGCACAGTCTACAGAAACTGTTATTGAGACAGATCAAGTGGCTGTTCAGACAAGTAATACAAAGAAGATATAGCTATCAAGTGAAGATCAAAGAAGTTGGAGAGAGAGAGCTCCATCCAAGAAATCAGCCGTTGGAACTAGGCTGAGAAGAAGAGTTCAGATTTATTCTGGATCTTAAGTAGCAGAGATCAAGGATCAACTGCAGAAGGAGTCAATCTTATTGAGTTCTACTTTCAAGAAGCTTTGAAGAAAGATAAGTCAGATTGATTTCAGCTGAGTTCTTCCAAGAACTCATCAAGAAACTCACAACTCTTCTCTCTCTTTTCTCTGAGTTGTTGAGTCACAATTATTGTATTCATTTTATCTTGTAGGATCCTTTGGATCTGAGTCTTGTAAGCCTATAATTATAAAGGCTGAGTGTAGGGCTTGAGTGCCAGAGTGTAGGAGATTGAAATCTCTGAGTGTAGGCCTTGGTGGCTGAGTGTAGGCCTTGGTGGCTGAGTGTATGCCTTTGTGGCTGAGTGTAGGCTTTGTGAAGAAGCTGAGTTGTAGGGACTTGGGCCTGAGGTGTAGGAACCAGTTTTGGATTCTGAGATAGTGGAGGAGTTTGGTCGAATCTACTACACTGCTAGATAGGCGAAGGGGGAAAGAGGATGTACCCAAACCTTGGGGAACCACTATAAAACTGTGTGTCTTCTGTGTGCTGTAGTTTGCTAATGCTATGTGATTGTTGTGCAATAGTAGATTAAATTCTGTGTTAAAAATTGATTGCTGCCATAAAAAGTCAAAAAGAATTTGGTCACCTATTCACCACCCCCTCTAGGTGTTTAGGTACTATATCTTTCAAGTGGTATCAGAGGGAGGTTGCTCAAAAGAGGACATAACTGTCTGAGTAGATCCTGTTGGCAGATTCAGTCTAAGACAATTACAGAATCAAGAAAATCAAGAACCATGGTTTCCACTGAAAATCACAAGGAATTGGGATCCATGAAGCTACCCATATGTAGGAAAGAGATCTTTGGGATCTGGATGGAAAGGGTGAGACTCTTTATGGAAGCTTCAGACCATAGAATTTATATCACAGTGAAGGAAGGGCCATATGTGCCCATGAAGGTGTCAGTCCTAGATGCTAATCAGAGAACACCAAAGGAATTCTCTGAAATGACAAAGGATGAGATTGTTCTAGACACCATGGACAAAAGGGCTCAAAACATTATAGTCAGTGCCATAGATGATGCAACTTTTCAGAATCTAATACACTATAAGACAGCCAAAGAGATGTGGGATACTCTTATTGTGTATATGGAGGGTTCTGAAGAAGTAAGGCAAGACAAAAAATCCTTGCTAAATCAAGAGTATGAAAGTTTTAGACAAGGAAAAGCTGATAGCATAACTGAGTGCTATAAAAAGTTCTACAGGATAGTGAATGAGCTCATGTCCTATGGCAGAGAGTTCAGTAATTATGAACTCAATGATAAGTTTCTAAGGTCCCTAACTAAAGATTGGGACACCAAGATCTGTGCCATTAGAGAAATGGCAAAGCTGGGAGAAATTCCTCCACCAACACTTTTTGGCAAACTGCTGTCCTATGAGATGCAGTTGCTGGTGAGGAAAGAAGAGGAAAAATCAACAAGAAGTGAAAACAAAGAAAGGACAGTGGCCTTCAAAGTAGAAGCCCCCAGGAAGTACAGGAGTAAGTCACCAACTCCACCTCCAAAGATAGTTGAATCTGAGTCAGATGAGTCAGTCAGCACAAAATCTGAAAGCAGTGAAAGTGATGAGGACTTTGCTGCCTTCACAAGACATTTTCAGAAATTCTTAAAGAAGAAACAGTGGAGGACAAGGCCTTCTACATCACAGGGAAAGGAAGACTCTTATCAGAAAAAGAAGTCTTCAAAGAAATACAGGAAAAAGTCCAAGTCTAGCAAAACTACACTATCAAAAATTGTGTGCTATTGCAGTAATAGACAAGGTCATGTGATAGCAGATTGTCCAGAGAAGAGGAAGGAGTCTAGTGAGAAGAAAAAGACTCTATACAAGGGCAAGAAGGAGAAGTCTTTTGTTGTCAAAAAGGACAAGACCCTGTCAAATATCTCTTCATCAGAAACTGAGTCAGATGCTGAGGCATATATAGGACTGTTTGCTGAGGAAGAAGAAGAAGAGTTCATGCAGATTATGAATTCTATATATGAACAAGAAGACTGTCAGTGCCAAGGACTGATGGAATTGACAGAAAATGACAAAATCCTGGAGCAGCCAGGACCTAGTAAGGTACAAAGTTCAACTTTGAGTTCAGTTTCTTGTGCCTGTACAGAATCAGATTCATCATCATCAAATGATGAGAATGCATCTGAGTCTGAAGAAGATATTCATCAGTTGATAGATGAATATAAAGTTCTGTTGCAAGCTTATAAGAAGAGCAAGTCCCTAGCCAAAAGTCAGGCAAAGGAAATTGCTAATCTTAAAGTGCTGCAACTGAGTTTGAGAAGTCATTTGATCAAAAGCTCAATGAGATAGCCAGACTGAAGCACATAACTGTGATTCAGATGGGAACTATATCATTTAAGAATGATCAAATCAAGAGTCTGGAGATTAATCTTCAGAAGGAGAAGGACTTGGTTGGTAGGTTTTCTAAACCTAAGTCAGTTCTGCCATTAATTGATGAATTTGTTCATCACAATGGCAAAGCTGGACTGGGATATACTAGACCTGCAATGACTGTTCAGTCCAAGTCTAAGTCCAAGGGCAAAACCCCAACTCTCAACAAGTCTGCTGTAGATAAAACAGTAAAGACGGTACCTAAGCAAAGGTACAATAAGTTTGAGTGTTGGTGCTGTGGCAAGGTTGGCCACTTTGCAATGGACTGTTGGCACAATGCTAGTGCCAAAGTAAGTAGCAAACTGCCTGATGGAAGACCAGCAGGTAGCCTTGTCAGGATGCAAACTAACAAGTACCAAGGACCCAAGAATTCTTTGGGTTCTAAGGTTCACTAATCTGTTTTGCAGGTGAGTCCAAGTGGCCATGCCCCTATATGGTACTTGGACAGTGAATGTTCCAGACATATGACTGAAACAAGGGAATTGCTAAAGGACTACATTCCAATCAAAGATGCTCCTAAAGTCACCTTTGGTGGTTCTGAAAAAGGAATCATCAAAGGCTTTGGTAACATCTCTAGTAACTTAGTTACCATTACTCAAGTGGCTTATGTTAAAGGTTTGAAACATAACCTAATTAGTATAATTCAATTAAGTGATGTAGGATATGACATCTCATTTGTTATGGATGGTTGTCATATCAAAAGGTTAAATGATCAAGAGATCATTTTGACTGGCTATAGAAAAAGAAATGTCTACTGCTTAGACATTATGTGTGAGACCAATGGTTCTCAAGTGTGTCTTGTAGCTGATGAGATAGTCTCTCATTGTGTCAAATGGCACAAGAGGCTAGCTCATCTAAATTACAAGACAATTGGCAAACTCTTTAGCAAAGAGTTAGTGAGGAATGGTCCTCAAGTTAAGTGTGTTAAAGATGGTATTTGCTCAGCTTGTCAAAAGGGCAAGCAGACTAGATCCACCTTTAGAAGCATTGAGAACAAAGATGCTGTGAGGTGCTTATACCTCTTGCATATGGATCTCTTTGGTCCAATGCCAGTTCACAGCTTAGGTAGGAAGGTCTATACCTTTGTAGTTGTAGATGACTACTCAAGGTTTTCCTGGGTGTTCTTCCTAAGACAGAAATCTGAAACACCTAGTGTCTTCTACAGCTTTGTCAAGCAAATTCAGAATGAACTAAATAGTACAGTGGTCAAAATAAGAAGTGACCATGGTACTGAATTTCAGTCTGATAGCATGACAAAACTATGTGAAGACTTTGGGATATTTCAAGAGTTTTCTTCACCAAGAACACCTCAGCAAAATGGCATTGCTGAAAGGAAGAATAGAACCTTGATTGAGGCAGGTAGGACCCTATTAAGTGATACATCACTACCAGAATACTTCTGGGCTGAAGCAGTCAATACTGCATGCCATGTTATTAATAGGGCTACCATAACTAAAAGTCTCAACAAGACCCCCTATGAGGTTGTGAAAGGCAGGAAACCAAACCTATCCTACTTCAGGATCTTTGGTTGTAAGTGCTTCATACTTAACAATGGAAAGTCTTACTTGACTAAGTTTGCTGCCAAGTCCCAAGAGGGAATTTTTGTTGGGTACAGCAACAACAGTAAGGCTTATAGAGTCTACAACTTGTCAACTCAAGTTGTAGAAGAGACTGTACATGTAGTATTTGATGAAACTAGAATGATTAACAATGAGTTTTCTAGTAGTATTTGCAGCCCCACAGGTATAACTGAGAAGTTGGACAAGCTCACTATAGAAGATAGATCTAATACAAGACAGCATGTAGAAGACAGTGGCTGTTGTCCAGGGGGAGTACTACATGTACCAAATGCAGAAGAAGTGCAGCAAGATGAAGAAGTTGAAGAAGGTCAACCTGAAGTCAGGATGCCTCCAGCCAATAGGCATCTTAGAGATCATCCAGCTGAACAAATCATTGGTGATCCAAGACAAGGGGTACAAACAAGGAGCAGAAACCTGAATGCAGCAATCTACTCCAGTTTTCTATCCCAAGTTGAACCAAAGAAGTTTGAAGAAGCCATTCAAGACCCTCTTTGGATTGAGGCAATGCAAGAAGAACTCAATCAGTTCAAGAGATGCAAGGTCTGGGAGCTTGTTCCTAAACCTAAAGGCCACAATATAATTGGAACCAAGTGGATCTATAGGAACAAGATGGATGAACAAGGAGTCATCATTAAGAACAAAGCTAGATTGGTTGCTAAAGGATATAGGCAGGAAGAAGGTATTGACTTTGATCAAACCTTTGCTCCAGTAGCCAGACTGGAAGCCATAAGAATGTTCCTGGCCTATGCAACCTTTCAAGGATTCAAAGTTTACCAAATGGATGTCAAGTCAGCATTTCTGAATGGTAATCTTAAAGAAGAAGTCTATGTGGAACATCCATCAGGTTTTGTTGATCCAACTCTACCTAATCATGTCTACAGACTTAGGAAAGCTTTATATGGGTTAAAGCAAGCCCCTAGGGCTTGGTATGAAACCCTGTCTAGTTTCCTCATTGAGAATAAGTTCACAAGAGGGAAAATAGACAAGACTCTATTCCTTAGGGAATCTAGAGGCAAAGTAATACTTGTCCAAATATATGTAGATGACATTATATTTGGGTCTACTAAAAGTAGCCTTTGCAAAAAGTTTGCAAAACTAATGCAAGGTCAATTTGAGATGAGTAGTATGGGAGAGCTAAAGTTCTTCTTGGGTCTCCAAGTAAGACAGACTGAGAGTGGTTTATCCATATGCCAGTCCAATTTCACCCTAGAACTCATAAGGAAGTATGGTATGGATTCATCCAGTACCATGAAGACTCCTATGGGGTCAAGTATGTCTCTTAGCAAGGATGATGCAGGGAAACCTGTAGATGAAACCTTGTATAGAGGGATAGTTGGCTCCCTATTATACTTGACTGCATGTAGACCAGATATCATGTATGCAACATGTGTCTGTGCAAGGTATCAAGCCTGCCCTAAAGAGTCTCATTTGACAGCAGTCAAAAGAATATTGAGATATCTAAAGGGCACTCCTTATCTAGGCCTCTGGTACCCTAGGAATGGGGATTTTGAACTAACAGGTTATTCAGATGCAGACTTTGCAGGATGCAAAGAAGACAGAAAAAGCACTACTGGAACCTGTCAATTCCTAGGAGGTAGACTGATTTCATGGAGTAGCAAAAAGCAAACAAGTGTGGCTATCTCCACTGCAGAATCAGAGTATGTGGCTGCAGGAAGTTGCTGTGCTCAACTTCTGTGGATACAACATCAGCATGAGGACTATGGATTTCAGGTAAGTAGAACTCCATTCTTCTGTGATTCTACAAGTGCTATTTCAATTGCACATAACCCTGTTTCACATATTAGAACTAAACATATTGAGATAAAATATCATTTTCTTAGGGAGCATGTAGAGAAATAGGATATTTTAGTAGAATATGTTAAAACAGATAATCAACTAGCTGATATGTATACTAAGCCCCTAGAAGAAACTAAGTTCAATAGGTTTAAGATTGAACTAGGAATGATAAATTTAGAGTAAGTTTATAGTATTGGAAATGGCTAAGTAAAAAGGTGTCGACACATAGAGATCTCTGTGTCGACACAGAAAAATGGTGTCAAAACTTCAGGAAAAAGGTGTCGACACATCTAGGAAGTAAGTGTCCACACTTCAGAATATTAGTGTCGACACATGACAAGTAGGTGTCGACACAACCAAGGTGGTGTCGACACTTAGTGTTTACTTAGAATTATCTAAGTAAAGTCTCGACTAAATGTCGAGTTAAGTGGTGTCAACACATAAACAAGTGTCGACACATATAATTTGTTGACTAAACTTGTGTCGACATGTAAGTGTCGAGACATTATAAGTCAGTGTCGACACTTATTGACAGTGTCGACACAATTTAAGTTGGCTGCCCGCCTTTTCATCTTCAAAATTAGAAAGGTATAAATAGGGTTTTGCCTTAGTCTGTCGACACGCTTTCAAAAGTTTCGAGACCAAAACTTGTGTGTCGACACTTCTTTTCTCTCCAGTCAAAATTCTTCAAACCCTAATGGAGCCAAAGCTTGAGGAGAACATCAACGAAGGCTACGAGCTGGTGCGCAATGCTTTTGATGATGCAGACCTGGAGATCAAGACTGTATTAACCCTAGTTGCCGACTCAGGGTTAGAATATCTTGTTTCAGAGCCAACAAAAATTTGGAAGAAGGAAGTCTTGGAATTCCTTAATGGATCTAAGGTCGACGACACTGGATTCAAGATCAAGTCCAGGGTCCATGGTGAAAAGGTGAAGGAGTCACCAAAAAGTCTGAGAAAAGTCCTTCAGTTGCCAAGAACTAAGGAAGAAGAAGAGATTACTGCTTCCAGGACCAAAGATGCATTGGCATGGTGTGGTCTGGATTCTAAGATGAAGATTGGTTCAGTTTTCAATAGAAAAGGAATGAACAGTCAGGGGAAATTCCTGTCTGAAATTGTTGGGAAAGTGATGTTGAGCAAGCCAGGAGGGCATGACAGAGTGTCTGCCCATATGTTCAGCATTATGACTAGAATAATCTTCAATCTGCAAACTGACTGGTCTATAGTAGTATTTGAGAAAATCAAGGAAAGCCTGAAGAAGCCCAACTTGGGCAGATTCTTAAGCTTATACCTAGCTGGAAGCATACCAGAAGTTATGGGTCAGACTGCTGGCACTAAAATAAATCATATGAGGAAAATGGATATGAGGATATTCTCCAGGTGGGACAGGGTGTTGCCTAAAGAGATGCCAACCCCTGAGAAGATAACTTCTGAGAAAGTATCACCTCCAAAGAAGAAGAGGAAAACTGCTCCAGTGGCAAAGGTTTCCACTAGCAGTTCTGAAAGTGAAGAACAAGTGGTCTTCACACCTGATGAGCATGAAGAAGAGACTGTTGAGAAAACTCCAGCTCCTCAAGATGTTGCTGAAATCCAGGTGGAGCTACCTCAAGCTAGCACCATACACAAGGATCACATCCAGGGGGAGCCACTAGTTGTGGAAGAACCCACTCCTCTTGCAAGTGAGCAAGCTACAACCACAATTCTAGAGGTAATTACTGAGCTTAATGCTTTGGTTTTTCCTATATAAGATACTGATTTGTCTGATGTTTATCAGCAACCACAGACTGCTAGTCAAGTCCCAAATGTTGTCATGGAAGACACATCTGCAGCAGCTCAGTTTGTATCTGATCCAGTGGTAGATGAGCCCAGAGTTTCTCCAGCTCATTCTCCACAAGTGTTTACTATGGAAGATTTATTTCTAAATCTGGATCAAGAAGATTTTGATAAGGTAACTGCTGCTGAAGAGGAGAATGCTCCAGTTCAGGGGGAGCAAGTGCAAATTCATGAATAATCTGTAAGGTAAGAGACTGAGAAGGCATTAGATGTGCAGAAGGAGATTCCCCCAAGCTCTAAGGAGAGGGTAGAAATTGCTAGCTCCTCAGCTTCTGAAGATGAGGAGGCAGCAAGAGCTAAGAAGAAGAAATTTCAAGTTTTCAGAAGAAGGAGCCAGAGTTACAAAAAGGCTTTGCAAACTGTTGCTCCACAGCCTATATCACTGCCAGCACCAACTATTGATTATAGTACACTTATGGTTGCTATGCAAATAAAGCTGGATGAACATAGGCAAGCTATTGAAAAGTATGTTGATGAAGGGCACAAATTATTACAATTTGATCTTGCCCAGGATATCAAGTCAATAAGATTTGAGATGAATCTTAATAAGAATGAGATGACTGACTGCTTCCACAAGGGTGGGAATGCAGTAGTTTATCTTGCAACTCATCAGGAGAAAATAAAGGCTCAAGTAGATGACATAGCACTGAAGCAAGGATATGTTCTAGAGAACCAAATAAGAATGAATGACAATTTGACACAATCTCACAATGCTATTGTCACAGAGATGAAGAACATTGTTGCTGGCCTGACAACTTCTACTGCTACTGCTATGACAGCTTTTGATAAAGCTCTGCAAGAGAGCTTAACTGATATTACAACTGCTATTCAAGACTCTCAGAAGCTGATCTCTGAAAAACTCCAAAGGTTAAGACCTTTTTACAGGGATGGAGTCAATTATCTCAATGCCCAAATCAGATTTCAAAAAGATGACTTAAGGGATCACATAGAAAGAGAAGTCATAAAGGGGGAGAGGGTCTTAGTCAAAGCTGGCTCTGACCATGCAAAATGGGTTTCTAATTCCATCAGAGCCACTCTTGGTTATCCTCATCTTTGTGATGATGATAATGTAGCAGAATCTAGAATTAACCCTGCCTATCTTGGAGGTGAGAAACCAGAAGTAGCTCAAGTGGTTTATCCTCCACTAGATTTTGACATGATCCATACTGATATACAGTCCATGTATAGCCCACCTGGGGGTAAGGACAATGTTATACTAGAGAAAGTTGTTCAGCCTATCTCTGAAGCTTTACAGGAAGCTATCTTGAAGGAGCAAGCTGAAGAAGAAACCAGATTGTCAAAGAAGAGCTTCAGGGAGCAAGCTGAACAAAGACCTAACTTTGAGCAGTGGATCTCCACCTCTAGGAACATTATTTTGACTGCATGGAAAGCAGCAAAGGATAACATCCATGACAGGAATAAATGGTTTTCTGAGGCTGAATGGAGAAAGCATGAGTCAAGGCAGGAGGCTATAGTTCAATACAGAAGAAAGGCCAAGATGGGAAAGCTACCTCCTACTGCCCAGGAGCCTAGCAAGTACTTTCCCAAGCCTTATCATTACTTTGAAAGGCAAAAGATTAAGGCTGAGGAACTTAAGAAGAAAGATCTGAAAGGCAAGAAGCCTGCTGATGCTGAAGTTACTGAAGCTCCTGTTCAAGCCAAAGTACAAGCTGGAAAAGGAATAGTGATCAAGGAGCCTGAACAGAAATAGAATTAGAATTGTCTTAAAGTTTTCTATGTAATCTTTTGATGTAAAACATTCTGTAAACTTTTTGAAATATGAATATGACAAAGTATTGGAACAATGTGTTGTGTAATAAATTTGCTATGTGTTAAATTTATTTCATAATTGTTCTGTGATGCAATCTATGTGTACATGTTTGTTTCATACATGTTTATGTTTGCCCTGATTTATAATCATGCTTTACATCATTTTGTAATCTTATTATAAATAGTGTATATCATTGACTAAGGGTTATGACTTCTCCAAATAGAGGGAGATTGTTGGGTACATTGCCCTAAATGTACCTGATTTGAAGAAGCCTCACCCAACTCAATGATATACATCAAAATGTATTTGATGTAGTTTGAGTTTACATGTGCAGGTTAAGTATTTGCAGGAAAGAAGAAAAATTTTCTAAGTCCATGTGTCGAAACCCAGAGGAAAGTGTCGACACTTAAGAAGACTTGTGTCGACACCCAGGCAAGCAGTGTCGACACTTGGAGTCATTGTGTCGACACCAGGGATGCTGAGTCGACACCAGATAGAAAGTGTCGACACAAGGAGCTGTGTCAACACTCATGAAGAAAAGCCAGTGAAGCTGTGTCGACACATAGCAGTTGTGTCGACACCCAGTGAAACAGTGTCTACACCAGAAAGTGTCGACACTTGAAGAGTGTCGACACTCAGCAAAAGTCAGCAGACTAAGTAAAAGTGTCGACACCAGAACAATGTGTCGACACTCAACAAAAGGGTCAACACTTGAAGTAAGTGTCGACACCCAGAACAATGTGTCGACACTTAGCAGAAGAGTCAACAATGGAAGTAAGTGTTGACACCCAGAACAATGTGTCGACACTTAGCTGAAGACTCAACACTTGAAGAAAGTGTCGACACAAGGAGTGTGTCGACACTTAGCAAGAACAACAAAGTTCAACAAAATATTCTAAGTACAAGTGTCGACACTAAGGAGTTGTGTCGACACTCAGCAGAGTCTCGGCAGAAGAAGAATGTGTCGACACAGAGCAATGTGTCGAGCAAGTATCAACACTGAAGACATGTGTCGACACCAAGAAGAAGTGTCGACACTCAGCGAGTTCAACACATGAAGATGTGTCGACACAAAGGTGTTGTGTCGACACTTAGAAGAGTTCAGCAAAATACTGAAGTACAAGTACTTGTGTCGACACTCAATTTCAGTGTCGACACATGAATAAGAAGTAGTGTCGAGACATAAAGTCTATAACACAAGAAGTTGTGTCGACACCTTGTAGGCTAGTGTCGATACTTAGACAACATGTGTCGACACTTGGTGTATAGTGTCGACACTTAAAGACACACAGTCTCGACACTTGGACACAGTTACAGAATTTTCAAGAACTGACTGGATGACTTGACAGCTGCCATTCCAGCCGGTCTACAGCACCTGTCAGAGTGTCAGAATTCAGTTATGAACCGGACCAGCCGGTTACCATGAAGAAGGCCTATAAATTGGCTTGTACAGTCTACAGAAACTGTTGTTGAGACAGATCAAGTGGCTGTTCAGACAAGTAATACAAAGAAGATCTAGCTATCAAGTGAAGATCAAAGAAGTTGGAGAGAGAGAGCTCCATCCAAGAAATCAGCCGTTGGAAGTAGGCTGAGAAGAAGAGTTCAGATTTATTCTGGATCTTAAGTAGCAGAGATCAAGGATCAACTGCATAAGGAGTCAATCTTATTGAGTTCTACTTTCAAGAAGCTTTGAAGAAAGCTAAGTCAGATTGATTTCAGCTGAGTTCTTCCAAGAACTCATCAAGAAACTCACAACTCTTCTCTCTCTTTTCTCTGAGTTGTTGAGTCACAATTATTGTATTCATTTTATCTTGTAGGATCCTTTGGATCTGAGTCTTGTAAGCCTGTAATTATAAAGGCTGAGTGTAGGGCTTGAGTGCCTGAGTGTAGGAGATTGAAATCTCTGAGTGTAGGCCTTGGTGGCTGAGTGTAGGCCTTGGTGGCTGAGTGTAGGCCTTTGTGGCTGAGTGTAGGCTTTGTGAAGAAGGTGAGTTGTAAGGCCTTGGGCCTGAGATGTAGGAACCAGTTTTGGGTTCTGAGATAGTGGAGGAGTTTGGCCGAATCTAGTACAATGCTAGATAGGCGAAGGGGGAAAGTGGATGTACCCAAACCTTGGGGAACCACTATAAAACTGTGTGTCTTCTGTGTGCTGTGGTTTGCTAATGATGTGTGATTGCTGTGCAGTAGTAGATTAAATTCTGTGTTAAAAACTGATTGCTGCCATATAAAGTCAAAAAGAATTTGGTCACCTATTCACCCCCCCCCCCTCTAGGTGTTTAGGTACTATATCTTTCAGGATCGGAATCGGAGGAGTGTTAAGTCAAGAGGGACATCCGCTAGGATATTTTAGCGAGAAACTAGCCGGCCCAAAGTTAAACTATTCGAATTATGATCGCGAATTCTATGCCGTGATTCATTGTCTCCAACATTGGCGACATTACCTTATATCAAAAGAATTCATGATATTATCGGACCATGAGGCCCTCAAATTTGTTAATTCTCAAAATAAGATTAGCCCACGGCACGCTAAATGGATCTCGTACCTACAGGAGTACACTTTCATTATCAAGCATCTGAAGGGTACATTAAATCGTGTGGCGGACGCATTAAGTAGGGTCACCATATTACTAACTACCATGGAAGTGTCGGTCATAGGATTTGAGAGGATTAAAGATGAATATGTCCAATGCCCAGACTTTAAGGAAATTTATTTTGCCGCTCAGGACAATTCCTCTACCACCATTTCAGCGTACTATATCTGTGACAGATACTTATTTAAACATTTGCAACTATGTATTCCCCGCTCTTCATTACGACATTTTATCATATGGGAATTACATAGCGGAGGGTTAGGCGGACATTTTGGTAGAGACAAAACGATAACACTCGTAGAGGATAAATTCTTTTGGCCGGGCCTCAGACCCATGGTCAACAAAATCATAGGAAGTTGTCGTATTTGTCAACTAGCAAAGGGAAACAAGACCGATGCGGGTCTTTACACTCCACTTCCGATTCCTTCGGTACCATGGGAAGATGTCAGCATGGATTTTCTTTTGGGTTTACCCATGACATTGAGGCATCACGATTCTATTCTAGTCATAGTAGACTGTTTCTCTAAAATGTCCTATTTTATCGCTAGTAATAACACCTACGATGCTTCAAATGTAGCAAAATTGTATTTCAAGGAGGTCGTGGCACATCGGGGTGTTCCCAAGACGATAGTGAGTGATAGGGATGTAAACTTTACAAGTTATTTTTGGAAGACACTCTGGAAACTCATGGGCACTAAACTTATGTTTTCGTCGACCGATCATCCCCAAACAGATGGGCAAACGGAAGTTGTCAACCGTAGCTTGGGAGGGTTACTTCGTTGTTTAGTGGGCGAACATAAAGGTACGTGGGATCTTATCCTTCTGCATGCTCAACTAGCATACAATAATTCTAAGAACAGGTCCACTGGGTTGTCTCCGAATGAGATAGTGCATGGTTATAAGGCGCCAGTGCCTCTTGACTTGGTTCCGTTACCGCCTTCTTTTAAGTCAAGTCAATTTGCACAGGACTTCGCTTCACACGTTCACACTCTCCATGAGCATATTGGCAAGACGTTAGCTAAGCAATATTCTATCTATCAATCGAATGCTAACGTACATAGGCGAGCAGTCTCCTTGAACATTGGCAAATTCACATTTTGATTTCAATTAAAGTATACCATCAAATGAAAAGTTCAAGGCCTTATATAGGCTTACATCTCAAAGCAAATAACAAGTGGCTAAAGGAACACCACATAAAGAAAATGCAGAAATTAAATAATGTTTTTTTTAAAAGAGCCATCATGAAACGGCTATTAGCACACCAAAGCTAAAATATCAAATATGAGTCTTGTTGCGAGGGCGAAGCTTGTAACCATGACCGCTACAACGTCGCACGTCCTTTGCCGGCACTTCTTCAACATAGTCATTCCCAAGTTGGCCGTCCTGGTGGCCGTCGTCATCACCGTCGCCATCACCTTCGCCATCAATTAGGCCGTTGTTTGTCCCGTTCGTTCATGCGCACTAGGCTCGGCACGGAATATCTTTCCTCCACCTCACACATGGCAAATTCAAATTTTGATTTCAATTAAAGTCTACAATCAAATGAAAAGTTGAAGGCCTTATATAGGCTTACATCTCAAAGCAAATAACAAGTGGCTAAAGGCACACCACATAAAGAAAATGCAGAAATTAAATAATGTTTTTTTTAAAAGAGCCATCATGAAACGGCTATTAGCACACCAAAGCTAAAATATCAAATATGAGTCTTGTTGCGAGGGCGAAGCTTGAAACCATGACCGCTACGACGTCGCACGTCCTTTGCCGGCACATCTTCAACATAGTCATTCCCAAGTTGGCCGTCCTGGTGGCCGTCATCATCACCGTCGCCATCACCGTCGCCATCACCGTCACCATCAAGCACCTTCCGAGGACTCTCTCCCCCGTCCTACTTGGGGACAGAGTCGGCAGTGCGGACAGAGGAGTGGCTGGATGTTATATACGAGATGTTGACTGGGATACGGTGCCCCTGGGAGGAGAGGGTGGCTTTGGTGGTATCTTTCTTGGAGTCCCATGCCAAGAGGTGGTGGAATACGCTGTTGGACACGACGTTTGCCGATAGGGAGATTGGAGAAATTACTTGGGAGGAATTCAGGGCCACGTTGCTGGAGCACTTTGTTCAGCAGTCGGCCAGGGATGAGTTGGAGGAGCGGTTCTTACAGCTGAGGCAGGGCACCAGGACAGTGGTGGAGTACCATCGAGAGTTCGACCATTTGGCTCGATAAGCAGGTTCTTACCAGCTGGACGAAGCAGGATACGTCAAAAGATTCTATAAGGGCCTGAAAGAGGAGTTGAGGGAGGCCTTGTTGTTTGTATCTGATGGGCCTATCTCCTGGAGTTTGGAGATGGCAAAGAGGATTGAGGATGATTGGCACACCACTCGGGGCCGGAAGCGGCAAGCAGAGGATCAGGGCCGGAGGGCTAGAAATGATCAACGGCGAGGCGCTATACCAGATGGGAGAAGGATGGAGGACCAGCCCCGTTAGGAGGTGAGGCAGGTGACGAGAGAGTAGGTGATATTGGCCCCTCAACCTCTTCGGATACAGGAGATGCCGAGACCCGGGGGTATGGCTTATCCCCCACCGGAGTTCTTCCATTGCCATCAGGTAGGACACCTCCGGAGAAACTGCCCCATAAGGGGGGCACCACCTCCAGCGCCACAGGGTGGCCCACCTGCCCAGCTTTTCGGAGGCTGAGGACGCGGCCGAGGACGTGGTTACCAGGGAGGAGAGCGAAGACAGGAAAGGGAGCAGGCATATGCCTTGGATCTGGCACAGCCTCGAAATCCAGAGCGGGTCATCACAGGTAAGTCAAGATGTTTAAATTGTTTAAATTAAATTCCCGTTCTCAATTGCCCAACAAGTAGAACTGCCCTAGGTAGAATAAATAGGAAAGAAAACGCGTTATAAAATACTAAGACCTTTAATCATCTCTGGTATAGTCTTCATCAGCGGCAAGCCCGCCTATACTCTGTTCGACACGGGTGCCTCGCACTCGTTTGTGTCGGAGACCTTTCTTGAAGGGATGGAAGGAGTGGAACGGTTCACATGCTGGATGAGGTGGGTGCATCTACCCGACGGATCGGAGATACTCACCTCTGCCAACTGCTGCATGGAGGCGGAGATTGGAGGAAAGTCATTCGAAGTTCCGGCAACGGTCCTGAGGATGCCAGTCTTCAAGCCGATCCTGGGCATGACTTGTTTACAGTGGAATCATGCCCAGATTGATTGCCAAGCGAAGAAGATCACCGTGAGGCATGGGGACTCTATCATCATCATCGAAGGTATAAGAACTGCCTCACGTATACCCTTATCTTCAGTACAGGCCGTTAAGGCCTATTTACAGGGGGAGGAGGTCTACGAGGTGCTGTTTGAGATGACGGAGGCCACGAATTCTATATCGAATATCCCGGTGGTGCGGGAGTTTGAGGACGTCTTTCCAGAAAAATTACCCGGATTACCTGCGCGCAGGGAGCAGGACTTTCAGATACAACTTGTGCCGGGGGCCAAGCTAGTGTCCAAGGTGCCTTACCGGATGGCCCCAAGGGAGTTGATAGAGTTTTAGAGCCATCTTCAGGAGTTAGTGGAAGCCGGATTTGTCCGGCCAAGCTCTTCACCATGGGGAGCCCCGGTATTGTTCGTCAAAAAGAAAGACGGGACTCTCAGATTGTGCATCGACTACCGAGCACTAAATCGGCTGACGATCCGGAACACCTATCCACTGCCAAGGATAGACGAGCTGTTCGACCAGCTGTAGGGAGCGCAGTTCTTTTCGAAATTAGATTTGAGGTCGGGATACTACTAGCTTCGGATTCGAGAGGAGGACATTCAGAAGACTGCTTTTAGTAGCAGATATGGATTATTTGAGTTTACGGTGATGCCCTTCGGGCTCACCAATGCACCCTAGGCGTTCATGACTCTCAGGAACCAGGTTTTCAAGGAGTACCTAGACGTGTTTATCATTGTGTTTATCGATGACATCCTCATCTACTCGAGGACGGGGGAGGAGCACACTCGCCATCTGGCACTGACCCTACAGAGACTGCGGGACAATCATTTATATGCGAAGTTTAGTAAATGTCAGTTCTGGCTGAAGGAGGTGGGCTTCATAGGCCATATTATTAGTGGAGCCGGGTTGGAAGTGGATCCGACAAAGATTCAGGCTATTCGGGATTGGCCGCAACTAAAGACAGCCACCAACGTACGAAGTTTTCTAGGACTTGTCGGTTACTACCCGAAGTTCGTGGAGGGATTCTCTCCAATCGCCCTCCCGCTCATATCCTTGACGAAGAAGGATGTACCTTTCATGTGGACCCCGTAGTGCCAGGCAGCTTTCCAGGAGCTGAAGGATCGGCTAACCTCGGCTCCCATTCTTACTCTCCCCTCGGGGAGGGAAGGATTTCAGGTCTACACTGATGCTTCCTACCAGGGTATGGGAGCTGTTCTAATGCAGAAGGGCCATGTGATTGCATATGCATCTCGCCAGTTGAAGAAGCACGAACAGAACTATCCAGTGCACGACCTTGAGATGGGGGCGGTCGTTTTTGCTTTGAAGGTCTGGCGCCATTATCTTTATGGAGTCCACTGCAATATCTATTCCGACCACAAGAACCTGAAATACGTGGACACGCAGAAGGAACTGAACATCAGGCAGAGGCGCTGGGTGGAGTTCTTAGCAGATTATCAGTATGAAATGCACTACCATCCAGGGAAGGCAAACGTGGTGGTGGACGCATTAAGTCGGAGCGCTGCCACTTCCGAGGTCGGGCCCCAGGTTATGTCTATGGAGCTGGTGAGGAGATTGGAGGATATGCACATCACACTGGTGTCATCCGAGGACCACGAGCTTTACATGGAGTATTTAGCTGCAGTGAGTGTTACAGACGATTTCCGGGACCGAGTCAGAGAGGGACAGAGGCGAGATGTCAAATTGGAGCTGATATTCTGGGCCTTGGAGAACGGTGCAGCAGGAGATTACACGATGAGGGATGGTGTGGTATGCTTTAGAGGTCGGAATTATATACCGGAAGGAGGCCATGTCCGGGAAGATATTATGGCGGAGGCCCACCACAGCAGATACTCGGTGCACCCGGGCATCACGAAGATGACTGCGGATTTGAAGAAGACTATGTACTGGCCTGGCATGAAGAAGGATATCACTCGGTTCGTGACCCACTGCGAAGCTTGCCAGCTAGTGAAGGCAGAGTGCAAAAACCTCGCGGGTTTGTTGCAACCACTATCGGTACCAGAGTGGAAGTTCGAAGACATCGCGATGGACTTTATTCACGGACTTCCCCGATCACGAACAGGAAATGACTCCATTTGGGTCATCGACGATTGGTTGACAAAAGTGGTCAGGTTCATTCCGATCAGGAAGGACGACGCTGTGGGAGTATTAGTACGGAGATTTGTGGAGCAGTTTGTTCGATATCACGGGGTGCCCAAAACGATCGTGTCGGATCGGGATGGCCGGTTCACTTCCAGGGAGTGGAGATCCATGCAAGCTTACTTGGGCATGCGATTGACCTTCAGCACCGCATTCCATCCCCAGACGGACGGACAGACAGAATGCACCAACCGGATGCTGGATGATCTTTTGAGGCTATGCATTTTGGACCGCGGGGAACCGTGTGAGAAACTCTTACCCCTGGTCGAGTTCTCCTATAACAACAGCTACCAGTCCAGCATCAGGATGGCGCCTTACGAAGCCTTATATGGAAGGAAATGCCGGACCCTGCTTTCTTGGGTTCAGGATGAAGATCCGAAGGTGTTGGGATCAGAGTTTGTTGAAGACACCGAGGCTCAGGTGAGGCTGATCAGGGATAGGATGCTAGAGGTGCAGAGCAGACAGGCTAAGTACTATGACGCCCGACATTGGCAGATGGAGTTCCAGGTGGGGGACCAAGTGTTTTTGAAGATCCGGCCCATGCATGGAGTCTCTGAAAGCGTCCCCTCAGAGGTACCCCTTGGGTCTTATTTATAGTTTTTTGGACTCTGAACTGCCAATAACCAAAAGAACTGACCTGAAAGTACCAAAAGGCCCTTGGTTGGGTCTGCCAACAGCCAAACTCCGCTGTCTTGAGTAGCTATGCGCAGTCCAGCCTGGTCTGCCAACAGCGTGGCTCCGTCGTTTTGAGGGGCTATTCACACCCCTGGGGAGTCAGCTCGCCTCCAATCCCCCTCCGCGGGAGGCGGGCACGACCTGGCTTCAGCGGCCACGACCTGGCTCCAGCGGTCCGCTTATTCTTCCTGGGAGAGCGCGACCCGGACCGCCGCGACCTGCCTGTCTTCTGCCGTGGCGGGTAGGCAACCAGGTCGCGTGTAGGGGCTGGCAGGCGGCCATCGCGACCCCCTGATCGGCTCGCTAGCTGCGGGTCACCGAACCCGTCCGCTTTGGTCAGCGATTCTCTGCGCGACCCGCCCGCTAGCCTCGCCCGGCTCGCTCGCCTGAAATGGGCGGGAGCGGGCTAGCCCTCCTGCCGTATACCTGTTTGCCGCTTGGGTGCGGGTCGCGGGGCTAGGCCTCTCGACTTCCCTGGCGGGACCCGCTCGCCGGACACGGGGTTGTACACAATCCCCGCTCTTTTTGAGCTTGATACAAGCTCAAAAAGAATCATCCAACCCGCGTGTTCGGCGAGTACTGTGCTGAGCTGGCAGGGAATCTTCTGGTGGGGCCCAACTGTCCGGCTATAAATATACCGCTGAGCCCTGGGGGTCTCCCCAGATCCCCTCATTTTTCTCGAATAGACTACAGTTTCTCGATGCCGGTCAGCGATGAGGTGCGAGCTCGCCTGGCGGCAGCGTGCCGGAAGACTCGGGAGGAGGCCCTTGAGGCCGCCCCTTGGCTAGCACGTGGGTTTCCCGGCCCTCTCTTTAGGCCGGCGAAGGGAAAGATTGTTAGGCGGTCTCCGGCGGGCGACCGTCCGGGCTCCAGCTCGGCGGCGGGCGTTGAGGTCATTCCTGGGGTACGTGACCTTCTTTGGTTTATCGCTGCACCTCTGATCTTTTGTCTTGCAGGCAATTCCTTGTGAAGAGGAGGGGAACGGGGGAGAGGATCTCCCACCTCCCTTGTCGCCTGAGAGGGTCGCTAGTTCCCCAGGTCTGGACCGCCCACCTTCGCAAACCCCTCGCTCGCCGGCTCCCCACGGACTGGGAAAATCTCTTGAGGCCCTCGAGGGAGAAGCCTTTCAGGGTCGGCCGGGCTCCTCTCGCCCATCCATCGGCGCGGACGACGTGCCAACCCCTGGTAAGCTAGTGCTCACCGTTGGCTTTGTCCTCGCTCGCTCCTTCTGAATCGCCCTTTTGTAAGCTACAACATGGTCTCCTCCGAAACTGAGATAAGCGAAGGGTATTCACCTCCGCCCGACATGGACAGTGTTTCTGATTACCTAGGCGACCCGCTCGATGCGGTGGGGATGAAGAGGCAGGTGACGCGGCTGTTCCAGAAACACACGCTGCTGCTTCAGGAGATCGTGAAGAGGGTCGATCAAGACAAAGCCGACACCGCGGCCCGGCTCGCGGCCTTGGAGAGACCCCCGCGCGCAGCAGAAGACGACGATGTTACTTCACCGGGCGTGCACATTACGCGAGCCGAGGAGCGTCTTAGGAATGTCTCAGAGCAAGTCGGCCTGGCTGAGCGGGAGCTGGTGGCGGTTCGCGATTACCACTATCCTCGCGTGCCGCCGCGATCGGGAATGAAGCGGCGGGGAAGGTGGAAGTGGATCGAGTAGTGATCCAGCCTTTCTTCCCCCCGCTCGCGGGATATCGCGGAGTTGCTATTATTTCTAAGTTATCCTATACCTGTAGCGATTCGCAACTCTTTTTGCCCGCGTGTGGGCCTAATATTTTTGCTGCTGATGTGTATTGAAATTACCATGTTATTGCTTTCGTTCTCTGTGGGGCGGGTCAGGGGAAGGATTCGCTCTACCCGTCCCGCCGATCGGGGCGAGGGCGAGCCGAGGGGCTCGTCAGCCGGGAGTTTCCCGACCCGCGCGGAATCCCGGGCAGGTGCACGCCGAGACTCGCCCGCTCATCCTTCGCGCGGACGTAGTCGAGCGAGACCTGCTGCTAAACGGTCCTGGCGCTGCGACCGCGCGTCAGGGAGTTGGACCGCCAGGCCCGAATTTTGCTACGCACACCCCTCCTTTTGTCGGGAAATTTCCCGCCCTTTCCTTCTCCCCTGATCGGCTCGCTAGCCGCGGGTCGCCTAACCCATCCGCTTTGGTCAGCGATTCTCTGCGCGACCCGCCCGCTCGCCTCGCCCGGCTCGCTCGCCTGAAATGTGCGGGAGCGGGCCAGCCCTCCTGCCGTATACCTGTTTGCCGCTTGGGTGCGGGTCGCGGGGCTAGGCCTCTCGACTTCCCTGGCGGGACCCGCTCGCCGGACACGGGGTTGTACACAATCCCCGCTCTTTTTGAGCTTGATACAAGCTCAGAAAGAATCATCCAACCCGCATGTTCGGCGAGTACTGTGCTGAGCTGGCAGGGAATCTTCTGGTGGGGCCCAACTGTCCGGCTATAAATATACCGCTGAGCCCTGGGGGGCTCCCCAGATCCCCTCATTTTTCTCGAACAGACTACAGTTTCTCGATGCCGGTCAGCGATGAGGTGCGAGCTCGCCTGGCGGCAGCGGGCCGGAAGACTCGGGAGGAGGCCCTTGAGGCCTCCCCTTGGCTAGCACGTGTGTTTCCCGGCCCTCTCTTTAGGCCGGCGAAGGGAAAGATTGTTAGGCGGTCTCCGGCGGGCGACCGTACGGGCTCCAGCTCGACGGCGGGCGTTGAGGTCATTCCTGGGGTACGTGACCTTCTTTGGTTTATCGCTGCACCTCTGATCTTTTGTCTTGCAGGCAATTCCTTGTGAAGAGGAGGGGAACGGGGGAGAGGATCGCCCCCCTCCCTTGTCGCTTGAGAGGGTCGCTAGTTCCCCAGGTCTGGACCGCCCACCTCCGCAAACCCCTCGCTCGCCGGCTCCCCACAGACTGGGAAAATCTCTTGAGGCCCTCGAGGGAGAAGCCTTTCAGGGTCGGCCGGGCTCCTCTCGCCCATCCATCGGCGCGGATGACGTGCCAACCCCTGGTAAGCTAGTGCTCACCGTTGGCTTTGTCCTCGCTCACTCCTTCTGAATCGCCCTTTTGTAGGCTACAACATGGTCTCCTCCGAAACTGAGATGAGCGAAGGGTATTCGCCTCCGCCCGACGTGGACAGTGTTTCTGATTACCTGGGCGACCCGCTCGATGCGGTGGGGATGAAGAGGCAGGTGACGCGGCTGTTCCAGAAACACACGCTGCTGCTTCAGGAGATCGTGAAGAGGGTCGATCAAGACAAAGCCGACACCGCGGCCCGGCTCGCGGCCTTGGAGAGACCCCCGCGCGCAGCAGAAGACGACGATGTTACTTCACCGGGCGTGCACATTACGCGAGCCGAGGAGCGTCTTAGGAATGTCTCAGAGCAAGTCGGCCTGGCTGAGCGGGAGCTGGTGGCGGTTCGCGATTACCACTATCCTCGCGTGCCGCCGCGATCGGGAACGAAGCGGCGGGGCAGGTGGAAGTGGATCGAGTACTGATCCAACCTTTCTTCCCCCCGCTCGCGGGATATCGCGGAGTTGCTATTATTTCAAAGTTATCCTGTACCTGTAGCGATTCGCAACTCTTTTTGCCCGCGTGTGGGCCTAATATTTTTGCTGCTGATGTGTATTGAAATTACCATGTTATTGCTTTCGTTCTCTGTGGGGCGGGTCAGTGGAAGGATTCGCTCTACCCGTCCCGCCGATCGGGGCGAGGGCGAGCCGAGGGGCTCGTCAGCCGGGAGTTTCCCAACCCGCGCGGAATCCCGGGCTGGTGCGGGCCGAGACTCGCCCGCTCATCCTTCGCGCGGACGTGGTCGAGCGAGACCTGCTGCTAAACGGTCCTGGCGCTGCGACCGCACGTCGGGAAGTTGGACCGTCAGGCCCGATTTTTGCTACGCGCACCCCTCCTTTTGGCGGGAAATTTCTCGCCCTTTCTTTCTCCCTATAAATAGGCGTGGCCGGTCCTTGTCCTTTCATCGCTTCACAGCACTCACTCGCCTCCTGCCCTCCGCTAAGCACGATTCGCGCTCGCCCGTTGGGTATGTCTTGCTTGAACAGCGGCAATTCGGCGGAACGGGCGGTGGCGGCGGCGGCGACGCGGATGGGCGAAGCAAATGCGCCTGGACTTTTTCGGAGCACGACTTTCCCCGCGCGATCATCTTAGAGCGCGAATACTTAGAGGCCCTAGGCGACCACATCCCGGCTGGATTCTCGGCGAGGCAGCCCGGGGAGGGGGAGAAGATCAACGATCTGTCTGGGAACGAGCTCGCCATTCCCCTGGCCCATTTTGAGGTGGGTCTTCGCCTCCCCCTCTGGCCTGAGGTTCGTCAGGTATTGAAGTACTTCGGGGTCGTCATAGGCCAGATGACCCCGAACTCTGTATCCGTTATGGTAGGGTTCGCCTGCTTTCTGCGAGAGGAGCGCGTCGAGTTTAGTCTCGCTGTTTTCCGGAAGCTATTCTCCTTCCGGGTGAACCGAGATGGTACCGCCTACTTCTCTAGCGCCCACCTCAACGTGCGGGAGACGGTAAATAAGAGTCATAACTGGCTCAAGAAGTTCCTGTTCGTCAAAGGGGACTTCGGCAACGTCCCCTTCTCGCCGGTTCAGCTCAGCGAGGCGAGCTACCGTCCGCCCAGCCTAGGGGGCCACGAGGCCAACTTGTGCGGGTTCTTCTCTGGGAAGAACTTTGAGGTCGCGTACCTGCGCCGCAACCTCGACGATCTTGCCGCCGTTCCGCCTGGTGGAGGTTTGCCACTCGTCACTACCCCTGTCTCGCTCTTTACTCCATAGGCCTCACCCCCTCTTTTCTGCAGGCGAGCGGGACATTGCCCTACATCCCCCCTATGAGAGTGCCCGGGTCGCCTCCGGGGCCCTCGCCCGCGCTCAGTCCGCTGACGCCGCTCAGCGCGAGGCCCCATCGATTACTGCCAAGAAGAGGTCGGGCCACGAGCAGCCCGCTCCCCCACCCAAGACGGGGAAAACTGCGGGTCAGCAACTAGCCGGGGGCCAGAGGAAGGGCAAGGCCCCGGCTGATCAACCGACCGAGGGCTCCCCCCCCCATAGTCGTTCCGACCAGCGACATCCCCGCCGAGGCGGCGGGTACTTCCGGGCCGCCGGATGGGTCGCAGACCGCCGCGAGGCCGGTGCCGAGAGGGCATCGTAACTTCGGCTACGGCGAGAAGTATCTGGACGAGCTTGGCGTCCCGCTCCTGTCATGGGACAAGGAGTCTAACCGCGCGGTGGTCTCGACACTGTTGCCGAGTTGGCTGGAGCAAGACACCATCGGAGAGGAGGCATACAATTTTTCATTCGGCCTGTACTCGCGAGAGGATGCCGCCATCTATGACAAGGAGGCGACGCGAGTATTGGTGCACGAGAGCGCGCGGGCCCAACTACGCGACCTGGAGTTGGCCCACATGGTGGGGAGGCGCTGCACCCAGCTGGAGCGGAACGCCTCCTCCCTCCAGAAGTTGGCGGATGAGAAGGAGGGGGCGCGGAAACTCGCTCAGGAGGACTCGGATCTTCAGAGAAGGCGGGCCGATGCGGCCGAGGAGACCCTCGCGCAGTACCTGGGAGGGGTGGTACGTGCTCACTTCCACCGACCGCCTCTCTTCGCGAGTCCACCTTATGACTCCCTTTTCCTCTTTTCAGGATGCCACGACGGCCAGTCGGATGGGTGCTGAGATCGCCACCCTTGCTCAGGACAAATCAGCGCTGGAAGCTCGGGTACGCGAGCTGGAGGCCGCCGCCGCTGTCCCCCCGCCAGATAACAGGGGCTGCTCGCTCGCACACTACTCTAACCACGAGTTGGAGGTGCTGATGCAAAAGAACGCCGCCAGCGCCGCAAAGTATACTATGCAGATGCTGCGACGCGCGGATCTCCTCAAGAGCGAGGCGGCGGAACTCTCGGCGGGCGACGTGGTGTCGGCGCTGTTCCTCCCCGTACCGGACCCTGGAGACCAGTCCTTCCAGCGCCTTTAGGACTTCTCGCCCCGGATCCCGCGTCACCCCCGCTTTTTTGACACTTTTCATTAGATGTATATATCATGTACGTTTAGCTGTTTTGAGATGTACGCGCGGGCTGTGCCTAGACTTCGTGATTTTTCATCTATTATTTCTTTTATAAATGCTTTCTCGCCTGCCTCATTTTTATATTTGCTACTACCGCGCGGGGCGGCCTGCCTCTGCGGCCCAGCCCTGATGATGCGGCTGCTCGCCCATCAAGCGAGGCGAGCCGGCTCGTCCTTTGCCTGAGTTATCAAACCTCTTGCGGGTTCTCGCCCAGGTACTCGCCTCCGTTCGGCCGCTTTTCTTAGGGCTGGGGGGTTATGTTAGACCCCTCCCTTTTTGGTTAGCTTTTGAGATTCCGACCTGCTATTAACACCATTCGAGTAGTTTCCGGCCTGGCCGGCTAGGTGGGAGCCCGACAGCGTGATTCGTTCTGGGTCGCAATCCATTGCCATCGAGTGACTTCCGGCCCTGCCAGCTAGGTGAGAGCCTGGCAGCGGGATCTTCTCGAGGCTAGGGATGACACCGAGTGACTTCCGGCCCTGCCAGCTAGGTGGGAGCCTGGCAGCGGGATCTTCTCGGGGTCCAAATTCATTCCATCGAGTGACTTCCGGCCCTACCAGCTGGGTGAGAGCCTGGCAGTGGGATCTTCTCGAGGCTAGGGATGACACCGAGTGACTTCCGGCCCTGCCAGCTAGGTGGGAGCCTGGCAGCGGGATCTTCTCGGGGTCCAAATTCATTCCATCGAGTGACTTCCGACCCTGCCAGCTGGGTGAGAGCCTGGCAGCGGGATCTTCTCGAGGCTGGGGATGACACCGAGTAACTTCCGGCCCTGCCAGCTAGGTGGGAGCCTGGCAGCGGGATCTTCTCGGGGTCCAAATTCATTCCATCGAGTGACTTCCGGCCCTACCAGCTAGGTGAGAGCCTGGCAGTGGGATCTTCTCGAGGCTAGGGATGACACTAAGTGACTTCCGGCCCTGCCAGCTAGGTGGGAGCCTGGCAGCTCGATCTTCTCGGGGTACAAATTCATTCCATCGAGTGACTTTCGGCCCTGCCAGCTAGCTGAGAGCCTGGCAGCGGGATCTTCTCGAGGCTAAGGATGACACCGAGTGACTTCCGGCCCTGCCAGCTAGGTGAGAGTCTGGCAGCGGGATCTTCTCGGGGTCCAAACACATTCCTATTCTCTATGCAAACTGGCTATGACGATACTGGGGGGAAGAAAGGAATTCATTATAGCCAACGTGTTGCTTAGAGGCGCTTAGGGAAAAAACCTTTTCAGGTCATCTCCACTCCAGGTGAGACTCAGGGTCTCGCCCTCTACATTTTGGAGCCGATAGCCCCCTGACTTCAAAGCTTCCTTCACAATAAACGGCCCCTCCCAGCTGGGGTTGAGCTTCCCTACGGACGCTGACCTCCCTGCCGCGTCTACCTTCTTCATCACTAGGTCTCCTTCCGCGAACTGCTTGACCCTGACATGCTTGTCAAAGTATTTGGCAATCCTTCTTTTTAGCTCCTCTTGTCGGATGGCCGAAAGGTCCCTCAGTTCTTCCACCATGTCAAGGGAGAGTCTCAGCTCCCCCTCGTTCTCGGCTCGCCATTCCTCTCGGCCCTCTCTGGCCGCCCCGACTCGCGGCGTTTGGACTTCAAAATCTACGGGAAGCACCGCCTCGCACCCATGGGAGAGCTTGAAGGGGGTCTCCCCCGTATCCGTGTTAGGGGTGGTTCTCAGGGCCCAAAGAACTGCGGGGAGCTGCTCTACCCAGCTCCCCCTCAAATTCTCCACCTTCTTCTTGAGGAGATTGATGATGATCTTGTTCGCGGCCTCCACCTGCCCGTTACTCCTGGGGTGGTGGACCGAGGCGAACCTAAGGTCGATTCCAAGCAGCTCGCAAAAGCTGGTGAACTCGGCACTGGCGAACTGGCGTCCGTTGTTTGTGACGATGGCCTGGCGCAGCACATGGCGACAGATGATCTCACCCCAAACAAAGTTCCTGATCATTTGGGAGGTCACCTTGGCCAACGCCTTCACCTCCATCCACTTCGAGAAGTAGTCGATCATCACTAGGAGGAACCTTCTCTGACCGCTGGCCTGGGGAAACGATCCAACAAAATCCATTCCCCAGATTGCAAAGGGCCAGGGGGCCGTGATACTCTTGAGCTGTTGGGCTGGCTGTAGCTGGAGGGGGGCAAACAGCTGGCACTTATGACATCTCCTTGCGAACTCCGCGGCGTCGCGACCCAGGGTGGGCCAGAAATACCCTTGCCTGACTATCCTTCCCTCTAGGGTCCGGCTCCCGGAATGGCTCCCGCACTCCCCGGAGTGGACTTCCTCCGAGATCCTCTGCGCCTCGCCCTTGGCTACGCAGCGAGCCAGCATCCCGGAGAGGGTCTTCCTGTATAGCTGCCCGTCCTTAAGGAGGTAGTAAGCTGACTTGTGCCTCAGCTTCTTCCTGTCTATCCCCTCCGGATATTCTCCCGTGGAGAGTAAAACTACTACTGGATCCATCCACGAAGCTTACTGGTCGATCTCCATGAGCTCCCCTTCTTCGATGGAGGGGTGGAACAGGTCGGTGATGGTGCCCCGCGCCCGGGGGCCATGCTTCGCTAGCTGGTCGGCCTGTTCATTCTCTCCCCTTGGACGTGTCGGATGGAGAAGGTTTGGATGGTGCCTATGACCCCCTTCACTTTGGCCAAGTATGACTTCAGGATGGGTTCCCTTGCTTCGAACTCCCCGTTGATCTGGGAAGTCACCACCATGGAGTCAGTGAGGACCTCCACATCCAGAACCCCCAGCTCCCTGGCCAGGCGCAGCCCTGCTATCACGGCCTCGTACTCGGCCTGGTTGTTGGTAATGGGAAAGTGCACCACCACCGTCTGCTCAATCTGAGTCCCTTGAGGGCTTTCCAGGACCACCCCCACTCCAAGAGAATGCCTCCCTGAGGCTCCATCCACCCTCACCTTCCAAGGAGTCGGGCGGGTGAGCTCCTCCTCCGCTACTTCTATCACGTAGTCGGCCAGGAAGTCGGCCATCGCCTGAGCTTTGATCGAGAGCCGCGGAACGAAGGAGACATCGAACTCGCTTAGCTCCACCGACCACTTGGCCAGCCGGCCTGAATGCTCCACCCCCTCGAAGATGTTGCGGAGAGGATGGTCGGTCACCACTCGGATTGAGTGTGCCTGGAAGTAAGGTCGCAGCCTCCGAGCCGAGTTGATTAGTGCGAATGCAAGCTTCTCCAAGATCGGATACCGGAGCTCGGCCTTCCTTAGGACCCGGCTGACGTAATAAATAGGGAGCTGCCTCTTCCCTTCTTCGCGAACCAATACGGAACTCAAGGCCTCTGCCCCGACCCCGAGGTATAGGAACAGGTCCTCCCCCTCCTTCGGCCCTTGGAGCAGTGGAGCCTGTGTCAACTACACTTTGAGGGCCTGGAACGCCTCCTCGCACTCCTTGGTCCATTCAAACCTCTGACCTCCCCTTAGCGTTTTGAAGAAGGGGGAGCACTTCTCCCCTGCCCGAGAAATGAAGCGACTCAGCCCTGCTAGCTTTCCCGTCAACCGTTGGACCTCCTTTGCATTACACAGGGACCCCAGCTCCAGGATAGCCTTGACCTTGTCTGGATTCGGCTCGACCAACGCGGGGGTGAGGAGATGCCCCAAGAACTTTCCCCGGTTGGCCCCAAAGACACACTTAAGGGGATTCAACCGCATCTTGTATCTGCGCAGGGTGGCGAAGGTCTCCTCCAGGTCCCGGAGGTGGGAGTCTACATCCCGACTCTTGATCATGAGGTCGTCCACGTATACCTCCAAATTTCTCCCCCTCTGCTCCTTGAATACCCTATCCATCATTTTTTGGTAAGTGGCCCCAGCATTCTTCAGCCCGAATGGCATCATCTTGTAGCAGTAGCAGACATCCCCTGTGATGAACGAGTCATCCTTGATGTCCGGGGGGTGCATCCTGATCTGATGGTAACCTGAAAAGGCATCTAAAAAACTCATTACAGAAAAGCCGACGGCTGAGTCAACCAGCGCGTCGATCCGAGGCAAAGGATAACAGTCCTTTGGACAAGCTTTATTAAGTAAGGAAAAATCGATACACAATCGTCAGCGGCCGTCTCCTTTTTTAACCATCACAACGTTGGAGACCCAGTCGGGGTACTGAATCTCGGACACGAAGCCAGCCTTGAGAAGCTTTGCCACCTCCTCCCTGATGGGCTCCGCCAGCTTGTCTGCCGTGGACCTCTTTTTCTGCTGAACGGGGCGTGTTCCCGGGTCCTGGTTGAGGCGGTGGCAGGCCACATCCGCGTCAACCCCCGGCATCTCTGCGGCGTTCCAGGAGAAGATGTCCACGTCCTTTTGGATGCACTCCAGCATCCTGCCTTGGTCCTCCGGGGTCATCCCCCCGATGACGCGGATCTTTTCCATCCTCCCCCCTCGGGTGAGCACCTCCAGCTCCACCACTTCCTCTGCTACCTCCAGCCTGGATTGTTCTGCCCATCCTTCAGCATCCCCTTCCTCCGGGACGGGGACCTCTACCTTCATCCCTTCTCCTGCGCCCCTCACTTCAGCTACCTCCTCATAATCTCCTCCTGCCGCCCCTCCTGCGTGATCTTTCGCTTCTGGCTCCTCCCCTCCTGCCTTCTGCTCGACCTCCTCCATCCTCCGTCCCATCTCCTCGGCTCCCTCCTGCCAAGAGATGGTGTTCACCGCAGTGACATAACACTCCCGCGCCACCTTTGGGTCCCCCCTGACCCTAACCTGGACCCCCCTCATCGTTGAACTTCAAACACTGATGGAAAGACGAGGGGACGCAGTGAAAGGCGCTGATGAGAGGCCTCCCGAAGATGGCGCTGTAGCTGCTGGGGGCATCCACAATGATGAACTTGCAGTTTCGGGAGTGCCCCCCCAGGGTAACATGGAGGCCAACTCCTCCCTCTACCTCCTTCCTTTCTCCTGAGAATCCGAACAAGGGCCCGTCCGAGGCCAGCACCCTCTTAGCCTCCACCTTCATCGCGTCAAACGCCTTTTTGAAGACGACGTTGACGGAGCTCCCATTGTCCACGAGGATCCGAGAGACGGTGAAATTTTCGATGGCGGCCTTGATGACCAGCGCATCGCAGAACGGATCCTCGTGGTCTGGCATATCACTCCTGGAAAAGGTGATCCTCTCCTCTGGCGGCGGGGTTTGGGATGTAGAGGCGACGCTCTACCGGTACATGGTGTGGAGGCTTACCTTGCGGGAAGCCTCGATCCCCACTCCCCCGTGGATCACTCCGATCCCTCCTCGGGTCCCGACATCCACCCGGTCTTCGCAGCGGTCCTCCTCCGCCCGAGGCAGGACCTCCTCGATCCTCACTTCTTGTCGCGCCTCCTGCTGCTGCTGCTGCCGCTCCCTATTCCCTCTCATCTCCAAGAATTCCGGGCACGTGGCTGTTGCGTGCCCCTCTTCCTGATGGAAGTCGCAATAGGGCAGCTTCACCCTGACCTCCCTTCTCCTCCTCCTCATGATTCCCCTTCTTGCTCCCAAAGCTATGGCCATGGCCTCCTCCTGATCGGGGAGCCGGGGCCTCTGGCCCTGCCTCCAGCCCGGGGGGTGGAACTGATCTTGCCTCCCCTGATGCTGGCCCCTTACGTAGTATCCTCTTGGTGGCCCTTGCCCCTGCCACTCAGGTCTCCAGCCCAGCCAGCGGTCGGGCTCCTGGTGCCCCCACCTCGGCTGTTGTTGCCACTGGAGCTACCTTTGCTCCCTCTGCCTAGGTTCTCCCCTTCTCTCCTCCTGTGCCTTTTCCCTTCTCGACTCTTTCTCTTTCTCGGTGGCCCACCTGGCTAGCTTTCTTGCGAACTCCGGATTCGACGCCTCCTCGTCGACCTCTCTCGCCGCCCTCTCCATCAACACCTCGTAGGAGAGAGGGGGAACTCTCTTCAGCTCCATTCGGAAGAACCCCTGCTGCAGACCCAGGGTAAAGGCCATCATCAGACTATGGCCCGGCATCTCTTGGACCTGGGTGACTTCCTCCTGAAATCGATCCACATAGCTCCCCAACGTCTCGTTCACTCCTTGCTTAAGGTGGAACAAGGACTCAGACTCCTTCTTCCTCTTCTTCGAAGTAGAGAACCTCAGCATGAACCCTCGGCGCAAGTACTCGAAGAAGTAGATGGAACTAGTCGGCAGCTGGTGGAACCACTCCCTCGCCTTCTCCCAGAGAGTGATGGCGAAGAGCTGGCATTTGAATCCGTCCGACATCTATCGGATGGAGACCACGTCCTCGAACCATTGGACATGCTGGACCGGGTCTCCCTTCCCAGTGTAGTAAGACATCTCGGGCTCCCTGAACCCATCTAGGACTGGAGCTGAGGAGACCAGCTCGCTGAAAGGACTGCCTCCCCCCACCGAGCGAGCCGGCGAGTCTCGCGAGCCCAACTCGCCGAACTTGCCCCGGCTTGCCGAGCCGGGTAAAAGCTCGCGCCCAGGGAGCTCGCATCCTCGGCCTTCCTCGGCCACTTCCTTTCCAGCTCGTCGGCCAGGGGCGTCCTCGCCCAAAGAGGGGGCGACCGCGATCTGGGCTGCCGGAGTCGAGTACTCGGCCCGCGCGCTGAGTGCGATCTTGACGAGGCCCAGCACCTCGTTCCAGAAGTCCTCCAACATCCCCACCGTTGCGAGAGGCGGGGGGGGGGGGGGGGGGGGGGCGAGTCCTGCCTGTCAGATCCTTGTCCTCCCATCATTGAGCTCGCTGAAGCTTTTCTGCACTGACCACTCTCCACGCTCACCGCACCAAAATGTTGAAACCGGAATCCGGCCTCTTGTGTAGTTCGACCCTTGGGGAAGGGGTGGTCTCGAGCCCACTTTACTCCTGCAATAAAAACAACGAAGAAGACAAGAAGAAACAGACCCAAGGGCTCAGCAGGGAGGTCCCACCACAAACCCGGAAGATCTCTGAGCGCTTCCCCTCCTTAGCCAGAAGCCGAGCTAAGGTACCCTCAGAGAGCACTTGAAAACGAGAGTTAGGAGACACTGAAAGCGTCCCCTCTGAGGTACCCCTTCGGTCTTATTTATAGTTTTTTGGAATCTGAACTGCCAATAACCAAAAGAACTGACCTGAAAGTACCAAAAGGCCCTTGGTTGGGTCTGCCAACAGCCAGACTCCGCTGTCCTGAGTAGCTATGCACAGTCCAGCCTGGTCTGCCAACAACGTGGCTCCGTCGTTTTGAGGGGCTATTCGCACCCCTGGCGAGTCAGCTCGCCTCCAATCCCCCTCCGCGGGAGGCAGGAACGACCTGGCTTCAGCGGCCACGACCTGGCTCCAGCAGTCCGCCTATTCTTCCTAGGCGAGCGCGACCCGGACCGCCGCGACCTGCCTGACTTCTGCCGGGGCGGGTAGGCAACCCGGTCGCGTGTAGGGGCTGGCTAGCGGCCATCGCGACCCCCTGATCAGCTCGCTAGCCGCGGGTCGCCGAACCCGTCCGCTTTGGTCAGTGATTCTCTGCGCGACCCGCCCGCTCGCCTCGCCCGGCTCGCTCGTCTGAAATGGGCGGGAGCGGGCCAGCCCTCCTGCTGTATACCTGTTTGCCGCTTGGGTGCGGGTCGCGGGGCTAGGCCTCTCGACTTCCCTGGCGGGACCCGCTCGCCGGACACGGGGTTGTACACTTAAGTTTCCCTCAAAACTTAATTTAGCAAACATGGCGTCGTGATGGGATGTTATAAGTTTCTTTTCTTCGGTAGAAATTCCCGTAGGCTTAACCTTGATTTCGGGGATGAAATCTTTGTTTTGTTTATTGGGATTTATAACATCCCATTTTCAACTGGACCCCTAGGAGTGGTCTTGTCTATGACTAGGTCATGACAAACCCTAGGAAGCCAGAAATGGGCCAAGGGATAGGAGACAAAGTGTGGAAATCATCATGGTCTGCAAATAGTAGAACTTTGAACAATGGTTTAGGATGACCATGGGGCTACACCTTGACCCCAAGACCCTACCACAACACCCCCTAATACATTGGGAGGCCCATTAGAGCCATAAGGACCCACTGGGGTCAATCAAAGAGACTCAATTGACCAAAGTCATCCCTAACCCTAAATGGGTCAAACTAGCCTACTTAGGGTCAATTGACGTACCCCTAGCCTAGAGGACCCCACCTATGCCCTCCTAACCCTAAAGTGAAGTCAAGGGGTCACTAAGGACACATTAGGGTCAGCCCTAGAGGCCAAGTTGACCCAAGTCAACTCAAGCACCTAATCTGGTCAAAGTACCCTTACCAAGGGTTTGTGACCTCCAAAGTGCAAGGTAACCCTACATAACCCTTACTAGACCTTAGGAGAGGCCAATGGGTCACCAAGGACCCATTGGGGTCAACCCAAATGGTCATGTTGACCCAAGTCAACTCTAGCCCTAAAATGGTCAAAGTGCCCTTACCAAGGGACATGTGACCCCCAAGATGCCCAAACAACCCTATTCAAGTCTTTCTAGACCTTAAGGAAGTCCAATGGGTCACCAAGGACCCAATGGGGTCAACCCAGATGATCAAATTGACCCAGGTCAACCCTAACTTAAGCCAAGTCAAACCTAGCCCAAAAGGGCTAACCCAAGCCCAAGCCACTTCTTCCTTAGGCTAACCTCACTTTCATGATCATCATGACTAAGTGGACTGCACATAGCCTATGGGTTGACCAGTCAACAAGGTTGACTAGGAGAGAGAAGGGAGCTTCCCTCCATGTTAATGGTGGAGAGAGAAGATGGGGGAGATGAAGGGGAGAGTGGAGCAGGCCAAAGGGAGACTAACAGCCACCTTTAATGGCTGCAATCAACTCCTCTAGGGAAGAGGAGTTGATTCTAGACATTTCCCGGCCACTAAGGGGTGGATTCAGCCCCCCTCCACTCAACCCGAGCCACACCATAAATGGTGTTGATGGGCATTGAAGAACCAGCCGCCCCCTCCCCAATTGCCCATTTAAACATCATCAGTGGGCAGAGGGGAACATTTTCGAGCTTTTACCTGGTGGAGACAGGCCTTCTCTCTGTGTTGTTGCAGAAGCCGAGCGCCGCTGCCATCAACTATGGCATCCCGCCGCTCCACCCGCATTCAGGCCGCCAGGAAGGTCCTCCCCCTCTCCTTAACTCACGGGTAGATCATAGGTCTCCTTAGGTTCAAGTTTCGGGCTCAATTGAGCACGATCAAAACCAAGATTTTCATGGTTTTCGGCAAAAATTTATCCTGCTAGAACCTCCGGAAAACACCTCTCCGGCGGCTGAACCGCCGCCTGGCGATAGCCACCACCTCAACGGAGGTGGTGGTGGCGGTGGCCGCCCGGGGAATTGGCTGGATCGCCGGCGGCAGAGCTTGGAAACGGCTCCAAGCGGGATGGATCCTGGCCGTTGGCTCAATGTAGAAAATGTTAGGATTCCGTCGAATCTGCGCCAAGATTCGTGCTTCTCCTGATTCTAAACTATAGGATATTAAATGTTGATATTTTGATTTATGTCACAGTTTTGGTATTATTTGGTTTTATTTTTAAAAATACCTAAGCTCATCTGGTGGGAAAACCTCCAACAGGAAAGTTGTAGTCCTTTGTGTCTACTGTGTTTTAAAAGTGGTTTGAACCAATTTGGGTGCATGGTCTGACCAGGGTACCCATTTTGGTGGGACATACACTTGGGGATAGATAGTCATTAAACTGAGTGCCCACACCTCATCCCTAGTCCAAATCACTTGAAATTTTGGTAGGGAGTTTAACGTAGCTATACCTAGGGCCAGCCCAAAACCCAGAATTTTTGGAGACATTTTCCCTAAATTTTTTGCTTTTATTTAAAAATGCTATGGTAAATTATTTAAGTGGTCAAATGACCTCCAAACCATCCCAAATTTTGGCGAGTGGTCCCTGGAATCAATACCTAGCTCTGTACAAAAGTTTAACACATTTGGATATGTTTTGGTTAGTAAATCACCAAACCCTAGTGTGGCCCTAAGGAGGTATTTTTGATTAAAAGTGCACTATGGACTTAGGGTGGTCCCCTCCCCTAAACAGAGGTTGAGGTTTTGGACACTGACTTGGCATGGCCAATGTCACCCCCTTAAGGAAAATGGGATGATTTAGGATTGATTTGCCCTAGGGTTCAGCCTCAAACCCTAAGGAAGGACTTTTGAGGGTTGTGAAGGACATGGGGGCAAATGCCCTAGTATGGCCTTGGAAACCCAGTAGAATTGAGGGTAATCTAACCTAAGTTCTCTGGTAGGAACCTTAGAGGAGTTGGAGTAAGGTAGGGACCTCAAAACCCTAACCCTAGGTTTAGGGTAGAAGCACTATTTTGTAAATTAAGCTACTAAACCTTAACTAAAAGTTATGAAACTTGGGTAGAGTAGGTTTTAGGCCATCTAGAACCCCTGGTAATTTCTATAGAATTTTATGGATTTTATTCCTGCTATTTCATTTGTTAATTACCAAAAGGCGCAAAATGATTTTTGATTTTCTTATGGTTATTTCTCTGCTTTTGAATCTAATGAAATTTGGTTAGAATATCATAAAGGCCTAAGTAAATATCCATGAATTTTATTATAATTTTTACTTGAGTTTATCTAGTACTTCCTTCACAAGTTTTGGAAAGGGGCTTGGTAGAATAAAATTAATATTGATGATTTATCTGTTGAAAAATCATGAGACTTAGGTTTTGATGTTTCCAGGCCAAAAAGTACTTGTAGAAATTTATTTATAATTTTTAGAGGTCTGTTTTCAGAACTTCCTTTACAAGGCTATATTTTTGAGAATTGGACATTTAGTTAACTCAGGGAATAATTCTTTCAAATAAATTATGAAACTCTACTTGGAGGTTTTATGTACCCTTATACTCCTCTTGGAATTTTCTCTGAATTTTTGGAAGTATTTTTGTTGTACATCCCCTTTTAATGATTTTTTATGGAATAAATTTGAAATAAACTTTAAGGGCTTAAACCTTGCTGAAAATTTGGGAGATTCTGGATTTTTAGATGATTATTCATTTTACATTTAACATAAATTTAGTGGAATTTTATCTTGCTTAAAACTTGTATTTCATGTTCAAACTTGAAACTTTTGGTTATTAGAATAAATAAATAAATTATCAGTTAAATTATGAAAATTAGGAAATTATGGATTCAGGCTACAAATGCCAATATAGTCCTTCGATAATTATTATATGCGTACTGGATGATCATTTGGTATACTTCCCATTTTACGGGTCATATAGCTTGAGTGGTCTGCATTTAGTAAAACTGCAGGAAATCATTCGGGATATGAATTAGAGCACATGTGATGGGTCTTATTGGTTTGCTGGAAGGATAATTGGAATTAGGAGCATCATTGGAAGATACAATGAGTAGAGTGTTGTTTTGGCTAGGGTTTAGAGGCGCTCGGGTTCGACGAAATATCGCCCTCCCCGAGGTGAGGTAGAGTCAAATCACCACAGGATTAGCCTATCGCAACATGAGAAAGTAATGGGTAATGGAATCAACCAATAATAATAATAAGTACATTGCGAAAGGGAACGCTGGGCATAATCCCAACATAGTTCCTAGTGCCCCTTGAGAGCCCTTCACAGGAAATACCGGGGGCAGTCCTGGGTTAACGTAAACTGTTTTAACAAGCTGGAAAGAGTAACTTAGTAATTAGGGTTCCACCTTTCACAACACTGATAGAACCGGAAGTTAGCTGGGAGCTTCGGGTCGGGTGGTTAAAAGATGGACTTTGGGTCCGGGGAGCTTCGGCTCGATTGTTTGAGACGGACGTTTTGGTTCAGGGAGCTTCTGCTCGGTTTTGATTTCGCTAAATTTGCATGTGCATAAAAGGAAGGAAAAATTAAGGTGGTGGGTCTTCGGTATTGGAGGGTCGATGCACCGACGCCAATACGTTGACTCGGCAAGTGTGGTTCGCACTTCGCCAACAGAAGTCCGGTGCGCCAGCCGGCAAGAGTACGCAGGAGTCCGCTTCGTGCACCAAGCGTTGAGGCGTACCATAGGTCTGACCGGTAGTGCTTTACTAGTTTAGAGGTGGGTGAGGCCCAACCCACCGCTTCCGTCTGCCACTACGGAGGTATCCTGGGAGGTTACGGCTCCAGAAAGGGGGAACTAATGGTCTGTATGCACAGAGTCGGGTGTGTGCGTTGCACTTGCATGTCCATCATACCCACTTGCATGTCATAGCATAATCGAATCATTTAACCCCTGACACCTAATGTATAAGTGGAATGGGACGCTTATACATTAGGACCTGCAAAACGACCCCTTGGTCTATAAGCTTGTGTGGGCAAGTTTATAAATTAAGGTTAATTTTGATTCATAGTTACTGCTGTTTGAAAACCGACACCCCAACGTATAAATCGGTATGGGACTTTTTATACGATGGGAGCCTTGCAAAAGACCACTTGGATTATGTGACCTCACATAAGCAAAGGTTACTTTTCATATTTAAATTTTTTTGTCAATGCCTATTATAGAATTGCTAGTATAGGTCCGCTGCCATCTGTTTTTGATTATTCTCCACCTTCAAGTCCTCCCCTTTCTTCCTCTCCGCTCGGTGCCTAGGAGCCATGTGGGAAGGGGTTGGGGATGATAGGACTTAGTCTTTTAGACTAACGGTTTTCGAACCGCATCATTTAGGGGATCGTGGAGCCCAACATGGAGGAGCAGTCCTAGAGACCGGTGCGCTTGGAGGTGGGGTAGTCTAGCTCCGGAGTTCATACAGCCGGGACCGTGAGTCTCGACCTTGAGTAGAATTTCTGTTTTTGCTTCCGCATGAGTGACTTGTAGTGAGGAAATTATGTACCGGGCATAAACCCGTATTTTGCTACTCTGATGTACTCTTCTGTGGACACTCCCTTCGTGGAGATATATTTACTATGATATGTGATTTTCTGTGGACTGTTAGTTTCCATTACTTCATTATGCTACTTTTCTGTGATCGAATTGGCCGGCAGAATCGGCGCTTTGTGGTGATGACTCTTCAGGGCGTGAAGGAGTCACCGCAAAATGGCAGTTTTGGGCCTAAGACCCCGGTGTTGAAAAAAAGGGGGGGTGGGGGTGTTACAGAAAGAACCCAAATCTTAAATCCATATCCAAGAATGTCCACATCCACACAACAGGAATGAAACCCCAAATACACAAAAAAGGTACATGGCCTTATGGCCTTACAAATGTTCACTTAATAAAAACATGTCTTACATACATCGGCTCGCAGGCCGGCCACACATGATAAAAATAAAAACAACTATTCGCTTTGGCCTTCTAGGGCCAGCACAGCAACATGGGCTCCAGCCAGCTATTTGGTACTCGGCTCCGTAGCACCTGCAATCACATTCCACCACACGGTGGCAAACAAAGCAACGGTCAGCCAAAAGCAGACCAAATTATAACGACCCCGCCCCTAACTCTGGATGGCGGTGCTCTTTCCCTGCATAACATTAGCCCAATAAAATAATAAAGTGCAACTATACTACGCCACAGGTGTAGGCTCGCACGGCCAAACACTCCGTGCACTCAGGGCACAATAACGGTGAATCCGGTCAATTCCGTGGCTTCACCATCATCCCAAAGATGGCAACCAAGTGAGCATTTAGCCTTTCTGACCACCGTCTAAGGCTACCGACTATGCCAACGTCCAGTCCCCTTTTCGGGTCTCTCGCACCGAACCACATAGCCTAGGTCCGATTCCACTTGCCCGTTGCTCACGCCGCCTAGTAAATTTAAGTCCTACGTGCGGGCCAAGCTTCTCTTGGATCCCAAAGTTTTCCAAACAATCTCATAACCCAGTTATGATCAAGGCTGGTTCCCAGAACGCCAAGTTAGCAGAACATGTTTCCGCTCAGTTTTCTGGGTGCGCCTTGAAGCTAACCTCCAAGGATCCCTGCTGCAATCTAGCGCGCAGAAACCCGAAAAACCCAAAGCACGGAGTCTTCTCTGGCAAAACATATTAAATGCAACATCACCGATCCAGAAAATACACGTATGGGTAGGCTTCACACATAATGCCTATGCCCGTACTTACGATTCCAGACTCTATATGCAACACAAGGTGGACTATTCACATCAATCCCAAGGAACACCATCCACTCACCGCACACTCGCGGGAGCGGGATTCCCTATGCAGAAAGAAAGAGCTTCACATGCTCAAGTAGAGAATCGTTACCCTTGTAGTCCGCTTTGGCGCCATGGAAAAACTACACGGATGGAAATCTTCGCAATGAACTTTCCTCCACATATCCTCTCTCAGATTTTGAAACGGTGCTCCGATGCTCCACCGGCGGCCGGAATCCCTTCCTTCTTCCTCCTCTTTCCAACTCCTTGAGAGAGAGAATGGTTGGAGAGAAAAGAAGGATTAACTCCCTTATTCCCGGCCTTAACAGAGCAGGAAACCATCTGGGCCGTTGGATCTTAATTAAAGAAAACGAACGGCTCAGCTCCGTTCAAAAATCTCCAGACCTGGGCCGAACACGTCTTGGAACACGACCGTGCCTCAAGCCGTGTGCCTCGCTCCAGGCATGATCGTCGAATGGAGGAAAGACACACGGGCCAAGACACGCCCGTGTCTCACCTGACATGCCCGTGTCGGGTTCCTCGACACGCCCGTGTTCCGGGGCGTATCACGCATAACCGCCACGGCAACGGACACGACACAAAAGAACACAGGTATGGACACGGGTAGGCACACGCCCGTGTCACTTAGTCGTGTTTCTAGCCGTGTCCTTCTCGGGATGAAAACGGCCAAAAACACCAGCCAGACACGGCCTTTGACACGCCCGTGTCCTAGGCCGTGTACCCCTAAACCGGAACCAAAAAATCCCTTTTTACGCGACCAACTCAAATACAACTTTCGGGGCGTTACACCAACCCTCCCATGTACTGAGCGAGGGTCGCCTTGGCCTCGTCGGCTCGCTTCCTCTGGAGATCCGCCTCCCCGTGAACAAGCTTGTGGGCCTCCTCCTTCTCGTCCGCCAACTTCTTAAGAGAGGTGGCATTCCGCTCCAACTGGGTGCAGCGCCGCCTAACCATATGGGCCAGCTCCAGGCCGCGGATTTGGGCCAGCGCACTTTCGTGCACCAACACTCACGTCGCCTCCTTGGCTTAAACGGTGGCGTCCTCCCACGAGTAAAGGCCAAACGAGAAGTTATAGGCCTCCCCGCCGGTAGTATCCAGCTCCAACAAGCTCGACAGTAGGGTCGAAACCACCGCGCGATTTGACTCTTTGTCCCATAGCAGAAGCGGGACGCCTAGCTCGTCCAGGTACTTCTCACCATACCCGAAATTATGGTGCCCTCTCGGCACGGGCTTCGCGACAGTTTGCGCCACTTCCGGCGGCCCAGAAGTGCCCGCTGCCTCGCCGGGGGTTTTGCTCCTCGAGGCGGTCAAGAGGGAGAGACCCTCGGCCGATTGATCTGCCGGGGCCTTGCCTTTCCTTTGGCACATGGCGGATGCCTCCCCCACAGTCTTCACCTTCTTGGGCAGGGGAGGAGTAGGCTGTTCACGGCCCAACCACTTCTTAGTGGGAACTGCCGGGATGTCGCGCTGAGCGGCGTCAGCTGCCTGAACGCGGGCGAGGCCGCTGGAGGCGACCCTGGTACTCTCACAAGGGGGGTGAAGGGGAACGTCCCACTTGCCTTCCAAGAAGAGAAAGGGTGAAGCGAGAGTACAAAACAACAAAGCAGAGTAATGGCGAGTAGCTAACCTCCCCCAGGCAGGACTGTGGCGAGGTTATCTAGGTTGCGGCGCAATTACGCGACCTCGAAGTTCTTCACAGCGAAGAACCCCCATAGGTCAGCTTCATTGCCCCCCAGGCTGGGCGGGCGGTAACTCGCCTCGCTGAGCTGCACCGGTGAGAAAGGGACGTTGTCGAAGTCCCCCTTGATGAACATAAATTTCTTTAACCAGTTGTGGCTCTTGTTGACAGTCTCCTGCACCTTGAGGTGGGCGCTGGAGAAGTAGGCGGTCCCGTCCCGGTTCGCGTGGAAGAAGAACAATTTGTGGAAGACCGCAAGATTGAACTCGACCCGCTCCTCCCGCAAAAGGCAGGAAAAGCCTACCATGACCGCCACAGAGTTCGGGGTCATCTGTCCTATGACGACCCCGAAGTACTTCAACACATGGCGAACCTCCGGCCATAGAGGAAGCTGAAGGCCCCCCTCAAAGTGAGCCAGCAGAATAGCGAGCTCATCCCCGGAGAGATCGTTGATCTTCTCCCCTTCCCCGGGCCGTCTCGCCGAGAATCCAGGCGGGACGTGATCGCTGAGAGCGTCTAAGTACTCACTCTCATAGATAACGACGTGGGGGAAGTCATGCTCCAACAACGTCGCAGCACACTTACTTCGCCCGTCCGTGTCACCGCCGCCGCCACCCATTCCACAGAACATTTGCCGAGCGAGCGAGAATACCTCAGAAGGGCGCACGCGAGTCGGTTTTCGCAAGGAACAGGAGAGGAGAAAGTGCTTAAGTGCGGTGGAAGGAGAAGAACCAGCAAGGCCTATTTATATAGAGAAAAAAGAGCGGGAAAATTTTCCGCCGGTGGGAAAAGTGCATATAGCAAAAATCTGGCCTGACGGTTAAAATTCCTAGCCTGCAACCGCGCCGCCGAGACCATTCAACAGCGGGTCATGCCCACACGCATCCGCACGAAAAATGGGCGGGCGAGATGCGGCCCGCACCCGCCCAGAACTCTAAGCGAGCCGGGGAGACTCTCAACCGGCGAGCTCCTGGCCTGCTCTTGCTAAGATCAGGTTGGCGGGCTAGGCAAGTCCATCCTCAAGGCTCGCACTCGCCTGAAAGAGCGACGAGCAGATGACGCGGGTCCATCCATAACCACCTCAGAGAAATTCAAGCAACAGCACGATAAAAAACAACATACACCAGAAATCAGAATTCAGACCCGTGGACGGGCGAGAAAAGTCGCAGATTATTACAGACATTGAAAGAGTTTTTAAAAATAATAAACCCCCCCCCCCCCCGAAGCGAGTCGCCTCGAAGCGCAGACGTGGCCTGACCCGGCGATAGGCCGCGAACAAAGGGGAAGAGAAGGTGGATCAGTACTGGATCCACTTCCACCTGCCCCGCCTGTACGTTCCGGTTCATGGCGGTACACGAGGATAGTGGTAATCGCACACCGCCACCAACTCCTGTTGTGCCAGACGAACTTGTTCTGTGACACTCTTTAGGCGCTCCTCGGCACGCATAATATGCACGCCAGGTGATGTGACCTCACCACCTTCTGCTACGCGTGGAGCCCCTCCAAATCCGCGAGCCGAGCCTCGGTCTCGGCCTTTTCTCGGTCGACTATCTTTACGATCTCCTAAAGCAACAGAGTATATTTCTGGAACAGCCATGTCACCTGCCTCTTCATTTCCACCACGTCCGCCGGGTCGCCCAGATAATCCGAAACACCCTCCACATCCGGAGGATGAGAGTACCCTTTGCTCATCTCAGTTTCAGAGGAGATCGCGTTGTAGCCTGCAAAGAAGAGATTCAGAGGGGACGGGCGAGAAAACATCAATCGCCAAGTGCGAGCTTACCAGGGGTTGGCACGCCCTCCATACCAGTGGACGGTCGGGAGGAACCCGACCGACCCTGGAAGGTTCTCCTTCGAAGGCTGCAAGATACTTCCCTAGCCCAGGGGGAATCGGTGACCGAGGGTTGTTCGAGGGGGGGGGGGGGGGGGGTGGGACGTCCCAGGCTCGAGGGGCTAGCAACCCGCTCATTTGATGGAGGAGGGGAGCGATCCTCCCCACCACCGCCCTCATCTTCACGTGGAAGTACTAACGAGAGAGAAGGTCAGAAATGAAACACCCAATCGGGAGGGAGGTGCACATACCTCCGGGACGACCTCGGTGACAGCCACGGAGCTGGAGCTCGGGAAGTTATTTTTCGGGGACCTCCTAACAATCCTTCCTTTTACCGGCCTGAAGAGAGGGCCAGGAGACCCACGCGCCAACCAAGCGCCATCATCAAGGTCCTCCTCCCGAGTCTTCTGGCCCGCGGTTGCCAGACAGGCTCGCACCTCCTCGCTGACTGGCATAGTGCAGCTACAGTTCGCTTGGATAGAGAAAATGTGGTGAGGATTCATTTAAGGGTTCAGTGGTGTATTTATAGCACTCACCAAACACGCGGGTTGGATGATTCTTTTCAAGCTTAGTCAAGCTCAAAAAGAGCGGGGATTTTGTACAACATCGTGTTCGCCGAGCGGGTCCGCCAAGCCAGGCGAGCGGACCAGGCTGCCCGTCCCGCACCATAATAACATGCGAGGGGCAGGCAGCAGGAGGCTCGCTCGCTCCTGCCCAGGTCGGTCGGGCGAGCAATGCGAGTTGGCCCCTTCACCCCTCTCGCTCGCTCAGAATTCGTCAACCAGAGTTTGGGTTTCCATTCATCGAGCAGAGTTTCGGTCGCCATTCGTCAAGCAGAGTTTGGGTCGCCATTCGTTGAGCAGAGTTTGGGTCGTTATTCATCGAGCAGAGTTGGGGTCGCCATTCGTCGAGCAGAGTTTGGGTCGCCATTCATCGAACAGAGTTTTGGTCGCCATTCGTCGAGCAGAGTTTGGGTCGTCATTCGTCGAGCAGAGTTTGGGTCACCATTCGTCGAGCAGAGTTTGGGTCGCCATTCGTCGAGCAGAGTTTGGGTCGCCATTCGTCGAGCAGAGTTTGGGTCTCCATTCATCGAACAGAGCTTTTCGGTCGGCATTCATTGAACTGGTATTCGGGGATGGGTTCGACGAGTCCAGATTGGCGAGCCCTCCTCCAAGGCTCCCATTGTTGCAGTTGGAAGCCCGGCCGCCAGCCCGCTCTCATATGCGCGACCTGGCCGATGGTCCGCCTCGGCAGAGGATTTGCGGGTCGCGGCGGCCCGGCTCGCGCTCTCCCAAGAAGAGTAGGCGAGCTGCGGGAGCCAGGTCGCACCCGCCCCTCGCGAGGAGAGAAATTACATGGATTCCCTCCACATAGGTGTGAATAGCTTGTTGGAACAGCGGAGCTACGCTGTTGGCAGACCATGTTGGACTGCACATAGCTGTTCAAAACAGCGGAGGTTGGCTATTTGCAGGCCGTTTTCAGGATTCTATAAATAGAACCCAACGGGCACCTCAGAAGGCAGACACTCATACTCACTAGATCCTTAGTCCCCTAGTGATTTCTAAGATAGCCTTAGCTCGGCTTGTGGTTAAGTAGGGGAAGTACTCTCAGGTTTTCCGGGTGTGTGGTAGGTCCTCCCCACCGAGCCCTTGGGTCATTTCTTTCTTGTTTCCCTTGTTGTTTTACTTGCAAGAGCGAAGTAGGTGCGCGATCACCCATTCCCCAATATTGAACTCCATAGGAGACCGTGATTTTGGTTTCAACAGGGGCATTCCTAAGACAATAGTGACCTATAGGGTCGTAAAATTTACTAGCTATTTTTGGAAGACCCTTTGGAAAATTATGGGTACCAAACTTTTGTTTTCTTTGGCCTACCATCCACAGACGGATGGACAAATGGAAGTGGTAAACAAAAGTTTGGGTAATTTTCTTCGTTGTCTTTTGGGTGACCACAAGGGTACGTGGGACATAATCCTTCACCATGCTCAGCTATCTTATAATAATTCGAAAAATAGGTTCATGGGTCTGTCACCAAATGAAATTGTGCATGGATATAAAGCACTAGTGCCACATGACTTGATTCTGTTACCTCCATCTTATAATTCAAGTCAATTCGCATAAGAGTTTGCCACTCATGTCCACAAGTTGCATAAGCACATTAAAGACACGTTAGTCACGCAAAATGCGACTTATTAATCTCAAGCTAACGTATAAAAGAGGGCGTCTCACTTTAAAATTGGTGATTTAGTCATGGTAAGTCTCATCCCTAAATGGTTGCCTTCGGGCACAATAAAAAAGTTAGAGAATCGGCGAGTTGGTCCATTTCGAATCTTAAAGAAATTAGGAGAAAACACATTTCTATTAGAGTTACCCACGGATTGGGGAATTTCCCCTATTTTTAATGTTTCAGATTTAAAACCTTATGTTTCTCCACCACTTGAATTATCTGTCTGTTCGTTTGGTTCCACTGAAATTTCTAATAGGGTCGGGGGTGAGCTTGTTCATGGATCGCCCTCTACACCGTTCTCCACTAGAGTTATGTTGAATGTTGATGCAGAAACTTTTCCTCCTTCTTTGATTAACGCTTTTCCAAGGTTCCCCGGGACAACCTTTTTGCCAGACAGGATTCTCCGAGATGAGGTCCTCTCCCCTCCACATGGTGACATTCGCCGCTACTTTATTCGATGGCGTGATCGTCCAGCTTCCGATGATTCGTGGCTTCCGGAAGCGGAGGTCTCTCTTTTGGATGATACTCTTCTACGAAAGTACATTCAAGACAACTCCTCGGTGATGAGTACTTTCGAGCAGGGGAGGATTGATGGAAACGATGGCCTTCAACATTATGACGATGGTTCCGGCACGCTTTCGGAAGATTATGCCTCTCCATTCAAAGATGCACATCGCCGCGAAAACCATTTTGATAAACGCCATCGCCGTTACAACCTCCACTCGTGGCGCCATAATAATTAATTAATACATATAAATATTCTATTATAAGTATTAATTAATTATTTCCATGTTTTCTTTTTATTAAAATTTATTTTGTTTGGACAATATTTATTTTTCATGCTTTGTGGCTGCATGTAGCCATTTAGTTTGTGAGCCTATAAATAGGCTATTATGTAGTAGGATTTGGACAATTGATAAATTGAAAGAGCTTAACCCTAAAAATTTGAAATCCCCCCTTGTTTTTTTTACTCTCCTTTGGCTGTCGGCCTCCTTATCCCCCTAGTGGTTCGGCAACAACAACTCCCCCTCCTCCCTCCTCTCTTCTCCACCACAAAATCTCCTCTCCTCTCATACTACGACCAACTAACCGAAGGAAATCTCCCCTAGAAGATCTCGGTCTCATCTTGGCTTTCCCTCATACGGTCGACAAACCTTGGATCCTCCTTCTTGGTGGATTTTTCGGCCAAAGGACACGATCTACCGCACCGAAGACCCTACTCTGGCGTGAAACGAAGAAGGCGGGCGAGTCTCTCCATTAGCGTGGCTCCGGTGGAATCGTTTAAGGGAGATCGCGACTTTTGTAGATCTATGTTCCGTGATCTGTTGCCTAGTGGGGTAACGAAATTTCTACATCCTAGAGATTTATTTTCCCTCTAGATAATTTTTGTGGTGGAAAACTTTTGGCGTGAAATTTTGATAGCGTTGAAATCATCGTGGTTTTCTTGAACGATTTGAATTTATTTTAATTTCATTTAACTTCGAGAGGTTTGGCGAACCTCATTTCTTTTTGTTGGGAGAGATCTACCGTTTTTGAACTGTATTTTTTGGTGGATCTCTTTTGGAACAACACCGCTCGATCGGACCCAATATTGGTCCTTTTATCTTGATTCGGATATCGACTTATAGCCTTTGTTCGACCTCTAATGGTTTGGTTATCCGTACGTTAGCATCAGATAGATAAAATTGCAAACGTGTGTGCTGCGAATAAATTTTGTGCGAAACATAACTTGTGAAACGTTGAGAGAAAGTTAAATTATCCATAAAATTCGTGTCGCGCATACAATCCTGCATCAGAGTTCATCGAGCTCAGTTCGCCCTTCGTCGAACTCAATTCAGTTGTCAAACTAAATAGCATATAAGAAGTAAGCGTGGAAACAAAGGCTTGTCTCAAATGATAATGAGAAACCGCTGAGACCGCTGAGATAAAACCGCTGAGACAGCTTAGATAGGTGAGAAGTATGTCTCAGTATAACCGCTGAGATAAAGCAGCTGGAAATTCTCTAAGTACAGAAGTGTTGAATGAAGTAGGTTCACTCAACACTTCTAATGAAGAAGGTAGCGCTAAGAAGATTAAAGTTCGTCGAGCTTTGCCCACAGATCGTCAAACGCAGCTAAAGCCAGAAAATCGGTTCAAGGCAAAGGGGTTGAGTCCACTGAAACTGTCTCAGCTGAGAAGAAGAAAACGTTGAGACCGTTGAGACAGGAGTTGGTCTCAGCACAACCGCTAAGATATGTGTTTGTCTCAGCTGAGTACAAGAAAGCGCTGAGACAGTTAAGTAGAAAAATGGTTAAGGCAAAAAGCTTTGAGTGGAGGTTGCTCACTCAACGCTGTCTATGCCAAGTGGAGAAAGAAAATCTATCTAAGTGTTTTAGCATTGAGTGATGCTCACACACTCAACGCCAAGCAGCAGATAGCTGATAAAGCAAGTTGGCGTTGAGTGAAGCTGATTCACTCAACTACTAGTAGCAGTTATATAATCTAAGTAGTTTGGCATTGAGTGAAGGTTACTCACTCAACGGCATGAGATAGTAAATCTGTCTAAGTGTTTTGGCGTTGAGTGATGCTTACTCACTCAACGCCTATGCTAATGTTCTTTGATTTTTGGCTAAGTCCACAGCTGATGACGTCAGCAAGTCAATAAGTCAATATATTTAAAATTAGTGGTGGGATGACTACAGTACGCGACAAATGGTGCCGCAGACCTACTGTATGATAGTTGGCATTAAAGAAATGTTACTGCTAGACATTAATTATGTGGGGCCCACTGCTCAAGAGTCGTTGGGTCAATAATCAATAAATGAAAAGAGGTGTACAGAGGAAAATAAACTTAAGGGAAAAATAAATCAAGTTAGTTCTTCTTCTCTGCCATTGTTGTGGAGCTGAAGAACATGAATTTCTACTCTACAGACAGAGAGCAAGTTAGTTGTTGGATCAAGACATTCAATAGCAAGATTGTTGGTGCAATTATCAACTACACCAGCAAGCTAGTTCAGAGTATTTTCTCTAAGGGAAAAGGTAGCAGCCAATGGGCGACCCTTGCTGCAGGTTCTTCACAGTTCCAGCAACAAAAGTACCTGAAGATCTTTATCTAGAAGCTGTGAAGAGAAGAAAGCTTGAAGAACCTGAAGGAAGACTCAGGGGACCTTTCCTCAGGAATCAAAGTTAGGGCTGAATCACCTCAGCCCAGGAAAGGATCAAGAGGCAGAACTATTCCAGTCTTCAATGTTTGAGCTTTTATTTTCTCATCTCAGGTTACAGTAGTTAGTTGCAGTACCTTCACTGACCAGAAGAAAAATCACTGGTGATGTGAAGAAGTAGTCAGGGCTGAGCTTCAGTCACAGTTCAGGAAGTGGAAGAACATTGCTCTGCAGGTAACTTCCAGCACAAGTAATTATTTGTTGTTGTGGAAGTAGTTAGGACTAACTATATCTTGGTTCAATGATGGTTTACTCAGGAAATAAATTCTTATAGTCATTGTTGGGCTGAGTCTATCTCACTCAAGAAGCTTGACACAGAGAAATATCTCTTGTGTCAAGAATATCCATCAACCCACCTTCATACTATAGGATTCAGTTTACCTCAATCTGAGTTGTAGGTGACCTTTTTGGTCACTGAGCTGTAGGTGCCCTGCTGGGGTACTTAGGTAGGATCCAAGTATGGATCTGAGTTGTATGGCTTAATACCCTAAGGTAGGAGAGAACTGTTCTCTGAGTGTAGTCCCTTTGTGCCTGAGATAGGTGAAAAGTTTGTCACTGAGCTGTATGTACCTGGAGTGATTCTGAGTTGTAGGAGCGCTGCAGAACTCTGAGAGTAGGTCCTTGTGCCTGAAGTTGTAGGGCTGAAAAGCTAGAGATATAGGCCTTAGTGATAAGGCTGAGGTAGGTGACTTGCGGGTCACTGAGTGTAGGAGCACTGCAGAGCTCTGATGTAGGATCCTTTGGGATCTGAGGTAGGGGTGTTCTTCCAGCCTGTGTGTAGGATTTAACATCCTGAGGTAGGTGGTTTGCTAACCACTGAGTGTAGGCCTTTGTTGCTGAGAAGTGAGTCTTGGAGGAGACTTGAAGATCCTACGAGATCTGTGGTGTAAGCTCTTAGGAGCACTTTGTAGTAGTTTGTACCTAGTCCAACAAGTTAGTTGGATAGGTGGGAGGGAAAGTAGATGTATTTAATTGGGAAACCACTATAAATCTCTATGTGCTTTTTTGTGGTTGATTTTCATTTCTTATTTACAGGTGTTAAGGACAAGCTCTAGATCACCCTAATCTGATAGATAAAAGAAAATAACAAGATATTATACAGAAAGCAAAAGATAGTCTCAAAGATACCAATAACCTATTCACCCCCCACCCCCTCTAGGTGATTTAGCTATCCTTCAAACATTGACTTTCAAGTGGTATCAGAGGAAGATTACCTAAAAATAACATAACAGTCTGAGTAGACCTCAAAGGATAGCTAAAAGGTTAACATCAGTGGGTTCAAAAGAGAACCATAAAGAGTGGAGCTCAATGGAGCTTCAAGTCTGCAGCAAGGAGAACATTAAGACTCTGAAAGAAAGGGTCAAGCAAGTCATGGAAGCCAGTGATGCTAGAGTCTTGGCTTCAGTTCAAGAATCCAGACCCCAAAGAGTTATGCAGAGATATCTGAAGATGAAATCAACTTGACATCTACGGACAAGAGGGCACAACACATCATGGTAAGTGTCATAGATGACTCCACCTTCCAGATGCTTGTCCACTACAAGACAGCCAAAGAGATGTGGAATTCTCTCACTGGATACATGGAAGGGATAGTAGAATTCAGTCTTTCTGATAGTGGTTTAGAATCTAAAGACATAATAGAAGACTTCATTGGGCTAGTGGCTGTTGCTGCTAACGATGAACTATTACAGTAAGAGAAGTCAATCCTTCAGATGCTAGAATGGAGATCAGGGCCCCTCTGTCATAATTAGAAAGTGATTCAGAGGTTAATGATGAAGAAGAAGATGACTGAAGTTATTATAGACTAATTGCCATGATAGAAGAAGAAGAATCCTGCCAGGATCATCATGGTCTAGATCAGGTACAATCTTTGTCTAGTTCCTCTTATTGTTCAGTTCATGAGTATTGCTCAGAATCTGATGGTTCCTCATCAAGTGATGATGAGGTTCCTTTGAAAGATTATGATATCAAACAATTGATTGACAATCATTCTGTTCTAATGAAATCTTTCAAGGAAAGCAGAATGCTTGTTAAGAAACAAGCAGAGGAAAATGCCTCCATGCAACTAGCTGCTTCCCAGCAAGATGAGACTTTATCCTTGCTATCTCATAAAGAGAGGGAAGTTGCTCATCTGAATATCATGGTAGATATCCATGTTGAGTCTATCAAATATAAGGACTTTATAATCAAGGTTCTTGAAGAGAAACTTGAAAGGGAGAAGAGGATAGTGGCCAATTTCTCTAAGATAGACGCTATCAAGAGAAAATTTCAATCTGAGTGGATTACAAAAGTTATCCAATCTTAGAGGAGAGGCCAAGATCCTATTGTGCCACAGTCAACCTTTCATAAGGTAATCCTCATTTCTCATAGGAATGACCAAGACTGCATGCATGGTCACTATAAGAATGAGAATTCTTCTTATAAGATTAAAGTGTATCTTACAAAGGGAGAAGAAAGGGTAGGGGATTGAGTGTCTTTAAGACTACCCATGAAAAATTCAAATGGCCCATGCTGGACCATTTAAATTTGGTACCTCAGCCCCAACTCACAAGGGAAAGGCAGTGGATTTCACTCAAGCCCATCCAGCAAGGACTCTGACCAAGGGTCAGTCTACCAATAAGCCTAACTTGGCTTGTTCTGATGATATAAATAACTTATCTTATACAAAGAAGACAACTGTAAATACCATTCAGGGAAATTAAAGAAAGCCTGCTGGAAAAATGACCTTCAGTCAGATCCTTGCTGAAAGGAAACTGAAGAAAGTTGTTGCTCGTCTTCCTTCTGTTCAGTCAAAAGTAACCACACTGCAAGACCTGCACAAAAAAGAAGATATAATATCCATGAGTGTTGGTGTTGTGTCAAGGTGGGACATTTTGCCCTAGATTGTTGGCACAATCCTTCAGTGTCTAGAGTAAGAGTTAGCGTACTTCTCAGAAATTCTGCAGGTAGGCAAGTCAGATTTCATGCTAACAGGAACCTAGGACACAATACCTATATGAGTCCTAAGGTAAGGTAATTCTGTTTTCTAGGTTATTCTAAGTGCCCATCCCCCATATGGCACTTGGACAGAAGATGTTCCAGAACTTGGACTGGAACAAGAAAGTCATCTTATGATTCATACCCCAGAGAGGGAAAAACCTTAGATCAATAGTTGGTGATGGATTATGACCATCGAGGTTATTCCTCTTATTGCCCAAGAGGAAGAGATTGTTGAGTGAAATCCTGAAGAAGGACAAGTGCACACTCATGGTTTAAGGAAAGCTGGATCCAGCCAGTAGGAATGTCTGATTAGACAAAGTCTTTCTGCCGCTCTAGCAAATCAGAGAAGGAGAACATAATGCTAAGATGAATAGACTTTTAAGAGGTTTCAAAGCACAAGTAGCTCCTCTATGTGCACCAAGGAAGAGGCACACTGCTCAGCTGATAAAACTCACTTCACTGAAGGGACAAACAGTCAAGTGGTATCATCAGCTGATATGATGACTGACAGTCATAAGGACAAGATCTGTGCAAATGATAATGGGAAGCATGTTCAGTCATGGTTACTAGACAAGCTTGAATCTTACCCACAGTTCCACAGCATAGAATATATCAACACTACTCTAATATGCCATCGGTAGGCCTCTAAAACCGAACCACATAGAGCGGGTACGATTCCACTCAACCCGTTGCTCACCTCGCCACAGAAATTTAATTCATCGGCGCGGGTCAAGCTTCCCCGAATCCCGAGTATCAAACACACAGTATTACATAAACCAATTATGTACAAGTTGGCTCCCAGGCTACCAAGTTGGCAGAATCACGCGTCTGCCCAGTTTTCCGGGTGCACCTTGGAGTTAGTCCCCAAGGCTCCCTATTGCAATCTACCGTATAGAAAACCTGAAAAACAACCATCTGTGCGGAGTCTTCTCCGGCCACTCATGCAATGCAACATCACCGATCCAGACCAACTTGTCCGGGCAAGCTTCACACATCATGCCTATGTCCATTTCTCGATTACGGACTCTACATGCAAAACAATGGGGACTATTCATGTCTACCCGAATGAACACCTCACACTCACCGCAAACTCGCGAGAGCGGGCATCCTACGCAAGGGAAAAGTGGACTTCACATGTCCAAGATGAGAATCGTTACCCTAGCATTCCTCTTCAGCACCATGAAGATCAATGCAGATGAAAAGCACCGCAACGTCCTCGCCTCCGTAGATCCGAACTCGGCTTGCGATTTGGGGCTCCGATGCTCCATCGGCAGCCGAATCTCTCCTCCTTCTTATTCCTTGCTCTTCCCTCTCTCTAGAACTCTTAGAAAGAGAAAGCCCAAGAGAAATGAGGGTTTTTAAACCCTATTCCCGGGTATATCCCAGCAAGAGCATCCCTGACCCATTGGATCCCAAAATAAGGAAACAGACGGCCACGATTCACACTTAAAATCAAAAACCTGGGCCGAACACGGCTTGTGACACGCCCGCCATTTGCCCCATTCGATGCCAAAACCATTGCATCACGAAAAGAATACGGGCTCTAGACACGCCCGTGTCAGGCTTGACATGCCCGTGTTATCCAGTACACGCCCGTGTAGCGGGGCGTGTACCTCCATCGACAGAGGACCAACACCAACCCGAGAAGAACACTGGTATTTGACATGCTCGGGTCGATTTTGACATGCTCGGGTCGATTTTGACATGCTCGTGTCAGGCCCGAACACGTCTGGGCTCTAGGCCATGTTTCTCCCCCGACACAACTCGGCCAACTGAGTAGGACACGGACTAGGACATGCCCGTTTCTCAGGCTGTGTTCGCTGTTCGACGATCGTCGACTGCAATTTTGTCGACCATATGGCCATCGTCGAACCCGAGCACGACAAGCCCCTGGGACATCCCCGTGTCCCAGGCCATATTACCTCTACCAAGTCTGAAACTTAGCTCAAAATGCCACCCGTCCCTCTTTTGAGTTTCGGGGTGTAACAACTTTCTCCCTCTTAAAAGAATTTTGTCCCGAAATTACAGAAAAGAAAGATGTAAACAAAACTTAAACGGTACCTAAGTAGAATATCTCTGGGTACTCCTTAAGCATGGTCTGCTCTCGCTCCCATGAGAGCTCCTCCCGACCGCATTTGTCCCAACGTACCTTGACCATGCTGATTGTTGGAGTTACCATTGTGATCTGAAAGTGATCAAACATGTAATCTCACTGCCAACACGATATGGGCCTGCAGGGTCGCACATAAGAGATGTGGAGAAGTTGGATGATTGACTGTGTTGGTAAAGGTTTCCAATCACCGACCTGAATGGGGTTGTGGGCAAAGTGTTGCCTTGAAGAATCGTCGGGTTGGGCAAATGTTGCCTTGGAGGGCTGGTAAGAACTGTCGTCCGAGGGTCGATAACTATCGTCGAGAATCGTCTCTCTGATTGCCGCCGATCAACGAGAATCGTCTCTCTGATTCTCGCCGATCGACGAGAATCGTCGAGAATCAATATGCTGATTCTCGACGATCGGCGAGTTCGACAAGTATCGTCGACCGCGGCTCGACGATCGTCGAGATTCGTCGTGTATCATCAAGTGCGGCTCGACGATCGGCGAGAATCGTCGAGTATTGTACTCTGATTCTCGCCGATCCATGGTGATGCTCGCTGATCGATTCTCGCCGATTCTCGCCGATTCTCGCCGATTCTCACCGATTGATACTCACGATTCTGGCATCCTATTTTCGGGGTGGTCTGCGAATAGCGATTTTCCTAAGTTTATTTTATACTTTGAGTATAAATAGAACACTTAGGGTTTTCGGGCCAAAAAAGGGCTTTTAGCTTTTGGCAGCCGATCGAAATCGACGGAAGCGTTCAGCCGTTCCGCGATCGTTCCGCCGATCCCGAATCCCGCCGCCGACGGAAGTGTTTTGCCGCCGCCGTGTTCGCTCCGTCGACCTCCTCATCTCCGGCGATCGTCGATGGTGTTGCTCTTCCTGGCGCGGACCTAGCAGTCCGTGAAACAGCAAGGTGCGGTCATCATTCTTCCCGATCTTTCGTGCGACGGAAAGCTCGGTGTTCTCCCGCTCGTGTGGACTTCTGCAGAAACGTGGATATTATTCCTCGTAGAACTCGCCACTAGCAAGAAGACAAAGTTTGGAGCATCTCCATTGAGTTGTGACTCAACGCCACCGAGGTAATTTTTGCCTAGTTTTTGCTAACTTCTTGATTCAACGTTCATGGCCCGATCCACATCTCTTTGGGTTTTTCTTTTCCGCTGCGTACACAAGCGTTGTGCCATCCTCATAGAGAAACCCAACAGTGGTATCAGAGCCAGGTTATGGCCATGATCGTTGTATTGGAAGTTTGTTATTCCAGTGCGTGTAAACCTAGGGATTTAGAAGTGTTCTAAATGTCTAGATTTAGTCTTGGTTCCCCGCCAAGAACCTCTGGAATTGCGTGGAATTTCTAATTGTTAGTGATGCGCCTGCGAACAGACTCTTACTGTGGTTGGTTCGGTGAGTCGATCGCCGCGGGCGTGCTCGGGTAGGCAAGTGCACCTATCGCAAGTAGTACTCGATATTCGGGGGAATACCGAGGTCGTATTGTTCTCGGGGTCGTGTTGACTATTCTTACTCCTCCGGGAGGACTATTATTTTTCTGAAAGAAAGGTGGCTTTTTTTGCTTAATAAAAGACGGAAAAGCAAAGGAGCGAAAAAAAAACGATTTAGAAAATATTCGATGAAGGGTTAACGCTCGGCATCGAATTGGATTAAGACTAAAACAATTTTTAATAATTATAGGACTTAGTTTTCAAATTAATAATAAGGCAACTTGGTCGTGGAGGTTCCACAAATGTGAGCGCACTTATCTCTAGGAATATTGCTCACCTGAACGTTAAGACTATTCGACCGAACGTTAATCCGACGAAGTATTCCTCTTAACGCCCGCTTTACGCTAAGAACCCCGTTATTGGGTGGGGAACCCAATCCGGTAGAATTACGCTTGTCCTCTCTCGAGGGTATGCACGCAACTCTATTTACCCAGGGGTGATCGGTCCATATGCACGACCTCTCGGCTAGCTAACATATGGACTACGGAAATAGGGCCCACACATCGATATGTGGTCCTACGCGTCGTAAACCCGGGGTAAACCTTAAGTCCTTAAATTAAAATGAAAATAAAGAGCTTCAATTATTAGAAATCATTTTAAATGTCCCAATGCTCTTCGATGCCGAGGCTAATAGCGATTAGCCACACATCGATATGGGGACGACTTATAATTTAGTGAGGCGCAAGTTCGAAATTAAACACTAAACGATTATAAGAAAGGGACACAAGAAAAATAACAACATTTAGAAAACTGAAAAACTAGCTAAAACAAGAACTCACGCACACTCCAAATTATAAATTAAAAAGGAACTAAGTTACACATGAAAGAAATTTGCGTATTCAAAATTTGCGAGTCCCACTCAAATGAGTGGGGGTGGTAAATAAAAGCTGAAAATTTGCAAGACCTACTCAAACGAGTAGGACTGAAATGAAAGCGAGTCCTACTCAAATGAGTAGGAGAAAATAAATGCGATTACAGGGCGATAAAGTCCGGCCATTAAACTCAAGTGAGTAGGCGGAAAAATAAAGAAAGAAAATTGCAAGTCCTACTCAAACGAGTAGGAGGGAAATAAAGTCCGGCCATTAAACTCAAGTGAGTAGGCGGAAAAATAAAGGAAGAAAATTACAAGTCCTACTCGAACGAGTAGGACTGAAAACGAAAACGATGCGCCATTTAACTCTTAACGAGTAGGCGGAAATAAATGCACACGAACACACACACTCCATATGAATTTTAAGAAAGCAATAAAGCTAACACCTACACTCACACACTCTACAAAATTTGAATCAAAGCATTAAAAGAAAGCATTAAAAGAAAGCATTAAAATTTAACACCTACACTAACACACTCTACATAATTTGAACAAAGCATTAAAAAAAATTATACTCATACACTCACACACAGAACATGAAAATTTAAGAAGAACAAAAGAAAATTTATTCTCATACACTCACAGACACTAGTAACAAAGAAAAAACAAAGTTGCTTATAAATGAAAATAACAAGATTTCTACTCCTAAAACTTACCCAAAACACATAAAAAGAACAAATAAAAAGAGAATGAGCAAAAAGTTTTACAAAATAAAGTCAAAATCAAAGGTGCTCAAAAATTAAAATTAAAACTTTTTCATTCTTAAGAATTTATAAAAGTGATAAAAAAGGTGAAGAGAAAATGAAAAGAACAAAAGATGTTTTACAATCCTAAAAGAAAAACTAAGTAAAAAAAAGAACAAAATCACTTTTCAAACCTCATTTATAAATTCATAAGAATGAAATCCTATTACTTTCAAGAAAAAGACATGGTGAAAAAGAGGAAAACCTATCATCCCTAAGCATGAAGACAAGTTAAAAACATGAATATTAAGCATGTTACACTCATACACACATGCACACATTTCATAAATGAAGAACAAAGATGAAACCAAGGATAAAAAGGAGAAGGAAAGTGGGCACAAGTGTTCATTCCAAAGCCAAGTAAGAAGAGAAAATTCTAACATTTTTATTGATTAAAGGAAACTATTACAAGCTATTACAAGAGCTAAAGCTAAAGCAAAAACAAACATGAAAGAAAAGAGGGATAAATCTCCTTACATAGCTTTAGAAATCACGGATGCAGCCCACAAAAAGACACTAAAATGGCCCAAAAATCTGAACCCTTGGACCTTACAGAATTGGGCAATTTATAGGCAAAAAATTCTAAGTACACGCCCTAGGTCACGGGCGTGTAGGGGGGGCGTGACAATACTATTCATAAAGGCGGACGGCGATTGGACAGGAAAGTTAACTTCGGGCTGAGTTCGCGGTAGTCACGCCCCAGGTCACGGGCGTGACTCTGGGCATGTCGGGGAGGTAGAACCGGGCGCGGGTTGCGCCGAAAGTCTTCGGCAGCATCTTGTCGGGCTAGCTGGAAAGGTCACGCCCCAGGTCACGGGCGTGACGCTGGGCGTGTCAGTTGGTGTCGACACTCGACGAATGTCGAGCGGAAAGTGTCGAGTCGAAATCGTCGAGCGGAAATTGAGTCACGCACCAGGTCACGGGCGTGACGCTGGGCGTGACTGTTGGTGTCGACACTCGACGATCGTCGAGATGAATTCGTCGAGTGGAGTGAACACGGGCTTGGGTCACGCCCCGTGTAAGGTGACACGGGCGTGTCGCCAGGCGTGTCGAGCTTTTCTCTTCAGAATTTTGCAATTTCACGGGAAATGCAATGTCACGGCCCGGTCACGGGCGTGACCAAATTGTCGCGGGCGTGTACTGCCCAATTTTGGCAGATTTTGAAATTTTTCTGCAAAATAAAATAAAATAAGTTAGAAGAAAATTTATAATAATAGGAGCATTTTATTGAACAAAAATAAGTAAAAACCACGAAAATAAATGAAAATGACTAAATTACTGTGCACAAAAATACGTATATTTACAATTCATCAAATACCCCCATATTTAGGCTTTTGCTATTCCAGAGCAAAAGTTTGAGGTGAATCTATAAGGAATAAAAAAAACTCTAAGTTATAGCTATCGCTTAATCAATTATAAGAGAGATTGAAATAAATATACGGGGTGTAAGAGTTAAGTCCTAAAATTATGTAAATGATTTAAATAGCGCAAAAGTTTTGGCCAAAAGACTTCTTGATGTAATCAAATAGAAGGCAACATTTGTAATGGTTAGATTAATGAAAATAGTTTGGAATTATAAGAACTCTAGCTTATACGAGTGCTACCGGAAATAATACAATTTACTAATTATGCTCTCAAAAAGATTTTTGAATTAATTCTAGAATCGTGAAATTGGCTAAGGGGGTAGTGGGTTTATGAAGAGGGTTTTGATTTTTGAGGTGAGGTAATTTTTCTCGAACCTCCATTTTTTTTGCATTATTAGGAAAACGAAATCTTATTTTCCTAATATAAGTTTTGTTTTTCAACTTTATAAGAATAAAAATAACCCAATGTATATTTGTAGGAGTAATGAATTTTATCCTCTTACTCCATATATAATCTTTTAAAATTATTGGGTGCCTATGTTTGCGGAACGAAATCTTATTCCCATTGACATAGGATCTTTTAAGGATAAAAGTTTTCATGCCAAGTAGGTCATGAAAAGTAAGGGGAGAAAGGAAAACTAGATTTTAATCCTAAAAATTTTCGAGAGCAACCTTAATAATTTGTACGTTCCAATGTTTCAGAAAGCTAATAGTAAGTATAATTGAATTCTATAGTCGTTATTTCCTAACATAATATACGTGCTCCTATCAATGAAAAATAAGAAGTAGTGCCTAAACGAGTTCGCTATTTTTAACAAAGCATAAAGAATTCTTTAAAATTTAACCCCGGGTATTTAAATTTTTCAGTCAATAATTAACAAACGGGTAGTGAACAAAGAATTAATCAAATTCGCATATAAATAAACTCAAAACGGAATTTTTGGATAGCAGGAAAGTTAAGGATGAAATATTTGATTTATTTGTTTCAAAACATTTTTTTGATTTTTATAGTTTTTATCATCATTTTTTTTAATTTTTTCATTTATTATTTTTTTTTGTATTTTTGTTTTTCTCAATTTTTTTTGAATTTTGTTTTGACCTATTATCTTATTTGTATTTTTTTAGAGAATTTTCATAATATGTACAAAAATATGTGAGAAAAAGAGAGGTTTTTACAAGAATGAGGAAGGAGGAGAGAGAAAAGAGTATGTACAAAAAATGAAAAATATATACAAAGTGAAACTAAATATAATTTTTGTTTTCCTTCTTTTTTTTAATTGTTTTTGAGTTTTTTGGAAAAAAGAAAGAAAGAGAACAAAAAAAAAATTTTGGATTTTTCATTTAAAATTTTTTAATTTTTTAAGATGTTTTGTAATTTTTTTTTTGTTTTTGTTTTGTTGTTATATGTATTTTTTTGTATTTTTGAAATGCAGAAAATTTTTTTTGGTTTTTTCATTTAAAATTTTTTCATTTTTTAAGATGTTTTGTAATTTTTTTTTTGTTTTTTTTGTTGTTATATGTATTTTTTGTATTTTTGAAATGCAGAAAAAATTGAAGTGCAGAAAGTAAAGCACGAAAATACCCCCATACTTAAGTCCAACATTGTCCCCAATGTTGTATCGTAAGTATGCGGAACAGAAAGGAAAAACAATATATACAAAGAAAAGAAAGGGAAGGGGGTAAAAGCTTCCATGAAACGCGTAGGGGGAGGCCGATCAGAAACCCTGCGTTTATTAGAAAAAGTAGCAAAGATAATAAGGAAAGAGCGAAAAAGATAAGCGAGGGGTGCCTCCCAGGAGCGCTTTGTTTATAGTCGTGTAGCTTGACTATTTTGGCGGAGTTATAGATCGAGGAGGGTTATGGTTTCGTAATGCTCGATCACTGGGTCACCCGCGATGTATAACTTAAGCCGATGACTGTTTACTTTAAACGAACCTCTTTCCGGGTGGGAGACGAGTACGGTCCCATATGGAAAGACTTCTTCAACTAAGAAGGGACCGGACCATCTAGATTTTAGTTTACCCGGAAAAAGCTTAAGGCGTGAATTATAAAGAAGGACAAGATCGCCCGGAGAAAATATTTTAGGGGACTTTAAATTTCGATCGTGATATAACTTAGAGCGCTCCTTATAGAATTTATTGCTCTCGTAATCGTTCGCACGCCATTCATCGAGCTCGTTTAGTTGCAGTTTTCTATTCTGAGCGGCTAAGTTGGAGTCGAGGTTTAAGAGTTTTAAAGCCCAAAGTGCGCGATGTTCTAATTCTACGGGTAAATGGCACGATATGCCGTAGACTAACCGGAATGACGTACAACCGATTGCGGTTTTGTATGCCGTCCGATACGCCCACAACGAATCGTCGAGTTTAACGGACCAATCTTTCCTATTTAGTGAAACGGTTTTTTCTAAAATTCGCTTAATCTCTCGATTTACTACCTCGACTTGGCCACTTGTTTGCGGGTGGTAGGGGGTGGAAAGCTTGTGCGTGACTCCGTATTTAGCTAACATCCTAGCCATAAGAGCGTTACAGAAATGCGTTCCCCTATCACTAACAATTGCGCGAGGCGTGCCGAAGCGAGAAAATAATTTTTTAAGAAATGTAACGACGACTCGCGCATCGTTGGTAGGGAGAGCTTGCGCCTCCGCCCACCTTGATACGTAGTCGACCGCCACTAAAATATACATACTTTTGAAAGATGGAGGTAGGGGCCAACAAAATCTATGCCCCACAAATCGAAGACTTCGCACTCTAAAAACATGTTTTGGGGCATCTCGTCGCGACGAGAGATGTTACCCGACCGCTGACAGCTATCGCATGCGCGCACAAAATTATGCGCGTCTTTGAAGAGAGTGGGCCAAAAGTAGCCCGCCTCGAGCGCCTTCCGAGCGGTCCGGTTGGCTTGATAATGCCCACCGGCTGGACCCTCATGGCAGTGCTTAAGAATTTGTAAGCACTGCACACCCGCAACGCATCTTCGGACCGCTTGGTCCGCGCAGATACGAAAAAGAAATGGGTCCTCCCAAAAGAAATTTTTCAAGTCAGAAAAGAATTTCTTCTTTTGATGACCTGAAAATTCTTTTGGAAGCACCCACGCTACTAAGAAATTTGCAAAATCTGCGAGCCAAGGCGAAGATGACGAAGATTTAATGGCAAGGAGGCGTTCCTCGGGGAATCTGTCATTTATTTCAGATTCGACGAGCGCTTCCGCACCCGGATTTTCTAAATGGGAGAGGTGGTCCACCGCTAGATTTTCCGCTCCCCGCTTATCTCGGATCTCCAAATCAAACTCTTGTAGGAGGAGAATCCATCGAAGAAGGCGGGGCTTCGCATCATTTTTAGCTAATAAATACTTAAGCGCGGAGTGATCGGTAAAAACGATAACTTTAGATAGCGTTATATACGAGCGAAACTTATCGAAAGCGAAAACGACGGCTAAGAGTTCCTTTTCCGTTGTCGTGTAATTTACTTGTGAGAAAGTGAGCGTCTTGCTAGCGTAATAAATAGGATGAAAATGTTTTTCTACGCGTTGGCCAAGAACGGCACCTAAGGCAATATCACTAGCGTCGCACATTATTTCGAACGGAAGGGACCAATTAGGGGCCACTAAAATTGGTGAAGTGATAAGTTTTTGTTTTATTAAATTAAAGGCGGACTCGCATTCGCTACTAAAGATGTAACGTGATTCCTTTTCCAAGAGGTGAGTTAGCGGCTTTGTTATTTTTGAAAAGTCTTGAATGAAGCGTCGATAAAAGACCGCATGGCCTAAGAAACTCCTAATAGATTTTACGTTTGTTGGATGCGGAAGTTTTTCTATAATTTCTATCTTGGCCTTATCCACCTCTATCCCCTTAGACGAAATCATATGGCCGAGGACCAAACCTCCTCGAACCATAAAGTTGCATTTTTCCCAATTTAAAACAAGACTTGTGTCCTCGCACCGTTGAAGGACACGATCTAAATTGTGAAGGCAATCGGGAAAAGAGCATCCGAAAACAGAAAAGTCATCCATAAAGACTTCCATAATATCTTCTACTAGCTCGCCAAAGATCGCTAGAATACATCTTTGGAATGTAGCTGGCGCGTTGCAGAGTCCAAATGGCATTCTTCGATATGCGAAGGTGCCAAACGGGCAAGTAAAAGTTGTTTTCTCTTGGTCATCGGGGGAAATGGGGATTTGGAAAAACCCCGATAAACCATCAAGAAAACAATAATACGGATGACCGGATAAACGCTCTAAAATCTGGTCTAAAAATGGCAGAGGGAAATGGTCCTTGCGGGTGGCATCATTAAGTTTTCTATAATCGATGCACACTCGCCAACCCGTAACAGTACGAGTTGGGACGAGCTCGTTATGCTCATTCGCCACTACGGTAAGGTCGCCCTTCTTAGGCACGACATGCACGTGACTAACCCATGCACTGTCCGAAATAGGGTAGATAATCCCCGCATCTAATAACTTAATGATTTCGCCTTTAACGACGTCTTTCATGTTTGGGTTAAGACGACGTTGCGGCTGAATCGTTTTGCGGCAATTATCGTTAAGAAAAATCTTATGGGTGCAAAAGGAGGGGCTAATCCCCTTTAAGTCAGAGATTTGCCACGCAATTGCGTGGCGATGTTTAAATAAAACTTCCAATAAATCGGAAGTCTCCGAATCACTCAAGTCCGAAGAAATGATAACGGGAAGTGTATCGCCTTTTCCCAAAAATGCGTATTTGAGCGATGCGGGTAAGGGTTTGAGGTCTTGGATGGGCGATTATTCTAGGGAGGTTTTAATGCCTATGGCTTTCTTACCAATTGGTTCGAAAGGCAAGTCTAAAGAAGTATCCTCATCGCATTTAAAATTTTCGAGCGCATAAATATCGTCGTTTAAAAATACGGACTCGAAAACGGGAGAAGAACGATCTCCAAAAAAGGTATCTAAAGAGTAGCAGAAATCGTCGCTCGATGACAAATTGTCCATCGAGGGATTAATAGAGAAAGTAACCGGATCATCGCCTACTCGGAGGAGAAGGCTACCAATACTAACATCTATTAGTGCGCGGGAGGTGGCGAGAAAAGGGCGACCGAGTATTATTGGTACCTCGGCGTCCTCCTCGATATCTAAGATGACAAAGTCTACCGGGAAGGTAAACTTGTCGACTCGGACAAGGACGTCCTCCACTACCCCGATAGGGAACTTAACCGAGCGATCCGCTAATTGGATGTGCATATTTGTAGGACTAGGAGTACCCAAACGTAAATGTGAAAAGTGCGAGAACGGCATCAGATTAATGCTAGCCCCTAAATCAGCTAAGGCGTACTTTACTAATATATCGCCAAAAAGGCACGGGATGGAAAACCGTCCCGTGTCGTTTTGTTTTGTGGGCAATTTATTAGTAAGGGCCGCCGAGAAGACAGCGTTGAGAGATACATGCGAAATATCCTCTAATTTACGTTTATTAGAAAGTAGTTCTTTTAAAAATTTCGCATATTTGGACATTTGCGAGATAGCCTCGCAAAAAGGAACATTAATATGAATTTGTTTTAATAATAAAATAAATTTTGCATATTGCGCGTCCTAACGCTCGTTTTCTAACTTATGCGGATACGGAAGAGCCTTGTTTAAAACAAATTTTTCTTTTATAATTGGTAAAGGCGGCGTAAGCGAAGAAAGGGGAAGAGGGGTCGGAGGTGAAATATGTACCTGAGGGTCGGTCCGTTTTGGATCGACCACCTCCTTTCCGCTACGGAGGGTTATAGCATTGGCGTTCTCCCGCGGATTGGGCTCCGTGTTTCCCAGCAGTGCCCCGAGCGCGCGCACGGACATCATCCTCGCCAGCTGTCCAACCTGTTGTTTGAGTGTTTTTAGCGATCCGGTGATGTTCCGGATATTTGACTCGTTGGACGCAATATACTTCGAAAAAGTTTCCTCCATCGTGGAGGGTTTCGGAAGAGGAGGAGGAGGAAGAAATCCGGGCGCATAAGAAATAGGGGGACGCTGAGCATTATTCGGGTTGCTCCACGAGAAGTTGGGGTGATTCCTCCAACCCGGATTATAGTTATTACTATAAGGGTTGTTGTTGGGGTTGAAGGGAGGACGACCCGAATTTCCCATGAAGTCCACGAACTCTTCAGCTACGCAGACATTAGGGGGAATAAAACAAGGCAGAGTGGAGGAGTCAGCAGATATCTCCGCCACTTGCTTTGTTAACCTTTCAACTTGAAGGGTCAAGAGAGCAGTGGCATCCACTTTAAAAAGACCAGCCGCCGGCTTTGGCCGTCCCTGCGGGACGTTCCATTGATAGGCATTCATAGCCATCTCTTCGAATAAAGCCTAGGCGGCCTCGGGGGTTTTGTTGTTAAGAGTACCCCCGGCAGCCGCGTCAATCATTTGACGCGTCTAACAATTCAGCACATTATAGAAAATTTGAACTTGCAACCACGTTGGCAGCGCGTGGTGCGGGCAACGGCGGAGGAATTCCTTAAACCGTTCCCAAGTCTCGTATAGAGACTCAGGATCATTTTGCACAAACGAAGAAATGTCCGCCCGCAACTTTGCAGTTTTTGCGGGCGGAAAGTAATTCGTTAGGAACCGTTCCGTCAACTCAGCCCACGTGGTGATACATCCTCGCGGGAGGGCATTCAACCACGCCTTGGCTTTGGACTTAAGGGAAAAAGGAAATAAGCGCAAACGAATGGCGTCATCAGTGATGCCATTAATCTTGAAGGTGTCGCATATCTCCAAGAAATTGGACAAGTGGACATTCGGGTCCTCATCTGGCATTCCATCGAACTGCACGGCGTTTTGGACCATTTGAATGACACTTGACTTTATTTCAAAATTATTATTCGCCACCGCAGGGCGAACAATACTTGACCCAGAATCATCCAGGTTAGGCCGGGCGTAATAAGACATAGTACGCTCGGCCGCCGGGGGAAGGTTAGGCGCGACCATAACTACAACAGTGGGTTCTCCGATAGATTCCTCGGGATCTAAAGAAGGATTTCGGCGTTGAGATCGAATACGCGCAAGAGAGCGTTCGATCTCAGGGTCGAAGTCAAAATCTTCAGACTCTGAGGGTTGTCCACGGGTCATACACCCAAACAAAAATAAAACAAAATAAACTTCTTTTTTTTTTAAAATAAAGTTTTTAGTTTTTTTTATAGAAAATAAGTAAAAGTAATAGACTCCGGAATTCGAAATAGCAACTCGAAAAAAGACTCCCCGGCAACGGCGCCAAAAACTTGATGCGCCCGCGAACAGACTCTTACTGTGGTTGGTTCGGTGAGTCGATCGCCGCGGGCGTGCTCGGGTAGGCAAGTGCACCTATCGCAAGTAGTACTCGATATTCGGGGGAATATCGAGGTCGTATTGTTCTCGGGGTCGTGTTGACTATTCTTACTACTCTGGGAGGACTATTATTTTACTGAAAGAAAGGTGGATTTTTTTGCTTAATAAAAGACGGAAAAGCAAAGGAGCGAAAAAAAACGATTTAGAAAATATTCGATGAAGGGTTAACGCTCGGCATCGAATTGGATTAAGACTAAAACAATTTTTAATAATTATAGGACTTAGTTTTCAAATTAATAATAAGGCAACTTGGCCGTGGAGGTTCCACAAATGTGAGCGCACTTATCTCTAGGAATATTGCTCACCTGAACGTTAAGACTATTCGACCGAACGTTAGTCCGACGAAGGATTCCTCTTAACGCCCGCTTTACGCTAAGAACCCCGCTATTGGGTGGGGAACCCAATACGGTAGAATTACGCTTGTCCTCTCTCGAGGGTATGCACGCAACTCTATTTACCCAGGGGTGATCGGTCCATATGCACGGCCTCTCGGCTAGCTAACATATGGACTACGGAAATAGGGCCCACACATCGATATGTGGTCCTACGCGTCGTAAACCCGGGGTAAACCTTAAGTCCTTAAATTAAAATGAAAATAAAGAGCTTCAATTATTAGAAATCATTTTAAATGTCCCAATGCTATTCGATGCCGAGGCTAATAGCGATTAGCCACACATCGGTATGGGGACGGCTTATAATTTAGTGAGGCGCAAGTTCGAAATTAAACAATAAATGATTATAAGAAAGGGACACAAGAAAAATAACAACATTTAGAAAACTGAAAAACTAGCTAAAACAAGAACTCACGCACACTCCAAATTATAAATTACAAAGGAACTAAGTTACACATGAAAGAAATTTGCGTATTCAAAATTTGTGAGTCCCACTCAAACGAGTGGGGTCGGTAAATAAAAGCTGAAAATTTGCAAGTCCTACTCAAACGAGTAGGACTGAAATGAAAGCGAGTCCTACTCAAATGAGTAGGAGAAAATAAATGCGATTACAGGGCGATAAAGTCCGGCCATTAAACTGAAGTGAGTAGGCGGAAAAATAAAGAAAGAAAATTGCAAGTCCTACTCAAACGAGTAGGAGGGAAATAAAGTCCGGACATTAAACTCAAGTGAGTAGGCGGAAAAATAAAGGAAGAAAATTACAAGTCCTACTCGAACGAGTAGGACTGAAAATGAAAACGATGCGCCATTTAACTCTTAACGAGTAGGCGGAAATAAATGCACACGAACACACACACTCCATATGAATTTTAAGAAAGCAATAAAGCTAACACCTACACTCACACACTCTACAAAATTTGAATCAAAGCATTAAAAGAAAGCATTAAAATTTAACACCTACACTCACACACTCTACATAATTTGAACAAAGCATTAAAAAAAATTATACTCATACACTCACACACACAACATGAAAAATTTAAGAAGAACAAAAGAAAATTTATTCTCATACACTCACACACACTAGTAACAAAGAAAAATCAAAGTTGCTTATAAATGAAAATAACAAGATTTCTACTCCTAAAACTTACCCAAAACACATAAAAAGAACAAATAAAAAGAGAATGAGCAAAAAGTTTTACAAAATAAAGTCAAAATCAAAGGTGCTCAAAAATTAAAATTAAAACTTTTTCATTCTTAAGAATTTATAAAAGTGATAAAAAAGGTGAAGAGAAAATGAAAAGAACAAAAGATGTTTTACAATCCTAAAAGAAAAACTAAGTAAAAAAAAGAACAAAATCACTTTTCAAACCTCATTTATAAATTCATAAGAATGAAATCCTTTTACTTTCAAGAAAAAGACATGGTGAAAAAGAGGAAAACCTATCATCCCTAAGCATGAAGACAAGTTAAAAACATGAATATTAAGCATGTTACACTCATAAACACACACACACATTTCATAAATGAAGAACAAAGATGAAACCAAGGATAAAAAGGAGAAGGAAAGTGGGCACAAGTGTTCATTCCAAAGCCAAGTAAGAAGAGAAAATTCTAACATTTTTATTAATTAAAGGAAACTATTACAAGCTATTACAAGAGCTAAAGCTAAAGCAAAAACAAACATGAAAGAAAAGAGGGATAAATCTCCTTACATAGCTTTAGAAATCACGGATGCAGCCCACAAAAAGACACTAAAATGGCCCAAAAATCTGAACCCTTGGACCTTACAGAATTGGGCAATTTATAGGCAAAAAATTCTAAGTACACGCCCTAGGTCACGGGCGTGTAGGGGGGGCGTGACAGTACTATTCATAAAGGCGGCCGGCGATTGGACAGGAAAGTTGACTTCGGGCTGAGTTCGCGGTAGTCAAGCCCCAGGTCACGGGCGTGACTCTGGGCGTGTCGGGGAGGTAGAACCGGGCGCGGGTTGTGCCGAAAGTCTTCGGCAGCATCTTGTCGGGCTAGCTGGAAAGGTCACGCCCCAGGTCACGGGCGTGACGCTGGGCGTGTCAGTTGGTGTCGACACTCGACGAATGTCGAGCGGAAAGTGTCGAGTCGAAATCGTCGAGCGGAAATTGAGTCACGCACCAGGTCACGAGCGTGACGCTGGGCGTGACTGTTGGTGTCGACACTCGACGATCGTCGAGATGAATTCGTCGAGTGGAGTGAACACGGGCTTGGGTCACGCCCCGTGTCAGGTGACACGGGCGTGTCGCCAGGCATGTCGAACTTTTCTCTTCAGAATTTTGCAATTTCACGGGAAATGCAATGTCACGGCCCGGTCACGGGCGTGACCAAATTGTCACGGGCGTGTACTGCCCAATTTTGGCAGATTTTGAAATTTTTCTGCAAAATAAAATAAAACAAGTTAGAAGAAAATTTACAAGAATATGAGCATTTTATTGAACAAAAATAAGTAAAAATGACGAAAATAAATGAAAATGACTAAATTAATGTGCACAAAAATACGTATATTTATGATTCATCAGTTAGAAATTGTGATCTCCTTAGCAGTAACCATCCCTCGATTTTGTTTTGGATTTTGAATCCAACAAAGAGAGATGAGCTTGTCTACTGTTTTAAGTTGAGTTGTCTTTGCCTTTGTCCAATGCATGTAAATCTGAGGATTTGGAAGTTTCCGGATGTTCAGATTTAGCCCTTCCTTCTATCAATTGTTGATGGTGTTAGGATGTGCACATAAGGGAAGCATGTGGTTTAGAATTGTTTTTCTTTGGATGTGCACATTGATCAAATGTTGATCATGGTTAATTGTTAACCTATAATTGAAAATCCCTTCATCAAATATTAAGTGTTCGGTGCCTTCCGATGGATGACACTCTTCCTGCCTCGATCGATGAAGTGTGGGCTTGCCAAAGCAAGGTGCATTAATCTATCTTGGTAAGGGTGCGAGCGGATAATTGTGATATCCCACTGTCGACATCGGGTCATACTTAACTAGGTGACCTCAAAGGTTGAGTGCCTAGGGGCATAGGGTTGGCATGCACCATATGATGGATGCGAATAAGGAGTTATTCACCAACCATATAAGAATTGCATGAGGATGCAATTGGCAAGCGTTGCCTACCTAAATAACCGCATCGTGAGAGGAACACCAAAGCGGACTCATAGTGTTGGTGAAATACGGATCTTGTCCACTAAGAGAGTAGCTCGCATGAACTCTCTGAATTGTTAGTGAGGGCTATCATTTCGAATAAAATAGTGGGAGTATTTTAATTGAGTCCTAATTAGAATAAATTGTAATTGAAATTTAGGTACTGATTTTATTCTGCATAAATTCTTGTAGAATTCCATGGCAAGCGTTGCGCACTCCACGTTGTCTCTGAGAGCCATCCTTGAGAAGGATAAGCTCAGTGGGACAAATTACATGGACTGGTATAGGAACCTGAGAATTGTTCTCAGGCAAGAGCGAAAGCTCTATGTCTTGGAAGAAGAAGCACCCGAGGTGCCGACCGGGAACTCTTCCCGTGCTGAGAAGGATACTTATAAGAAGTATACTGACGATGCTTTAGATGTCGAATGCCTTATGCTTGCCACTATGAACTATGAGCTTCAGAAGCAACATGAGAACATGGGGTGCAAGGAGATTGACGAGCATCTCAAGAAAATGTTTCAAGGGCAGGCTCGTCAAGAGAGGTTCGACATCACAAAAGCGTTGTTTCAGTGCAAGATGGGAGTTCGAGACTCAGTAGGGACTCACGTACTCAAGATGATTGGGTATATAGAGAACCTTGAAAGGCTGGGTTTTCCTCTTGGTCAAGAGTTGGCCACAGATCTGATCCTGCAATCGTTGCCGGACAGTTATGAGCAGTTTGTCTTGAACTACAACATGAATGAAATAGACAAGACACTGCCCGAACTCCTAGGCATGTTGAGAACTGCCGAAATCAATATGAAGAAGGCCAAGCCTGCCAGCCCCATACTGATGGTGCATAAGGGCAAGGGCAAGGCCAAGGGCTCTAAGAAGACGAAGGTGGGACCTAAGTCATACCTTGAGCCCAAGTCTTCAGCACTGATGAAAAAGAAAAGCACGGTGAAGGAAGGGAAATGCCACCACTATGGCAAGGCTGGTCATTGGAGGAGGAACTGTCCTTCGTACATTGAGGGTCTGCAGAAATTGAGGGGAGGTATGACTTCCGCTTCAAATGTTTACATTATAGAGATAAACCTTTCTGCTCCTTCATCTTGGATATTGGATACCAGATGTGGTTCTCACATTTGTACAAATGTGCAGGAACTGGGAAGGAGAAGATTGCTGAGTAAAGGGGAGGTGGACCTCCGCGTCGGCAATGGAGCAAGAGTTGCTGCTGTAGCCGTAGGGGTTTATCGTCTTTCTTTGCCCAGTGGGCTTGTAATAGAACTAGATAACTGTTATTTTGTTCCGGCCATAACTAGAAACATTATATCTATTTCATGTTTGGACATGATTGGATTTTCTTTTATAATTAAGAACAACTATTGTTCTATATTTAAGAATGATGTTTATTATGCTGTAGCCCAATTGTTTAATGGTCTTTATGTTTTGAAATTGTACCATCTGATCTATAATGTAGAAAATAATAAAAGACTAAGAACAAATGATTCAAACCCTACTTTTCTCTGGCATTGTCGTTTGGGCCATATCAACGAGAAGCGCATATCCAAGCTCCATAGAGATGGACTTTTGGACTCATTTGATTATGAATCATTTGAGCGATGCGAATCTTGTTTGTTAGGCAAGATGACTAAAGCTCCTTTCACTGGTTATACTGAGAGGGCTGAGGATCTCTTGGGTGTTGTACATAGTGATGTATGCGGACCCATGAGTTCCATGGCTAGAGGAGTGTATTTCTACTTTGTTACATTTACTGATGATTTCAGTAGATACGGATATGTGTATCTTATGAAGTGCAAATCCGAGACCTTTGAAAAGTTCAAAGAGTTCAAGAATGAAGTAGAAAACCAGTTGGGTAAAAGGGTTAAAGCACTCCGATCAGATCGAGGTGGCGAATACCTGAGTCATGAGTTCTGTGATCATCTGAAAGAGTGTGGTATTGTATCACAGCTCACTCCACCTAGAACACCACAACATAATGGTGTATCTGAGAGGAGAAATCGTACTCTGTTAGACATGGTACGTTCGATGATGAGTCATGCAGACTTGCATGTTTCCTTTTGGGGTTTTGCTTTAGAGACTGCTGCAATGACATTGAATAGCGCTCCAACGAAAACGGTTCTGAAGACACCATATGAGATATGGACTGGGAAGCGTCCTAGTATGTCGTTCATTAAAATTTGGGGCTGTGAGGCATACGTGAGACGTCAAATGCCTGACAAGCTGGAACCCAAATCGGATAAATGTTATCTTGTGGGATATCCTAAGGAAACGAAAGGGTATTACTTTTACCTACCGTCTGAGGGCAAAGTGTTTGTCATAAGGACTGGTGTCTTCTTGGAGAAAGAGTTCTTATCAAGAAAAACTGGAAAGGTTGAGCTTGAAGAAGTTCAAGAACCACATGTAGTGAATGAACCGGAATTGGATTCTGAGACAGGACTACAAGATGTTGTAGCTAGAGAACCTGCTCAGGGAACACAAGTCCTATGTAGATCTGGTAGACCGAGGTTTGAGCCTGAGAGATATGGATTTCTCGTGTCTCAAATAGGTAATGTGTTGCTTATGGATCATGATGATGAACCAGCAACCTACCAAGAGGCTATGAATGGACCGGACTCCGACAAATGGCTTGAGGCTATGAAATCCGAAATGGACTCCATGTATGCAAATCAAGTTTGCAACTTGGTGGAACCACCTGAAGGGGTACGACCCATAGGGTGCAAGTAGGTCTTCAAGAAGAAGACCGACATGGATGGGAATGTACAGACATTCAAAGGGCGACTGGTGGCTAAGGGTTTCAAGCAAATTCATGGTATTGACTATGATGAGACCTTTTCCCCTGTTGCCATGGTAAAGTCCATAAGGATATTGCTTGCTATTGCTGCGTATTATGACTACGAGATCTGGCAGATGGATGTCAAAACGGCTTTCCTTAATGGAAACCTCCTTGAGGAAGTGTATATGACACAACCTGAGGGTTTTGTATCCCTAGATGAAGCCACTAAAATATGCAAGCTGAATAAGTCCATTTATGGACTGAAACAGACCTCTCGAAGTTGGAATCTTCGTTTTGATAAGAAAATCAAAGAGTTTGGTTTCATCAAGAATGAAGATGAGCCTTGTGTTTACAAGCGAATCAGTGGGAGCATTGTTGTCTTCCTGATATTGTATGTAGATGACATACTGTTGATTGGGAATGACATTCCTACCCTGAAAGTTGTTAAGAACAACCTAGGGAACTGCTTTTCAATGAAGGATTTGGGTGAAGCGACTTATATACTCGGTATTAAGATCTATAGAGATAGATCGAAGAAGTTGCTGGGTTTGACCCAGAGTACGTACATCGAAATGGTGTTGACGCGGTTCAACATGCTTGAGTCCAAGAAAGGATTTTTGCCCATGTCTCATGGTGTGAATCTCTCTAAGGACCAGTGTCCAAAATCTTGTGAAGATAAGGACCACATGAAGTTGATTCCATATGCTTCGGCAATTGGATCAATCATGTACGCGATGTTATGTACTCGACCCGATGTCTCCTTTGCTTTGAGCAAGACTAGCATGTATCAGTCAGACCCCGGTGAGTGTCACTGGATTGCAGTCAAGAATATCCTGAAGTACTTGAGAAGAACTAAGGATGTGTTCTTGGTGTATGGTGGAGAGGAAGAGCTCGTTGTAAGTGGTTACACGGATGCTAGCTTCCAAACTGATAGAGATGACTCCAAGTCTCAGTCAGGTTTTGTGTTTTGCCTGAATGGAGGAGCTGTGAGCTGGAAGAGTTCCAAGCAAGAGACAGTTGCTGATTCTACAACTGAGGCCGAGTATATCGCAGCAGCTAATGCAGCGAAGGAGGCTGTATGGATTAGGAAATTCATCGGCGAGCTTGATGCAGTTCTTAGCATTGTTGGTCCCGTAGTTCTCTACTGTGATAACAATGGTGCAATTGCACAGTCTAAGGAACCTAGATCTCATCAGCGCTCCAAGCACATACTTCGGCGGTTTCATCTTATTCGTGAGATTATCGAACGAGGAGATGTAAACATTTGCAGAGTGCCGACTGAGGAGAATATTGCGGATCCACTGACAAAGCCTCTCGCGCAGAGAAAGCATGATGGTCATACTAGAACGATGGGTATACGATACCTAAATGATCAACTCTAGCGAGAATCTTGTGGATTGCATGTGAATATGTATTTTGTTGGCTGTTTGTTCATATGATGAACTGTGTACCTAATTTTTCTCTTATAATTAATGGCAAGTTCTTTTATTGTGTCTTTTTCTATATGAAAGTTAAATGTTAACATAATAGATACCCTTAGAATGTTCACTTCCATGGGACATCAAGTACGTGACTTGAATGTGAGAGCCCATGATTTATTTGAAGCTTCATTCTTAAAGGTCCCTGGTCGAGTATCATCATAGAAGCTAAGGGTGATGATGGTACATGAAGACTAGCACGTGTGTTGACTGATGACCGGTTCTCACAGGTCATGATATTGTGATATCAAGTCATCACGTGGGTACTTGTTAGTGAACAAGTTGTACTGGACAGACCCAACCTGAGACTACTCTGTGGATTGTCATCCAATCGTGTCACGAGTAGGTCTCAATTGACAATGGTGTTGTGATCCTTTGACCTGAAGTCACATCATTCATCAAGTGAGGAAGAGCGTGCTTTGCTGCCATCTAAAGTCTTCCTTGAGAAAGGTTGATGATAAGGGTGGTTGTTGGGCATGTTACGAATCATTTGGGTGTTTGTGTGTGAGCAGATATGGGATTTGTCCTCCTGTATGACAGGAGTTGCATCCATGGGCCCCTTGATGGAACTGGACTGAGAAATTCATGGCTATGCTTGGTTGAGTCAATATGTGATATTGGACTCACCATTCTCTGGAAGTCCGTCCTGGATCAAGAAACTTGGATTGAGCTATTACGAGGGTGACACGGTCCATGCCTCTAGTTCTTTCCGGATGTAAGGGACAAAGGGATAAAGACAACGCTGATACATTGGTCATAAAGGCTTATGAGTTATAAACTCTTATTGCTTGGGGAGCAATGATGCATTGCTAGATGCCGCTCATTGTTTGTGAGGTTTTTGCTTTGATACTTTCGAGATCAAGTGGGAGTCTGTTGGAGTTACCATTGTGATCTGGAAGTGATCAAACATGTAATCTCACTGCCAACGCGATATGGGCCTGCAGGGTCGCACATAAGAGATGTGGAGAAGTTGGATGATTGACTGTGTTGGTAAAGGTTGCCAATCACCGACCTGAATGGGGTTGTGGGCAAAGTGTTGCCTTGAAGAATCGTCGGGTTGGGCAAATGTTGCCTTGGAGGGCTGGTAAGAACTGTCGTCCGAGGGTCGATAACTATCGTCGAGAATCGTCTCTCTGATTCCCGCTGATCGACGAGAATCGTCTCTCTGATTCTCGCCGATCGACGAGAATCGTCGAGAATCAATATGCTGATTCTCGACGATCGGCGAGTTCGACAAGTATCATCGACCGCGGCTCGACGATCATCGAGATTCGTCATGTATCATCAAGTGCGGCTCGACGATCGGCGAGAATCGTCGAGTATTGTACTCTGATTCTCGCCGATCCATGGTGATGCTCGCTGATCGATTCTCGCCGATTCTCGCCGATTCTCACCGATTGATACTCACCGATTCTGGCACCCTATTTTCGGGGTGGTCTGCGGATAGCGATTTTCCTAAGTTTATTTTACACTTTGAGTATAAATAGATCACTTAGGGTTTTCGGGCCAAAAAAGGGCTTTTAGCTTTTGGGAGCCGATCGAAATCGACGGAAGCGTTCACCCGTTCCGCGATCGTTCCGCCGATCCCGAATCCCGCCGCCGACGGAAGTGTTCCGCCGCCGCCGTGTTCGCTCCGTCGACCTCCTCATCTCTGGCGATCGTCGCTGGTGTTGCTCTTCCTGGCGCGGACCTAGCAGTCCGTGGAACAGCAAGGTGCGGTCATCGTTCTTCCCGATCTTCCGTGCGACGGAAAGCTCGGTGTTCTCCCGCTCGTGTGGACTTCTGCAGAAACGTGGATATTATTCCTCGTAGAACTCGCCACTAGCAAGAAGGCAAAGTTTGGAGCATCTCCGTTAAGTTGTGACTCAACGCCACCGAGGTAATTTTTGTCTAGTTTTTGCTAACTTCTTGATTCAACGTTCATGTCCCGATCCACATCTCTTTGGGTTTTTCTTGATGTTTTTCATTTCCGCTGCGTGCACAAGCGTTGTGCCATCCTCATAGAGAAACCCAACACTGATTTCCTTGTTACGGAATCGCTTGACTTCCGAGTCCCAATGCGAAAGGGCTTGACCTTCGTCATCAACCCATTATCAACAGGTACTTGATCGACTGCAACAACCTTAGAAGGCTCTTGCACCTCCTTCCGCAGCACCGATATGTGGAATACGCCGTGTAGTCCACTTAGTTCCACTGATAGCTTTAATCGATATGCCGCTTCTCCTATCCGCTCCAAAACCTCAAACGGTCCAAGGTACCTCGAGCTTAGCTTCTTCAAGTGTCGTACCCGTTAGACACCCTTGAACGGCTTAATCTTCAAGTATACCCAGTTGCCAACAGCGAACTCCACGTTCCTAAGCTTGGAGTTATAGTACTTAGCTTGCCGATCTCGAGCGATTAACAATCATTCTCGAATGGTTCGTACCGACGAGGTTGCATCTTCCACTTCTTGCCGCTTGTATAGCTTCGACTCGCCTGTTTCCAACCAAGACAACGGCGTGCGACATCTTCTAACATAAAGGGCCTTGAAGGGCTCCATTTGAATGCTCGTCTGGTAGCTATTGTTGCAAGCGAATTCCACCAAGTACAGGTGATCTTCCCACCGCTTCCCGAAATCCAGAACGCATATGCAAAGCATGTCTTCCATCGTCCTGTTGACCCTCTCGGTCTGACCATCCGCCTGCGGATGAAAGGTCGTGCTGAAACTCAGATTTGTTCCCAGCATCTGTTGCACCAATCTCCAATCATTGGACATGAACCGCCCATCTCAGTTACTCACGATGTTGTGGGGCACATTGTGAAGCCGAACAATGTTATCCACAAATAACTTTGCAATTTCTCCACTGAATCATCCTTCCTATACATAATGAAGTGCGACACTTTCTTCAAATGATCTAAGATCACCCAGATGGCGTCGTTTCTCTTCTGCGACCTTGGCAAACCATGCACAAAGTCCATTGTAATGTCGTCGAACTTCCACTCCATAATAGGCAAGGACTTCAAGAATCCTCCAGGCTTCTGGCACTCTGCCTTCACTAAGGCGCATGTTTGACACTTCGCCACGTACAGTGCCACATCCTTCTTAAATCCTGGCTACCAAAACCATTTCTTCATATTACGGTACATCTTCGTGCTCCCTGTGTGAATCGAGTACTTGGTATGTTGAGTCTTGTACAATAATTCCACCCCTAATTTGCCCACATTCGGGACGCACAAATGTCTGTCCTTCCGTAGCAATCCATCCACAACCTCAAATTAGGAATTTGACCCATCCAAAGCCTCAACCATGATTTGCTTCATGTGGCCATCCAAATCCAAAGCATGCCGAATCCGATCAGCCAGGTCACACTGAACTTCTATCCAGTTCAAAAGAGCTTCGACACTAGTCTGCTTGTCTACGCAAGAGATCTCCAATGCCTCCACCTCCCGAACCAAACGCTCATCATTGGCCGACAACCAGTTGGCTTGAGCTGGGGCCCTGCAACTCAACATATCCGCAATCGCATTACCTTTCCCAGGCACATAATGGATTTTGAATCTGTAGACCCCAAGGAACTCCATCCATCTCCGCTGTCATATGTTCAGATCCACTGCCCGAAGCATCTCTGTAAATCTCAAAGCCTTTGCTCCCACTCGGCGAACTCAGTACAGGCGCCGTGGTCAACCGACTCTTCAACTCTTCAAAAACTCGTGCGCACTTCGGCGTCCAAACAAACTTCTGCTCTTTCCTCATCAGAGTCGTGAGGGGTAGTGCAATCCGCGAGAAGTTCTCCACGAAGCGCCTGTAATAGCTGGCAAGCCCCAGAAAACTCCGGACTTCATCTACCGTAGATAGCACATGTCACTCTCCTATAGCAACAATCTTCGCCGGATCCACTGCAATTTCCTCTCCACTGACTATGTGACCAAGGAACGCTACTAAGGACAACTAAAACTCACATTTGGAGAACTTGGCGTACAGTTGATTCCTCCTCAAAGTCTCCAACACCAAATGCAGATGCTTATAGTGATCCTCCTCACTCTACGAGTACACCATTATATCGTCGATGAAGACGATCACAAACTGGTCCAAGTACCATCTGAAAGTCCTGTTCATCAGATCCATGAACACTGATGGCGTGTTATTCAGCCCAAATGGCATGACCGTAAACTCATAATGCCTGTATCTCGTACTAAAAGCTGTCTTGGGGATATCACATTCCCTTATCCTCAGCTGATAATACCCGAACTTAATATCCAATTTCGAGTACACAGTTGACCCGACTAACTGATTAAAAAGATCATCAATCCTTGGGATCCGGTACTTGTTCTTTTCCATTAACTTGTTTAGCTCTCGATTATCAATACAGAGACACAAACTTCCGTCTTTCTTTTTCACAAAAAGGAGCGGTGCGCTCCAAGGCGACGAACTTGGATGCACATAACCCTATTCCAAAAGCTCTTGAAGTTATACCTTCAACTCTGCCATCTCCTTGGGCGCTAGACAATACGGAGATCGTGACACAAGTTTTGCACCTGACACTAGCTCAATGGTGAACTCTATCTCCCGCTGGGGTGGGGCTCCAGGGAGATCGCCAGGGAACACATCAGGGTATTCAGATACCACTGTGATGCTGTCCAAAGCAGGCTTAGTATTCGAAGCCTCCACTAGCGTAAAGAATAGCTCTGCACCAGCACGAACCACCTTAACCACCTGAAGAGCAGACATCAAAGTCTTGCTCAAACCTTTCAAGCCCATAAACATCGTCTCACAACCCGTTCCCAACTCGACCTCATTACGATTGCAATCAATGTATGCTTGCTTCTCCGAGAGTCAGTGCATACCAAAAATCACGTAGAAATCCACCAAGGGCAGTAACGATGCTTGCAAATCGAACTCCTGACTCCCAATACGACTCTTTATGCCATAGACTCTATCTGCGCACATCGAACACCCATTCTGCAACTGAAAGTAAAGGTTAGATCTGAAATACTCTAGAGGGGGGGGGGGGTGAATAGAGTATCCTAAAACACTTAGAAAACTTTTGTTTTATATAAAAAAAACTTAGTCCTAAAATAAAATAATCTATCACAGGCACTAACTATCATAAGCACGGGAAAACCTAACTATCACAGCCATAACAGGAATAAAAGAAAAGGGTGCAACCAGACAACACAAGAATTTTATAGTGGTTCCCTAACCTGGGTACATCCACTCTTCTACTACCCTGGTAGGAATCCACTTAGGTTTTTGATTAGGTGACTGCCACCAATGAGCCTTTGATCTGGTGCTCAAAAATCAATCCTCAAGTATTTTCATCAATTGACTTGTAACCAGGAATAAATTTTGAAGGGAGTTTAGAACCCTTTATACAATGGGGGATGAGAGAGTGATTATGTCTTCTCTTTCTCAAATACAACCGAGAAGACTTTAGTGGATCTTGATTTTGACAAAGCTCCCCCTGAGATATAGATTTGTTCAGGAAGGATGGAGCTTTGCTTCAGGGTGAGTAGGCCTTCAATGTTTTAGCCTTGACCAGCAGGTATCCAGGTGCTTCTTGACTGATATAGTAATTGTTATCCTTTGAAGAATCCTGGGATGAAGACAGAAGAAGACTCTTGATTTAAATGGTTGTTTTACTCTTCAGCTTGCTGTTCTTCCTCTGGTCAAAGGCTAGGGCTTCTAGTTCGCTGTTACTGTATGATTCCTGTTACTCTAATGTGCTCTGCGTGTTCTCCTAAGAAGAAGGAAGAAAACGCTTATTTTTTTCTTGTGTGTGCTTATTGCTGAAAGAAGAAAAAGAAAAATCATTTTTATATTTCTGTGTAATCTTCCTTCCGATTTTTGAATTTCTTCCATCATTCAATGATGATGGTATTGGAGTTACCATTGTGATCTGGAAGTGATCAAGCATGTAATCTCACTGCCAACGCGATATGAGCCTGCAGGGTCGCACATAAGAGATGTGGAGAAGTTGGATGACTGACTGTGTTGGTAAAGGTTACCAATCACCGACCTGAATACGGTTATGGGCAAAGTGTTGCCTTATGGGATCATCGGGTTGGGCAAATGTTGCCTTGAAGGGCTGGTTGGGATTGTCGTCCGAGGGTCGATGACATTAGTCGAGAATCGTCTTCTGATTCCCGCCGATCGGCGAGAATCGTCTCTCTGATTCTCACCGATCGACGAGAATCGTCGAGAATCAATTGTTGATTCTCGACGATCGACTGCTTCGACAATTGTCGTCGACCGCGGCTCGACGATCGTCGAGTATCGTTGTGTATCGTCGAGCGCGGCTCGACGATCGGCGAGAATCGTCGAGTATTGTACTCTGAGTCTCGCCGATCCTGTATGATACTCGTCGACTGATTCTCGCCGAACCTGCTCAGTGATTCTCGCCGATTGTCGCCGATTCTCACCGATTGATACTCGCCGATTCTGAACCCTAATTTCGGGTGGTCTGCGGATAGCGGAGTTTCTAAGTCTTTTATGCCTTTGGTATAAAAGGGATACTTAGGGTTTTCGGGAAAGGACACAGGCGCTCGCGATTTTCTCCTGTAGTGAATCGAACCCGACGGAAGCCGTTCCGCCTTTCGCTGCGCCGATCCCGATCCCCGCCGCCGACGGAAGAGTTCCGCCGCCGCCGTGTTTGCTCCGTCGACCGCCTCTTCTCCAGCGACTGTCGCTGGTGCTGCTCTTCCTGGCGCGGACCTAGCAGTCCGTGGAATAGCCGAGGTGCGGTCTTCTCCTTCCAGATCTTCCGTGCGACGGAAAGCTCGGCGTTCTCCCGCTCGTGTGGACTTCTGCTGAAACGTGGACACTATTCCACGAAGAACTCGCCACCAGCAGAAATCAAAGTTTGGAGCATCTCCGTTGAGTTGTGACTCAACGCCACCGAGGTAATTTTTGCCTTGTTTTTGCTAACTTCTTGATTCAACGTTCATAGCCCGATCCACATCTCTTTGGGTTTTTCTTGATGTTTGTTTTTCTGCTGCGTGCACAAGCGTTGTGCCATCCTCATAGAGAAACCCAACAGTGGTATCAGAGGGAGGTTCCAGCCATGATCGTTGTTTTGGAAGTTTGTTATTCCAGTGCGTGTAAACCTAGGGATTTAGAAGTGTTCTAAATGTCTAGATTTAGTCTTGGTACCTCGCCAAGAACGATTGGAATTTCGGTGGATTTATAAGTGTTAGAAATTGTGATCTCCTTAGCAGTAACCATCCCTCGATTTTGTTTTGGATTTTGAATCCAACAAAGAGAGATGAGCTTGTATACTGCTTTAAGTTGAGCTGTCTTTGCCTTTGTCCAATGCATGTAAATCTGAGGATTTGGAAATTTCCGGATGTTCTGATTTAGCCCTTCCTTCTATCAAATGTTGATGGTGTCAGGATGTGCACATAAGGGATGCATGTGGTTTTAGAAGAATTGTTTTTCTTTGGATGTGCACGTCGATCAAATGTTGATCTTGGTTAATTGTTAACCTATATTTGAAATCCCTTCATCAAATATTAAGTGTTCGGATGCCTTCCGATGGATGACACTCTTCCTATCTCGATCGATGAAGTGTGGGCTTGCCAAAGCAAGGTGCATTAATCTATCTTGGTAAGGGTGCGAGCGGATAATTGTGATATCCCACTGTCGACATCGGGTCCAGCTTAACTAGGTGACCTCAAAGGTTGAGTGCCTAGAGGCATAGGGTTGGCATGCACCATATGATGGATGCGAATAAGGAGTTATTCACCAACCATACAAGAATTGCATGAGGATGCAATTGGCAAGCGTTGCCTACCTAAATAACCGCATCGTGAGAGGAACGCCAAAGCGGACTCATAGTGTTGGTGAAATACGGATCTTGTCCACTAAGAGAGTAGCTCGCATGAACTCTCTGAATTGTTAGTGAGGGCTATCATTTCGAATAAAATAGTGGGAGTATTTTAATTGAGTCCTAATTAGAATAAATTGTAATTGAAATTTAGGTACTGATTTTATTCTGCATAAATTCTTGTAGAATTCCATGGCAAGCGTTGCGCACTCCACGTTGTCTCTGAGAGCCATCCTTGAGAAGGATAAGCTCAGTGGGACAAATTACATGGACTGGTATAGGAACCTGAGAATTGTTCTCAGGCAAGAGCGAAAGCTCTATGTCTTGGAAGAAGAAGCCCCCGAGGTGCCGACCGGGAACTCTTCCCGTGCTGAGAAAGATACTTATAAGAAGTATACTGACGATGCTTTGGATGTCGAGTGCCTTATGCTTGCCACCATGAACTCTGAGCTTCAGAAGCAACATGAGAACATGGGGTACAAGGAGATTGACGAGCATCTCAAGAAAATGTTTCAAGGGCAGGCTCGTCAAGAGAGGTTCGACATCACGAAAGCGTTGTTTCAGTGCAAGATGGGAGTTCGAGACTCAGTAGGGACTCACGTACTCAAGATGATTGGGTATATAGAGAACCTTGAAAGGCTGGGTTTTCCTCTTGGTCAAGAGTTGGCCACGGATCTGATCCTGCAATCGTTGCCGGACAGTTATGAGCAGTTCGTATTGAACTACAACATGAACGAGATAGACAAGACACTGGCCGAACTCCTAGGCATGTTGAGAACTGCCGAAATCAATATGAAGAAGGCCAAGCCTGCCAACCCCATACTGATGGTGCATAAGGGCAAGGGCAAAGCCAAGGGCTCCAAGAAGACGAAGGTAGGACCTAAGTCATATCTTGAGCCCAAGTCTTCAGCACTGATGAAAAAGAAGAGCACGGTGAAGGATGGGAAATGCCACCACTGTGGCAAGGCTGGTCATTGGCGGAGGAACTATCCTTCGTATATTGAGGGTCTGCAGAAATTGAGGGGAGGTATGACTTCCGCCTCTAATATCTACGTTATAGAGATAAACCTTTCTGCTCCTTCATCTTGGGTATTGGATACCGGATGTGGTTCTCACATTTGTACAAATGTGCAGGAACTGGGAAGGAGAAGATTGCTGAGTAAAGGGGAGGTGGACCTCCGCGTCGGCAATGGAGCAAGAGTTGCTGCTATAGCCGTAGGAGTTTACCGTCTTTCTGATGTAGGCCCGTCCTAAAAGATCCTACACGGACGGCGTGACGACGACGCTCGCAACTCTCAACGCTCTCTAACCAGCACACTATGAAACGCAGCCGTCACAATGATGTAATTTATCTCTCGCGCTAACATACGGATAGCCGATCCGTTAAAGGAATGGAGAATGGATATAGGCCAGAATCCTTTCCGGCTAAAGGGAATACTATTTATTCCGACGAGCTTGGAGTTGTACCAAAATAGATCCACCAAGAAATAAATCACGAATTCGGAAAATGGTAGGATCTATCCCAACTAAACAAAGAAGCGAGGATCGCCACTCCTCTCGAAGGATCTTCGGAAAATCAAACGAAAATGACAAACTATTAAAAGTAGTACCGCGAAAATTCAACGATTCAAATTCCACGCAAAAGTCGCCACCACAAGAACTATCTAAGAAAGAAATCTCGTGAGTAGATGGTTTCGTTACCCCGCTCGGAATAGTAGATCCGAGATGTTGGATCCACAAACAAGAACGATCGCTTTCCTTGGACGCGGCGGGAGATGCACCAATGATGAGAAAACTCGATCGTCTTCCCCGCCTTTCGCCGTAGAAGACCACGATGGCCTCTTCTTCCTTGCGCTTGACTCCCCAAACCGAAGGAGGCCGAAGATTGATGGGAGGTGAAGAAACCGTGGAGGAGAAACACGATGATGGAGGTATTGAAGAGTGGGGGAAAGGGAGTAGATGAGAGAAGAGGAAAAGAAGAGAGAAGGAGGGGCGGCCAAGAGCTTTGGAGAAGAAGAACCCCTAAGGGAGGCGGCGGCTAAGAGGGAGGAAGGAGAGAAATTAGGTTGGAGGAATTTAGGTTTTCAATTCATTCATAAACTAATGATAAAAACAATAGTCTTGGCCTTTTATAAGGCTTACATCAAACAAAAATTATAAGCAGCCCAAAACAGTGGCTAAACGCACACCAGCATAAAAATGTCAATTATTAAAAACTCATAAACTAGCAAATTAAAATTATTAATGATAATAAGTCTATTTCCGTTGGCGAAGATTGTAGCCATGGCCGCTGCGGCGCCGCAAATCCTTGGCCGGTGGATCATCATCTTCATCTTCCGCCAATATCCCGCGATCGCCATGAACACCACGTGCGCCATCGTCGTCATCGCCGCCATCGTCGTCATCGCCGTCATCTTTACCAATATCCCGCGATCGCCATGAACACCACGTGCGCAATCGTCGTCATCGCCGCCATCGTCGTCATCGCCGCCATCGTCGTCATCGCCGTCATCTTTACCAATTAGGCCGCCATCGCCGTAATCGCCATCATGATGGCCGTCGCCATCAATCCTCCCCCGCTCAAAAGGACTCATCACCGATGAGTGGGCGGGAAAGTAACGGCGCAAGAGATCCGCATCTAGAAGATCCACCTGTGCAGCTGAGAGCCAAGAATCGTCCGAAGCAGGACGACCACGCCATCTGATCAAAAACCGGTGAATGTCACCGTCTGGGGTGAGAAACACCGCGTCCTGTAATATCCTGTCAGGCAAGAAATCGGTCCGGGGGAACCTTGGAAAAGCGTTAGGCGAAGAAGAAAAACCAGTTACATCATCAGTAGGTAACATACCTCCCGAAGAATCCGAAGGAGGAAGCGATCCAGAAACAATCTCACCCCCCACCCCATGAGATGATATAGTGGAAATATTAAACGGAGAGACAGAAAGTTCAGGTGGTGGAGCGACATAAAGCGTTAAATCTGAAATGTTAAAAACAGGAGAGATTCCCCAATCAGCGGGTAACTTTAATAAATATGCATTTTCGTCTATCTTCTTTAAAACCCGAAAAGGACCGGCTCTCTTATTCGCTAATTTCTTTATGGTGCCCGAAGGAAGCCGTTCAGGGATAAGTCGAACCATTACCAAATCACCAATATTCAAGTGGACTGCTCGCCTATGTACGTTAGCATTCGATTGATAAGTATCATATTGTGTGGCTAACGTCTTACCAATGTGCTCATGGAGAGCGTGAACGTGTGAGGCGAAGTCCTGTGCAAATTGACTAGATTTAAAGGATGGAGGTAACGGAATCAAGTCAAGAGGCACGGGCGCCTTATATCCATCCACTATCTCATTCAGAGATAAACCGGTGGACCTATTCTTAGAATTATTATATGCTAATTGAGCATGCGGAAGAACAAGGTCCCACGTACCTCCATGAGGGGTGAACTCATGTGCAACATGACTTGAGTTAACAGTAGAAAATAACGGGACTAAGTCTGGTGGCACGGGTGCTCTACATTCATTAACGATTTCCGTGGAGTCCAACGTCGTAGTTTTAAATTTAGATTTAAATTTAGATTTAAAAATTTCACAAAGAAATGCCTGCGAAAAACGCTCATCTACAACTATATAGTTGGATGCTCTCGGAGTTGAAAGGTAGTGCGGGAGACACAACTCCACATACCCAACTACGTTCACTAACGTGTGCATGCACAGATCATCAAAAGGCGGAGGATAAATGCAAGCGACCGGGCTTGGCAAATAATTGTGTCTGGGGGACACCACATCAAAACGTACCATCGCCATGTAATCACTAGCAGTCCAAAAAGAAGCCTTACCCAACGCCAAGAGGTCAGATGAACGGTCCATCCTAGGAACAATATAGTCAGATCTATGAAAAGTAGTGGGAAGACCAAACACGACAACTAACAAATCGCTCACACACATCCGTCTGGGTAAGTCTAATGGGGAAGCTGGATAAATAAACATCTCAAAATATCTAGGGCTAGAAATGACAAGCTCATTCCCTAACAAGTCATCTAATCGAGTCAAGTGAACCGGAGGAGGAGTCGACATGGGCGATTCTGGAGGAGGAACTAAATCATACTCACCGTCAAAATATGGATTTAACGTCCAAGAAAAATCCTCCGGATGCAAGCCATCAAAATCAAAGGAAAAATCAAACAGTAGATTTGTCCTTACCGAAAACTCAACCGGATCGTCATCATCTAACTCACTATCAGATAAACATTCATCACGGGGTGACTCTACCAAATCAGCCGACATGTCTTCCAACCCACTAGATAATTCGTCCAAATCAGAATCAGTATTGGTCTCAAAAGTAGGAAAGATCGTACTCGACAAAATTCCTAATCCATTTTGGGCTTCTGGCGAAGGAGCTAACATCAAAGAAATGTTTATCGGGTCCTCAGTGCTACCGTCATCCACAAATAGCCTTCCCACACAGGGTAAATCTTCCAAAACGTCACATCCTTCGCTAACCAAATCTTCCCACGAAGTAGGTACATTGTCTAAATCATGATGGGGGGTTGGGCAAATCGAGTCCCGAGAAGAATCTAAATTACTATGACCCTCAAGCAACGATGATAATATCAATGAACTATCTCGCGGATGTGCACCACTAAGATTATCCCAAGATAAACATCCATCCCAAGGTGACTCTTCCAACACTGTTGAACCATCGACCAAACCGGGATCAATCATTATAATATTGTGATCCTCACTCGCACTGATCCGACTGGATTGACCTACCGGGGAAGCTAAAGAAATTGGCACCTCAATATGTTCCGGGCTAGAAGTAACTAGCTCGTGTTCAAGCAGGTCATCACCTAAATCAGTAATAGGTAAGCTCTCAACATAGGGTGACTCAGCCGGAATGTCTTCTAACTCAGGGTCATCAGAAGACTCCATAACTGTCAAGGGAGACGCCTCAGAAACATCGTCGAAAGGAAGAGGAGACGATTCCTCAGAGGTGAAATCCTCGTCCAGGTCACTAGGGTAACCAAACTCCTCGTCATCACTAAGCTCATTAATTAAGTCGGTCTAACCCACAGTGGCGGGCTCAGTCTTAGACACTACCGCAGACTCATCAGGAGAGTCAACGACTAGATCAGGCAGCTCAGGAGAAGACTCAAAAAGAACTATGGGCGTATTCGGAATAGGACGCACAATAGAGCCAAGATCAGATACGCCACTAGACTCAAAGGTAATAATCTTCTGACGTGAGTGAACCTTTCTCCTAGGAGGTCGGCGCTTCTCAATCTCCAAAGCCGTACTAAAGGTGAGGTCTAGGTCGGTGTGACAATAATGTAGTAAGCCGTACTCACTCACAGGCTCGGTGTTGGTAGTACGGAGATAGGCGGGATCAAATTGATCTGAAAGGAGGCTACGCATCGCCTGCCAATTATGTTGATAACCACCAACACGACGCTCTTCGTTCAGCCAAAATAACTGGGCCTGACATATTAACCGTTCTTGGGCAAAGTGAATCTTTTGGGGGTCATCCCATCCGTAACACTTGAAGTTCTATACCCTTAAGCCAATCCCTAAAAATTTTAGGACACCCTAAACCGTCATAAGTAGGACAAGTGTGGCATTGCCTAGGGGGAAATTTAGTCATGACTTTATCATACCAAAAGTCTAACCGGGAAACGTGAACGTCATAGGCCATAGTTTTGGATTTTTTTGAAATTGGAAATTTGAAATTTGAATTTTAAACTTTGAAACTTCAAATTGGAAATTTGAAATTTTGAAATTTGAAATTTAAATTTTGAATTTTGAAATTTGAAATTTGAAATTTAAATTTTGAATTTTGAAATTTGAAATTTAAAATTTTGAAATATGAAATTTGAAATTTAAATTTTGAATTTTGAAATTTTGAAATTTGAAATTTGAAATTTGAAATTCGAAATTTAAATTTTGAAATTTGAAATTTGAAATTTGAAATTTGAAATTCGAAATTTAAAATTTGAATTTTGAAATTTGAATTTTGAAATTTGAAATTTAAATTTTGAAATTTGAAATTTGAATTTTGAAATTTAAAATTTAAAATTTGAAATTTATTTGTTTTTTTAATTTGAAGAGGGGGAGGAGTGCCAATTAGGAAATTGACGAGAACCTCCCTCTGATACCAAATTGATGTAGGCCCGTCCTAAAAGATCCTACACGGACGGCGTGACGACGACGCTCGCAACTCTCAACGATCTCTAACCAGCACACTATGAAACGCAGCCGTCACAATGATGTAATTTATCTCTCGCGCTAACATACGGATAGCCGATCCGTTAAAGGAATGGAGAATGGCTATAGGCCAGAATCCTTTCCGGCTAAAGGGAATACTATTTATTCCGACGAGCTTGGAGTTGTACCAAAATAGATCCACCAAGAAATAAATCACGAATTCGGAAAATGGTAGGATCTATCCCAACTAAACAAAGAAGCGAGGATCGCCACTCCTCTCGAAGGATCTTCGGAAAATCAAACGAAAATGACAAACTATTAAAAGTAGTACCGCGAAAATTCAACGATTCAAATTCCACGCAAAAGTCGCCACCACAAGAACTATCTAAGAAAGAAATCTCGTGAGTAGATGGTTTCGTTACCCCGCTCGGAATAGTAGATCCGAGATGTTGGATCCACAAACAAGAACGATCGCTTTCCTTGGACGCGGCGGGAGATGCACCAATGATGAGAAAACTCGATCGTCTTCCCCGCCTTTCGCCGTAGAAGACCACGATGGCCTCTTCTTCCTTGCGCTTGACTCCCCAAACCGAAGGAGGCCGAAGATTGATGGGAGGTGAAGAAACCGTGGAGGAGAAACACGATGATGGAGGTATTGAAGAGTGGGGGAAAGGGAGTAGATGAGAGAAGAGGAAAAGAAGAGAGAAGGAGGGGCGGCCAAGAGCTTTGGAGAAGAAGAACCCCTAAGGGAGGCGGCGGCTAAGAGGGAGGAAGGAGAGAAATTAGGTTGGAGGAATTTAGGTTTTCAATTCATTCATAAACTAATGATAAAAACAATAGTCTTGGCCTTTTATAAGGCTTACATCAAACAAAAATTATAAGCAGCCCAAAACAGTGGCTAAACGCACACCAGCATAAAAATGTCAATTATTAAAAACTCATAAACTAGCAAATTAAAATTATTAATGATAATAAGTCTATTTCCGTTGGCGAAGATTGTAGCCATGGCCGCTGCGGCGCCGCAAATCCTTGGCCGGTGGATCATCATCTTCATCTTCCGCCAATATCCCGCGATCGCCATGAACACCACGTGCGCCATCGTCGTCATCGCCGCCATCGTCGTCATCGCCGTCATCTTTACCAATATCCCGCGATCGCCATGAACACCACGTGCGCCATCGTCGTCATCGCCGCCATCGTCGTCATCGCCGCCATCGTCGTCATCGCCGTCATCTTTACCAATTAGGCCGCCATCGCCGTAATCGCCATCATGATGGCCGTCGCCATCACTTTCTTTGCCCAGTGGGCTTGTAATAGAACTAGATAACTGTTATTTTGTTCCGGCGATAACTAGAAACATTATATCTATTTCATGCTTGGACATGATTGGATTTTCTTTTATAATTAAGAACAATTGTTGTTCTATATTTAAGAATGATGTTTGTTATGCTGTAACCCAATTGTTTAATGGTCTTTACGTTTTGAACTTGGACCATCTGATCTGTAATGTAGAAAACAATAAAAGACTAAGAACAAATGATTCAAACCCTACTTTTCTCTGGCATTGTCGTTTGGACCATATCAACGAGAAGCGCATATCCAAGCTCCATAGAGATGGACTTTTGGACTCATTTGATTATGAATCATTTGAGCGATGCGAATCTTGTTTGTTAGGCAAGATGACTAAAGCTCCTTTCACTGGTATACTGAGAGGGCTGAGGATCTCTTGGGTGTTGTACATAGTGATGTATGCGGACCCATGAGTTCCATGGCTAGAGGAGGGTATTTCTACTTTGTTACATTTACTGATGATTTCAGTAGATACGGATATGTGTATCTTATGAAGTGCAAATCCGAGACCTTTGAAAAGTTCAAAGAGTTCAAGAATGAAGTAGAAAACCAGTTGGGTAAAAGGGTTAAAGCACTCCGATCTGATCGAGGTGGCGAATACCTGAGTCATGAGTTCCGTGATCATCTGAAAGAGTGTGGTATTGTATCACAGCTCACTCCACCTAGAACACCACAACATAATGGTGTGTCTGAGAGGAGAAATCGTACTCTGTTAGACATGGTACGTTCGATGATGAGTCATGCAGACTTGCCTGTTTCCTTTTGGGGTTTTGCTTTAGAGACTGCTGCAATGACATTGAATCGCGCTCCAACTAAAACGGTTTTGAAGACACCATATGAGATATGGACTGGGAAGCGTCCTAGTATGTCGTTCATTAAAATTTGGGGCTGTGAGGCATACGTGAGACGTCAAATGCCTGACAAGCTGGAACCCAAATCGGATAAATGTTATCTGGTGGGATATCCTAAGGAAACGAAAGGGTATTACTTTTACCTACTGTCTGAGGGCAAAGTGTTTGTCGCAAGGACTGGTGTCTTCTTGGAGAAAGAGTTCTTATCAAGAAAGACTGAAAAGGTAGAGCTTGAAGAAGTTCAAGAACCACATGTAGTGAATGAACCGGAATTGGATTCTGAGTCAGGACTACAAGATGTTGTATCTAGAGAACCTGCTCAGGGAACACAAGTCCTACGTAGATCTGGTAGACCGAGGTTTGAGCCTGAGAGATATGGATTTCTCGTGTCTCAAATAGGTAATGTGTTGCTTATGGATCATGATGATGAACCAGCAACCTACCAAGAGGCTATGAATGGACCGGACTCCGACATATGGCTTGAGGCTATGAAATCCGAAATGGACTCCATGTATGCAAACCAAGTTTGGAACTTGGTGGAACCACCTGAAGGGGTACGACCCATAGGGTGCAAGTGGGTCTTCAAGAAGAAGACCGACATGGATGGGAATGTACAGACATTCAAAGGGCGACTAGTGGCTAAGGGTTTCAAGCAAATTCATGGTATTGACTATGATGAGACCTTTTCCCCTATTGTCATGGTAAAGTCCATTAGGATATTGCTTGCTATTGCTGCGTATTATGACTACGAGATCTGGCAGATGGATGTCAAAACGGCTTTCCTTAATGGAAACCTCCTTGAGGAAGTGTATATGACACAACCCGAGGGTTTTGTATCCCCAGATGAAGCCACTAAAATATGCAAGCTGAATAAGTCCATTTATGGACTGAAACAGGCCTCTCGAAGCTGGAATCTTCGTTTTGATGAGAAAATCAAAGAGTTTGGTTTCATCAAGAATGAAGATGAGCCTTGTGTTTACAAGCGAATTAGTGGGAGCATTGTTGTCTTCCTGATATTGTATGTAGATGACATACTGTTGATCGGGAATGACATTCCTACCCTGAAAGTTGTTAAGAACAACCTAGGGAACTGCTTTTCAATGAAGGATTTGGGTGAAGCGACTTATATACTCGGTATTAAGATCTATAGAGATAGATCGAAGAAGTTGCTGGGTTTGACCCAGAGTACGTACATCGAAAAGGTGTTGAAGCGGTTCAACATGCTTGAGTCCAAGAAAGGATTTTTGCCCATGTCCCATGGTGTGAATCTCTCTAAGGACTAGTGTCCAAAGTCTTGTGAAGATAAGGACCGCATGAAGTTGATTCCATATGCTTCGGCAATTGGATCAATTATGTACGCGATGTTATGTACTCGACCCGATGTCTCCTTTGCTTTGAGCATGACTAGCAGGTATCAGTCAGACCCCGGTGAGTGTCACTGGATTGCAGTCAAGAATATCCTGAAGTACTTGAGAAGGACTAAGGACGTGTTCTTGGTGTATGGTGGAGAGGAAGAGCTCGTTGTAAGTGGTTACACGGATGCTAGCTTCCAAACTGATCGAGACGAATCCAAGTCTCAGTTAGGTTTTGTGTTTTGCCTGAATGGAGGAGCTGTGAGCTGGAAGAGTTCCAAGCAAGAGACAGTTGCTGATTCTACAATAGAGGCCGAGTATATCGCAGCAGCTAATGCGGCGAAGGAGGCTGTATGGATTAGGAAATTCATCGGCGAGCTTGATGTAGTTCCTAGCATTGTTGGTCCCGTAGTTCTCTACTGTGATAACAATGGTGCAATTGCACAATCTAAGGAACCTAGATCTCATCAGCGCTCCAAGCACATACTCCGGCGTTTTCATCTTATTCTTGAGATTGTCGAACGAGGAGATGTAAACATTTGCAGAGTGCCGACTGAGGAAAATATTGCGGATCCGCTGACAAAGCCTCTCGTGCAGAGAAAGCATGATGGTCATACTAGATCGATGGGTATACGATACCTAAATGATCAACTCTAGCGAGAATCTTGTGGGTTGCATGTAATCTTGTATTTTGTTGGCTGGTTGTTCATATGATGAACTGTGTACCTAGTTTTCTTTTATAATTAATGGCAAATTCTTTTATTATGAATTTTTCTATATATGATAGTTAAATGTTAACATAATAGATACCCTTAGAATGTTCGCTTCCATGGGACATCAAGTACGTGACTTGAATGTGAGAGCCCATGATTTATTTGAAGCTTCATTCTTAAAGGTCCCTGGTCGAGTATCATCATAGAAGCTAAGGATGATGATGGTACATGAAGACTAGCACGTGTGTTGACTGATCACTGGTTCTCACAGGTCATGATATTGTGATATCAAGTCATCATGTGGGTACTTGTTAGTGAACAAGTTGTACTGGACAGACCCAACCTGAGACTACTCTGTGGATTGTCATCCAATCGTGTCACGAGTAGGTCTCAATTGACAATGGTGTTGTGATCCTTTGACCTGAAGTCACAGCATTCATCAAGTGAGGAAGAGCGTGCTTTGATGCCATCTAAAGTCTTCCTTGAGAAAGGTTGATGATAAGGGTGGTTGTTGGGCATGTTACGAATCATTTGGGTGTTTGTGTGTGAGCAGATATGGGATTTGTCCTCATGTATGACAGGTGTTGCATCCATGGGCCCCTTGATGGAACTGGACTGAGAAATGCATGGCCATGCTTGGTTGAGTCAATATGTGATATTGGACTCACCATTCTCTGGAAGTCCGTCCTGGATCAAGAAACTTGGATTGAGCTATTACGAGGGTGACACGGTCCATGCCTCTAGTTCTTTCCGGATGTAAGGGACAAAGGGACAAAGACAACGCTGATACATTGGTCATAAAGGCATATGAGTTATAAACTCATATTGCTTGGGGAGCAATGATGCATCGCTAGATGCCGCTCATTGTTTGTGAGGTTTTTGGTTTGATACTTTCGAGATCAAGTGGGAGTCTGTTGGAGTTACCATTGTGATCTGGAAGTGATCAAGCATGTAATCTCACTGCCAACGCGATATGAGCCTGCAGGGTCGCACATAAGAGATGTGGAGAAGTTGGATGACTGACTGTGTTGGTAAAGGTTACCAATCACCGACCTGAATAGGGTTATGGGCAAAGTGTTGCCTTATGGGATCATCGGGTTGGGCAAATGTTGCCTTGAAGGGCTGGTTGGGATTGTCGTCCGAGGGTCGATGACATTAGTCGAGAATCGTCTTATGATTCCCGCCGATCGGCGAGAATCGTCTCTCTGATTCTCGCCGATCGACGAGAATCGTCGAGAATCAATTGTTGATTCTCGACGATCGACTGCTTCGACAATTGTCGTCGACCGCGGCTCGACGATCGTAGAGTATCGTTGTGTATCGTCGAGCGCGGCTCGACGATCGGCAAGAATCGTCGAGTATTGTACTCTGATTCTCGCCGATCCTGTATGATACTCGTCGACTGATTCTCGCCGAACCTGCTCAGTGATTCTCGCCGATTGTCGCCGATTCTCACAGATTGATACTCGCCGATTCTGAACCCTAATTTCGGGTGGTCTGCGGATAGCGGAGTTTCTAAGTCTTTTATGCCTTTGGTATAAAAGGGATACTTAGGGTTTTCGGGAAAGGACACAGGCGCTCGCGATTTTCTCCTGTAGCGAATCGAACCCGACGGAAGCCGTTCCGCCTTTCGCTGCGCCGATCCCGATCCCCGCCGCCGATGGAAGAGTTCCGCCGCCGCCGTGTTTGCTCCGTCGACCGCCTCTTCTCCAGTGACTGTCGTTGGTGCTGCTCTTCCTAGCGCGGACCTAGCAGTCCGTGGAATAGCCGAGGTGCGGTCTTCTCCTTCCCGATCTTCCGTGCGACGGAAAGCTCGGCGTTCTCCCGCTCGTGTGGACTTCTGCTGAAACGTGGACACTATTCCACGAAGAACTCGCCACCAGCAGAAATCAAAGTTTGGAGCATCTCCGTTGCGTTGTGACTCAACGCCACCGAGGTAATTTTTGCCTTGTTTTTGCTAACTTCTTGATTCAACGTTCATAGCCCGATCCACATCTCTTTGGGTTTTTCTTGATGTTTGTTTTTCCGCTGCGTGCACAAGCGTTGTGCCATCCTCATAGAGAAACCCAACAGATGGCCTGGAGAATATTTGCATTGATTGACTTCCCCAACTGTCCCATGGAAAAATGGCAAGCAATAATCCTGATGAAATCCATAATCAATGTTTCGTCTAACGGTAATATTCAGAGAATATTTAGCATTGATTACTCAGAAATTATTGCAATAAAGTAAGGACAGGGAGGAAAATATCTAAGTCTGGAACTTCACAGAAATCGTTGAGCAGAGAATAGAATTCATCGAACTGGATCCAAAGTTTGTCGAGCAGAGAAGTCAAGTTCGTCGGCCAGATAATAGTTGTTCGTCGAGGTGAGATCCCAGATCGTCGACCTAAGAATAGATAACTACTTTCTCTAGACCCTTGTCAATTCTGTGCATCAAGATCGTCGAGCTGAGAGTATAACTTTGTCGACAGGAGTTCAAAATTCCATATTTCTTGGACTTAAGAATGTTGATGTAACATGTCCAGAAATCGTCGACCTCAGAACTGGGTTCGTTGACCTGAGAACTAGTTTCGTCGAGCTGAGAGCTTCTAACTGCTACTTGATAAATCTTGCCAAGACTATGGTCTAAGTTCGTCGAGCTGAGAAGTTGAGTTCATCAACTGGAGTGTGATTCTGGACTTAGAATACTTAGATGTTTCTGGAATAAGATGTTGAAGTAGAATACCCAGAGATCGTCGACCTAAGATCCAAGTTCGTCGAGCTGATACTCTAACTTCGTCGACTGGAGTTTAGTGAGAAGAATTCTGGACTTGGAATGTTGAAGTATAGTGTCCATAGATCGTCGAGTTGAGAACCAAGTTCGTCGAACCCATCACAGAGAATTTTCTCTGATTTCGTCGATCTGAGCACGACTTTCGTCGACCTGAGTTCGATGAACGTCGAACTCATCTTCTGAGTGATATTTCTCAAAGTATTGAGTCTTTTGCAGTCTTTTGATCGTTGGTCCAAGCAGTGTTGACTCTAAGGACATGGCCTGTACTCTAGGACTCATACATGACCCTAGCTATACATGTTGAGTCAAACATCATAGTTTAGTGAACCTAGCCCAAATCCAGCTAGGGATCCAAAAATCTCACCCTATTTGGGTAAGGTCACTAATTACATACATACAAAATATACAAACAGTAAAACATATATCTGGCATGAAAAATTTAAATGTGTAGCAGATATATATATATATAGTAAACTTTGTATCATAAACAAACAGTTTTACACACAATAGAGAGATTAGAAATAGTTCAAAATGTCCATTTCTTCTTCCTGGGTTCCTTTGGCTTATCCTCCTTAGCTTTGTCACCTGAATGAGTAAATTTGATTTCCCTGTTAGGATCAGCTGCTTGCGCTTTTGTCATTATCATGTCAGCGGCTCCAATGATATTCAGGGAGGTAGCCCTTGGCACTAAAGCTTCAGGATGTAACTTCATATAATCATCAACATTGAAAAATTTGATTGCCTTAACAAACCTGTTAAGTTCTTCCTTTCTGTACTTGGGCATTGTAGTATATTCCGATGGATCCTTCCCTTAAGATCTTACTCTGTTAATCATGGATAGGCCAACTAATTCCTGGAACCTGGCCATCCTAGTAGTTGTAGCTATCTCAGGATCTTCAAATGGTACATGAGGGGAAGGAGGTCTCTTGGGGCTTTCAGCCTTTTGATGTTCAGTGAATTGTTTCTCTTGATGTTATTGATGATGCTTCTTGCCAGAAGAATAATGCCTTTGCTGGCTGCTTCCTAAAGAGGAGGACCTACCCTGATGTCTTTGATAGGTTTGAAACTGGGTAGTCCTCTGAGTTGAAGAACTGGAAGCATCAGTAGAAGGTGGAGGAGGAGGAGGATCCTTTCTGTATCTTTGAGGAGGTGGGGAATATATCATGCTTTTCTTCCTTTCTTTCTGTTGATTTTGGACAGCCACATCCATGCTGGCATGCCTTTATACGGTGTGATCTTCTGGAGTATATAGTATGTAGTGTCATTTGTGGGATTTGGTTTTGGGGCAGGAGGTGGTGGAGCTTTACTCTTCTTAGATACTTTCCTTTTGTTGGGCTCATCATCTGAGTCCTCTTCATCATCATCCGCATCATCAGAATCCTGAGGAGTATCATACAAAGCATCAATAGCTTTTATTACTGATTTGTCATTGGGCTTTTCAGCCTGAATAGGAGCTGGAGAAGGAACTTGAGGAGGAATTGGAACTGGAACAAAAGGTCTATACATAACAATGTTGTTAGCCACTGTTTTAATTTCTTCTTCTATATCTGTCATGATCAGTGCATGAAGATCAGGCATGGGTGAATCATCCATAATAAAAACTGAAGCAGGAGGAGATGAGATAATGGGGGAAACAGCTCTGGGAGGAGATGGAATAGCTGGAACCTCTATAGCTGGAACCTCTGTTGTAACAAAACTAGCCTTTAGTTTCTTGGCAACCTTGGGGCTTACGGGAGAGGTGTATGGGACTACAGCCAAAGATGGCTTGATGATGTACTCTGGAAGGTTATTAAAATAAGCTGTATCAAAACTGGTCAATAAATTTAAAACATCAACTGTGGGATTTATAATAAAATCACCAGCAATTGTTATTTCCTCTGGGACGTGCTCATCGATTTCCATATCAGATTCAATAAAATGAATTAAAACAAATAAATCTTGATCAGCATCTGCATCTGCTTCTGCTGCATCTACTGCTACTGTTATTGCTGCTGTTACTTCTGTTACTGCTGCTGTTGTAACTTCTCCTGCTATTTCTACTGATTCTTCTTCATTGAGTATCTCCCCCTGTCTGGTTTCAGTGTACACTGGAGCCAGGCCCCTAACTGAAGAGGGAGGAGCAGAAAGAGCAGATATCTTATCAATAAGAGAAGATATGGAGGTAGCAAGAGGTGAAATAGCATCTGTTATAATTGTTTTGAGGAAGCAAGTAAGAAGTGCAATGAAAGATGGAATAATGGAGGGGTCCAATGGCAGAGAGGTAGAGGGTGTTTCAGTAGAAACAGAAGGAGGGATGGAAGATGTTGGTGGAGGATTAGGTAGAGAATCGATCATGGGAACATCTGGGATAGAAGAAGTATTAGGAGGGGAAGTAAGCAGATTAAAGGAAGGGAGGGAGGAGATATTGGAGGGGGGGAATGGAAGCCAAATGTGGTGTGAGTGGAGATGAGAGTAGTGATGGAACTGGTGTATCATGTTGGGAGGGTGGTGAGTTAGGAAGGTTACTGGGGGATAGATGTACTGGGCATGAGGGAGGTGTAGGAGTGTGAATGGTGGTTTGAACTGTGGAGGGGAGTTGTTGTACCATCTGAGGTTGAGGTGGGATGGCTGGAGGTGAGCGAGGTGGAGGAGGGATATCTTCAGCAGGTTGGGAATTGGCTGGAGCAGCCCTAGTGCTCTCAGAAGCCCTGGTGGAAGAGGAAGAAGCCTTGGAGGGCTTGGTGATGGTCCTCCCCCACTTGCCAAAGAGTGCACACGTGAGCCTCTTGGAAGCATTGATGAATATGGTCGGGGAGACCAGTGATTCAGCAGCCTTCTCCTTCAGGAAGATTCGCAGAATTCTTCCAAAACAGACCTCCTTTTTATTGTTTTTCTTCTTAATCAGCTCAAACAGAATCTGAGCCCAGTTCAGCTTCTTCTTGTTTACCACAGCACACATTACCAGGAATTGGTGTCTGGTTATGTAATCATGTGCAGTGTGTTTGCCCAGCAACACTTTCCCCATAATGTCTGCTAGAAATTTGAACTCGGCAGACAGGTGTTTCTCCAGTATACCTCATCATACTCAGCATCACATCAAATTCCTCAGTATCAATTTCTAAATCTTCTTCACCATTAATTAATCAAAAAATTTTTGTTAGAACAACGGGAGTAAGTGGAATAGCATTACTAGAGAGTGTGACAGTCATAGAGTTCTCATCTACGGTCTAATAGGTATAGACCCACTCTCTTATCTCAGCGCCAGATATCTTGATCCTATTGGATAGCGGATTCTTCAACTGCTGTTCTTCAAGGAGTTGCAGGATGTCCAGAAAGATAGGGTCTGAATGTTGGAAGGAATTAAAATCGAAAAGAAAGCCTGTATCGAACTTCATCGCTGCAAGACTGTCTGCTGGAATCGCCATTAGTTCACCTGCAAGAGAAAAATGAAGATCAAGTGCAAGGGAACTGAAGGGTGGGATGGAGGTCGAAGAAAACCTAGATATAAGGTTTTCTAGAATATGAATCAACAAACTCTGTTGCATGAAAAATAAAATAATTTTTCGATCTGAGGTCGACGAAATAATTTATAGTTAAATGATTCGTTGAGCTCAGTTTGAAGATTTGAAAACATTTTGTCGAGCTCCGTTCGACGAAATTTTTCTGAAGCAGATTCGTCGATCTCCGGTCGACAAAAATGACTTCACTCACAGAGAGTTCGTCAACCTCCGCTCGACGAATATCTCAAGAACTTTCCCCAGTTCGTCGAGCTCCGTTCGATGAACTTTGAAAATTTTGTCGAGTGCAGACAAAAGTTAAATCAAGGCTTCTCCATTGATTATACCCAGGTGATTTATAAAGAACAGCTGATTCCTCTCATCCAAGGGTTTGGTGAAAATATCAACTGTGTGTAAATCAGTGTAGATATAGACAAGTTTGATTTGTTTTTGTCTACACACTTTCTAATGAAATGATGTCTAATGTCTATATTCTTAGTCCTACTGTAATGGACAGGATTCTGTTCTATAGATATAGTACTTGTGTCATCACATAGTAGAGTTGAATTATTTAAGTTGAACTCATAGTCTTGGAGTTGGTTTTGAATCCATAACATCTGGGAACAATAACTGCCAGCTGCTATGTATTCTACTTCAGTAGTTGATGTAGACACAGATGATTATTTCTTACAGAACCAAGACACTAGTCTCATACCAAGGAACTGGCAAGTTCCTGAGGTACTTTTCTTGTCAACCCTGAATCCAGCAAAGTCAACATCTGAATATCCAATTAAATCAAATTCTTACTCAGTAGGATACCAAAGGCCTAGACTAGGACATCTCTTTATATATCTCAAATTTCTTTTTAGAAAAACTAGGTGAGATTCTTTAGAGTTCACTTGGAACGTAGCACAAAGGTATGTGGCAAACATGATATCAGGTCTACTAGCTGTAAGATATAATAGGGACCCAACAATGCCCCTATATAACTTCTGCTCAACAGGTTTCCCATGTAGATCAGAATCTGTTACAGCATTCGTGGCCATAGGTGTTTTTTTTGCTGAGGCATTAGCCATCCCAAACTTTTTAAGTAGATCTTTAGCATACTTAGCCTGGGAGATGAAGATGCCATCAGGTAGCTGCTTCACTTGGAGACCAAGGAAGTAGGAGAGCTCACCCATACTACTTATCTCAAACTTAGAATGCATGAGGTCAGAAAACCTCTTGCATAGTTTAGAGTCAGTAGAACCAAATATGATGTCATCAACATAAATTTGTACTAACAAGATCTTATCCTAATGGTACATAGTGAATAATGTTTTATCTACTATACCTCTAGTGAATTCATGCTCTATCAGAAAGCTAGCTAAGGTCTCATACCAAGCTCTTGGGGCTTGCATTAGACCATAGAGGGCTTTATGCAATCTAAATACATAAGAAGGATGGGTTGGAGAGACAAAACCTGGAGGTTGTTCAACATAAACCTCTTCTTTTAGTACTCCATTTAGAAAGGAACTTTTTACATCCATCTAGTAGACTTTAAACTTCTTGTAGGCAGCATAGGCAAGGAAGACTCTGATTGCTTCTAACCTTACAACTGGTGCAAATGTTTGATCATAGTCTATGCCTTCTTCTTGCATATATCCTTGAGCAACAAGCCTAGCCTTGTTCCTCACAATTGCACCTTGGGCATCTAGTTTGTTTATATATACCCATTTGATTCCAATGACTGGGTAGTCTTTGGGTCTTGGAACCAAATCTCAAACTCTACATCTCTTAAACTGGTTGAGTTCCTCTTGCATTGCAATGATCCAGTGGGGATCTTGCTCATCATCTTTTACGGATTGAGGTTCAACTTGAGAGAGAAAATAGGCATGCATCACATTTTGGTTGAGTTGATGCCTTGTCTATACACCTACTATTATGTCTCCAATCACCTAGGATCTAGGGTGATCCCTTAGTGTAACAAGATCAGTGGGTGAAGTTTGTTCAGAAGCAGCATTTGGATTTAATTCCTCTTGTGGAATTCCGTTTGCTGTTGAATGAGGTTCATCCTCTTCCAAAGATTCATCTTCACTGTCTTCAACAACTAGTGGAGGAGAGTGTGTTGTAGCTTCTTATGGAAGGTTTAATTCACCAATTTTCTCACACAAGTGAGGTACATGCAAAGTGTTACTGGTAGAAATCTCTTTCTCCTTATAAGACATGTTAGTTTCATCAAAAGTAACATGTATATATTCCACAATTTTTAAAAATGATTTATTAAACATCCTATAAGCTTTGCTTACATGGGAATATCCTAGAAAAATTCCCTCTCAGCGTTAGCTACAAACTTTCTAATATATTTATTGTTATTATTATGTATATAGCATATACATCCAAATACTTTAAAATAAGTGATTTTAGGTTTTTTCCCTTTAAGTAATTCATAGGGAGTCCAATTCTTTAGTTTATGTATCAAACTTCTGTTCAGTACATAATTTGTTGTGCTTACAACCTCTGCCCAAAAGGATAGTGGTATCTAAGAATCTGCAAGTAATGTGCCATGTGCTTCATTCAGTGTTCTATTCTTCCTTTCAGCTACCCCATTTTGTTGGGGAGTTCTAGGAGCTGAGAAGCAATGTGTAATACCTTCCTTCTCACATAACACATGCATAAGAAGAGACTCAAACTCTGTACCATGATCACTTCTAATCAATGCAACATGAGTAGAGTACTCAATTTGTATGGTCCTGAGAAAATCTGTAAGAACTTTAAAGGTATCTAACTTAGATCTCAGAAAGAACACCCAAGTGAATCTTGAGAAGTCATCTACAATGACTAAAGTATAGGATTTCCCTCCCAAGCTTTGTACAGCAATAGGTCCAAATAGGTCCATGTGTAGCAAGTACAAAATCCTAGGTGAATCACTTTTATTAATTGATTTCAAACTGGATTTAGTTTGCTTGCCTAGTTGACAAGCCCTGCAAAAGCCTTCCTTCTTGTAGGGATCACAAGGTAAGCCTCTTACAAGAGTGTCTGTAGATAGCCTAGCAATATTCTTCATGTTTACATGTCCTAGTCTTTTATGACATAATTCATTTTGATTGCAAACAATATTAAGCAGACAAATATCTGAATTGGCAGAAAGAAAATCAACTAAGTATATGTTTCCTTGTCTATTTTCAATTAAAACTTTTTTGCTTTTCTTTATTAGAAATAATACAGGATGTAAAGTTAAAGTGTACCTAATAACCTTCATCACATAATTGGCTGATAGAGATGAGGTTATGTTTGAGTCCTTTTACATAAGTCACCTTATTGAATGTGAATGCTCCAATCCTTACTTCTCCATTGCCTTCAGACTGGCCACACATTAAATCACCAAAGATGGCCTTTGGTCCCAGCTTGGACTTGTAATTGTATAAGTTGTCCTTACTTCCAGTCATGTGCTTGGAGCATCCACTGTCCAGATACTATAGTTGATTTACAATTGGACAGCTCTTCACCTGCAGAAAAAAATAATTAATTGTTCTTGACACAGGTTACCTTGGGTCCTTTGTTTTGTTAATAAGAAAAGCTGGATATCACAGACAATTCAGGTTGTGATTTATATCCTAAGGGGTTATATCTTCTACGGGGAATTATCCAATCAGCAAGTGGGTTAAGTGGTTTACTAGTTTGATTAGGGTTGCTGTTATAGTTATAGTTTTTATTAAGTCTGACTGGGTTCGACGAAATGTTGTGAGTTCGTCGACCACAGTTCGACGAAATGGGATGCGATCGTCGATCTCTGCTCAAAGAATGAACATAGTCATTTTCTGTACCACAAGTTCGTCGACCTCAGCTCGACGAACCATACACAGTTTGTCGATCGCAGTAAGATGAATGATTATTATAAAGATTTGCGTTCAGAGTTCGTCGACTTGAATTCGACGAACTTGCCACATTTCGTCGATCTGAGTTCTATGAAATATGTTGAACTTTTTTTTTGTCTAAGGTTTTCTGATTTTGATTTTTCTTGTTTTTATGTGTGATTTCAGTCTGATTGTTGTTCATTACTTCTTTATTCTTAGTTGACACAAATTTAATGGGGGTTGATAATATGTTCTTATTGAGAATGGGGGGTAAGCTTGATGATGCACACAAGCCCAGCTTGCCATTTTGTCTAACATTGACTGTGCTTGTGATGTCCATCAGCTTAAGGCTTCTCCCATTGAGAGATTCCTCAAGTTGTTTGGCCTTACATAGCTCTGTTTTTAATGCAATGACTTGTTCATTAGCTTGAGTTAGTTCATCTTTCAGCTTAGTGTTTTCCGAAATTATATTTTCTTGATTAGCTTGTCTTTCCCTAAGTGTTTTGATTTCCTTTTCAGTGTCTCTTAAATCAATACACATGGTTTTAAATTCAAATTTAAAAGCATCAGAATTATAGTCAAAAGATAAAAGTACCTGATCAACTTCTGTTTCTGAAGCTTCTTCATTTTCAGATTCTTCTTAATCTGATTGACTTCTGGAGGCATCTATGGCCATGAGGCATACTTCCTTGGCCCTTACCTCTTCTTCATCTTCACTAGAGCTGGAAGATGTGGATTCATCCTCAGTTTCACTCCAGGATTCAGCTACAAAGCCTTTCTCCTTCTTCTTGTATTTGCTGGAGGAAGGTCTTGAACATTGTTGTTTTCTTGTATCCTTCTCTCTTCTTTTCTCTTTCTTCTAATTCTCTGGACACTCTGAGATGATGTGTCCAGGTTTCCTGCAACCAAAACACACTACCTCTTTAGTAGGGGTTTTGTCATACCTTGGCTTGTCATCCTGCCTGGATGACCTCTTCCTGAAGTCTTTCTTTGCCATTTTATAGAATCTTTTGGCAAGCAAACTCATTAACTCTTCATTCACTATTGAAGTTTCTATCTCTTCAGCAGCCTTGAATGTCAGGTTGTGTTCCTTCCTAGCTGGTGGAGGTGTCCTTTTCTCTACTACTTCTCTGTATTTAATGAGCTGCTCATAGGACTTGAGCTTTCCTAAAAGAAATTCAGTGGAAATCTCATTTAAGATTCTGGCCTCCTTGATTGGCCAGATCCTTGAATCCCATGAGCTTGGGAAGCACATAAGGATTTTATCATTCACCTCAGTGAGGGTGATGTCCTTGTCCAAGGTCTTCAGCTTATTGATGATTGAGCTCAGCTTGTTGTACATATTTTCAACAAATTCTGCTTCCTCCTTCTTGAATTTCTCATATTGTGATATGAGATTAGATCTTTTGTCTTTTCTTTCATCAGCAGTTATAACCACCATTTGATTAAGGGAATCCCAAATGGCCTTGGCTGATGTGCATTCTACCACTTTTTAGAAAATGTCATCAGACATTGTTTGGGGCAGAATGTTCATGGCCTTGGCATCAGCAACATTGGCTTTCTTTTGTACTTTAGTCTACTAAGGTGGTGGAACTGCATTGGTGCTTGAAGCTGTTGTAGATATAGAGGCAGTATCTTGAGGAGGACCTATCAAGATGGAATTGTAGATATCCTCATCAATAGAATTCATATATAATTTTATTCTTGCCTTCCAGATGGAAAACCTATTTAGGTTGCACACTGGAGGTCGGGTGCTTGCATAGTCTTTGTTCTGTGTCATGCTGTGAATATAAAATTAATAGAAGTAAAGGTCAGATCTAACACATGATCTTTTGGTTCAAGGGGTTAACTTGTACAACCAAAGGAAACTCGCCCTGATACCAATTGAAAGTAAGGGTTAGATCTGAAATACTCTAGAGGGGGGGGGGGGGGTGAATAGAGTATCCTAAAACACTTAGAAAACTTTTGTTGTATATAAAAACTTAGTCCTAAAAATAAAATAATCTATTACAGGCAGTAACTATCACAAGCACAGCAAAACCTAACTATCATAGCCACAGCTAGCGATCTTCGTGGCTTCCGCTTGCTACATCACCAGAGCAAGACCAAGGCATCTGCCATACCGGTCTGCCTATCTCTAGTCCAGTCTACTTCTTGCCAGACTCTGCAGATAGAGTCGTAATCTGCCTGGTTACCTTATGGGATCCAACTACCTGCTGAGCATAATCCGGCCTACCAGTCTGTCGCCTCTGTTCTATTAGTCCACGCGAACAGACTACCCAGGCCGCCAAAGAACAAGCTGTCTGCAACAGCTCTGCCGACCTAGCTATCCTCCAGTCCTGTCCGAATAGTCCACGCTGACAGGTCGCCCCGGTCGCCAAATCACCCACTTTCACTTCCCCATTTTCAACATATATAAAATAAAGAAAATTATTTAAAAAATAAACCACACTTGAACAATTGCATACCTTTTAAATATTCTGAATACATGTTATGTATGGAACTTTTCATTCTTCCGCTTTGTCTTTACGATACCTGGACCATACCGGAAATAGTTGTAGTAGCGGACAATCTGTAAAAATTTGTGAGATGCGGATAACGTGAAATCAGGTCGCAGGAACACTTCAATCAAACCAAGCCAAGCAAATCAGAAGAGCAACTAAGTCTTGTACCATCAAAAATCTTTACGGTGCGAGGCATACATGGTGAGACATGATTCACTAATGTACCTGATGCAAGCAAAAAACAAGAAAGCAAAAGAACTAGCCGCACGTACTCAATGTGTAACCGCCGACTCTGCCGAGCTACACTACGGCGTCCATTGAAACCGCTAAGTCGCTAGACTGCAACCTAGCCATGCGAACTCCCTGTTATTCCAATGCTAAACTCTGTCCGCAATTTGCTAGCCGGCTAACCACGAGGTCGCCTAGCAGCATGATTAACACGAACAACTACTAATAAACTGAACAAACCGCTAATAGAGGATAACTTATTGAACTGGGAAAGATTGACAAAGAGAAGACCGCCTAGTTGCAAGCCGCGACCTGTTGCTAGCCGCTGATTGTATCCGCAGAGTACGCACTGATCCCTAACCAAAGTCAGGACCCAGTCCATGGATTCTTAGTGCTATCGACACAATCTGCAAAGAAAAAAACCGGTGAACTTCTTAAACCGCGTGCATAAAAAATCCTATCAGCAACAATCTCCCGAGCTCACTTACTGTTCATTCAATTGTACTGTTAATGTGACAGGGGGGCCTATTTATAGGCGCGGAAAGGAGTGTGATCAACTCCCTAACAGATAGGAACACCGCCCATCTCATGGCAAGCACAAGATGTATCAGCACAGTGCTGACATGAACCAGCCCGCCTTAGTCACTACGACTATGCTGGATAGCTAGTCCACCATTGTCGAACCACCTAGGCCGAATAGAAACCTATCTGCCTTGTCTCCACAATGTCAGGGCAAAACTAGTCTGTCATATCTACAGTCACTACGAATACCTGATGCGCTTACAACAAGTGTACCGCTCACATAAGTAATATAAAATGTGGAGGCTTTCCCAAGTATTGAATCTCTCAAGGAACACCGCAAGGTGGCGTTGTCTAACAAGCAGGACTTGAGATTGAAGTCCTTAGATCGAGGTCACTAAGGGGTTTGGTTTTATAGTAAGAAAATAAAAGCTAACTAAATCTACTCCTATACAGGCCGCTATGCGATGCTTCGCTCGGCAGAATGGAGGAAAATACAAGCGTAGGAAGTGAATAACATGGCGGATTGAGGGTCGCAAACACCTCATCACAATGCGTGCCTATAGTAATCGCTAGAGCGGCAGAACCAACTATGGCGGCGGGTGGAAATATAGGCGCTGCACAAGCAACTAAAGCAGTAAAATGATTAAGATTCACATAGACATGAAACTAATAAAGCTACAACTAAAGCGCTACATCAACTACATAAAAAGATTTATCCACGCATATACATCAATAAAGCAAGAATAAGGTATGAAATCGACCGAATCTGAAGGCTCGTCGAGGAGTCGCGGAAGTAATTGCTGGGTTGTCAATCCACGTCCAAGCTCGATCCTCAACTACGTCCGGGGTAGAGAAGGCTGTCACTACCATCAAATGGACCTGTATTATTCGTGTCACAATCCGGATGAAGGTTGCAAGCTACCCTTTGCTTGATGGATACAACTTCAAAATTTGCAATAGAGCTGGGAAGTGAAGGAGCAGGCCGAGAGCAAGCAACGACGAGAGATAAGATTCGCGAGCATGGCCGGAGCTTCTCTCCTTAGTGGAAGATGAAAGGCGGAGGAGAAAGGGCGGATTTTTGCCCTAAAATGGCAGTAGAAATGGCAAAAAAGCGGAACTTTCTAATGGATAGGAATCTGCGCTATAAAAAGAAGCAGGTCAGAAAAATGGTCACGCGCGGTTTGGCGCACGACCATGTGTTAGCCGTGAGATATTAGATTCCAGAAAAAGCTTGCGGAAGATGAAGTGTTGACACGTGCGTTTACTCGTGCATGGACACTTACGCCCGTGCGTGAAGGAAAACGCATGGGTAACAACAGAAAATAGAAATATTCGGCAAGCAGGTGGAACCGTGCGTTTTACTCGCGCACAGGCACTTCTGCCCGTGCTTGAGCAAATCACACGATTAACCACAGAGCATTGTAAATCAAAGAAGCCACAAGAAAACCGTGCATTTCCTATGCGCACGGTTCCGAAGAAACCTTGCGTTAACCGTGCGTGAAGATCGTCGAGCACAGCTTGACTAAATTCATTGAGATCCACTCGACACTTTTCCTGCTCAACAAAACGCACGATCGGGGACAAAGCGTGCACTAAGGTAACTCCCAACCATGCGGTTTCCACAAATCAGAATTCCTGCCTTGGGGAAAACGCACAATCTACATAGCAAAAATCAAAACAGGAGCACAAGCTCCCAACACAAATACACAGCAAAAAGAACTGCTAGAAAGAGCCATGGGGAGCACATTGTGCTTACCCCTAACAACAGAATGCGCAATTGCACACCCTCGGGCCAAAGCGGTGCATGGTGTTTTCATTGACCGAACGAAGCAAATATAACCGATTATCTGTTGAAATGCAGTGCACGAGTGAGAAAACAGGCCCAGATGAGTCTGAAAAAAACCTATATAAATCAGACTCATCACACCAACAAACTTAAACATTTTCTCGTCCCAAGCAAATCATCAACCCAAGGAGTAGAAAACAGTGAGCTGGCATAGTAATTTCCCGATAAAGTATTGCGAGAAATCAAATACATCATGAACATAGAAAATATAAGAGATAAACTTTTAAATTATACTACGGAGTTTATACTTTTCGACACGTGTAAATAGATATTGTACCGACTAAAAAATGGAATTCTGGAGAATCGTTCAGTCATACATATGAAGAAAGTAGGCAGGCCACTCAGATGAGCATTGCCAAAGACCGAGGCTCGTGATCACCTCCAAAGAAATCCATCAATGTCAGGGACCATACGCTTGCCTATTCACACTCTCTCCACGGTGCTAGCTTGACTCAAGTGTGAATCCGTAGGGCTTTACGATAATAAAGGGGCTTGGGTGTATATGTAGGTAAGGATGCACAAGGGTAAAAACGACGGCTATGCACAACCACAAATGAGCTCATACAAAATATTATCCTCGTACTAGCACAAATAGCAGGTGCACCACACCACCGGACTTGAACTTGACAACAAAGGTGTGTGCACCGCCTACCGCCACAGCAATAAAATCACAAATAGAATTTCCAATTACCTTTCTTATCTCAAAACAAACAACATCTCTTTCTTTACATTCGTTTCTTTTCTCTTTTTCTTTTTTTTTAAATTTTTATACAACAAAACATTGAGCACAAATCAACAAGAAAACTCCACCTCATAACCACATAACAGCACCACAGCAACATCCCAAATACAAGAAGTGACATAATAATAGCTCGAGATAGGGACGTGCTACTAGGATAGGTCTTAAGCTTTAGTGATCACGAAGTAGGGCTAAATCAAAAGGAGTGATAGGAACAATACAGGCTAACAAGGATTATGTTAGAACGGGATATAAGGCTCAACCGGGCCAAAATGATGGCCTACATCACGCTCACACTTGACTAACCACGCACCAATGCATCGAGAGTAGCTTGGGGGCAAGTTCTTAGCCACCGAGAAAGATGATCCTTCCTCCCGACTCGAGCAAAATGAGTCTAGTGACGACTACATACATCCCTACACTACCGTTCAATTACAGCAGATTCAACATTTTTGAGTAGTACAAACAATATTTACATTTGCAGAAAAAGTATAAATCTATGAGCATAAAGAAAGATTAAATCTATACTATTTATACACAGAGCATGGGTACTTGATTAGGGGCACTACCGAGTTTCACACTACTCTATCCTAAAATCCTAATCCAGCACCACTATTTTAAAGTTTACACAGAAGAAATACATTTGACACGAGCCATGCACATGGTTAAGATCGCGCTCATGTGGGTGTAGGTGCACAATATGGATGTGATTTCATGAAAATAGAAAAAAAAAGATGCTTTCGGTATGAAAGTGTGAAAGTGCAACTAGATCTGATATACTCTAGAGGGGGGGTGAATAGAGTATATGGTGCTTTAAAAACTTTTACAAACTTTTACAACAATTGTTGTAATATGTGTGAGCAGGGAAGCAGAAATAAATCTAATCACAGTACTAAGCTATGCAAAAACTAAGCACAGAAAAATCAAGGCCAGAAACAAAAATGAAAGCAAGCAGAACCAGAAGACACAAGGAAATATAGTGGTTCCCCAAACTTGGGTACATCCACTCTTCTACCACCCTAGGTAGGAATCCACTGCAGGATGAGTTGATCAGGTGTCCTGGGCACCAATGAGCTTTTGATAAGGTGCTCAAAAACCAAAGCAGATTTTTTGATCAGGTGTCTTGCCACCAATGAGCTTTTGACAAGGTGCTCAAAAACCAGGTTCAAACTTTTGAAGGGAGTTTGAAAAACCCTTTACAGAGTGGGGGTGAGAGAGTGATGGCAGTCTTCTCTTTCTCAAACAACTGAGAAGACTATGTGAATTGTTGTCAAAGCTCCCCCTGAATCCTTGAAATCTTCAGGAAGATAAGCTTTGCTGAGGGTGATAGGCCTTCAAAGGTTGAACTCCAGCAATGGATGATTTCAGCAATAGCTGAAATGTTGAATGTCTGGAGTCAGGAAATATGTTGGCCTTGAACACTTTGAAAACTACAGAGATCTGAAGATTTGAGAAAACTTGATCTCCTTGGATGAGTGTTCTTCAGAATTCTTTTAGACAGAAGATTTTTGAGGTTGTCTCTGTAATCTGTATTGTGTGTGCTCTGTTGTGAGAGATTCAAAAATCCTGTCTTTTATTCTCTGGTCTTGAATAGAATATCATTCTCTGTCAAGGATAGCTGTTGGTCTGTATTGATTGTATCCTTAATTGCATAATCTCTTTTTGAGGAAAGTCCACAGAGACATTCCTTTTAAAATCCCTTGAAACTTGGTCCAGAATTGAATGAAAACGGCTAGCAAATCTCTGAATTAATTGCAGAATAACTCCTAACTGATTTGAATTTGAATTCTGGAAGTTATCTGAAATCGTCGAACTGAGCTCTGCTATCGTCGAGCTGAGCTCAGCGATCTGAAAACACACAGCAGCAAGATAATCGTCGATCTGAGCTCAAAGATCGTCGAACTGAGCTCAGAGATAAAGATCCAAGGCAGAGTCAAGATCGTCGACCTGAGCTCACCGATCGTCGAATGGAGTTCGACGATATTATGAAGTTGAGCTCAGCGATCGTCGAATGGAGTTCGACGATCTGTCGAAGTTGAGCTAGACGATCGTCGATCGGAGTTCGACGAATCGTCGTGCTGAGCTCGACGATCAGACTTAGTCTCCAGACAGAAAAAATTGGTATTCAGGGCAGCTTCCAAACCTAGACTTCTAACCCTTAGACTCAATTATAATTGACCTTTTAAGCTATACAGGAGGTCAAGCAAAGGTTCCTAGAGACATAGTGATCCTGACCCAAATTAGTAATAGGGTGTTCCAACAATCTCCCCCTATTTGGGTTAGGATTACTATTTACAGGCTTTGGAAAAAAAATTAAATAACAACATACAAGTATTAAGCAGAAAAAACAACAGCTAGACAAGAAGAAACACAGAGATATATATATATCATCCAGATAATAATCAGAATTCACAGAAACTGTCACCTTACAATGTCACTTCTTCTCTTTGCCTTTAACCATTTTGATTTCTCTGTTAGGGTTTAGGGCTTCTTTGTTGGACCTGGTGTCATCTGCTGCACCCAAATAAGTTTGCTTTGTAGGCCTGAGAACCACAGCAACAGGTGAGGCAGAAGTTGAGATAGCAGCAGCAGGGACAGCAGCAGAGACAGCAGCAGATGAAGGAGGTGAAGCAGAAGTAACAGTCTCACTTACAGCAGAAACAACAGATTCACTCTCAACAACAGAAACTGGAGAGTTGATAGCAGCAACAACTTCACTGACAGTAGTAGAAGCATCATCAAAAATTGCAGTAGGCTCAATTTCAGTGGCCTCTGTCATCAGAAGATCCTTGGATATTGGCTCATCAGAAGCAGTTGGAACTTCAGCAGCAGCAAGAATATCTACAGCAGCAGCATCACTATTTTCAGAAGCAAAGTCAGTCATTTCTTCAACAGCAGCAGCAGCAACAACATCTTCAGTAGCAGCAATTACTGAATGTACAAACGAAGAGATAATGCTAGGGTCACAGCAAGAGAAAGGCACCAGTGCCTTGGATAGGTCTTCTGGGGGCTGGACAGCATTACTCTCTGGCAGACAGCTATAGAAGGCAGAATCAAAAGTAGAAAGAAAAGACCTTAGGTCTATTGCAAGAACTGCAGTAGGAGGCACAGCAGCAGCAGCAGCAAGAGGAAGAGCAGCAGTCACAAAAACAGCAGCAGCAACAGCATGAAGAGTCTCTTCATATGGCATCTCCCCCTGCCTAGATGCAGATACATCTGGATCAAGGCACACTGCTGGAGGTGCTGCCTGAGGAAGGAGGGAGGAAAGCCTGACAGAGAGAGCTGCCACTGACAGGTGTAGAGGAGCCAAGGAGGTCTCCAATAGTAGAGAGAGCCTGGGGGCAATCAGCTCATACAGCCTGTCAGCTAGGGCTGAGAGGTCTACTTGCTCAACAGCTGGAGCAGAGGTAGATGGAATAGGAGTAGCTGAAGATACTGGAAGTGGAGGGCTGGAGAGTGGTGGTATGGATGGCTGAGGTGTTGGGATGGTGGATATGGAGGACAAGGGGATGGATATGGATGGAGTGAATGTTGGTTGATCAATGATGTGATGTAGGAGGTCTTGGAATGAAGTGGAGGAGGAAGGTAATGCAGGAGGAGATGAGGGGGAATCATCCATAAAGGAATCATCCAGTAGGGTGAAGGATGGGATTGATGGTGAAGAGGTGATATCTGGTGGAGGATAGGAGAATAATGGTTGGAATTGGTCTACTGGTGGAGGTAGAATGGGTTCTGGAGATGGAGTTGATGTTGGAGATGGGCTGGATATGGTAATGGTGGATGGAGCTGGAGTGGTGGATGGTAAGGGAAGGGATGGAATTGAAGGAGGAGGAGAGGAAGCAACAGCAGCAGCCAGGTCATCTGCAGGAGCAGAGATCTGTGGGAGAGTGACTCTTGGAGTCCTTGTGCCTGAAGGAGCACTAGAGGAGGGCCTGCTAGGCTTGCTTATTTGCCTGTCCCACTTGCCAAAGAGGGCACAGGTTAGTCTCTTGGAGGCATTTATGTGAACTCCAGAGGAGACCAGCAAGGCAGGGCACCTGGTCTGCAGGAAAACTCCAAGAATTCTTCCAAAGTTAACAAAACTCTTGTTTATTTTCTTCTTGATGAGGTCAAAGAAAACCTCTCCCCAATTCAAACTTTTCTTATCCACCAGAGCTCCCATGAGACAGAGCTGATGTCTGGATATAGTATCATGAGCTGAGTGCTTTGCCAGCAGCACTTTCCCTACCACATCTGCCAGGAACCTGTATTCAACAGACAGATTCCTCTTGAATAGCTTGCTAGGGTTTCCCTCTGGATGACCCATCCTGGCAAGTAGTTCAGAATATTCTTCTCCTGATAACTCAACAATATCTTCTCCATTTCTCAATCCAAAAACCTCTATTAAAATTGTGGGGGTCAAGGGTACCTGATTGCCAGCAATAGACCCAACTATTGTGTTGTTATCTTGATTATGAGCAGTATACACCCACTCTTTGATTTCATCTGAAGCCAGCTTGATCCTGGTGGTCATGAGGGCAGTTAGATTCTGATCTTTGAACAAACCCAATATGTCTTGGAAAATCTGGTCAGTGGTGCTGAATGATTCTATATCAATATCAAAGCCTGCATCAAACTTCATTGCGGCAAGAACTACAACTGACACAACCATTGTACCTGCAAAAACTCAACAAACAAAACGACCAAGCGTAGAACTGTTTGGAGGGAAAGAAAATTCTTGCAGAGAAATCGAAAGCGCAAAAGAGAACGACGGCGAAAAATGAGTTTTATATTAGGGTTCGACGCAGAATTGGAAAGATCGTTGAACTCAGTTCGACGATCGGGGCTTCTAAAGGAATCTGAAGAGTCTTCAACATCATCGATCTCCGTTCAACGATCTTGAAGAGCATCGAACTCCGTTTGACGATCGTTCAGATAACATAATCGTCGAGCGCCGTTCGACGATCGTTGACCGAAAGAGATAGTGCATACTATCTGAGAAGCGATGAACTCAGTTTGACGATTTTGGAAATCGTCGATCTCCGTTCGACGATCTTGGGGCAAATCGTCGAGCGCTGTTCAGAGATCAGAAAAGTTCTAGACACTAAGAAGAATCAGAATGTTTGCCTAGTATTGGTCAATTTTTAGCTTTCAAAATCTTGGAGATTATTTAAGACTTCCTCCATCTAACATTCCTAACTGGTTTAGGAAGAAGGTGTGTTTCTTTTCATCCAAAGGCTTGGTGAAAATATCTCCCCTTTGTAGATCAGTTGGGATATATTATAGTTCAATTTTATTCTTTTCAACATTATCCCTTAAGAAATGATGCCTAATCTCTATGTGTTTTGTCCTACTATGGAGGACTGGATTTTGAGCTATGGAAATAGCACTTGTGTTATCACAAAAGATTTTAGACTTCTCTAAGTTGTAACCACAGTCTAGGAGTTGGTTTTGAATCCACAATATTTGTGAGCAACAACTGCCTGCAGCCATATATTCAGCTTCAGCAGTTGAGGTTGACACAGATGTTTGTTTCTTACAAAACCAAGAGACAAGTCTGTCACCAAGGAACTGACAAGTTCCACTGGTGCTTTTCCTGTCAATTCTGCATCTAGCATAATCAGCATCTGAGAATCCAGTTAAATCAAATGCTGAATCTTTTGGATACCAGAGACCTATATTTGGACAACTTTTAACATACCTGAGAATCCTCTTTACTAAAGTTAGGTGTGACTCTCTAGGGCTTACTTGGAACCTAGCACATATACATGTAGCAAATATTATATCTGGTCTACTAGCTGTAAGATACAGTAAAGAGCCAATCATTGCTCTATATGTTGCCTGATCAACAGGTTTCCCATGTTCATCAGCATCTAATACAGCATTGGTAGACATGGGTGTTTTCATACAAGATGCCTCAGACATACCAAATTTCTTAACCAGTTCATTTGCATATTTGGTTTGAGAAATAAAGATGCCTTCAGCATGTTGTTTGACTTGCAATCCTAGGAAGAAGGATAGCTCACCCATGCTACTCATCTCAAATTTAGAATGCATTAGGTTAGAAAACCTTCTGCACAATTTTGAGTCAGTAGAACCAAAAATGATATCGTCTACATAAATTTGTACTAGTAGGGTATGGGACTTATGGGTTCTAATAAAAAGAGTTTGGTCTACTCTACCCATTATAAAACCATTTTCCAAGAGAAAGCATGCTAAGGTCTCATACCATGCTCTAGGAGCTTGCTTGAGACCATATAATGCTTTATTTAATCTAAAAACATAATCAGGATAAGTTGGAGAGATAAAACCTGGAGGTTGTCTGACATAAACTTCCTCTTTGATGTCTCCATTTAAGAAAGCACTTTTGACATCCATCTGATATACTTTGAAGCCTTTGTGAGCTGCATAAGCTAGAATAATCCTGATGACTTATAATCTTGCAACAGGTGCAAAAGTCTGGTCGTAGTCGATTCCTTCTTCTTGAGAGTATCCCTGAGCAACTAGCCTTGCCTTGTTCCTTATAATTACTCCTTGATCATCCAGTTTGTTTCTGAATACCCATTTTGTTCCAACAATGGAATGATCCTTATGCTTTGGCACTAGTTCCCATACTTTGTTCCTCTCAAATTGATGAACTCCTCTTGCATTGCAATGATCTAGTGTGGATCTTACTCTGCATCTTGAATGGACTGAGGTTCAATTTGAGATAGGAAGCAGGTGTGCAACAGGTTTTGGTTGACCTGATTTCTGGTTTGCACACCAGCTGAGATTTCTCCAATTATTTGGGAAATTGGATGGTCTCTTGATGTTACTAAATCAACAGGGGGTGTTGATTGTTCACCAACCTGTGTTGTTGTTTCCTCTTGTGCTACAACAACTGGCTCATCAGGTTGTTCTCCATTATGTTGAGCATTCCCTTCATCTTCACTTCTTTCATCCTCTTGAGTAACCTGTAACCTGTTCAAGTCTTCAACTAGAGAATGTTCCTGCAAAGGTTCTATGGTAGAAGTATTCTTCTCCTTGAAAGACATGTTAGTTTCATCAAATGAAATGTGAACAGATTCCTCAATTTTCAAAGATGATTTGTTATAGACCCTATAGGCCTTGCTGATCATGGAGTATCCCAGAAACACTCCTTCATCAGCTTTGGCTTGAAATTTTGCTAAATATTTCTTGTCATTATTGTGAATGTAGCAAATAAAACCAAATACTCTAAAATAGTCAACTTTAAGTTTCTTTCCTTTGAGAAATTCACAGGGAGTCTTTCCCTTTAGTTTATGTATCAGACTTCTGTTCAACATATAGTTGGAGGTGTTCACTGCCTCTGCCCAAAAGGATAGAGGTAGATGAGCATCTGACAATAATGTAGTGGCAGATTCAATAAGGGTTCTATTTTTCCTTTCAGCTACCCCATTTTGTTGAGGAGTTCTAGGAGCTGAGAAAGTATGCCTGATCCCTTCACTCTGACAGAACTCTTGCATAAGAAGAGAATCAAAGTCTGTCCCATGATCACTTCTGATCAGGGCAATGTGAGTATTGAACTCAATCTGTATACATTTGAGAAACTCTGTCAGACACTTAAAGTTATCAGACTTCTTCCTTAGAAGAACACCCAAGTGAATCTAGAGAAGTCATCTACAATTACTAAAGTATAGGATTTCCCTCCTAGGCTTTGTACTGTGATGGGTCCAAAAAGATCCATGTGTAACAGATACAATATCCTAGGTGAATCACTCTTATTAAGTGACTTAAAACTGTTTTTAGTTTGCTTGCCTAATTGACAAGCCTTGCAGAGTCCTTCCTTCTTGTAGGGGCCAGAAGGTAGGTCTCTAACAAGGTTGTCTTTGGATAGCCTAGCAATAGTTCTAAGGTTTAGGTGTCCTAATCTCTTATGCCATAAAACATTTGGTCTACAGACTGAATTAAACAAGCAGATATCTACATCAGTTGAAAGAAAATCTACTGGGTAGATGTTACATTTCCTTTTACCTGTCAACACTGTTGTGTTGTCCTCTGACTTGATTTTGCATAAGGTTTTGCTGAAGGTCACCTGGTAGCCTTCATCACACAGCTGACTGATGCTAATTAGGTTGTGCTTCAGTCCTTCCACATAAGCTACCTTCTTGAAGGTTACTGAACCAATCTGGACTGCACCATATCCTTTAGTCTGTCCAAAGTTGGAGTCACCAAAGATAACTTTGGGTCCAAGCTTGGCTCTGAAGGATGTGAGGTTGTCCTTATTCCCTGTCATGTGCTTAAAGCACCCACTATCCAAATACCATTGCTGGTTAGATGTTGGATAGGTCTTCACCTGCACATAAGACAATTCATTTGTTTTTGACCCAGTTTACCTTGGGCCTAGGTTGATAACCTCTAAATTCAGAAATGAAAGACATCCCAGGTTGACTCTTATATCCTTCAGGATGATATCTCCTTGGAGGTAGAATCCATTCAGTATAAGGGTTATAGATTTGGGATGAAGGACCCTTAGGATTCAATTTTGATTTGCCTTTGAAAAAGTTTCTAGAGCTCTGACCTCTATTCGACGATCTTGGAGCTGCGTTCGACGATCTTGGGTCAGATCATCGAGCTCCGTTCGACGGTCGACTATGGCTGAGGTCAGGTATATGAGATCGTCGACCTGCGCTCGACGACTTTGGCTGAGATCGTCGATCTGCGTTCGACGATTTTTCCTGAGATCGTCGAGCTGCATTCGGCGATCGTCGATCTTCATTCGGCGATCGTCGATCTACGTTCGACGATTTCTGCTGGGACTTAGTTTTCTGAGGCAGATCAGAATTTTTCCTAGCAACCTCTACAACTCCCTTTCCCTTGTCAGAAATAAACTTGATGGGAGTTGTTAGAACAATAGGTTGGCTGGATGAGGCACCCAAGCCCAGTGTACTGTTAAATCTAGAGTTCACTGTGCTTGTGATGTCCATCAGCTTGATGCTTCTCCCATTAAGGGATTCTTCAAGCTTCTTGGCCTCAGAGAGCTCACTTTTCAGTGTAGTTATCTGTTCCCTACAGTTCTCCAACTCTTGAGAGAGTTTGAGGTTTTCTGACTTTAAAACATTGTGTTCAGATAATTGATTTCTGAGAGAGATAATCTCTTTCTCAGACTTTAGCAGGTCTAAACACAGTGCTTTAAATTCGGATTTAAAATCTTCTGAACTAAAATCAAAAGAGCTAATTACCTGATCTTCTTCAGGTTGAGTCTCTGAGTCTAACTCTGACTCCTCTTCCTCTGAATTGTGTTGTGAGGCATTGATTGCCATCATGCAGAACTCCTTTTCTTCTGCATCATCCTCATCATCACTTGAGCTAGAAGAGGCTCTGACTCCTCTTCTGTCTCACTCCAGGATTCAGCAACAAACCCTTTTCTTGTATGCTTATTTTTGCTTGAAGAAGGTTTGCCATTTCCATTCCTTTTGGAGTCTTTCTCCTTCTTCTTTCTTTCCTGTCCCTTCTGTCCTTGTTCTTGTTCTCTGGACAGTCAGGAACTATGTGCCCTGGTTTCCTGCAACCAAAGCAAATAATGTCTTTATTGTTGTTAATGGACTTGTCATACCTTGGCTTGTCCTGCTCCTTGTATGATCTTCTTCTGAAGTCCTTTCTGGCCATCTTGTAGAATCTTTTGGCCAACAAGCTGAGTAGTTCATCATTGCCTGTAGCTTTATCTTCAGGCAGGTCCTCAGTTGCCTTAAAGACTATGGTCTTCTCTTTCCTTGTGGCTGGTGAAGCAGCCTTCTGTTCTTCCTCTCTATTCTTGATGAGTAGCTCATAAGATTTGAGCTTACCCAGCAAAGCTTCAGTGGTGATCTCATTTAGACTTCTGGCATCCTTAATTGGCCAGATTCTTGAATCCCAAGTGCTGGGGAAGCACATGAGGATCTTGTCATTAAGTTTAGTTAGGGAGATCTCTTTGTCCAATGTCCTTAGTTCACTGACAATTAGACTCAGTCTGTTGTACATATCTCCCACTGACTCAGTCTTTCCCTTCTTGAAGTTCTCATATTGAGAGATGAGATGGGATCTTCTGTCCTTTCTCTCATCAGCTGAGCCTGAGACTGTTTCTGAGAGCTTGTCCCAAATCTCCTTGGCTGAATTACATTCAGCTACCTTTTGAAATATGTCATCTGACATTGTCTGGGCTAGTATGTTCATAGCCTTGGCATCAGCTACTTTCCATTTTTTGATGTCAGCATCTGTTCCTGATGGAGGTGGAACAGCATTTGTACTCGTATTCTCTGGGGGTCTTGGACACACTGTCAAAACAGAATTAAAAATATCTTCGTCAATAGAATTCATGTAAAGTCTAATCCTTGCTTTCCAAAGTGCAAACTTTGACAGATTACACACTGGAGGTCTGGTGCTAGCATAATCTTTGTTTTGGGCCATGATTTGTGCAAACAAAATCTAATAATAAAATACCAAAGGAACACAGATCTAGTTTGGGATCTTGGGGTTCAGGTGTTAGCCTGTACAACCAATCAGATATGGTATGTTTAACCAACCTCCCTCTGATACCAATTGAAAGTGCAACTAGATCTGATATACTCTAGAGGGGGGGTGAATAGAGTATATGGTGCTTTAAAAACTTTTACAAACTTTTACAACAATTGTTGTAATATGTGTGAGCAGGGAAGCAAAAATAAATCTAATCACAGTACTAAGCTATGCAAAAACTAAGCACAGAAAAATCAAGGCCAGAAACAAAAATGAAAGCAAGCAGAACCAGAAGACACAAGGAAATATAGTGGTTGCCCAAACTTGGGTACATCCACTCTTCTACCACCCTAGGTAGGAATACACTGCAGGATGAGTTGATCAGGTGTCCTGGGCACCAATGAGCTTTTGATAAGGTGCTCAAAAACCAAAGCAGATTTTTTGATCAGTTGTCTTGCCACCAATGAGCTTTTGACAAGGTGCTCAAAAACCAGGTTCAAACTTTTGAAGGGAGTTTGAAAAACCCTTTACAGAGTGGGGGTGAGAGAGTGATGGCAGTCTTCTCTTTCTCAAACAACTGAGAAGACTATGTGGATTGTTGTCAAAGCTCCCCCTGAATCCTTGAAATCTTCAGGAAGACAAGCTTTGCTGAGGGTGATAGGCCTTCAAAGGTTGAACTCCAGCAATGGATGATTTCAGCAATAGCTGAAATGTTGAATGTCTGGAGTCAGGAAATATGTTGGCCTTGAACACTTTGAAAACTACAGAGATCTGAAGATTTGAGAAAACTTGATCTCCTTGGATGAGTGTTCTTCAGAATTCTTTTAGACAGAAGATTTTTGAGGTTGTCTCTGTAATCTGTATTGTGTGTGCTCTGTTGTGAGAGATTCAAAAATCCTGTCTTTTATTCTCTGGTCCTGAATAGAATATCATTCTCTATCAAGGATAGCCGTTGGTCTGTATTGATTGCATCCTTAATTGCATAATCTCTTTTTTAGGAAAGTCCACAGAGACATTCCTTTAAAAATCCCTTGAAACTTGGTCCAGAATTGAATGAAAACGGCTAGCAAATCTCTGAATTAATTGCAGAATAACTCCTAACTGATTTGAATTTGAATTCTGGAAGTTATCTGAAATCGTCGAACTGAGCTCTGCTATCGTCGAGCTGAGCTCAGCGATCTGAAAACACACAGCAGCAAGATAATCGTCGATCTGAGCTCAAAGATCGTCGAACTGAGCTCAGAGATAAAGATCCAAGGCAGAGTCAAGATCGTCGACCTGAGCTCACCGATCGTCGAATGAAGTTCGACGATATTATGAAGTTGAGCTCAGCGATCGTCGAATGGAGTTTGACGATCTGTCGAAGTTGAGCTAGACGATCGTCGATCGGAGTTCGACGAATCGTCGTGCTGAGCTCGACGATCAGAATTAGTCTCCAGACAGAAAAAGTTGGTCTTCAGGGCAGCTTCCAAACCTAGACTTCTAACCCTTAGACTCAATTCTAATTGACCTTTTAAGCTGTACAGGAGGTCAAGCAAAGGTTCCTAGAGACATAGTGATCCTGACCCAAATTAGTAATAGGGTGTTCCAACAAAGTGAAACAAGTGCATCTGCACAGGTAACTCGCATAACTCTCACCCACCAGACTTAATGTAAACATCCTAACACAAGATTTGTTATAAAATTAATGAAATACAAGTTGGGGGCGAGGTTACCCTATGCTCAGCAAATGAGCATACCAGAGGACGCAAGTGCCCATGAAGCTAAACCTGCAAAAATTTCCATAACTCCTCCGCGCAAGTGAAGCGCTAACCAGCAAATGAGCTCCAGCAAAACTTGTATACACAATGGCAATATCAAATTAAATCTAAGCTATGCAACACATAAAGCAATTTTTAAAACAGTAAAAATAACTTACTATACCTACTCATAGATAAGTACTGGGGTTAATGTCCACCCAGAACGACTTATTCGGCTAACGAAAAAGTTCTTGCTAATTGGCCTATGAAACAAAATATGCACAGGAAACTGGCTGAATATCTGTTGCGGTAGTTTGTACCTATACAGAGATAATGCAGTTACGGCTCTACCTAAATAATATTACCTCCACAACTAAGGTAGAGGAAATAGGAAATAAGAAGAGGAGGAGCATTGGTCCTTGCTAATCTCATCACAAAAGAAACCTTGACTAGCAAGGTGCTGTCCATCGCAGGTCTGCAGGAGGTGACAGGGACGACAGGGGATTCCACTACAAAGGAGGTAGGAACCTTCTCACATAAGCAGATGCACGCACCGTCGGCATGAGCACAAGGCTCATCATCATGCCAACATACTCGCGGAGACGCAACCCGCACAGGCTCAGATAAAGAAGGGGGGTCAAGTAATAAATCAGAGGAAAAACAAAAATTTGCAAAATATGGGATAATGATCATGGTATCACTCTCAGCAAGATCTGAGCACAGATTACTGTCGGTATCATATGAGTGATATCGGGGGGTGGATCAAAGAACTCGAGGTCCCCGGTTGTAAGAGGTACCGCCTCGTCCAATAAGGAGGTGCAAACCTCCGCATCAGAAACAATATTCCCCTCATTCCACCGGGGTGCGTCATAGTGTTCCGAAGATCCACATTCTCCGTCGGAGATAGTAAAATCCTCATCCCACTTTGGTGCAACCTCAGGCACCGAATCACCAACAAATACGGCATCATCAGACGACTCACACAAAAAATGAGTAGCATGATCAAGAAAAAATTACGGAGGGGCAATACTGCTCTCGAAATCAGACATTGAATGAGTAGGGCCCAATGCAAAATCATCCACAGACACCTCCCCGTCGACGGGAAGAATCTCTACATCCCATACAGGAGCACCCATGTGTTTCAGATCCTCTTTTTGCTGGCTACCACGAGAGTGATCGTCATCACTCAAGGGAAGCTTTTAAAAGGGAGCGTGGGACCCATGAAAGATCTACATATGGAGAGATATTCTTTGGTAATCTCAACGGGCAAAGAGCGACCAAGGTGCGCGATGTCAGTGTATGGGCATGACAACACCCTGGTAGGCTTGTCCACAGTAGTCCTCCATAAACAGGGGCTACTGCGCAGATGCCCTCAGAGGGAGAAGGGTTGCACAGACGAGGGAAATCCTTCAACATGTGGCCTATACCTTGGCATAGCAAACACATAATACAATGATCAACATTTAAAATAGCCAAGGCGTCGATGTATCAGCGCAAAGTGTCATAGAGACGACACTCAGCAACAGATTACATCGCGAATAAAAATATAATTGCCGAAAGAGTGCAACACAGCTAGAATAAAAATAAAATAGACCCGTTACCTATACCAAAAATCAGAAAAGGGACAAAAAGAAATTGACAAAAGAAATGGTAGCAACTAAAATAGAAAGAAAAACAACAATCACAAGACTTCCTATCAAAAAACTCACACGACGGTGTTCCCCGGCAACGACACCAAAAACTATATGTGCTTACGACAAGTGTACCACTCACATAAGTAATATAAAATGGGGAGGCTTTCCCAAGTATCGATTCTCTCAAGGCACACCGCAAGGTGGAGTTGTAAAACAAGGAGGACTTGAGATTGAAGTCCTTAGATCGAGGTCACTAAGCGGTATGGCTTTATTGCAAGAAAATAAAATCTAACTAAATCTAGACCTATGCAGGCCGCTATGTGCTGCTTCGCTCGACGGAATGGAGGAAAATACAAGCGTAGGAAGTGAATAGCATGGCAGATCGAGGGTCGCAAACACCTCGTCTAATCGCGCGCCTCTAGCAATAACTAGAGCTGCAGAACCAACTATGGCGATGGGCAAAAATATAGGCACTGCACAAGCAACTAATGCAGTAAAACAATAAAGATTCAGATAGACATGAAACTAATAACGCTACAACTAAAGCGCCACATCAATTACATAAAAAGATTTATCCACGCATATACATCAGTAAAGCAAGAACAAGGCATGAAATCGACCGAATCCTAAGGCTCGTCGAGGAGTCCTGGAGGAATCTCCGAGTTGTAATTCCGCGTCCAAAATAGGTCCTCAACTACGTTCGGGGTAGAAAAGGCTGTCACTACCCTCCAATGGACCCATCTTCTTCATGTCACGATCAGGAAGAAGGTTGCAAGCTTCCCTTTGCTTGATGGATACGGCGTCAAAACTTGCAATAGATCTAGGAAGTGAAGGAGCAGGCCGAGAGCAAGCACCGGTGAGAGGTAAGCTTCGAGAGCATGGCCGAAGCTTCTCTCCTCAGTGGAATATGAGAGGTGGAGGAAAATTGGCGGAGTTTTGCCCTAAAATGGCGGCAGTAATGACATAAAAGCGGAACTTTTTAATTGACAGAAATCTGCGCTATAAATAGAAGAAGGTCAGAAAAATGGTCACACACGGTTTGGTGCATGCCCGTGCGTTAACCGTGCGATATTGGAATATAGAATAAGCTTACGGAAGAAGAAGCGTTGACCCGTGTATTAACTCGCGCACGGACACTTCCGCCTGTGCGTGAAGGAAAACAGACTGGTAACAACAGAAAGCAGATATTTCCGGTAAGCAGGTGGAACCGTGCATTTTACTCGCACACGGGCACTTCTACCCGTGCGTGAGCAAATCGCACGATTAACCATAGAGCGTTGTAAATCAAAGCAGCCACAGGAAAACTGTGTGTTTCCTATACGCATGGTTCCAAAGAAACCATGCGTTAACCATGTGTGAAGATCGTCGAGCACAGTTCCAGAAATTCGTCAAGCTCCATAAGTCTCTTTGCCTGCTCAACAAAATGCACGATTGGGCACAAAGTGTGCACAGAGGAAACGTACAACCGTGCATTTTCCACAAATCAGAATTCCAGCCTTGGGGAAAATGAACCATCTGCACAGCAAAAATCAAAACTATAGCACAAGCTCCTAGCACAAACACACAACAAAAAGAACAGCCAAAAAGAGCCATGGGTAGCACCATGTGCTTACCCCTGATAATAGAATGCGCAATTGCACACCATCGGGCCGAAGCAGTGCAAAGTGTGATCATTGACCGAACGAAGCAAATATAACCGATTACCAGCTGAAATGCAGTGCACGAGGGAGAAAACAGGCCCAGATTAGTCTGAAAACCGTATATAAATCGGACTCATCGATACCATACCAGTTCGCACATCCTGTAGATACAGCTACAGTCCGCAAACCCTCAGACAGTAACTAGAAGACAAGACTGACAACTGCAAAACTCGGTGGATAGAGAAAACAGCCCACACTAATCACGTGAACTCGCGTACTGAGCAAACTTGGACTTAGTATGGATCCCGACCAAGTCCACACATCCAACCATCCCTGGTGAGAACAAAACACCAACGGATACATAAGACTATCCGCATAAATCGGCGGAATCAAACACTAGTCCGCACAAATCGGCGAACTCTACGTTTTCCATTAAACCACACCACCAGAGAAAGACCAAGGCACAAGCCATGACAATCTCTCGAGCTCAAAACCAGTCCGCAACCTAGACACAATGAACTTTAGACGAGACTGCAACATGCTGGACTCAGCGAACTACGTGGTTAACAAACCTCTCTGCCTGATTACCTCCTAAGAACAAGGCGCCTACAGAACTATAGCTGTCCTGGATAGCTGCTACCCCTATCTGCATAGTCCGCCCAGGCTTCCTAGGCCGCAACTTTAACTTCAAAAAATTCAACACTCCCCCTTGAAGTGAGAAGTGAAAATGAACCCCAGCAGTCCCTGTAACCGTCCAAATGGCCCTTTGACAATGGCTTTGAGAATATAATTGCGATGTTGTCCTCGCTCCGTACTTTCTCGACCATAAGAGATCACTCCAGCACCTTTCCCGAATGAAGTGATGCTTGATCTCAATATGCTTTATTCTCGCGTGACAAACTGGATTTTTAAAAAGTTTAAGGGCACTTTCTTTGTCACCGCATACCAGAGTGGAACCCTGTACTTCTTCATGGACATCCTTTACTAGCCTCCTAAGCTAGATGGCTTCCCAAACTGCCAAGGCCGAAAAATTGTACTATGCTTCCGTAGTAGAGATGGACACCGAGTTTTGCTTTTTGCTGTACCATGATATGCCTGCTGATCCACACATGAAAACATAGCCATACATCGACTTTCGATCGTCTGAGACTCCCCCATAATCAGCATCAGTGCAACCGTGTAGGTAGAATCTCATGTCACTCCAATAAAGGTATCCTATATCAGAAGTAGACTTCACGTGCTTCAGAATATTCTTTTCTGCTACTAGATGAGGCTTCCGAGGCTCCACCATATAACGATTTACTTGACCAACAACATAAGCAACGTTTAGCATTGTAATCGTCAATTAAATGAGGCTCCCAACCCGAGCCCGAAACACAAAGGGATATGGAAGAACCCTCCCCTCATCACGTCAAAGCTTAAGGCCAACATCCAGTTTAGTAGAGCAACTCTTCCCCTCTCGCTTGCCGAATAACCGAACGATCCATTCTGCATAGCCTTTTTGCGAAATGAGTATAACGCTCTTTATTCTCTCCACCTCAAGTCCAAGGAAGTGGTGGAGCTCACCCAAATCCTCCATCTCGAAATGAACACCAAGCTCTTCCTGATTGATATTTTCTCACATCAAGTCCGAAAACTTAATGCGGGTTAAAACTCCAAAAAGATTACGAAGCGCGGCGCCCCGGGTGGTTTTATTTAAGTTGAAAAGCGGATTTGGTTTTTATTTAGAAAACGGGGTGCGCGTATTTTATTTATTTGGATATGAAATGGAGGTGATCGAGTTTTAACGAAAGAAGGCAAGTGCACCTATCGTGAGTAGTACAGGATATTCCGGGTGGAATATCGAGGTCGTATTGTTCTCGGGGTCGGTTCGTTTATTTCTACTCTTCCCTGGAGGGGGCTATTATTTTACCGATAATTTTATCTTGTCGGGATATTATTTATATAAAGAAAAGGCAGAAAATAAAAGCATAATAAAGGTGGAGCCGATGAAGAGCTCAGCTCGAGGGCACCAAAAAGACATTGAACTAAAATAAATGTTGAATAAAAAGAGCTCCTAAGTTTCTAATTAATTAGGGCGGAGACTTGGCCGTGGAGGCTCCACTAAAATGAACTCACCTATCTCTAGGACTATCGCTCACCTGAACATTAAGAATATTCGGCCGGGCTCTCGTCCGACGAAGGATTCCTCTTAATACCCGCATTACGCTAAGAACCTCGTTATTGGGTGGGGAACCCAATCCGGTAGAGTTGGCGCCTCCTCTCTCAAGGGTTAGTGCGGAACTCCAATTACCAAGGGGTGATCGGTCCATATGCACGGCCTCTCGGCTAGCTAGCATATGGACTACGGAAATAGGGCCCACACATCGATTATGTGGTCCTACGCGTCGTAAACCCCGGGCAAACCTTAAGTGATTTTTAATTAAATAGAAAAATAAGACCTTTAATTATTTAAAGGAATTTTTTCTGTCCCAATGCTCTTCGATACTGAGGGCTAAGAACGTTAGCCACTCATCGGAATGGGGACGGCAGCGATTGAAAAAGCAGAAAATTAAAGCAGTAAAATAAAGTAGGAAAATGAAAGCAGTAAATGAAAAGCAGTAAATTGCAAGTCCTACTCAAATGAGTAGGACTGAAATGAAAGCAGGTAAATTGCAAGTCCCGGCGCAAATGCGTGGGCGGGAAAAAGAAAGCAAGTCCTACTCAAACGAGTAGGAGAAAATGAATGCATTTACAAGTCCATTCTAATTATTACAATCCAATAAAGACCGACCATTTAACTCAAGTGAGTAGGCGGTAAATAAAAGCTAAAACTCACGCACTCGACATAAAATTAAAACACACCCACTCTACAAGAAGTAAACACACTCTACTGAAATAAAATCCAGCCATTTAACTCAAGCGAGTAGGCGGAAAATTAAAATACACACACTTGTTTGAATAAAATCCAGCCATTTAACTCAAATGAGTAGGCGGAAAAATAAAAATAACACACGCACACACTCTACAGGAATTGAAATAAAGCTATAAAAACTACTCATACACGCACACACACGTACAAAAAAATAGGAAAAACAAAGTGACTGGAAAATTAAAACGACTACATTTCTACCGCTAGAATGCGGTAGAAATGAATAAAAAGTGAAAATAAAATTAAAAGGAGCAAAAGTTTTTGCAAAATAAACAAAAATTGCAAGTGCTCGAAAAATTGAAATGAATACATTTCTATCGATGGAATGCGGTAGAAATGCATAAAAAGAAGAAATAAAATTTAAACGGGCAAAAAGTTTTGAAAATAAAAGTGAAAATGAGAATGCTTAGAAAATTAAAATGATTACGTTTTCATTATTATAATTTTATAGAAATGCATAAAAAGCAGTAATAAAACTAAAAAAGAACGAAAAGTTTTACAACCCTAAAGAGCCTAAGTTAAAGAATTTGAAAACCAGCTTTTCAAACATTTTTATAAACTCAAAGGAATGAAAACAAAGTAAAAAGAATAAACTAAACCTAAACAAGTTTAGTGCATGAAAATAAAATTGCGATTACAACGGCTAGAAAATTGATAAATTCCTAAGTTAAACTAGTTACAAAAGCTAATAAAAAGCACAAAAAAGGGAACGAAAAATTACTTAAGGTAGGGCGCTGTGGAGGATTTTCATACAATATAGAGGAGAAAATAAACATTTCTATTAAGGAAAAAGTGGTTACAATGAAGCAAAAACAAATACATAAAAGAGGGGGGGGGGAAGAAAGTTCCCTTACAATGCATAAACAGCCCCCAAGAACAGCCCTAACCTAAGCAAAGTGGTTCAAAAAGTGGAACCCGGAATTCAGACAGGAAATCTGAATTTATAGAAAAAATTTCACGGGACACGCCCACGGACACGGGCGTGTCCGGGGGCGTGTTAACACTATTCACATGACGGCCTTCCGATTTGACTGGAGATTTGACTTTGGCCGCTGAAAATCGGTGGTCACGCCCCCAGTCACGGGCGTGACCGTGGGCGTGTTGATACTATTGAGCAGCTGATTTTGGTGACTTGACGGTGATTCGACGTTGCGGCGAAAATCGCGGCGGTCACGCCCCAGGTCACGGGCGTGACGGTGGGCGTGTCGTGCGGCGATTAATGGCGTTGTTGACTTTAGGAGGTTGCCGGCGGCAGTTTGTCGGGCAAGGTGGAGGAGTCACGCCCGTGTGGCATCTTGACACGGGCGTGTTGGTTGGCTCGACTAACGTCGAGCGAAAAATGTCGAAAGGAGTGGTCACGGCTTGGGTCACGCCCCATGTCAGGTGACACGGGCGTGTCGACGGGCGTGTCAGCTGGGTCGACGATTGTTGAGCACGATTTCATCGATCTAGATGGTCACGGGCATGGGTCAAGGGCGTGACTCGGGTGACACGGGCGTGACACGAGCGTGTCACGCTATTTCTTCAAAAAGATGTCATTTCTCGGGAATTTGACGTATCACGCCCTGGTCACGGGCGTGACCAACAGTACACGGGCGTGTACTTTGATTTTTTGGCAATTTTTCCTGAAAAATTCAGAAAACAAAAATAACTCTAAGTTAGAAAATATTTACAAAAAGGAAGCAATTTATTAAGGAAAAACAACTAAAAATTACAAAAAGAAACGAATACATTTTATTTAATGTATATAAAAATACGTATATTTACAACTCATCAAATACCCTCATACTTCAGCTTTTGCTATTCCAGAGCAAAAGTTGGAGATGAACTTATAATGAATTAAAGAAATCCTAAGTTTATCTACCGCTTGACATAATTGAAAGAAGGATCAAAATGAATATCCGGGGTATACGAGTTAAATCCTAAATTATGCCAAAAATTTAAATAAAGGAAGAGTTTCAGCAAAAGACTTCTCGTTATAAGAAAATAGTTAGCAAAAATTTTATTTGTGAGGCTAACAAAAATAGATTGGATTTATGAAACTGTAGCTTGGAAAAAATTAAAGGAAATAATTTAATTTACAAATTATGCTCTCAAAAAGATTTTAAAAATAAATCTAGAATTTTTTGAATTTGGCGGAGGGAGATATCGTGGGATATGAAGAAGGCTTAGAATTTTTAGAGGCGAGGGTATATTTTTTCGCTCGAACCTCTAATGATTTTTTTCGAATATGGATGTTAGGAAAACGAAATCTTATTTTCCATAACATAATTTTTTTTAACATCTTCATAATCCAATGTATATGTGTAGGAGTAATGAATTTTATCCTCTTACTCCATAACATATAACCTTTTCAAATATTGGATGCCTATGTTTACGGAACGAAATCTTATTCCCATTGACATAGGATCTTTTAAGGATCGAAATCATGTCAAGTATGACATGAAAAAAAGGTGATAGAGTTTTTTCAAAAATAAAACTAGGTTTAATAAAAAACTTTTGAGAGCAACCTTTATAAATGAAACATTCCTAAATTTCAAAAAAAGCTTGGAGTTATCATAACTTGAAATCTAAGATTGTTATTTTTAAAAAAAAAATATGCAACTATTTAGATATATTAGAAGTGGTGCTGAAAACAGGTACCTTATTTAAAATAAAAAGCATACGAAAATTTTTAAAACTTAACCCCAGATATCTAAATCTATCGTTTTCTAATTAAAAAACGAATAGTAAGCAAAGAATTAAAATAATTCGCTTATAAATTAACTCGCAACTAGATTGTTGGAGAGCGAAAAAGGGTTAAGAATTGAGATATTCGATTTATTTGTTACATAATTAACAATACATTTTTTTTTTGATTTTTAGGGTTTTTCTCTTTTTTTTTATGAATTTTTAGTTATTGGCCCGCGAACAGACTCTTTGGGTGATTGGTTCGATGAGTCGAACGCCGCGGGCATGCTAAAAAGCGAGGTTTACAAATAAGAAGAGGCGGGGAAGAAAAAGATTTATTTTTACAAAACATATTTACAAAGGAAAAGAAAAATATATGTTTTTTGAGTTTTTGTTTTATAAATTTTTTAGTTTTTGTTTTATAAATTTTTTTTTAGTTTTTGTTTTATAATTTTTTTTTTTGAAATTTTAGATTATAAAAATAAGAAAAAGAAATATTTTTTTTTGAAATTTTAGATTATAAAAACAAGAAAAAAATATTTTTTTCGTTTAAAAATGTTTTTTTTTGGGGGTGCAGAAAATAAAGATGCAAAAAATAGGAAACTAAGAATACACCCCCATACTTAAACACAACATTGTCCCCAATGTTGCAATATAAGTATGCGGAACGATTAACATACAAAATATAATATGGGCAAAATAAAGGGCAGGGGGTCGGAACTACCCTTACACGAGTTCGGGGAGGCCCGGGTGGAAACCCTGCATTATTTGAGAAGAAGTAGCAAAAACATAACAGAAAAATAAAATGAAAAAGATAAACTCGGCCTAAAGGGTGCGGGCGGTAGGGGACAAAATAATAAGTTTGTCAAATTTTTTTTTGTTTTATAATTTTGTAATAATACTTTTTTTGTGTTGATAGTTTTTATTATGATTATGATTATTATTATAATTATTTTTTTGTTGGCCATTTTTTTATTTTGTTGAAATTATAGATAATAGGTAAAATTAATAGTATTCCAGAGTTCGAAATAACGACCCGAAAATTCCCCGGCAACGGCGCCAAAAACTTGATTGATATTTTCTCACATCAAGTCCGAAAACTTAATGCGGGTTAAAACTCCAAAAAGATTACGAAGCGCGGCGCCCCGGGTGGTTTTATTTAAGTTGAAAAGCGGATTTGGTTTTTATTTATAAAACGGGGCGCGCGTATTTTATTTATTTGGATATGAAATGGAGGTGATCGAGTTTTAACGAAAGGAGGCAAGTGCACCTATCGTGAGTAGTACAGGATATTCCGGGTGGAATATCGAGGTCGTATTGTTCTCGGGGTCGGTTCGTTTATTTCTACTCTTCCCTGGAGGGGGCTATTATTTTACCGATAATTTTATCTTGTCGGGATATTATTTATATAAAGAAAAGGCAGAAAATAAAAGCATAATAAAGGTGGAGCCGATGAAGAGCTCAGCTCGAGGGCACCGAAAAGACATTGAACTAAAATAAACGTTGAATAAAAACAGCTCCTAAGTTTCTAATTAATTAGGGCGGAGACTTGGCCGTGGAGGCTCCACTAAAATGAACTCACCTATCTCTAGGACTATCGCTCACCTGAACATTAAGACTATTCGACCGGGCTCTCGTCCGACGAAGGATTCCTCTTAATGCCCGCATTACGCTAAGAACCCCGTTATTGGGTGGGGAACCCAATCCGGTAGAGTTGGCGCGCCTCCTCTCTCGAGGGTTAGTGCGGAACTCCATTTACCAAGTGGTGATCGGTCCATATGCACGACCTCTCAGCTAGCTAGCATATGGACTACGGAAATAGGGCCCACACATCGATTATGTGGTCCTACGCGTCGTAAACCCCGGGCAAACCTTACGTGATTTTTAATTAAATAGAAAAATAAGACCTTTAATTATTTAAAGGAATTTTTTTTGTCCCAATGCTCTTCGATACTGAGGGCTAAGAACGTTAGCCACTCATCGGAATGGGGACGGCAGCGATTGAAAAAGCAGAAAATTAAAGCAGTAAAATAAAGCAGGAAAATGAAAGCAGTAAATGAAAAGCAGTAAATTGCAAGTCCTACTCAAATGAGTAGGACTGAAATGAAAGCAGGTAAATTGCAAGTCCCGGCGCAAATGCGTGGGCGGGAAAAAGAAAGCAAGTCCTACTCAAACGAGTAGGAGAAAATGAATGCATTTACAAGTCCATTCCAATTATTACAATCCAATAAAGACCGACCATCTAACTCAAGTGAGTAGGCGGTAAATAAAAGCTAAAACTCACGCACTCGACATAAAATTAAAACACACCCACTCTACAAGAAGTAAACACACTCTACTAAAATAAAATCCAGCCATTTAACTCAAGTGAGTAGGCGGAAAATTAAAATACACACACTTGTTTGAATAAAATCCAGCCATTTAACTCAAATGAGTAGGCGGAAAAATAAAAATAACACACGCACACACTCTACAGGAATTGAAATAAAGCTATAAAAACTACTCATACACGCACACACACGTACAAAAAAATAGGAAAAACAAAGTGACTGGAAAATTAAAACGACTACATTTCTACCGCTAGAATGCGGTAGAAATGAATAAAAAGTGAAAATAAAATTAAAAGGAGCAAAAGTTTTTGCAAAATAAACAAAAATTGCAAGTGCTCGAAAAATTGAAATGAATACATTTCTACCGATGGAATGCGGTAGAAATGCATAAAATGAAGAAATAAAATTTAAACGGGCAAAAAGTTTTGAAAATAAAAGTGAAAATGAGAATGCTTGGAAAATTAAAATGATTACGTTTTCATTCTTATAATTTTATAGAAATGCATAAAAAGCAGTAATAAAACTAAAAAAGAACGAAAAGTTTTACAACCCTAAAGAGCCTAAGTTAAAGAATTTGAAAACCAGCTTTTCAAACATTTTTATAAACTCAAAGGAATGAAAACAAAGTAAAAAGAATAAACTAAACCTAAACAAATTTAGTGCATGAAAATAAAATTGCGATTACAACGGCTAGAAGATTGATAAATTCCTAAGTTAAACTAGTTACAAAAGCTAATAAAAAGCACAAAAAAGGGAACGAAAAATTACTTAAGGTAGGGCGCTGTGGCGGATTTTCATACAACATAGAGGAGAAAATAAACATTTCTATTAAGGAAAAAGTGGTTACAATGAAGCAAAAACAAATACATAAAAGAGGGGGGGGGGAAGAAAGTTCCCTTACAATGCATAAACAACCCCCAAGAACAGCCCTAACCTAAGCAAAGTGGTTCAAAAAGTAGAACCCGGAATTCAGACAGGAAATCTGAATTTATAGAAAAAATTTCACGGGACACGCCCACGGACACGGGCGTGTCCGGGGGCGTGCTAACACTATTCACATGACGGCCTTCCGATTTGACTGGAGATTTGACTTTGGCCGCTGAAAATCGGTGGTCACGCCCCCGGTCACGGGCGTGACCGGGGGCGTGTTGACACTATTGAGCAGCTGATTTTGGTGACTTGACGGTGATTCGACGTTGCGGCGGAAATCGCGGCGGTCACGCCCCAGGTCACGGGCGTGACGGTGGGCGTGTCGTGCGGCGATTAATGGCATTGTTGACTTCAGGAGGTTGCCGGCGGTAGTTTGTCGAGCAAGGTGGAGGAGTCACGCCCGTGTGGCATCTTGACACGGGCGTGTTGGTTGGCTCGACTAACGTCGAGCGAAAAACGTCGAAAGGAGTGGTCACGGCTTGGGTCACGCCCCGTGTCAGGTGACACGGGCGTGTCGACGGGCGTGTCAGCTGGGTCGACGATTGTTGAGCGCGATTTCGTCGATCTGGATGGTCACGGGCATGGGTCAAGGGCGTGACTCGGGTGACACGGGCGTGACACGAGCGTGTCACGCTATTTCTTCAAAAAGATGTCATTTCTCGGGAATTTGACGTATCACGCCCTGGTCACGGGCGTGACCAACAGTACACGGGCGTGTACTTTGATATTTTGGCAATTTTTCCTGAAAAATTCAGAAATCAAAAATAACTCTAAGTTAGAAAATATTTACAAAAAGGAAGCAATTTATTAAGGAAAAACAACTAAAAATTACAAAAAGAAACGAATACATTTTATTTAATGTATATAAAAACACGTATATTTACAACTTATCACTTCCCCGAGCATAGCTACCTCCTCCTCAGAGTTCCCCGTGACAATCATGTCATCAACGTACAGTAGCACCAAGGAATGAAGCTCCAACTTCTTCTTTACGAACAGGCTCGTGTCAGAATCTGAAGCAAAATACCGTAGAACTAGAGGTACTCTGCCATCTTCCCATACCATGCCTGAGGCAACTACTTTTAACTGTAAACGGACTTTCGAGGATTGCAGACATGTCCTGGATGATCTTCAGATATGTACCCCGGTGGCTGAACCATGAAGATGCCCTTATCAATTTCTTCATAAAGAAAAGCATTCTTTACCTCAAGCTGCCACATAATCCATACTTGACAAGCTGCCAAGGTAATCACCATTCATACTGAAGTCAATTTTGTAACGAGACTAAATGTCTCCTCATAGACTTCTCTGTACTACTGGGAGAACCCAGGAGCTACAAGCCGAGCTTTATATTGCTCGATGCTTCCATCCGCCTTCTTCTTCTGCTTGTACATCCACTTGGATGTCACAGATTAATGTCATCGACCTTGTGCAGAAGATCCCAAGTCTCATTCTTTCTGAGGGCATCCATCTCCTCATCCAAAGCATCATCCCACTCCTTGATTCCATTCGCTATACCAAGCTTGTGGTTTGATGGTCCTCTTTGACCTCCGAAAAACCTGACCACGGTTCACCACCTGCAATGACTCCTCTGAATCAACAATGTTCCTGGGCATACTAGGATCATCGCTCCCCTTCCTTCATGAACTAGAAGCCTCTGCCCTGGAGTTAGAAATAGCTGGAGCTCCTGGTGATACGGGCAGCAACACCAGAAGATCTTTAGCAGCATCCTCCTACTCGCCTTCAGAATTGCTTTCATGTAGCTCCATAGATGAGCCACCTCTATATAACATGAATTAGCCGAAGGCCACATCTCTGGAGTGGATGAACTTCTTCGTCACACGGTCCATACACTTCCTTTCCTTCTTCCTCTCATCATAGCCCATGAAGACAAGCTTCCATACCTTTGCATCCAGCTTAGTCCTGATAGCATTGGGAATGTGAACATAGCAGGTCGACCAGAACACCTGAAGGTGTCTAATGCTGGTATTCTCCTTAAACATCATCTCATGTGGAGACTTTATGTTGATTGGACTTAGAGGCATTCGATTGAAGACATAAGTTATGTAGGCCATCCATTCTGCCCAGAAGGACATAGGAATGCCTTTGGTATGAAGCCAACACATACAGATCTCCGTTAGATGATGGATATTCCACTTTGCTACTCCATATTTTTGTGGAGTATGCACGCAAGTGTAATCTCTTTGGATTCTATGCTTCCTGCAGAAGTTAATGAACTCACCTCTATTTTCCGTTCTCAACTTCTTAATCCGCAGTCCAAGCCGGCCCTCCACCAGCTCATTAAACTCCACAAACAACTGGAACGTGTCTGAATTCTCTTTTATAAAGTACACTTATGTGTATCTCGTGTAGTCATCAATCAACACCTATATCTGCTGCCTCCAAGACCTTTGGTGACGGTCTGACCCATCAGATCACCATGGATACACTTCAATAGTGCTTTACTTTAGGTCTATGACTTGTCAAATGAAAGGATATGAGGCTTACCATTTTGACATCCTACACATACATGACCATCGCCGAAGGATGACAATTTATGCAAGCCTTTCACAAGGCTCTTCACTACCATAACCGTCAACTTGTCCATCCCGACATGTCCCGGCCTCTCATGCCATATAGCAGCGCTATTGTTGGCTCTCATCTGATCAACATGGGAGCTTGTTGATAACACAAATAAGTCCTTTACCCTTCTCCATACATGAGCAACGTAAGCCTTAACTGCTGACACATTGCGGAGAAACTTCACTTATATCGAGTCGAACAGAATATGATAGTCTGCGTCCACTGCGTTGGTCACTGAGAAGAATTCTTCTTCATGCCTGGTACGTGATAAACACTTCTCAAGGTGAGTGGACCCTTATCACCACCTAAAGAAATGACACACTCCATCTCGACTGCATGCATCGTATCATCAACAATAATAACAGCTTTGTTACCTTAGTACACTTGCAGAGAGGAGAACTTCGACTCGTCTCCGGTGTTGTAGTGATCATACCCTGAGTCCACTATCCAGTAATCTTGTTAGTTGATGGAGGACAAAGTACGGACACACATGCCTGTCATGAATGCAATTGCCCATCCTACTTCCTCAGCACTAAAACTAGCTCCCTCATTATCTGCAGCATGTCCCAAATGTAGCTTAACTTTACAGCCCTTCTTGAAGTGACCTAGCTAGTTGCATCTATATCACCTTAGCCCTTCCTTCTTCCAATCCCTCTTATGAGTAGCACTCCTCTCTTGTTGATAAGAAGTTGAAGGGTCATCGCCAGCAGACGACCTCTTCTTCTTATCCCATCTCTTCTTCTTCACTGAGAAGAGCGCCTCACTACCTCCTTCAGAGATAGTGACTCCAGCCATCTGCCTTGCTAGGCTCTCTTGTGAAACTAGTAGGTTCTCTAGCTCCAGCAAGAAGAGGGAAAGTCAGATGAGTATTCACTATATATTGACATAATTCATTTTTGGGGTCGTGTTTATATACCTGCAGAAGATGAGATCTAGGGAGGCACACTGCACACGGTATTCAGTGCACCACAGGATCACCAAGATGATGGATGATCTGTAGAAGAGAATTCATATGCCCAGGATGAAGAGGGATATCATTGATTTTGCAACACACTACGAGGCATGCTAGCAAGTGAAGGCCGAGTTCAAGTGCCCTGGAGGATTACTGCAGCTAGTACTGGTGCTTCAGTTGATGTTAAAGGATATTGCGATGGATAATATACAGGGGTTGCCTTGCTCTCACTCCATGCATGATTTTATATGGGTCATCATGGATCGATTGACCAAGGTAGCCAGGTTCATCTCACTCTGGAAGGACGCTCTAGTTGGTGTATTTGTGAGGTTATTCGTGGAGCAGTTTGTGAGGTACCATGGTGTACCCAAGACGATTATATCAGATCGAGATGGTTGATTTACTTCTAGGGAATGGAGTGCGATGCAGGAGTACTTAGGTTCCCAGCTCACATTTAGCACTACCTTTTATCTACGGACCGATGGGCAGACGGAGCGGACCAACAGGACTATGGAAGATCTGTTGCGGTTGTGTATACTTTATACGGGGATGGCCTGGGAGAGGCTATTGTGATTGATTGAGTTCTCTTACAGTAATAGCCATCAAGCCAGCATTGGCATGGCTCCCTATGAGGCTCTGTATGGGAGGAAGTGTTAGACACTGCTATCTTGGGTTCAGGATAAGGACTCGAAATCGCTTCGGTCAAATTACATTGATGACATGGACGCGCACATTCAGCTGGTCTGAGAAAGGATTCAAGACGCTCAGAGTCGGCAGACAAAGTATTACTATGCGAGACATCGTAAGGTAGTGTTCCAGATAGGTACAAGGTGTTTTTGAAGATACATCAGATGCACAGTGTTTCGCGGGTGTGTATGCACAGGAAGCTCAGCCTTAAATATATTGGGCCTTATACGATCCTGGAGCGGATCAGCCCCTTGGCATACCAGCTGGAGCTACCGTCGGAGTTGGTAAACCTGTACAATGTCTTTCATGTATCCATACTTTGGAAAGCACTACTTCGGCTGGAGCAACATTGTAACACCCCCATCCTTCGTATGACATATAACAGAAGGTCCAGCTGGAACCCGACGCCATATACCACGGACAGTTGGAAGGGTTACATAAGAATACCAAAACCATACAACTATAACTACTCATCCTACACAGTGCATTCTAGAGGAAGCTTTTAAACAGTTATAAACAACCCATAATTGATATATCAACTAACACGAATGTCCACAACTACCACAGGAATGAAATAACATATACAAAGAAAGTATTCGGCCTTATGGCCTTACAAGAGTTTCACTTAACAAAGTAGTGTTTTCCATACATCGGCTCGCAAGACGGCCACACATGATAGTAATAAAATACAACTATTCGCTTTGGCCTTCGAGGGCCAGCTCAGCAACTTGGGCTTCAGCCCGCTATTTAGCAATCGGCTCCACAACACCTGCAAGTAACATTCCACCGCATGGTGGCAAAAAAAGCAATGGTCAGCCAAAGCCCACCAAATTATAACGACCCTGCCCCTTACTCAGGACGGTGGTGCTCCTTCCCTGCAATTCATTAGCCCAGCTAAATAATAAAAGTGTGAATATACAATGCCACAGGTGTAGGCTATTACGGCCCAAACACCACGTGCACTCAGGGCACATTAACGGTGAATCCGGTCAATTCCGTGGCTTCACCACCATCCCCAGGATGGCAACAACGAGAGCATTTTTGCCTTTCTGACCACTGTCTAAGGCTCCCGACTATGCCAATGGCCAGTCCCTCTTTGCATCTCTCGTACCGAACCATATAGCCCGGGTCCGATTCCACTTGTCTGTTGCTCACAACACGTAGTTCACCTTAAGACATATGCACGAGCCAAGCTTCTCTCAGATCCCGCAACAATCCGAACAACACATAACCCAGTTATGTACAAGGCCGGCTCCCAGGACGCCAAATTAGCAGAATTACGTTTCCGCTCAGTTTTTCGGGTGTGCCTTGGATTTAATCCCCAAGGATCCCTGCTGCAATCTACCGTGTAGAAACCCAAAAACACAAACCACGGACTATTCTCCGGCAAATCTTACAAAATGAAACATCACCGATCCAGTCCAACATGTCCGGGTAGGCTTCACACACAATGCCTATGTCCGTACTTCGCTTCTGGACTCTATATGCAACAGAAGGGGGACTATTCCTGTCAACCCCAAGGAACACTGCACACTCACCGCACACTCGCGGGAGCGGGTTTCCATATGCAAAAGAAAGAGAGCTTCATATGCTCAAGTAGAGAATCGTTACCCTTGTAGTACGCTTCTGCACCATGAAAAAACTATACGGATAGAAGGCCTCGTAATGGAATTTCCATCACGTATCCACTCTCATTTCTCAAAACGGTGCTCCGATGCTCCGCCAGCGGCCAGAGTCCTCCCTCTCCTTCCTCCTCTCTCCAACTCCTTAGAAAGAGAATGGTAAAGAGCAAATGAGGAGTTTAACCTCCATTCCCGGCCTTATCAGTGCATGAACACACCTGGGCCATTGGATCTTAATTAAAGAAAACGAACGGCTCAGATCGACCAAAAATCATCAAACCTGGGCCGAACACGGCCTGGTACATGGTCGTGTCCCAGGCCGTGTGCCTCGATTCAAACACGATCGTCGAGCACAGATATTGAAACGGGTTGAGACACGCCCGTGTCTCAACCTGACACGCCCATGTCAGTTTCCAACATACCCTTGCACTAGGGCCGTGTCACTAGTATCCGCCACGCAAACTGACATGCCTCTTGGGAACACGGGTGGTGACACGGGTATGCACACACCCGTGTCTTGTGACATGTCCGTGTCACTCTGCCGTGTTTCCTGCGGTGTCCTTCTCTGGAGAAAACCGCCCAACACAAAGAACCACACGGCCTTGGACATGCCCGTGTCCTAGACCGTGTATGAAAGAATTGGTTTCAATATGTTCTAAACACCTAGAGGGGGGGGGGGTGAATAGGTTCAATTCTTTTTCTAACTTAGGCAGATAATTCTATCTAGTTCAACAATGTATTCTGCAAAACGTATAACACAACATTCACATACACAAGATTCACAGATTGCACACCAGTTTTATAGTGGTTCCCCAAATGATGGGTACATCCACTTTCCCCGTTCTCCTATCTAGTAGTGTACTAGATTCGGCCTAACTTCCTTCCTTCTTCTCAGATCCGCAGATCTTACAGCTCAGAACCAAGAATGGTTCCTACAACTCAGAGTGAATCCACACTCTTACAACTCAGGCACAAGCCCTACCTCAGCCTCTTCCATAGGACTACAACTCAGAGTGACACCCCACTCCTACAACTCAGGCAACAACCCTACCTCAGCCTCTTTCACAGGACTACAACTCAGGGAACAGATTCCCCTACCTCAGCCTTTATAATTTAGGCTTACAACTCAGAGATGTAAATCTCCTACACTCAGATCTATTGCAGATCCTACAAGAATTAATGATGAAAGGTTGTTGATATCTTCAACCAGATGGAGAGAGAATTGGTTGAAGGCTTTTTGATCAGTTCTTGATAGAACAGATTTCTTAAGGATCAACCTGACTTAGCTTTCTTCAAAGCTTCTTGAATCTGAACACAGTAGGGTTGATCTTCTTGATGTTGGAGTTGATCTTTAATCAGCTTCCTTCAAAAATTAATCTTAATTCTTCTTCAGACTTGATCTGAATTCTTCAGGCAGACTGTTCAGAATCTGCCTTCAGTGGACGAGAACTTCTCTCCTTCTTGTTTTTCTCTCTCTACAATCTGTTGATTGTTTCTTTCTCTTCTTCTGGATTCTCAATCCTTCAGATATTATAATTGATTGGATTGATTAACTTCTCTCTATTATGTAAGTGTTGTTCTTGTAGTTGTTGTTCCCCCTTTGATTGTTGAGAGAGCGCATCTATATATAGGCTTCATCCATGGTAAGCGGTTGTTCCGGTTTCAAACTGTCTTCTGACAGATGTGACAGCAATGTCAGCAATGACAGCTGTTAAGGCTACACTTATATTACTTCGGCCTTCATTGAACTTTGACTCATCAGTAGAGAATGTCGACTGAATTCTTCATATGTTTCGACACACATAGTCCATGTGTCGACAGAAGTCTTGTTGTTGTCGACACAACTTCTGTGGAATGTGTCAACACAAGTTATGTGTGTCGACACAAACACTCCTTGTCTTGACAAAGTTGGTGTCGATAGAATTCTGGTGTGTGTGTCGACACAGTCGTTGTCGACAGAATTCTGGAATGTGTCGACAGCTTCTCTGTATGTCGACACAGCTTCTGATAATGTCGACACAAGTCTGGACCTTAGTGTCGACACAATGTTGTTGACAGATTTTCTGTGTGTCGACACAAATCTGGATGTCGACACAATCTGGCCCTTGGTGTCGACACAGCGTTGTCGACAGATTTTCTGTGTGTCGACACAAATTCTAAATGTCGACACAATCTGGCCCTTGGTGTCGACACAGCCATTCCCAAGTGTCTACACATGTACTTAGAAAATTTTCCTTTCCATTTTCTTAACCTGCACATGATAACTTAACACAACATCAAATACAACATGATTCATATCATTGAGTTATGTGAGGCTTCTCCAAATCTGGTATACATTTTCCAATGTACCCAACAATCTCCCCCTATTTGGAGAAGTCATTAGCCTTAGTCAATGATATACATCACTTATAATAAAATTAACAATATGATGTATAAAAACATTCACTGACGGGGAAACAAATAAACAAAACAAGTAAAAAATATCATCTCAGAATATGGTACAACAATAACAAGCATGAATCATTGTTTTCTTTAAAACTTCATAATAGTTTGTTGACAATAGATTACATGGAGTTTAAAACTAAAAATTATAATGTTTTATAATCTACTCAATCTATCCTAAGGATGATCAGGCTCCTTGATCACTATGCCTTTTCCAAACTAGATCCTTGCTTGTACTGGAGCTTCAGTATCTTTAGCTGGCTTCTTGCCTTTGAGATCCTTCTTCTTAAGTTCTTCAGCCTTAACTCTTTGTCTTTCAAAATAGTGAAAAAGATTAGGACAATATTTACTGGGTTCTACTGCTGTAGCAAGTATTCTCCCAGCCTTGTGATCCCTTCTGAACTGCTGAATAACATCTTGTCTTTGTAGATATTTATTCCACTCAACTTCACAATACCACTTGCCTCTATCATGCATGTTGTCTTTGACATCTTGCCAGGTAGTGAGTATTATATTTCTGGAGGTTGGACTCCATCTTTCAAAATCAGGCTTCAGTTCAGCATGCTCTCTAAAACTTTTTTTTAAGAGTTGAGCTTCTTGCTCTTTATTCAGTGCTGCCTCTGACATTTCAACTTTCTCAATTATAACATTCTTAGTAGCCTCTAGAGGGCTATACATATGTTGAACAATTTGTTGAATTCCTTCAAAATTAGAAGGGGGGTATATGATTTGAGCTACCTCATACTGACCCCCTTCATTTCCTGCAGCTTGAATTCCTGACTCAGCTGTATTATCATCATCACATAGGGGTGGATATCCCAGAGTTGCTCTAACAGCATTTGTTATCCATTTGGCATGCTCTGGGCTAGCATTGACTATCACCCTCTCCCACTTTACGAGTTCACTTTCAAAATGATCTCTTAAGTCATCTTTTTTGGAACCTGATTTAATTAACTAGATAATTGGTTCCTTCTGTGTAATAAGCTTTAAACTTTTGGAGCTGAGTAGAGATGAGCTTCTAAGAGGCTTTAAGTGCAGATTGGAAAGTGGCTAAATCTTCTTGAAGTTTCTTATCAAACTCTGACTTCTCTTTAGCCCTTTCCTCAGTTAATGCAGTGGCTTTATTCTTTAATTCAGTAACAATCACATTAAATGATACAGTAATATTATCATTCATCCTAAGTTGATTTTCTAGGACATATCCTTGTTTGACCACTATATCATCAATTTGTGTTCTTGCCTCTTGTTGCTGTTTGGCCAGATAAACTACAACATTACCTCCTTTATGGAAGCAATCTGTCATCTCCTTCTAATTCTGGTAAACTTCAAATCTGATGGATTTTATATCTTGAGCCAAAGTGAATTGAAGGTCCTTATGACTTTCATCCATATATTTTTCCATGGCTGCTCTTTGTTCATCCATTTTAATTTGTATGGAAACCAACAATGAACTAAAATCAACTGTAGGTACTGAGGGTTGTGAGGCTGTCTGTAAAGATTTCTTATAATTAGAGCTTTTCTTCTTGTAAACCATCAATTTTCTCTTCTTTGCTCTTTGTGCTTCTGCATCATCAGATTTTGAAGAACTTTCTAGATTTACTATGTCCTTTAGACTTGAGGCCAGCTCCTTATCATCTCTTGACAACTCCCCCTGAGTCCCTGGCTCCTCCCCCTCATTTCTTGGCACAACTTCCTCAATTCTTACTTCTTGTAAATCAGGGAATAATTCCTCAAGAGAAAATTCTTGTTGCAGTTGAACTGGAGGAATATTTGTATCCTGAACATTTAATGGAGTACCATCTAAGGCAGATGTATCATCCATTTATATATTCTGTGCAGGGATGTTGTCATGATGTGTCTGTTCAATATCAGATAGAAGCACAGTTAATGTATCTGGCTCAGTATCTAGTATAGATTGATTAATATCATTTATTACCTCAAGAATTGTTTGAGTGGCTGTTTCACTCTCTAAAGCAGCTTGCTTTTTCTCAGGAGCACTTTCTAGATGCAATATCTCTTGTTGAACTGGTGAAATTTCATTGGCTCCCCCTAGAGGAGGCATATCCTTAACTTGATCCAGTGGGATGGTGTTTCCTGGAATATACTCCCCATACATCTGACTATCATCTACATTCTTAGGAGCAGATGATTTCCTTGTAGATTCTTGTTGTTCTTCATCTGAAATGAAGATTACTTGTTCTTCTGAATCACTAAAAGATTCAGGCTTCCTAGGTGTTGTCTTTTTCTTTTTCTGTTGCGGTTGTTTCTGTGGTGTTGAACAATCCTTTGTCAGAACTCTTTCCCACCTGGATAGTATTTTCATATCCATCCTTCTCATGTGATTTAATCTGGATCCAGTGGTATGGTTCAACACTTCAGGAATATTTATTGTCAGATACAGACTCAGTATCCTACCTAGATAGGTTTCTTCAGGCTTTCCTTGATCTTGTCAATGATCACTGCAGGCCAGTTAGTCTTTATTTTTAAAATAATTCTGGTCATCAAGCTGAACATATAGGCTGAGATCCTATCATGTCCACCTGGTTTGCAGAGAATTACTTTGCCCATTATTTCTGAGAGAAACTTTCCTTGTGAGTTCATTCCTTTCCTTTGCATGGCAGATTCAATCTTAGTGGTGGGATCCAGGCCACACCATTGAAGAGGTTCTTTGGTCATTGAAGATGTAACTTCATCATCTTCCTGAGTCCTGGGCAATTGAAGTGTTTTCCTTAGTTAGATTCTTTTGTGTAATTTTCACCTTGCTGTCTTGAATTGATGACTTAATCTTCAATCTTGTTGAATCCAATGTTGCTTTTGTATAGAATTCAAGAATTTCTGTCTTCCAGATCTTTGTAGCTTCGGAGACTAGATATTCTAAACCATTATCTTGGATTAGGGTTATTACATCTCGAATATCAGTCGCCGCACACTCAAAAACATAGCGAACTAACTCATATCCTTCGTTGATTTTGGTCTCCAACTTTGGCGCCATTGATGACGAGAAATTTGATAAGAAGTGATAATACGGTTTGCAGTCAATTTTATTAGGGTATTTTCAGGGTTTTAAAGCAAATCATGTCTTGTAAAGTGCTTATTTTGATTCCACTTTGTATATATTTTTGTCGCTAATGCGTTTTTCTGCTTTTTGCAGATTTTCACGGCTTTCAGCCGAATTTTGCTGTGACACACCCCTGGGTCACGCCCTACCCGGGCGTTTACCTAGGGCGTGTAACCCAGAGGAATGAAGCAATTGGTCCGAAACTGCATTCCGTGGAAACTTCGTGTACACGCCCTCTGTCACACCCGTGTCACATCCGACACGGGCGTGTTCTAGAGGCGTGTCCCCAGGTTCCGAGGAATCGCCGCAACACGCTCGTTTTTCCCACTCCAAAGTCATACCGAATGTGTCACGCACCCGGGTCACGCCCGACCCGGGCGTGATATATGGGCGTGTACTTCAAAAACCACACCTGTCAACTCCAGCAATTAATTTCAGCACTCCAAAGTCGCACCGACCGTGTCACGCCCTAGGTACACGCCCAACAAGGGCGTGTCAGGGGAGTGTGACCCATCTCGAAAAAATCTATAAATTGAGCCCTTCCCCAAGAGTTCTGGATAACTTTTTGGCTGAGAGGGGGAGGTTCTGCACCTTTGTTTAATGTTACTTTTTATGCTTTTCCCCTCTTTCTCTCTCTCTTACTTTGTATTTTTCTTAATCCTAGTTTAGTTAAGCTTTAGTAATAGCTTTTGTTAATGCTTTAGTTGCTAATGATAGGGCCAGAATAGGATTTTCAATTCCATTCACTTGTAATCTCGTTCATTTTCATGATGTAAGCTCGGTTTAATTTTAATAAAAGTGCTCTTGTTTTCTTCTCTTTACTACTTTGTGTCTTTATGCTTTACTACTCATCCCCCTCTTCCACCTCACCATGATTAACTAATCCTCCATGTACTCGATCTTGATGATCCGAGGTTCGAGTGATTAGGTTATGATGCTTTGAATCATACCTTTTCTTTTTAGGGTTTAGTCTTGAATTACTCTTGATTTATCACTGGTTGGAGGTATATCATCGATATATACTCTCCACCTTTGCTTTCACTCTGGGCTAGCCGAGAGGCCAAAAGTTTGAAATGAGCACTCAAGAGTAAAGGGAGTTGTTCGCACCCCTCGAGAGAGGCAGACGTTCAAATCTCCCGGATTGGAGTAAAATCCAATAGAGGGGTTCGCAGCATAAAGCGGGTTTTAGGCCTCCGATTCGGATGAAAGTTCAGTCAGACCTTCCTAAACTCAGATGGGCATGACTTCGAGAGAAGCATGTTCTTGCTTTTAGAACCTTCGCGGTCAAGGTCTCTTGCCTTATTAATTTAAAAAGTTTATTATTGGATCTTTTGATCAACTTAAGCTGAGGTGATTCTCGATCGAGTACTATCACTTAATTATCATTTAGCTTTTCTCTAATTTACAAGTAAAACATTCTCACTTCTCTAATTTAGTACGCAACCCCAAAACAACTTTTAATTGATAAGATAATAGTAACTCCTTGAAGTAGTACTCAATTCGCCCCGGGTAATACGACCTTGATATTGAACTTAATATCCTATACTATATGCGACAAGGTATACTTGCCTTCATCGAATATAGAATCGGAGAACATCTCACAACTACACTTTCACCTTCTCCTCCCTTAACTTTGTCTTCTCCACGCATAACCCCTTCTCCGCTTAATAAATTTATATCAAGTTTTTGGCGCCGTTGTCGGGGACAAATGTTTTGATATTTTGAAAAAAGGATAGCTATTAATTTTATCGTTTTCCTTTTTTTCTTTATCTCGCTCTCGTATCGGTTTTATCTCTTCCCCCTCTTTCTCTCTTTTTAAGTGTATGACCCGAGAAAGCTCATCGATTATTCCTTTTGATCCTGAGATAGAGCACACCGCTTTGCGTCTCCTCCGTTCTCGTGACCAGGAATTGCATTTAGGCATCGAAGAGTCGATCGGGGACACTGCCACAGAAATGATGGATCCTAATCCGCCCAACCCAAATGAGGCCCAACAAAGGACTATGTCCTATTATGCGAGGCCGAACCTGGAGGGTACACAATCAAGTATTGTTCGCCTCATAGTGGCGAATAATAACTTTGAGATCAAGTCCAGCATCATCCAAATGGTGCAGCAGTCGGTAACCTTCGATGGTCTCCCGGACGAGGATCCAAATTGTCACATTGCAAATTTTCTTGAAATCTATGATACTTTTAAAATCAATGGAGTCTCAGATGACGCCATTCGATTACGTCTCTTCCCTTTCTCTTTGCGGTCAAAGGCCAAGCAGTGGCTGAGCTCTCTTCCTAGAGGGTAATCACCACGTGGGCCGAGATGGCAGGGAAATTTCTTACCAAGTATTTCCCGCCTGCGAAGACCGCAAAATTGCGCACGGATATTGCATCCTTCATGCAAATAGACTCAGAGACTCTCTACTATACATTGGAGCACTTCAAGGAGCTATTGCGAAGGTGCCCACACCACGCGCTTCCAAATTGGCAACAAGTGCAAATATTTTATGACGGCTTAAATTCCTTAACAAGGTAAATGATCGACGCGGCCGCTGGGGGAACACTAAATAATAAAACCCCAGAGGCTGCTCAGGAACTTTTTAAGGAAATGGCTATGAATTCATATCAATGGAATGCGCCCCGTGTGTGGGCTAACAAACCAGCGGGAGTCTTTGAAATTGACGCTACTTCGAATCTTGCCCTCCAAGTTGAGCGGTTAACAAAGCAAGTGGCGGAGATGACTTGTAACATCCCATTTCCAACTAGACCCATAAGAGTGGTTTTGGCCATGACTAGGTCATGACAAAACCCTAGGAAGCCAGAAATGGGCCAAGAGATAGGGGACAGAATGTGGAAGATCATCATGGTCTGCAAATAGTAGAACTCTGAGCATGGTTTAGGATGACCATGGGCCACACCCTAACCCCAAGACCCTACCACAACACCCCTAATACCTTGGGAGGCCCATTAGAGCCAAAAGGACCCATTAGGGTCAACCCAACAGGCTCAGTTGACCAAGGTCAACCCTAGCCCTAAATGGGTCAAACTAGCCTACTTAGGGTCAATTGACCTACTCCTAGCCTAGAGGACCCCACCTATGCCCTCCTAACCCTAAAGTGAGGTCAATGGGTCACTAAGGACACATTGGGGTCAGCCCTAGAGGCCAGGTTGACCCAAGTCAACTCAAGCCCCTAATCTGGTCAAAGTACCCTTACTAAGGGTATGTGACCTCCAAAGTGCAGGGTAACCCTACATAACCATACCTAGACCCTAGGGGATGCCAATGGGTCACCCAGGACCCATAGGGGTCAACCCAATTGGTCATGTTGACCCAAGTCAACTCTAGCCCTAGATGGTCAAAGTGCCCTTGCCAAGGGGCATGTGACCACCAAGATGCCCAACCAACCCTATTCAAGTAACCCTAGACCTTAAGGTAGTCCAATGGGCCACTAAAAACCCAATGGAGTCAACCCAGATGGTCAAATTGGCCCAGGTCAACCCTCATTTAGGTCAAGTCAAACCTAGCCCAAAAGGGCTAACCCAAGCCCAAGCCACTTCTCCCTTAGGCTAACCCCATTCCCATGACCATCATAACCAAGTGGGCTGCATTTAGCTTGTGAGGTTGACTAGTCAACCAGAGGTGACTAGGAGAGAGAAAGGAGCTCCCCTCCATGATAATGGAGGAGAGAGAAATTGAGGAAGAGGAAGGGGAGAGTGGAAGGCCGGCCAAGGGAGGCTAACAGCCACCATTTATGGCTGCAATCAACTCCTCTAGGGGAGAGGAGTTGATTCCAGCTGTTTCCCGGCCACCAAGGGATGGATTCAGCCCCCCTCCACTCTACCCGAGCCACACCTTTAATGGTTTTGATGGCCATTGAAGAACCAGCCTCCGCGCTTCCCCATTTGCCATTTAAACACCATCAGGGGGCCAAGGGGAATATTTTAGAGCATTTACCTGGAGGAGACGAGCCATCCTACTGTGCTGTTGCAGAAGTCGAGCGCCGCCGCCGTCGTCAATGGTATCCCGCCGCTCTTCTCGCATCCAGGCCGCCAGGAAGGTCCTCCCCCTCTCCTTAACTCTCGGGTAGATCATAGGACCTCTTAGGCTTAAGATTCGGGCTCAATTGAGCCCGATCAAATCCTGCATTTTCATGGCTTTCGACATGAAAAGTTTCTTGCTATAGCCGCCGGAAAACGCCTCTCCGGCGGAAGAGCTGCCGCCTGGCGATAGCCCCCACCTCAACGGAGGTGGTGGTGGCGGTGGCCGGCCGGGGAAGGGGCTGATGGTCGGCGGCAGCCGCTTGAAGTCGGCCCAGGAAGAACGCATCCTGGCCGTCGGCTCAACGAAGAAGATGACCGGATGCCGTTGATCCCTGCGCCAAGATTCGTGCTGCATCAGGGACTAAACTATAGGAAATTATTTCTGGAATATTTCATTCTGTCACACATTATACATTAAAGGGTTTTAATTTTTAAAAATACTTAGGTCTTCTGGTGGAAAAACTTTCAACAGGAAAGTTGTAGCCCTCTGAGTCTATTTTATGTTAAAATTTGTTTAAACCCATTTGGGTTTATGGTCTGACCAGGGCACCCATTTTGGTGGGACATACCCTTAGGGCTAGGCAATCATTAAATTGAGTGCCCACACTTCATCCCTAGCTCAAATCAGTTGAAACTTTGACAGAGAGTCTGCCCTAGCTATACCTAGGGCTTTTCCAAAAATGGGAATTTTTAGAGAAAATATTTCTATAGTTTTTGTAAAAATTTAATAATTATTAAATAAATTAAATAGGTGCCCTAAACACCTCCAAACCCTCCCAAATTTTGGTGAGTGGTCCCTGGGTTCATTTTAGGTATCTGTATAGGGTTTCAACTAATTTGGATATGTTTTGAATAGGTTTTGACCCAACCCTAACTATACCTTAATAAGGGCATTTTGGTCAAAAAGTGCATTTCTGATTTTCAGTGACCAAATCACCTCAACAGAGGCTGAAATTTGGGCCACTGACTTTTTATGGCACTTAGCACCTCCCCATGGAATGTGGGGTAGTGTGGAATTGATTTGCCCTAAGTTCCTAGGCCAAACCCTAAGGAGGGACCTTTGTGCCTTGTGAAGGGCATGAACCCTAAACACCTTGGATGAACATCAAATTTTGCAAGGAGTTTCCTAGGATGTGTAAAACCCTCTGTTAAAAAAATTAGCTAATTTTGAAAAGGGTAGGGGCCCCAAAACCCTAACCCTAGCTTAGGACATAAAACTTGTAGTGTACGTTTAGGTTCGCTAAACATTTTGAATCTTAACCAAATTTGGGTAGTGAGGGGATTAGGATATTTTGTGCCTCTGATAATTTACTTGAGGAATTTTGATCAATATTTGTAGCACTTCATTTGTAACCAATAGGATTGCCCTAATTAATAATTTGGCTATTGTGGTCTCACTGCCCATTGAAAGGGCATGAAACATTGGCAGAGGTAGTTTTAGGCTATGCTAATCATGTATGAATTTTGATAGAATTTTTGGATAACTAGTTAGGGCATCTACTTCACAAGTGCTTTATTTTGATTATATACTAAATAATCCTTGCAAGAGCCCATTAATTATTGAGCTCAGTATTATCATGTGAGAATTTTTGTGGAAATATTTGATGGCTAATTAGTATACTTTGTTCATTAACCCATAAACTTGAAAGTTCATGAGAAAATCAAATATAGCCTTATTCTTAAGTGATAAATTATGAAACTTTTTCTAGGGTATTTGTAGGCCATCACAATCATCCCTGAATGTTCTCTGAAATTTTGGAGGCATTATTACTATAAAAGCTTTTAAATTGACTTTTTATGAGGTAACTTTGAAATTAAATTTAAGGGCCCAAACCTTGCTGAAACATTTGAAGACTTAGGCCTTAGAATTGATTATGCATTTTGTAATTACCATAAATTTATTGGAACATTATCTTGTCTGAAATTGCTACTTCATGTTCAAACTTGGGCTTTTTGGATACTAGAATAAATAAATAAATTATCAGACAAATTAGGAAAAATTATGGATTTCTGGATTTATGATTCAAATATCATTTTAGCCCTCTAGTAATTATCATAGGGGTATTGGATGAGTATTTCATGTACTTCCCTTTTTACGGCTCATGTAGCTTAAGTGGTCTGCATATAGCAAAACTGCGGGAAATCATTTTGGATATGAATTAGGGTGTGGGATGGATTTGATGGATTGCTGGAAGGATATGTAGAATGGGTGGCATCTATGGAAGATGAGTGAGGAGAGTGTGGTTTTTGTCTAGGGTTTAGAGGCGTTCGGGTCCGACGAAAGATCGTCCTACCCAAGGAGAGTTGGAGTCAAATCACCCTATGATTAGCATATCGGAACATGAGAAAGTAATGGGTAAGAGAATCAACCAATAACAAAAATAAGTACCTTGTGAAAGGGAACGCTGGGCGTAATCCCAACACAGTTCCTAGTGCCCCTTGAGAGCCCTTCACAGGGAATACCGGGGGCAGTCCTGGGTTAACGTAAACTGTTTTTAACAAGCTGAAAAGAGTAACTTAGTAATTAGGATTGCACCTTTCACAAACACTGATAGCACCGGAAGTTAGCTGGGGGCTTCGGCTCGGATGGTTAAAAGACGGACTTTGGGTCCGGGGAGCTTCGGCTCGATTGTTTGAGACGGACGTGTTGGTCCGGGGAGCTTCGACTCGGTTCTTGATTACGCTAAATTTGCATGTGCATAAAAGGGATGGAAAATTAAGGTGGTGGGTCTTCGGTATCAGAGGGTCGATGCACCGACGCCAATACGTTTACTCGGCAAGTGTGGTTATCACTTCGCCAACAGAAGTCCGGTGCGCCAGCCGGCAAGAGTACGCAGGAGTCCGCTTCGTGCACCAAGCGTTGAGGCGTACGATAGGTCTGACTGGTAGTGCTTTACTGGTTTAGAGGTGGGCGAGGCCCAACCCACCGCTTCCGTCTGCCACTACGGAGGTATCCTGGGAGGTTACGGCTCCAGAAAGGGGGAACTAAAGGTCTGTGTGCACAGAGTCGGGTGTGTGCGTTGCACTTGCATGATCCATCATACCCACTTGCATGTCATAGCATAATCGATTCTTTTAACCCTGACACCTAAAGTATAAGTGGAATGGGACGCTTATACTTTAGGACCTGCAAAACAACCCCTTGGTCTATAAGCTTGTGTGGGCAAGTTTATAAATTAAGGTTAATTTTGATATATATAGTTACTGCTGTTTGATAACCGACACCCCAACGTATAAATTGGTATGGGACTTTTTATACGATAGGAGCCTTGCAGAAGACCCCTTGGCTTATGTGTTTTCACATAAGTAAAGGTTACTTTTCATAATTCAGCTTATTGTCTTTACATGCTATAGAATTTGCTAGTATAGAACCGCTGCCATCTGCTTTTGATGTTCTCCACCTTCAAGTCCTCCCCTTTATTCCTCTCCGCTCGGTGCCTAGGAGCCGTGGGGGAAGGGGCGGGGGATGATAGGACTTAGTCTTTTAGACTAACGGTTTTCGAACCGCATCATTTAGGGGATCGTGGAGACCAGCATGGAGGAGCAGCCCCAGAGACCGGTGCGCTTGGAGGTGGGGCAGTCTAGCTCCGGAGTTCATACAGCCGGGACCGTGAGTCTCGACCTTGAGTAGTTTTTCTGCTTCCGCATGAGTGATCTTTTTGTAGTGAGGATATGATGTACAGGGCATAAGCCCGTTTTTGCTACTCTGATGTATTATTCTGTGGACACTCCCTTCGTGGAGTTATATTTATTATGACATGTGATTTTCTGTGGACAGTTAGTTTTCATGACTTCTTTATGCTACTTTTCTGTGATCGAATTGGCCGGCAGAATCGACGCTTTGAGGTGATGACCCTTCAGGGCGTGAAGGAGTCACCGCAAAACGGCGGTTCTGGTCCTAAGACCCCGGTGTCGAGAAAAAAAAGGGGGGGGGGGTCTTACAAGTGGTATCAGAGTGCAGACCTCGATCGAAAAGTAGCCGTCCACAACCCTGGGTCACCCCCGCGCGAGTTTAGTTTGGGGACAAACTAAGCAGGGGAAGCAGTGGTGTGCCCATATGGGGGGAATCACATGTAAATTGTCCACTTTCATTAGGCATTGAGTCGATTACCTACTAATGTAGTTCGTTTTGCAGCCCCCAGCTCAGCCCACCCCACAAGGTGGAGCTCAGCAGACCCCAGATATTGCACCACCTCCCATGGTCCCCACACCGTTCCTCCAGTCAGACATGGGGCATACCATTACAGCTATCCTTGAGGCCTTCCGGGCTCAGCAGGCTCCAGCCCAGCAGCAAAACCCAGGGGCCAACTGGATGAGCACCTTCCGAGGACTCTCTCCCCCATCATACTTGGGGACAGAGTCGGCAGTGCGGACAGAGGAGTGGCTGGATGTTATGTACGAGATGTTGACTGGGATACGATGCCCTTGGGAGGAGAGGGTGGCCCTGGTGGTATCTTGCTTGGAGTCCCATGCTAAGAGGTGGTGGAAGACGCTGTTGGACACGATATATGCTGATAGGGAGATTGCAGAAATCACTTGGGAGGAATTCAGGGCCACGCTGCTGGAGCACTTTGTTCCGCAGTCGGCCAGGGACAAGTTGGAGGAGCGGTTCTTGCAGCTGAGGCAGGGCACCAGGAAGGTGGTGGAGTACCACCGAGAGTTCGATCATTTGGCCAGATATGCGGGCTCTTACTAGCTGGACGAAGCAGGTTACGTCAAGAGGTTTTATAAGGGCCTAAAAGAGGAGTTGAGGGAGGCCTTGATGTTTGTCTCTGACGGGCCTATCTCCCGGATTTTGGAGATGCAGAAGAGGATTGAGGCCGATTGGCACGCCACTCGGGGCCGGAAGCGGCAAGCGGAGGATCATGGCCGGAGGGCCCGAAATGATCAGCGGCGAGGCACCATACCAGATGGGAGGAGGACAGAGGAGCAGCCTCGTCAGGAGGTGAGGCAGGAGCCGAGAGAGCAGGTGGTTTTGGCCCCTCAACCTCTCCGGATTCAGGAGATGCCGAGACCCGGTGGTATGGCGTATCCCCCGCCGGAGTGCTTCCATTGTCACCAGGTGGGACATCTCCGGAGAAACTGCCCTATGAGGGGCGCACCACCTCCAGCACCACAGGGTGGCCCACCTGCCCAGCATTTCGGAGGCCGAGGACGCGGCCGAGGACATGGTTACCAGGGAGGCGTCCACAGGCAGAATGGGGAGCAGATTTACGCTTTGGACTTAGCACAGCCCTGGAACCCGGACAGGGTTATTGCAGGTATGAGAGTAATTTTAGTTTTGAATTTATTCCCTGCTCATATTAAGTATTGATAGAACTACTACACAACCTAGGTTAGAAAACCTTACACCAAAGTTTTTTTTTTAAAACTGATTTAGGAATGGTGATGGTGTGCGGCAAGCCTGCCCATACCCTGTTCGACACGGGGGCATCGCACAACTTTGTGTCGGAGGATTTCGTCAAGGATCTGGACCAGATTCGATATTATGTGGGATTATCCAGGAGGGTGCGTCTCCCTAATGGGATGGAGATCCAGTCCACAGAGAAGTGCCTCCTGGAGGTTACCATAGACGGGTTGACACTCGAGGCCCCGGCGACGATCCTGAGAATGCCGGACTTCGACCTTGTCTTGGGCATGACATGGCTTGTCTGGAACCATGCCCAGATTGACTGCCCGGCGAGGAGAGTCGTGCTGAGCCACGGCGATACTTATGCGACATTCGAAGGTACTACTCCGGTTTCCCGCCGCCTGCTTTTACCTATTCAGGCCGTTAAGGCTCACATGCAAGGAGACGAGGTATATCAGGTATTATTCGAGATGACTGAGGAGAAGGACCTGATTGGTAGCATTCCGGTGGTTCGTGACTACGCCGATATTTTTCCGGATAAGCTGCCAGGACTGCCTCCGTATAGGGAGAAGGACTTTCATATTCAGTTGGTACCAGGGGCTAAGCCGGTATCCAAGGCCCCTTATCGGATGGACCCGAAGGAGTTGGCGGAGTTTCGGACACAGTTGCAGGAGCTGGTGGAAGCAGGATTTGTTAGGCCGAGCTCCTCATCATGGGGAGCTCCGGTCCTATTCGTGAAGAAGAAGGATGGCCCTCTTCGCCTGTGCATCGACTATCGAGCACTAAACAGGCTGACCGTCCGAAATACCTATCCGCTCCCCAGGATAGATGAGTTGTTCGATCAGCTGGAGGGAGCCCATTATTTCTCGAAGCTGGACTTGAGGTCAGGCTACTACCAGCTGCGGATCCAGGAGGAGGATATTCCGAAGACGGCCTTTAGTAGCAGATATGGATTGTATGAGTTCATCGTGATGCCCTTCGGGCTTACGAATGCTCCGTCGGCGTTTATGAGCCTCATGAACCGAGTCTTCGAGGCTTATTTGGATGTGTTCGTCATAGTATTCATAGACGACATCCTTATCTATTCTAAGACGGAGGAGGAGCACACACGACATCTGGCACTGACCTTGGAGAGACTGCGGGAGCATCGCCTTTATGCGAAGTTCAGCAAGTGTCAGTTCTGGTTGAAGGAGGTGGCTTTCTTAGGCCACATTATCAGCGGAGCCGGGCTGGCGGTGGACCCGGCAAAGATTCAGGCAGTCAGGGATTGGCTGCCGCTGAAGACGGCCACGGACGTGCGGAGTTTCCCGGGGCTTGCCGGTTATTACCGGAAATTCGTGGAGGGGTTTTCTCGGATCTCCCTTCCACTCACATCCTTGACGAAGAAGGATGTGCCCTTTGTGTGGATGCCACAGTGTGAGGCAGCCTTCCAAGAGCTGAAGGACCGACTCATCTCAGCCCCTATTCTGGCCCTTCCATCTGGGAAGGAAGGATTCCAGGTGTATACCGACGCATCATATCAGGGGATGGGAGCGGTGCTGATGCAGAACAGACACGTCATAGCTTATGCCTCCCGCCAGCTGAAGACCCATGAGAAGAACTATCCAGTGCATGACCTGGAGATGGGAGCAGTTGTATTCGCACTGAAGATATGGCGACACTACCTTTATGGAGTCCACTGTGATATATACTCCGATCATAAGAACCTTAAGTACGTGGACACGCAGAAGGAACTGAACATCAGGCAGAGGCGGTGGGTGGAGTTTCTATCTTACTATCAGTATGAGATGCACTACCACCCGGGGAAGGCGAATATGGTAGTAGATGCACTTAGTAGGAGAGCCGCCACAGCAGGAGCAGATCCTCAGTTTATGTCTATGGAGCTGCTGCAGAGACTAGAGGACATGCACATTACTCTGGTGTCGTCTGACGATCCTGAGCTCTATGAGGAGTACTTGGCCGCGATGGGCGTTACCGATGACATCAGAGACCGAGTCAGAGAAGGACAGAGGCAGGATGCCAAGTTAGAGCCCATCTTCCAAGCCCTAGAGGCAGGCACTGCAGGAGATTACACACTGAGGGACGACCTGGTGTGCTTCAGAGGACGGGTGTATATACTGGAGGGAGGCCAGATCCGGGAGGATATTATGACGGAGGCACACTGCAGCTGGTATTCTGTGCACCCGGGGATCACAAAGATGATGGCTGATTTGAAGAAGACTATGTTCTGGCCGGGCATGAAGAAGGATGTCTCTTACTTCGTGACCAATTGTGAGGAATGTCAGCTAGTGAAGGCGGAGTGCAGGAACCCCGCAGGATTATTGCAGCCACTCCCGGTGCCGGAGTGGAAGTTTGATGACATAGCCATGGACTTCATACATGGGCTTCCCCGGTCTCGGACAGGGAATGACTCGATCTGGGTAATCGTTGATCGTTTGACCAAGGTGGCTCGATTTATACCGATCAGGAAGGACGATTCAGTAGGAGTACTGGTGCGGAAGTTTGTGGAGAAGTTCATTCGTTATCATGTTGTGCCCAGGACGATAGTGTCAGATCGTGATGGGCGGTTTACATCCACGGAGTGGCGATCAGTTCAAGCTTACTTAGGCACGCGATTGACCTTCAGCACTGCATTTCATCCCCAGACAAACGGGCAGACAGAACGCACCAACCGGACGCTGGAAGACCTTTTGAGGCTATGCATTTTGGACCGCGGGGAACCGTGGGAGAAACTCTTACCCCTGGTCGAGTTCTCCTATAACAACAGCCACCAGTCCAGCATCAGGATGGCGCCTTACGAAGCCTTGTACGGGAGGAGATGCCGGACCCCGCTTTCTTGGGTTCAAAACGAAGATCCGAAGGTGTTGGGATCAGAGTTTGTTGAAGACAACGAGGCACAGGTGAGGCTGATTAGAGATAGGATGCTAGAGGCACAGAGTAGACAGGCTAAGTACTATGACGCCCGGCATCGGCATGTGGAGTTCCAGGTGGGAGACCGGGTGTTTCTGAAGATCCGGCCCATGCATGGAGTCTCGCGGGTGCGTGGTCGGAGGAAGAAGCTCAGCCCTAGGTACATGGGCCCTTACAGGATCCTGGAGCGGATCGGACCCCTAGCCTACCGGCTGGAGTTACCACCAGAGCTGGAAGCGTTGTACGACGTCTTCCATATTTCTTCGCTGAGGAGGGCTCTGCTACGCCCGGAGCAGCAGATTTTGACCACCGAAGGGCCGGTAGCTTCAGACCGGTCAGTTCGTTTGGAGCCGGTTAGGATCGACGACCGAGGAGTACGAGTCCTGCGTCGCAAGAAGGTCCCATTAGTCAAGGTCTTGTGGAGGAACCACGACCAGGAGGAGCATACCTGGGAGCCGCAGGACCTGATGCGACAAAGATACCCAGAGCTATTCAGTCAGGTATGCCTCTCAGACCCCTCAAGATGTTAATTTATTCTCCTGCTTTAATTTACTAAGGGCTGCTCTAGGCAGATAGAGGCTTATCTTTTGTTTATTGGGGGCTTATCCTTGTTTATTGGGATCTTGGTCTGCCGATTGGGCGAAATGGTCATAGATCTAGGTTTCCCTTTAAACCTATTTTAGCAAACAAGGCGCCATGCTGGGATGTTACAAGGTTCTTTTCTTCGGTAGTAAGTCCCGTAGACTCAACCTTGATTTCGGGGACGAAATCTTTGTTTTGTTTATTGGGATTTGTAACATCCCATTTCCAAGTAGACCCCTAAGAGTGGTTTTGGCCATGACTAGGTCATGACAAAACCCTAGGAAGCCAGAAATGGGCCAAGAGATAGGGGACAGAATGTGGAAGATCATCATGGTCTGCAAATAGTAGAACTCTGAGCATGGTTTAGGATGACCATGGGCCACACCCTAACCCAAGGACCCTACCGCAACACCCCTAATACCTTGGGAGGCCCATTAGAGCCAAAAGGACCCATTAGGGTCAACCCAAGAGGCTCAGTTGACCAAGGTCAACCCTAGCCCTAAATGGGTCAAACTAGCCTACTTAGGGTCAATTGACCTACTCCTAGCCTAGAGGACCCCACCTATGCCCTCCTAACCCTAAAGTGAGGTCAATGGGTCACTAAGGACACATTGGGGTCAGCCCTAGAGGCCAGGTTGACCCAAGTCAACTCAAGCCCCTAATCTGGTCAAAGTACCCTTACTAAGGGTATGTGACCTCCAAAGTGCAGGGTAACCCTACATAACCCTACCTAGACCCTAGGGGAAGCCAATGGGTCACCCAGGACCTATAGGGGTCAACCCAATTGGACATGTTGACCCAAGTCAACTCTAGCCCTAGATGGTCAAAGTGCCCTTGCCAAGGGGCATGTGACCACCAAGATGCCCAACCAAACCTATTCAAGTAACCCTAGACCTTAAGGGAGTCCAATGGGCCACTAAAAACCCAATGGAGTCAACCCAGATGGTCAAATTGGACCAGGTCAACCCTCATTTAGGTCAAGTCAAACCTAGCCCAAAAGGGCTAACCCAAGCCCAAGCCACTTTTCCCTTAGGCTAACCCCATTCCCATGACCATCATAACCAAGTGGGTTGCATTTAGCTTGTGAGGTTGACTAGTCAACCAGAGGTGACTAGGAGAGAGAAAGGAGCTCCCCTCCATGATAATGGAGGAGAGAGAAATTGAGGAAGAGGAAGGGGAGAGTGGAAGGCCGGCCAAGGGAGGCTAACAGCCACCATTTATGGCTGCAATCAACTCCTCTAGGGGAGAGGAGTTGATTCCAGCCGTTTCCCGGCCACCAAGGGATGGATTCAGCCCCCCTCCACTCTACCCGAGCCACACCTTTAATGGTGTTGATGGCTATTGAAGAACCAGCCTCCCCTCTTCCCCATTTGCCATTTAAACACCATCAGTGGGCCAAGGGGAATATTTTAGAGCGTTTACCTGGAGGAGACGAGCCATCCCACTCTGCTGTTGCAGAAGCCGAGTGCCGCCGCCGTCGTCAATGGTACCCCGCCGCTCTTCTCGCATCCAGGCCGCCAGGAAGGTCCTCCCCCTCTCCTTTACTCTCGGGTAGATCATAGGACCTCTTAGGCTTAAGATTCGTGCTCAATTGAGCCCGATCAAATCCAGCATTTTCATGGCTTTCGGCATGAAAATTTTCTTGCTATAGCCGCCGGAAAACGCCTCTCCGGCGGCAGAGCCGCCGCCTGGCGATAGCCCCCACCTCAACGGAGGTGGTGGTGGCGGTGGCCGGCCGGGGAAGGGGCTGGATGGTCGGCGGCAGCCGCTTGAAGTCGGCCCAGGAAGAATGCATCCTGGCCGTCGACTCAACGAAGAAGATGACCGGATGCCGTTGATCCCTGCGCCAAGATTCGTGCTGCATCAGGGACTAAACTATAGGAAATTATTTCTTGAATATTTCATTCTGTCACACATTATACATTAAAGGGTTTTAATTTTTAAAAATACTTAGGTTCTTCTGGTGGAAAAACTTTCAACAGGAAAGTTGTAGCCCTCTGAGTCTATTTTATGTTAAAATTTGTTTGAACCCATTTGGGTGTATAGTCTGACCAGGGCACCCATTTTGGTGGGACATACCCTTAGGTCTAGGCAGTCATTAAATTGAGTGCCCACACTACATCCTTAGCCCAAATCAGTTGAAACTTTGACAGAGAGTCTACCCTAGCTATACCTAGGGCTTGTCCAAAAATGGGAATTTTTGGAGAAAATATTTCTATAGTTTTGTAAAAATTTAATAATTATTAAATAAATTAAATAGGTGCCCTAAACACCTCCAAACCCTCCCAAATTTTGGTGAGTGGTCCCTGGGTTCATTTTAGGTATCTGTATAGGGTTTCACCTAATTTGGATATGTTTTGAATAGGTTTTGACCCAACCCTAACTATACCTTAATAAGGGCATTTTGGTCAAAAAGTGCATTTCTGATTTTCAGTGACCAAATCACCTCAACAGAGGCTGAAATTTGGGCCACTGACTTGTTATGGCACTTAGCACCTCCCCATGGAATATGGGGTAGTGTGGAATTGATTTGCCCTAAGTTCCTAGGCCAAACCCTAAGGAGGGACCTTTGTGCCTTGTGAAGGGCATGAACCATAAACACCTTGGATGAACATCAAATTTTGCAAGGAGGTTCCTAGGATGTGTAAAACCCTCTGTTAAAAATATTAGCTAATTTTGAAAAGGGTAGGGGCCCCAAAACCCTAACCCTAGCTTAAGACCTAAAACTTGTAGTGTAGGTTTAGGTTAGCTAAACATTTTGAATCTTAACCAAATTTGGGTAGTGAGGGGATTAGGATATTTTGAGCCTCTGATAATTTACTTGAGGAATTTTGATCAATATTTGTAGCACTTCATTTGTAACCAATAGGATTGCCGTAATTAATAATTTGGCTATTGTGGTCTCACTGCCCATTGAAAGGGCATGAAACATTGGCAGAGGTAGTTTTAGGCTATGCTAATCATGTATGAATTTTGATAGAATTTTTGGATAACTAGTTAGGGCATCTACTTCACAAGTGCTTTATTTTGATTACATACTAAATAATCCTTGCAAGAGCACATTACTTATTGAAAAATCATGAAACTTGCTACTTAGTGTTTCTAGCTCAGTATTATCATGTGAGAATTGTTGTGGAAATATTTGATGGCTAATTAGTATACTTTGTTCATTAACCCATAAACTTGAAAGTTCATGAGAAAATCAAATATAGCCTTATTCTTAAGTGATAAATTATGAAACTTTTTCTAGGGTATTTGTAGGCCATCACAATCATCCCTGAATGTTCTCTGAATTTTTGGAGGCATTATTACTGTAAAAGCTTTTAAATTGACTTTTTATGAGGTAACTTTGAAATTAAATTTAAGGGCCCAAACCTTGCTCAAAAATTTGAAGACTTAGGCCTTAGAGTTGTTTATGCATTTTGTAATTACCATAAATTTATTGGAACATTATCTTGTCTGAAATTTCTACTTCATGTTCAAACTTGGTCTTTTTGGATACTAGAATAAATAAATAAATTATCAGACAAATTAGGAAAAATTATGGATTTCTGGATTTATGCTTCAAATATCATTTTAGCCCTCTAGTAATTATCATAGGGGTATTGGATGAGTATTTCATGTACTTCCCTTTTTACTGCTCATGTAGCTTAAGTGGTCTGCATATAGCAAAACTGAAGGAAATCATTTTGGATATGAATTAGGGCGTGGGATGGATTTGATGGATTGCTGGAAGGATATGTAGAATGGGTGGCATCTATGGAAGATGAGTGAGGAGAGTGTGGTTTTTGTCTAAGGTTTAGAGGCGTTCGGGTCCGACGAAAGATTGTCCTACCCAAGGAGAGTTGGAGTCAAATCACCCTAGGATTAGCATATCGGAACATGAGAAAGTAATGGGTAAGGGAATCAACCAATAACAAAAATAAGTACCTTGCGAAAGGGAACGCTGGGCGTAATCAAAACACAGTTCCTAGTGCCCCTTGAGAGCCCTTCACAGGGAATACCGGGGGCAGTCCTGGGTTAACGTAAACTGTTTTTAACAAGCTGAAAAGAGTAACTTAGTAATTAGGGTTGCACCTTTCACAAACACTGATAGCACCGGAAGTTAGCTGGGGGCTTCGGCTCGGATGGTTAAAAGACGGACTTTGGGTCCGGGGAGCTTCGACTCGATTGTTTGAGACAGACGTGTTGGTCCGGGGAGCTTCGGCTCGATTCTTGATTGCGCTAAATTTGCATGTGCATAAAAGGGAAGGAAAATTAAGGTGGTTGGTCTTCGGTATCGGAGGGTCGATGCACCGACGCCAATACGTTGACTCGGCAAGTGTGGTTAGCACTTCGCTAACAGAAGTCCGGTGCGCCAGCCGGCAAGAGTATGCAGGAATCCGCTTCGTGCACCAAGCGTTGAGGCGTACGATAGGTCTGACCGGTAGTGCTTTACTGGTTTAGAGGTGGGCGAGGCCCAACCCACCGCTTCCGTCTGCCACTACGGAGGTATCCTGGGAGGTTACGGCTCCAAAAAGGGGGAACTAAAGGTCTGTGTGCACAGAGTCGGGTGTGTGCGTTGCACTTGCATGATCCATCATACCCACTTGCATGTCATAGCATAATCGATTCTTTTAACCCTGACACCTAAAGTATAAGTGGAATGGGACGCTTATACTTTAGGACCTGCAAAACGACCCCTTGGTCTATAAGCTTGTGTGGGCAAGTTTATAAATTAAGGTTAATTTTGATATATAAAATTAACGATGGGAGCCTTGCAGAAGACCCCTTGGCTTATGTGTTTTCACATAAGTAAAGGTTACTTTTCATAATTCAGCTTATTGTCTTTACATGCTATAGAATTTGCTAGTATAGAACCGCTGCCATCTGCTTTTGATGTTCTCCACCTTCAAGTCCTCCCCTTTCTTCCTCTCCGCTCGGTGCCTAGGAGCCGTGGGGGAAGGGGCGGGGGATGATAGGACTTAGTCTTTTAGACTAACGGTTTTCGAACCGCATCATTTAGGGGATCGTGGAGACCAACATGGAGGAGTAGCCCCAGAGACCGGTGCGCTTGGAGGTGGGGCAGTCTAGCTCCGGAGTTCATACAGCCGGGACCGTGAGTCTCGACCTTGAGTAGTTTTTCTGCTTCCGCATGAGTGATCTTTTTGTAGTGAGGATATGATGTACCGGGCATAAGCCCGTTTTTGCTACTCTGATGTATTATTCTGTGGACACTCCCTTCGTGGAGTTATATTTATTATGACATGTGATTTTCTATGGACAGTTAGTTTTCATGACTTCTTTATGCTACTTTTCTGTGATCGAATTGGCCGGCAGAATCGGCGCTTTGAGGTGATGACCCTTCAGGGCGTGAAGGAGTCACCACAAAACGGCGGTTTTGGGCCTAAGACCCCGGTGTCGAGAAAAAAAAAGGGGGGGTCTTACATGACTGCTTCCTCCGCCACTCCTCCTTGGTTTAATAATTATAATAACTCTGCTTTTACAGAAGAGCATGTTGACTTAATGGGAAATGCTCCTCGGCCCTCCTATAATGCCCCCATCTGAATTTCTCATGGAGCAACCAAGGAAATGCTCAACGCCCCCATAACCCCCCTCATAATCATACCCAAACTTTTAATCTAGCTCCCCCCTTAAATTTAAATCCATCTGGATTCCAACCGCAACAGGCAAAGCCCTCTTCATTAGAAGAGGTCTTTGCCAAATACGTTGCTACAAATGAAACAAATATCAGGAATATTCCGGGTCCATCAAAAACTTAGAAAACCAAGTGGGACAGCTAGCCAAGATAATCTCCGACCGGCAACAAGGAGCTTTGGCAGGCAATACCGAGCAAAATCCAAGAGAAAGTGCAAACTCCATTACCCTACGCAGTGGAAAAGAAGTTGCTATACCAAGCGAACTTATGGTACCTCTCCCTTCTCCTCTCTCTCCTCCTGTTATTTTAGCTTCAAATTTTCCTACTACGCCTACGCCACATGCGTCTAATTCAAAATTACCGTATCCGTCTAAAATTAAAAATGAACACGCTGAAGAAAGTTACAAAAAAATTTTAGAAATTCTAAAAAAAAATCATATAAACGTGCCGTTCTGCGAGGCTATCTCTCAAATGCCGAAATACGCGAAATATCTCAAGGAGCTCCTATCAAATAAGAAAAAGCTCGGGGATATTTCGCATATTTCCTTAAATGCAGAATGCTCTCTGGTTGTGCTCAACAAATTACCCCGCAAAGTGAATGACCCGGGAAGGTTCTCCATCCCGTGCCTATTCGGTAATTCGTTGGTCAAACATGCGTTGGCGGACTTGGGAGCAATCATAAATCTCATGCCCTTTTCGCTTTTTAAAAAATTAGGTTTAGGATCTCCGAACCCCACGCGTATGAGCATACAGCTAGCCGATCGTTCTGTGAAATATCCGATAGGGATTGTGGAGGATGTCTTGGTCAAGGTGGACAAATTCATCTTTCTGGTTGATTTTGTCATCCTAGACATCGAAGAGGATGCCGATGTACCCCTGATACTTGGCCGCCCCTTCCTTGCCACCTCCCGCGCAAATATTGATGTTAGTGATGGAAAGCTCCTCCTTCGGGTTGGAGATGACGAACTCACTTTCAGCATTAATCCCTCCATGCGCAACACCCTAGAGCAAGATGATTCTTGCTTTTATGTAGAGGAATTCTTCGAAAATGATTTTTTTGTGCCTTTTGAATTAGTTTCTTCATCATTTGATGAATCACTTATCACTGAGCTCTTCTTCTTAGGGGAAGTCTCTTGCACTACCCTCCTCGAATCACTTCCCATGGACACCTCAAAATTCAAAACCTCTTACGAGGAACCACCCATATTGGAGCTTAAGAAACTTCCCCCTCATCTGCAGTATCTTTTCCTCGAAAATGACTCTAAGCTACCGGTTATTATCTCCTCGGATCTGAGCAACTCCGAAATTTCTGAGTTGACTCTAGTTTTGCAAAATCACCGCCATGCAATTGCGTGGCAGTTATCCGATATTAAGGGGATTATCCCATCATTCTGTACACACAAGATTTTCTTAGATAATAACTTTCGTAGTACTATCCAGCCCCAACGACGTTTAAATCCAAACATGAAGGACGTCGTGAAGGCTGAGGTTATTAAACTTCTAGATGCGGGAATTATCTATCCCATCTCCAATAGTACTTGGGTAAGCCCAGTACAGGTCGTGCCAAAGAAAGGCGGGGTCACGGTAGTGGCCAATGAAAATAATGAATTAATTCCAACCCGTACTATTACAGGTTGGCGGATGTGCATTGATTACCGCAAACTCAATGATGCCACCCGAAAAGACCACTTCCCGCTTCCCTTTATCGACCAAATTTTAGAACGACTTTCTGGTCACTCCTTATACTGCTTTCTCGACGGTCTCTCGGGGTACCTCCAAATCCCTATTTCACCTGAAGACCAGGAGAAGACTACATTTACCTGTCCCTTTGGCACCTTCGCTTATAGACGGATGTCATTTGGTTCATGTAATACATCGGCTACATTTCAACGATGCATGCTGGCGATATTCGATGAATTAGTAGAAGAAGTGATGGAGGTTTTTATGGACGACTTCTCGGTGTTTGGTAATTCTTTTGCAAATTGTTTAAAAAATCTCGAGCGTGTGTTGATTCGTTGTGAGGAAACTAACTTAGCCCTCAACTGGGAGAAATGCCATTTTATGGTCTGAGAGGGATTGGTCCTCGACCATAAGATTTCAGGCAAGGGGATCGAGGTCGACCGGGCCACGATCGAAATTATTGAAAAGCTCCCCCCTCCAATGAATATTAAAGCCATTCGTAGTTTTCTTGGGCACGCAGGATTTTATCGGCATTTTATCCAAAAAGTTTCCAAAATAACGAAGCCGATAACCCATCTTCTCTAGAAAGTGTCACCTTTCATTTTTAACAACGATTGTCTTCTTGCTTTCAATTTAATAAAAGAAAAATTAGTAAACTCTCCAATTCTAGTTGCTCCGGATTGGTCGCTACCTTTCGAAATCATGTGCGATGCTAGTGATACTGCGGTGGGCGCGGTCTTAGGCTAGCGAGTGGATAAATTCTTCCACCCGATTTATTATGCAAGCAAGACACTCACGTCTGTACAGGGAAACTACACCACCACCGAGAAAGAGCTCCTAGCAATTGTTTTTGCCTTTCATAAGTTTATGTCTTATATCACCCTCTCCAAAGTAATCGTCTTTACGGATCACTTAGCTCTTCGTTTTTTATTTACCAAAGCGGACGCAAAGCCCCGCCTTTTGCGATTGATCCTCCTCTTGCAGGAGTTTGATTTAGAAATCCGGGACAAAAGAGTGGCCAAAAATTTGGTGGTCGACCATTTATCTCGTTTAGAAAACCCTGCCAGCGAAATATTAGTGGAAGCCGACATTAACGATAAATTCCGTGAAGAGGGCCTCTTCGCTCTCGAAAATTGAAAAGATTATCCCGTGCCCTGGTTCACCGACTTTGCCAATTATTTAGTGGCTCGGGTCATGCCAAAGGAATTCTCAAGCCAGAAAAAGAAGAAATTCTTTTCTGATTTAAAGAATTACTTTTGGGAAGACCCTTTCTTATTCAGAATCTGTGCGTATCAGGTAGTGCGGCGTTGCGTTACGAGTGAGGAAGGAGTGCAAATTTTGGGACATTGCCATGAAAGACCAATAGGTGGTCATTATCAAGCGAACCGCACTGCAAGAAAGGTGCTGGAGGCAGGTTTCTATTGGCCCACGCTATTCAACGATGCTCACACCCTAGTGAGTACTTGCGATAGTTGCCAGCGGGCAGGCAATACCTCACGGCGGTACGAGATGCCTCAAAATGTTTTCCTCGAATGTGAAATCTTCGATCTTTGGGGCATCGACTTCATTGGCCCCCTTCCCCCCCTCTTATGAAAATAAATACATTCTCGTAGCTGTCGACTATGTATAACGGTGGACGGAAGTGCAAGCTCTCCCCACCAATGATGCACGAGTCGTTGTAAAATTTCTAAAAAATTATTCTCTCGATTTGGCACGCCACGCGCTATAATTAGTGATAGGGGAACCCATTTCTGCAATAGCCAGTTTGCCAAAATTTTGGAAAAATATGGAGTAACGCACAAACTTTCCGCCTCCTATCACCCCCAGACGAGCGGTCAAGTCGAGGTTGTTAATCGAGAATTGAAACGTATTTTAGAGAAAACCGTATCCTTAAACAGGAAGGATTGGGCACTAAAACTAGCTGATGCCCTATGGGCCTATCGAACGACATATAAGACCGCCATCGACTGCACGTCGTATCGATTGGTTTATGGTAAGGCTTTCCACCTTCTAGTTGAGTTAGAGCACCATGTGTTTTGGGCCCTCAAAACATTAAATCTAGATCCCACCCTAACCGCCAAACACCGTAAATTTCAGCTCAATGAACTCTACGAATGGCGGGTGAACTCTTACGAGAGTAATAGGCTTTATAAAGAGCGAACAAAGTTCTACCATGACAAAAATATTAAATTTCCTAAATCTTTTTCGCCGGGCGATCTCATCCTTCTTTATAACTCTCGGCTTCGCCTCTTTCCAGGTAAATTAAAATCGCGATGGTCCGGCCCCTTTATTATTAAAGAGGCTTGGCCGTATGGGACGGTTCTCATTTCGCACCTGGATAAGGGTGAATTCAAGGTAAATGTTCAGCAATTAAAACTCTATTTGCATAACGATTTACTTCCTACCGCGACGGAACAATTACTGCTATCGAATTCATGAACTATTTTGTTTCTCCTTCATTTGGACTGTAATAATTTAAGACTTCTTATTGTTGGACAATATTCTTTTGGTCGAGCTCAAACGACCTTTATAAACAAAGGGCGCTCTTGGGAGGCAACCCAAATCATTTTTCTGTTTTCTTTATTTTACACTTTTTGCCCCGGACGACTCCTCAAGTTGCGGCTTCTAAAATCACCGCCGCCAATGATGCTACATCCATCACAAAGTCCAACAGAATACCTTTCCTGAAGATTCAAAGCGCAAGCATGGGGGAGCGGCATCACTCAGCTTTCGCTGCAAAATAAAACCGGGGAAGTACATGTTTTTCAATTCTGTCTTTCATTTCTGTACTTTAATTTTCTCTCATTCTCCAACCTCCTTCTCCATTGAGGACAATGCAGATTTTAAGCTTGGGGGAGGACTTCCTCCTTCTTTTTGCTTTTTGTAAATATCTTTTACATTTTGTAAATATTCTTCAAAAATCCAAAAACTCCAAAAATAAAAAAAATATATAGCTGCATTTTGGTATTTCAATAGTACCCCATGTTTGTGTTTTGTTTTTCTCAAACTTCTTTATAAACAACGTAGTTAATTATAATTTTTCTAATCATTTTTTTAATCATATTTCACAAGTAAAATGTTGTTCATGCTGTGTTTCTAATTCACGGTAGCATGTTAAGGTGAAATATTTCTCTAAAACGCGCATTTCTATTATGGTTTTCCGTTCTTTATTTTCTTTACTTTCTCTAAAATTCATCATCCACTATTTTCATTTTCGTTTTTAGATAATTTTTGTAAGGATAACTTTTGAATAACGTAGTAGATATGAACGATCCAAGTCACATATTATTTCTATTTTCAAGATAATTTCATCAATCTTCTTTTATTATCTCGGACTTGCTTTTTGAAATTTTTCAAATCTATGTTTTAAATAAATTTAAAAAGCGTGAAAATGATTTAAGCCATTTTTGTTTACGTTTGAGCTATCCTGCCAACCTAAAATCTTTTACCACTAGTTAGCCGCTTTTGAGCCTTTTTTTCCAATTTCGTTTGATAACTCCACATAGCATTTCATTTTCACCAAAGCCAAAATTCCTACATATCTAATCACGCTAATTTTGTTTTGAGTTTCATTCAAAAAATTTCATAATCATAATAGGAAATTTTGTGTTATCTTTGGAGAAAATGTTGAAAAATTGTACTCAAAAGCAATGTTTGATTTTATTTGGCCAATTCAAAATGAAAGAAAAAAAATTTTATGGCCTTGTTTTGAAAAAAGAAAAAAAAAGAAAAAAAAATGAAGAAAAAATAATAAATAATAATAAAGAAGAAAAAGAAAGAAAAAATATATATATTTTGTTTAAAATAAAATTTTTTTTTGAAACACTTTGTTTTGGTTTAGTGTGATTTTAGGCCTCCATGTTTATCTTTGAATTTCACTCCTATTAATGATCCTAAACCAAACGTTTCGGTCCTATTAAGTCCTTTTGATTCACACCTTTTTAAATCTTATTTAACAGCTACGAAAAGAAGAAAAGTAAATCGGTTTTAGTTCTGGATTTAAACTTAGATTTTTGTTATTTAATTGATACTCAGTACGTTCTTTTCATTTTCGTTGTCTTGCTTAAATCTATTTAAAGAATCTCGTCAAAATTCTGGATGCTTTATTTTCGTTAAGTAAAGTTTATAAAAGTTAAACCATACCAAAATAATTGTTTTAGATTTACGTTTTACATTCTCCCTACCTGGAATTTCGCATAGTACTTGTGTAAGCATGATTAAAACTTTTTGAATTAGTCACTTTTTATGATTAGCTAGTTTTTACATCTTTGCTTGGGGACAAGCAAAACTTAAGCTTGGGGGAATTTGATAATACGGTTTGCACTCAATTTTATTAGGGTATTTTCAGGATTTTAAAGCAAATCATGTCTTGTAAAGTACTTATTTTGATTCCCCTTTGTATATATTTTTGTCGCTTATGCGTTTTTCTACTTTTTGCAGGTTTTTACGGCTTTCAGCCGAATTTTGTTGTGATACGCCCCCGGGTCACGCCCTACCCGGGCGTGTACCTAGGGCGTGTAACCCAGAGGAATGAAGCAATTGGTCCAAAACTGCATTCCGTGGAAACTTAGTGTACACGCCCTCTGTCACTTGGTGGTACAGATATTTGCAAGGAGAAAATAACCAAACTAACAATCCAACAAGGCAAGTATACCTATCCAAATGCAGCTAAGGGACACAAGTGTCGTATTAAAATCTGGGAACCATTAATTAATCTTACTCACACGAAAACCATTATCTTATCGAAGAATGTTTTAGGGTTTAAGAGATTACTAAAATGCGATTGAGGAGAGAAGTATTATGCTTAGAAAGAAAATCTTGCGGAAAAATAGAGAGCTATTAAAACGATTACAGCGAGGGATTAAGACAATGAAAGAGAAGAGCACTCGATCGAGGATCACCTCGGCTAAAGTTGATTAAGAAATACGAAAATAAACTTTTACTCAATAAAGCTAAAACCTTGACCGTGGAGGTTCCATAAGCGTAAACACGCTTCTCTCGAAGCCGTGCCTACCTGAGTTTAGGAATGCTCAACCGAACTCTCATCCGATCGGAGATCTAAAGCTCGCTTTAAGCTGTGAACCCCTCTATTGGATTTCACTCCAATCCAAGAGATTTAACGTCTGCCTCTCTCGAGGGGCGCGTGCAACTCTCTTTACTCTTGAGTGCTTACTTCAAACTATCAGCCTCTCGGCTAGCCAAGAATGAAAGCTAATAATGAAAAATATACATATTGATGATATATCTCCAAGTATGGTTTTTAATCAAGAGTAATTCAAGGTATAACTTTAGAAAGAAAAAGTAGAGTTAAAGCATCATAACTTAATCAACTCGAACCTCGAATCATCAAGATCGAGTACAAGGAGGATTAGTTATTCATGGTGAAATGGAGAAAAGAAGATGTGTAGAAGAAAATAATGAAAACAAAGTAGAAACGAAAAAGAAAATAAAACTTCTTTATTAATGGAAACAGGGATCTTACAACTTGAAAACCAGAGATTACAAGTGCATGGAAAGTAAACTACACTATCATTAACATTGTGCTATAGAAAGAAGCTAGGAGCTAATACAGGGAAAGCATTAAGCTAGAGATAAGAAGATCTAAAAATGAAGAGACATCCTTGAAAAAGTTCAAAAATACGAAGGACAGAACCTCCCCTCTCAATCCAAAAAGGTCTCCCTGAACCCTTGGAAATGGGCTCTACTTATAGATTTTTTCGGGTCGGGTCACGCCCCCCGGTCACGCCCGGGTCGGGGGTGACCCTGGGGCGTGACACATTCGGTGCGACTTTTTCGGGCTGGATTTTAATTCTGGCAAAGTAGCTGAAGTACATGTCCAAAGGTCATGCCATCATAGGGCGTGTACCTGGGGCGTGTTCTTTGCGGCATGACTTTGTTGAGCTGGGATTGAATGTTGGAGGTGACGGGCATGGTTGTTGAAGTACACGCCCATATATCATGCCCGGGTCGGGTGTAACAGCCCAACTTTTCTCAGCAGGCAATTTTTGGGTGACACGGCCTGGGACACGGGCGTGTGCCACGGCGTGTCAAGCTGGGGTCGACGATTTGGCCGCGAGTTCGACGAAATTTTGGGGTCGACGATCGTTGATCAGCAGACACGGCCTGCGACACGGGCGTGTCGCAGGGCGTGTCGAGGCCGTGTCGACAATCGGCTGAGTGTCGACGTTTTTCATTCGATGGTGTGTCAAGAGAAGGCAGACGGCCCATGACACGGGCGTGTCCCCGGCCGTGTCGTGTGCTCGACGATCGCCGAGTGTCGAGATGTGGGTGTCGAGTGTCGAGAAGTTGAACACGGCCTATGACACGGGCGTGTCACAGGGCGTGTCAATTTGGGTCGATGAACTCAGCCCGACGAAACGTTTTGACAGGGCGTGTCTTCGTGCCGTGTGTTGGCACACGACCTGGGACATGGGCGTGTCACAAGTCGTATGAAGTCTCGGGTTGTTTTGCGATTATATTCGTCGATGCACATGGCCACCGACACGGGCGTGTCTAGAGGCGTGTTCGGTAATACGGCCCATTACACGGGCGTGTCCCATGGGCGTGTCACTGGTTTGGATCAGTCGGTTGACCACTGCTTGAGGCACACGGCCTTGGACACGGGCATGTCACAGGCCATGTCGGTTCAAATTCAGCTTTTCTGGCATTTTTGTGGCCGTCCATTCCTTCAGCCTGGATCCAAGGGCTGAGCTTCTTTCCTCTTTTTCCTAAATGCCGAAAACTGAGAACTTAGACTCATTTTTCTTTTTACAAGTTATAGAGAGAAAGGGAGAGGAAGAAGGAGGAGGAGGAAAGGGGGTTGATTGCTGGTGGTACTGTGGTTTACCGATAAGAGTTCTGAAGCCGGCGTTGCGGAGGAAAGGTTCTTATGAGCCATTCAAGCTAGCTTTGAGGTCATGGCACTGAAGCGGTCGTCAAGGGTAACGACTTTTCTTCTTATCCATGTGAAGACTTCCTTTTGGCATATATTTGTGATTCCCCCACCAAGAGGTGGCTATTTTGGGAGTCTTTTGGGTGATTCATGAAATCCCCTTTGTTGGCAAATAGATCCGAAAATGGAGTACGGAATAGGCATGCTGTGTGAAGCCCATCTGGACAGGTTGGTCTGGATTGGTGATGTTGCATACGAACCGGAGAAGACTACGTGATAAACGTGTAGTTTAAGGATTCAACGGCTTATGCCTGCGAAAAGGAGTAGCAGGAAGTACTGGAGTGGTAGCCCAGGAAAATAGCCGTGTTATGTTTTTGAGTCCGACCTGTGAATGAGGCACATGAAGTACTGGTGTGACCAGGAAAGGCCCTTTGTGATGCTTTATGTCGTAGGGTGTCCACCTGTGAAGCGAGTAACAGGAAGTACTGGCATGGTAGCCAGGAAAGACCCCTGACATTTGTGATTTTGCGGTGTCCACCTGTGAAGAGAGTAACAGGAAGTACTGGGAGGCCCAGGAAAGACCCGCTGTTGTGATAAGGAAATGGGTGTAGAGAAATACCCAGGCTTGAATGCCAAGCATAGGATTGGTGAGACCGACCCGCGCCTTTGATATGGCCATGAGTACACTGTACTCGGAGAAGGCAAGGTGATTTGAGCAACGGGGGGTGGAGGATCCGACCTGCGCTATGTACGTCCGACGTGAGACCAAAAGGTGCGGTCTGTTGGAGCGCATAGCAAGAGTCTTCGGCCTGCGCGCCATGACACAATGGGGGGCTACGGGCCATCCCGGTGTAGGAAAACTAACTCCAGCTGCACGCCATGGAGTAAATGCTCAAGAGATTTACTGTTGGGTGATGACCCTGATACGGTGGTGGGCAAGAGCTTTGCCAGAACACCAAGAATGTGCCCTGAGTGCACGGACCATTAGGCCGGGTGGCGAACGGTTGTGATGGCATGTGTGCGTAAAAGCACATTATCTGATATATATTGCCATATTTGTGATATGATATGCCTGCAGGGAAGAATACCGCTGCCCCGAGAAAAGGGGTAGGGTCGTTATAATTTGGTCAGCTGAACGCTGACCGTTGCTTTTGTTTGCCACCGTTGGGTGGATTGTCCCTGTACAGGTGCTGGAGAGCCGAGCGGGATGCATAAAGGTTGATGTTCCTACTGTTGTTGCTATTGCTGCTAGATAGCCCTCGAAGGCTATAGGGGTTGCATGTTGTTATGTTTTCTTTTCTTGTGGCCGGCCTGCGCGCCCATAGTTGAAGCCATTGTGTGACAGCTATGTAAGGCCATAAGGCCAACTCTTTTTACTTGTTGTAAGACATTCCTATATCGTATAAAATGTGGAGTTTTATATTTGGACATTCATGAGGAGTTCAAGTTGTAGGATAGGCTTCCGCTAGAATGCTTTGTGATAGGTACGATGAGCTACTCTGGTATCACCCTGTACCTTCACCGTCTATTTTGTGATATATATTGTGGGACCTCGGCAGGACCTTCTAGAATATTCCATATGAACGGATGGGGTTGTTACATTTTTGGTATCGGTTGTTTTGGACTTTCACTTTCGAAGTCGTGACCGACTTCTTTTGTGGGGTGGCGAGCACGCATTTGTGCAAACCAAAGTCTACGAATAAACTCCTGAATGTCCATGATAGGAATGCAAATTTGTGTGTTTGAGGAACCTGCGTGTTCTTATTTTGTGTTGTTTCCTTGGGTACGACCGCTAATGTGTGTGTCTTGTCCACCTTTAGGTGATACAAAGTGGAGCTGGGCCGTCTGAGTCCCAGCATTCTGATGAAAGTACGACACCAGCCGAGGTGCCTACACCTCCACCGTCTGCGGAACATGTGCGTTTAGTTGAGGAGGCTTTATTTACCATGATCCAAGGCCAACCACTTAGGCAGGACCAAGCGGCTGTGAGGCTAGAACAGGTGGTGGCAAGGCCTGAACCTATAGTGGATATGGCTCCTCGAGCGGCTGCGAAGCAGCTAACGCGGTTTATGAGTTTCCATCCGCCTACGTTCTCGGGAGTGGGAACTCCGACGCAGGCTGAGGAATGGCTCTCGTGCGTCAAGCGAGTGATGACGGCGATTGGAACGGCGGAGCATCAGAAAGTTACCTTAGCTACCTTCTTGCTTGAAGGAGAAGCTAGATTGTGGTGGGATGAGATGGAGTTGCATCACTTGGCGGGTCGTCCGTTAACCCAAGTATCGATGGAAGAATTCTCCCGACTCTTCCTAGCAAAGCACCTTCCTGCGGCTCAACGGATAGCCATGGAAAATGAATTCCAAAGGCTAACACAAGGTGATGGCAGTGTTGACGCGTACCTGCATGAATTTACTCGCTTGGGGCGGTATGCGGGTTCTATATTTGCTGATGAGCAGAGGAAGACCAATCGGTTCTATGAAGGACTGAGGGACGAGCTGAGGATCCTTATGTCCAGTTCGGTGAACCAAGGTTTCCAAGCGTTGGTTGACACTGCAAGTGCGTTGGAGAAGGATATGAAGAGGGTGCAGGGGAAGAGAGCATTGGCTATGATGCAACCGGAGTGGAAGGCGCCCCGATCTGGGAAACCATTTTATAAAAAGAGATGGGGCAAGAAGTCCAAGACAAGTGGACAAGCTCCTTCATAAGTTGCAATGGGAGCAAGATCGGGGGCGACCTCCAATCCAAATACTCGTATCTGTTTCAATTGTGGCCGGATGGGGCATATTGCACGAGATTGTCGGATGCATCCAAAGAGTGAAAAGACGGCAGGAGCATCTTATGCGGAAAAAGGAAAGGCAGTGGTGGATTCCTCTGCCTCGCAGGCGCAACCTTGGGTCTACAATCTTGGCCTGCAAGAGGCCATCAAGTAGAGTGACGTTGTTACAGGTATGAGTTTAGTTTTGTATATACTAGTGCTTGTATGCTTTGCTTAGTCTACCTATGTTTGCGGTTTGTATGTGACATGTTGGTCACAGGCTTTGTGATGATTCGGGACACGCTGGTGCGAGCACTGTTTGATACGGGTGAGTCACATTCTTTTCTGTCTAGCGAGTTTATAACACGGCTTGGGATACCTAGTCGTGCAAAGACAGATAGCGTCAGAGTCGTGTTGTCGAATGGTTGTTGGATGCTTGCGGATCAAGCTTGCGATGTGGCGGTTCAGTTAGGAAGTCGGGATTTCAGTTTAACTGCATTTGTTTTGCCAATATCGGAATTCGACGTTATTTTTGGGATGGATTGGCTGGCGGGGCAGCATGCCATGATTGATTGCCAGTCCAAAGAAATCACATTGGGCCAGAATACCGAACAGGAGACAAAGTTCGCAGGTATGCGAGGAGTAGGCGGGACATTGATGTCTGCACTCCAGGTAGTCAAGGCTGTTCGGAAGTGTGCGGAGTGTTACTTTGCACTACTTCAGGCTGTTGAGCCTAAGGCCAGTGTGTGCGAGGTTCCGATTATGGCGGAATTTACAGATATTTTTCCCACGGATCTCCCTGGGCTACCACCCTAGCGGGAGATTGACTTCACGATCGAGTTGGTGCCAGGTGCGAAACCTGTGGCCCACTCGCCATCTCGCGTCGCGCCGAAAGAGATGGCTGAATTGAAGGTTCAACTGCAAGAAATGCTAGAGCAAGGTTATATACGCCCAAGCTTGTCACCTTGGAGCGCGCCTGTGCTTTTTGTAAAGAAGAAAGACGGTGGGTTGTGGTTGTGTATCGATTACCGTGAACTGAATAAGCTGACCGAGAAGAATAAGTATCCGATACCCCGGATTGATGAGTTATTTGATCAGCTGGTAGGCTCGACCATTTATTCGAAGTTGGACCTGAAGTCTGGTTATTACCAGTTGAGAATTCGGGAAGGTGACATTCCCAAAACCGCATTTGGAACGCGTCATGGGCACTACGAGTTCACAGTCATGCCATTTGGACTGTGCAATGTGGCCTCGGTGTTTATGGATCTGATGCACCGTATTTTTCCCGAGTTCCTGGATCTGTTTGTGATAGTATTCATTGATGATATCCAGGTGTACTCGAAGTCAAAAGGAGAACATGAGACTCACTTGCGGTTGGTGTTGAACACGTTGAGGCAAAATACGCTCAATGCAAAGTTCTCGAAGTGCGAGTTTTGGCTATCATCGGTGGCATTTCTGGGCCATGTGGTGAGTGGAGCGGGCATTGCAGTGGATCCAGCGAAGATAAGGGTCATACAGGAGTGTCCAATATTGTCTTCTGTGGCCGAGGTCAGGAGTTTCTTGGACTTGCGGGCTACTATAGAAGATTTGTGGAAAACTTCTCGCGGATCGCTTTGCCGCTAACCACACTGACGCGCAAAGATCAGAAGTTCGTTTGGACGCCAGAGTGTGCACGAGCTTTTGAAGAGCTGAAGATTCGGTTGACCACAACACCGGTGTTGTCTTCGCCACGTGGGACCGATGGATTTGTGATTTATAGTGATGTCTCAGGGAGCATCTTAGGCTGCGTTCTTCTGCAGAATGGAAAGGTGATTGCTTATGGCTCACGCCAGCTGAAGGTGCATGAGCGAAATTATCCTGTCCATGATTTGGAATTAGCGGCGGTGATTTTTGCACTCAAGTTGTGGTGACACTACCTTTATGGAGTGAAGGTGGAGATCTATACAGCTCACAAGAGCATAAAGTACCTATTGGAGCAAAAAGATTTGAATATGCGACAACCAAGGTGGTTGGAGTTCCTTGGGGACTACACTTTTGAGATTCACTATATGCCCGGGAAAGGGAATGTTGTCGCGGATGCCTTGAGTTGGCGGGTTCCGGCGAGAGCAAATTGGTTACAAAGGCATGATGAACGTCTTATCCCGGAGCTGGAGGCGTTGGAGATTTATTGTGTTGACAAGAATTGCACTGCCACTGCATGTTTGAACTGGACCGAGGTGCAATGTGATCTTGCGGACCGAGTTCGACGGGCAACGGAGTTGGATGACGATCTCTTACGCTATGTGAATGAAGGGCCAGAGGGCAAGTTCACCTGGAATGATGGTCTTTTGCGAAAAGAGGGCCGTTTGTGCGTCCCGAATGTGGGGAAATTGAGAGAAGAACTGATGTATGAAGCGCATTATACAAAGTATTCCATTCACCCCAGGAGCACGAAGATGTTCAACGATATGAAGAAGTTGTTCTGGTGGCCAGGGCTCAAGAAAGATATTGCCCTTTATGTATCCAAATGCCAAACATGTGCGATGGTGAAGGCGGAATGCCAAAAGTCGGGCGGTTATTTGAAGTCACTGCCGATCCCAGAGTGGAAATTTGATGATATTTTCATGGATTTTGTGCACGGGTTGCCGAGATCGCAGCGAGGAAATGATTCCATTTGGGTGATTGTTGACCGGCTAACGAAAGTGGCACATTTTCTCCCGAACAGGCGGGATGATTCAGTTGAAAGTTTGGCCAAAGTTATATGTTGACCAGATTGTACGGCTTCACGGTGTTCCTCGGAGCATCGTAAGTGATCGAGATGGGCGCTTTACGTCAAATGATTGGAGGCTAATTCACCGACTGTTGGGCACGAAGTTGACTTTCAGTACGGCCTTTCATCCCCAAACAGATGGTCAAACTGAACGTACCAACAGAACAATGGAGGAAATGCTCCGAATGTGCGCCCTTGACTTCGGAAAGAGATGGGAAGATCATCTCTATATGGTAGAGTTTGCATATAATAACAGCTACCATACGAGTATTGGGATGGCACCATATGAAGCATTGTATGGAAGGAAGTGTCGTACGCCCTTGGCTTGGGTAGAAGCGGGTGAAGCTCGGGTGTTTAAACCAAATGTGGTTGAGGAAGCAAACTCAACCATACGAACGATTCGCGAGAAGCTACTTCTTGCTCAAGATCGACAAGCTAAGTACTACAACGCCAAGCACAGGAATGTGGAATTTGCGGTTGGCGATTGGGTCTACTTGAAGATCAAGCCATTCAAAGGTGTCTCCCGGATTCGACGATTGAAAAAGTTGAGTCCAAGATATTTGGGTCCTTTTGAAGTGGTTGAGCGAGTTGGCGAAGAGGCTTATCGGCTAGCTCTGTCGGCAAACTTGGGTGGATTATATGATGTATTTCACATCTCGGTGCTTCGGAAGGCCGTGAAAGATCCAGCTCAAGTGATCGCGGATGATCATGTGCCGGTGGAGTATGGGCTAACAACGAGAGTTACACCCATTCAGATCGAAGGTTGAGCCGAGAAACAGTTGCGGAACAAGACGATCGGCATGGTTAATGTCCGATGGGACAACTGCGGCCGTGAAGAACTGACTTAGGAGCGAGAGCAAACCGTGCGAGAAGAGTTCCCCAAGCTATTTTTGTAATCTATTTTGTAAGCTGTTGTTGTAACATAAAAAGTGGCATGTTATAACATTTTTCTTGCTGATTACTTCTTGCCTTTCTGTGTCTGAATTTCGAGGATGAAATTTCATGTGGAGGGGAGGATTGTAACAGCCAAATTTTTCTCAGCAGGTAATTTTTGGGTGACATGGCTAGGGACACGGGCGTGTCCCAGGGCGTGTCAAGCTGGGGTCGATGATATGGCTGCGAGGTTGACGAAATATTGGGGTCGACGGTCGTTGATCAGCAGACACGGCCTGCGACACGGGCATGTCGCAGGGCGTGTCGTGGCCGTGTCGACAATCGGCTGAGTGTCGACGTTTTTCGTTCGACGGTGTGTCGAGGGAAGGCACACGGCCCAGGACAAGGCCGTGTCTCCTGCCGGGTCGTGTGCTCGACGACTTTTGCTCGACGATTGTCGAGTGTCGAGATGTGGGTGTCGAGTGTCGAGAAGTTGAACACGGCCTGTGACACGGGCGTGTCATAGGGCGTGTCAATTTGGGTCGACGAACTCAGCCCGACGAAAAGTTTTGATAGGGCGTGTCTTCGTGCCATGTGTTGGCACACGACTTGGGACACAGGCGTGTCACAGGCCGTGTGAAGTCTCGGGTTGTTTTGCGATTATTTTCGCCGATGCACACGGCCACCGACACGGGCGTGTCTGGAGGCGTGTTGGGTGACACGGCCCATGACACGGGCGTGTCACTGGTTTGGATCAGTCGGTTGACCGCCGCTTGAGGCACACGGCCTTGGACACGGGCGTGTCACAGGCCGTGTCAGGTCAAATTCAGCTTTTCTGGCATTTTTGTGGCCGTCCATTCCTTCAGCCTGGATCCAAGGGCTGAGCTTCTTTCCTCTTTTACCTAAAGGCCGAAAACTGAGAACTTAGTCTCATTTTTATTTTTACAAGTTATAGAGAGAAAGGGAGAGGAAGAAGGAGGAGGAGGAAAGGGGGCTGATTGCTGGTGGTGCTGTGGTTTACCTATAAGAGTTCTAAAGTCGGCGTTGCGGAGGAAAGGTTCTTGTGAGCCATTCAAGCTAGCTTTGAGGTCATGGAACCGAAGCAGTCGTCAAGGGTAATGAATTTTCTTCCTAGCCATGTGAAGGCTTCCTTTTGGCATATATTTGTGATTCCCCCACCAAGAGGTGGCTGTTTTGGGAGTCTTTTGGGTGATTCATGAAATCCCCTTTGTTGGCATATAGATCCGGAAATGGAGTACGGAATAGGCATGCTGTGTGAAGCCCATCTGGACAGGTTGGTCTGGATTGGTGATGTTGCATACGAACCGGAGAAGACTCCGTGATAAACTTGTAGTTTAAGGAGTCAACGGGTTATGCTTGTGAAAAGGAGTAGCAGGAAGTACTGGAGTGGTAGCCCAGGAAAATAGCCGTGTTATGTTTTTTGGTCCGACCTGTGAATGAGGCACAGGAAGTATTGGTATGACCAGGAAAGGCCCTTTGTGATGCTTGATGTCGTAGGGTGTCCACCTATGAAGCGAGTAACAGGAAGTACTGGCATGGTAGCCAGGAAAGACCCCTGACATTTGTGATTTTGCGGTGTCCACCTGTGAAGAGAGTAACAGGAAGTACTGGGAGGCCCAGGAAAGACCCGCTGTTGTGATAAGGAAATGGGTGTAGAGAAATACCCAGGCTTGAATGCCAAGAACAGGATTGGTGAGACCGACCCGCGCTTTTGATATGGCCATGAGTACGTTGTACTCGGAGAAGGCAAGACGATTTGAGAAACGGGGGGTGGAGGATCCGACCTGCGCTATGTCCGTCCGACGTGAGACCAAAAGGTGCGGTCTGTTGGAGCACATAGTAAGAGTCTTCGGCCTGCACGCCATGACACAATGGGGGGCTACGGGCCATCCCAGTGTAGGAAGACTAACTCCGGCTGCACGCTATGGAGTAAATGCTCAAGAGATTTACCGTTGGGTGATGACCCTGATACGGTGGTGGGCAAGAGCTTTTCCAGAACACCAAGAATGTGCCCTGAGTGCACGGACCGTTAGGCCGGGTGGCGAACGGTTGTGATTGCATGTGTGCGTAAAAGCACATTATCTGATATATATTGCCATATTTGCGATATGATATGCCTGCAGGGAAGAATACCGCTGCCCCGAGAAAATGGGTAGGGTCGTTATAATTTGGTTAGCTGAACGCTGACCGTTGCTTTTATTTGCCTCCGTTGTGTGGATTGTCCCTGTACAGGTGTTGGAGAGCCGAGCATGACGCATAAAGGTTGATGTTCCTGCTGCTGTTGTTGTTGCTGCTAGCTAGCCCTCAAAGGCTATGGGGTTGCATGTTGTTATGTTTTCTTTTCTTGTGGCCGGCCTGCGTGCCCATAGTTGAAGCCACTGTGTGACAGCCATGTAAGTCCATAAGGCCAACTCTTTTTACTTGTTGTAAGACATTCCTATATTGTATAAAATGTGGAGTTTTATATTTGGACATTCATGAGGAGTTCAAGTTGTAGGATAGGCTTCCGCTAGAATGCTTTGTGATAGGTGCGATGCGCTACTCTGATATCATCCTGTACCTTCACCGTCTATTTTGTGATATATACTGTGGGGCCCGGCCGGACCAACTAGAATATAGCATATGAACGGATGGGGTTGTTACATCAGGCGTGACCCGGGGCCGTGACACCTTTGGTGCGACGGTGGAGCGGTAAAAACGAGCGTGTTGCGGCGATTCCTCGGAACCTGGGGACACGCCTCTGGAACACGCCCGTGTCGGATGTGTCACGGGCGCGACAGAGGGCGTGTACACTAAGTTTCCACGGAATGCAGTTTCAGACCAATTGCTTCATTCCTCTGGGTTACATGCCCGAGGTACACGCCCGGGTATGGCGTGACCTTGGGGCGTGTCACAGCAGAATTCGGCTGAAAGCCCTGAAAACCTGCGAAAAGCAGAAAAAATGCTTTAGCGATAAAAATATATACAAAGGGGAATCAAAATAAGTACTTTACAATACATGATTTGCTTTAAAACCCTGAAAATACCCTAATAAAATTGACTGCAAACCGTATTATCAAATTCCCCCAAGCTTAAGTTTTGCTTGTCCCTAAGCAAAGATATAAAAACTAGTTAATCATTAAAAGTGACTAATTCAAAAAAGTTTTAATCATGCTTACACAAGTACTATGCGAAATTCCATGTAGGGAGAATGTAAAACGTAAATCTAAAATAATTATTTTGGTATGATTTAACTTTTATAAACTTTACTTAATAAAAATAAATCATCCAGAATTTTGACGAAATTCTTTAAATAGATTTAAGCAAGGCAACGAAAATGAAAAAAACGTATTGAGTTATTACTAGATCCAAGCAACGCATTATAATTATATCAATTAAATAACAAAAATCTACGTTTAAATCTAAAACGAAAACTGATTTACTTGTCTTCTTTTCTTAGATGTTAAATAAAATTTAAAAAGGCGTGAATCAAAAGGACTTAATTGGACCGAAACGTTTGGTTTAGGATTATGAATAGGAGTGGAATTCAAATATAAACATGGAGGCTTAAAATCGCACTAAACCAAAACAACGAGTTTAAAAAAAAAATTATTTTAAACAAAATATGTATATATATATTTTATCTTTCTTTTTCTTCTTTATTATTATTTGTTTTTTCATCATTCATTTTTTTTTTTCAAAACAAAGGCCATAAAAATTTTTTCTTTCATGCTGAATTGGCCAGAAAAAATCAAACATTGCTATTGAGTACACTTTTTTCAAAAATTTCTCCAAAGATAACACAAAATTTCCTGTCATAAAAATTTTAGAATGAAACTCAAAAAATTTAGCGTGATTAGATAGGTAGGTATTTTGGCTTTGGAGAAAATGAAATGCTATGTGGAGTTATCAAATGAATTTGGAAAAAAAAGGCTAAAAAGCGGCTAACTAGTGGTAAAAGATTTTAGGTTGGCAGGAAAGCTCAAACGTAAACAAAAATGGCCTAAATCACTTTCACGCTTTTTAAATTTATTTAAAACATAGATTTTAAAATTTTCAAAAAGCAAGTTCGAGATAATAAAAGAAGATTGATGAACTTATCTTGAAAATAAAAATAATATGTGACTTGGATCGTTCATATCTACTACGTTATTCAAAAGTTATCCTTACAAAAATTATCTAAAGACGAAAAGGAAAATAGTGGATGATAAATTTTAGAGAAAGTAAAGAAAATAAAGAACGAAAAACCATAATAGAAATGCGCGTTTTAGAGAAATATTTCACCTTAACATGCTACCGTGAATTAGAAACACAACATGAGCAACATTTTACTTGTGAAATATGATAAAAAATGGTTAGAAAAATTATAATTAACTACGTTGTTTATAAAGAAGTTTGAGAAAAACAAAACATAAACATGGGGTACTTTTTGAAATACCAAAATGCAGCTATATATATATTTTTTGGATTTTTGGATTTTTTGGATTTTTGAAGAATATTTACAAAAAAGTAAAAGATATCTACAAAAAGCAAAAAGAAGGAGGAAGTCCTCCCCCAAGCTTAAAATCTACATTGTCCTCAATGGAGAAGGAGGTTAGAGAACGAGAGAAAATTAAAGTACAGAAATGAAAGACAGAATTGAAAAACAGGTACTTCCCCAGTTTTATTTTGCAGCGAAAGCTCATTGATGCCGCTCCCCCATGCTTGTGCTATGAGTCTTCTTGAAAGGTCTTTTGCAGGACTTTGTGATGGATTTAGCAGCATTGGAGCAGGCGATCGCAAAAGCTTGAGCTTGGCGGAACCATCCGGGGCAAAAATGTAAAATAAAGAAAACAAAAAAAATAGATTGGGTTGCATCCCAAGAGCGGCCTTTGTTTAAAGCGTCGTGTGAGCTCGACGCATTAAAAAAATATTGTCCGAACGATTATTTGTCCAAAGTAGCAAGTAACTAGACGGTGTCCAGTTAGTTTAAAGTTCGTGTTGAAGAATAATAATACAGTTTGGATTGACATCACCATAGAGATAAAGTTTAAGACGCTGCCCATTCACTTTGAACTCACCCTTTTCAGGGTGCGAAACTAAAACCGTGCCATACGAAAAAATTTCTTTTACTGTAAATGGCCCAGACCATCGTGATTTTAGCTTTCCCGGAAATAGACGTAATCGGGAGTTATATAAAAGAACTTGGTCGCCTGACTTAAAGGTTTTTGGGTACCTAAGATGTTTATCGTGCAAACGCTTCGTCCGCTCTTTATAAAATTTATTATTTTCATAAGCGTTAGAGTGCCACTCGTCGAGTTCTTAAGTTGGAATTTTCTAAAATTACCGACAGAGTGGGGATCGAAGTTAACAAATCTTAAGGCCCAAAAAGCGCGGTGTTCTAATTCTACGGGCAAATGACACGATTTTCCATAAACCAACCGATATGGCGTACATCCGAGGGCGGTTTTGTATGCTGTTCGGTAGGCCCATAGAGCATCATCTAATTTTGCTGACCAGTCTTTTCTAGAAATAGAAACAGTCTTTTCTAAAATTCTTTTTATTTCCCTATTTACTACTTCGACTTGTCCGTTAGTTTGGGGGTGGTAGGCAATGGAAAGCTTATGAGTAACGCCATATTTAGTTAGGATTTTTGAAAATTGCGCGTTATAGAAATGGGAACCCCTATCACTAACGATAGCGCGCGGCGTACCGAAGCGAGAAAGTAATTTTTTTAGGAAATTAACTACGACTCGGGCGTCATTTGTTGGAAGAGCTTGGGCTTCGGCCCAACGCGAAACATAATCAACGGCAACTAAAATGTACTTATTCCCGAAGCTAGAAGGAAAAGGGCCGACAAAATCAATCCCCGAGAGGTCGAAAACTTCGCACTCTAGGAAATAATTTTGTGGCATTTCATTTTTATTCGAAATATTCCCCGACCGTTGGCAACTATCACACATACTCACAAAGGCATGCGCGTCTTTAAACATGGTAGGCCAGTAAAAAACCCGCGCTTAACACTTTGGGAGCGGTGCGAGCAGCTTGATAGTGCCCACCTGTCGGTCCTTCATGCAAATGTTTAATAATATTTAATCCTTCTTCATAAGAAACACACCTCCTTATCATTTGGTCGGCACAAATTCTGAAAAGATGCGGGTCCTCCCAAAAATAGTTCTTCAGCTCAGAAAAGAATTTCTTCTTTTGCTGAGATGAAAACTCTTTTGGGAGCACACGAGCCACTAGATAGTTGGCAATGAGGGCAAACCAAGGAGAAGTAGATGTGTTAATTATGAACAGCTTCTCATTGGGGAAATAGTCATTAAAAGAATTTTCGTCTAATTTTTCTGTAAACGGGTTGTCTAGGCGCGAAAGGTGGTCGGCGGCCAATTTTTCGGCTCCTCGCTTATCACGAATCTTTAAGTCAAACTCCTAGAGGAGTAAGACCCAGCGAATCAAGTGCAACTTGGCATCTGTTTTGGAAAGAAGATATTTGAGGGCCGAGTGGTCCGTAAAAACAATAATTTTTGAAAGAGTAATATAAGGACGAAATTTATCAAAAGCGAATACTACGGCTAGGAGCTCCTTCTCGGTCGCGGTGTAATTATCCTGTGCAGATGTGTGTGTCTTACTAGCGTAATATACGGGGTGGAAGTTTTTAGATATGCGTTGGCCCAAAACGGCTCCCACAGCATAACTACTCGCATCACACATTATCTCAAATGGAAATTCCCACACTGGAGCTATCATGATTGGTGCATTAACTAATTTTTCTTTTATTAAATTGAAGGCAGCTAGACAGAGGTCATCAAAGATGAATGGGGCGTCTTTTTCTAAGAGATGGGTAAGGGGCTTGGTGATTTTGGAAAAGTCCTTTATGAAGCGGCGGTAGAAACCCGCGTGACCTAGAAAACTTCTTATAGCTTTTATGTTTGTAGGTGGCGGCAGCTTCTCGATAACTTCTATTTTCGCAATTTCTACTTCAATACCTCCTTCAGAAATTTTATGTCCCCAAACTAACCCTTCCCTCATCATAAAATGACATTTTTCCCAATTTAAGGCGAGGTTAGTTTCTTCGCATCGCTCTAAGACTTTTTCAAGGTTCTCTAAGCAACTATCTTAGGAATCACCGGACATGGAGAAATCGTCCATGAAAACTTCCATGATGCTTTCTACGTACTTTTCAAAGATAGCGAGCATAAATCGCTGGAATGTAGCCGGCGCATTGCATAATCCAAATGACATTCTTCGGTAGGCGAAGGTGCCGAAGGGACAAGTAAACGTAGTTTTCTCCTGATCCTCGGGAGAGATGGGGATTTGTAAATACCCCGAGAGGCCATCGAGAAAACAATAAAAGCTATGTCCGGAAAGTCGTTCTAAAATCTGATCGATGAATGGCAAGGGGAAGTGATCCTTGCGGGTGGCGTCATTTATCTTACGGTAATCTATAGACATTCGCCAACCGGTCACCGTCCGTGTCGGGATTAATTCATTATTTTCATTACTTATTACCGTTATCCCTCCCTTCTTTGGTACTACATGGACAGGGCTAACCCACTTACTGTCTGATATAGGATAGATAATTCCGGCGTCTAACAACTTCATAACCTCCCCCTTAACTACTTCTTTCATGTTTGGGTTTATACGGTGCTGAGGTTGTATAGAGTTACCCGAATTATCTTCCATTAATATTTTGTGAGTACAGAAGGATGGGCTTATGCCCTTGATATCAAAAATCTGCCAAGTAATGGCTCGGCGATGCTTACGTAAAATTAAAAGGAGTTTATCATTTTGCGAATCTGTAAGATAGGCTGAAACTATGACGGGCAGCTTAGAATCCTTTTCTAAGAAAACATATTTAAGGTGCTCTGGTAGTTCGTTCAGTTCCAGGGTAGGGGGGTCGTCATATTACATTTTTGAAATCTGATCTTTTTCAAAAATAATATGTTCATAAAAGTTTTCTTTGTATGGTAATTTGAAAGGGGTGGGGCTAGCGGCGAAGGCGACTTCTTGCAGCGATTCAGTTGGAGGAGTAGAAGAGGAACAAAAATCAGAAAATCCTTTTTCAAAATCAGAGAGTTGAGAGTACTCTTCACTTAAATGTAGCGATTCAGTTGGAGCAGTATAAGAAAGAAAATCAAAAAATTCTTTTTCGAAATCAGAGAGGTGAGAGGAGGACTCTTCACTTACGACATTTACAAAGAAACATGAGTCATCATTGGCTAGGGTGTTTTTCATCGAGGGTGTGATAGAGAAAGTTACTTCGTCGTCGCCTACTCGAAGGAAGAGCTTACCATTGCTTACGTCAATGATAGCTCGGGAGGTGGCAAGGAAGGGCCGGCCAAGGATCAGTGGGACCTCGACGTCTTCTTCGATGTCCAAAATGACAAAGTCCACCAGGATGATGAACTTGTCGACCTTGACTAGGACGTCCTCCACTATACCTAGCGGGTATTTAACCGATCTGTCGGCGAGCTGGATACTCATGCGTGTGGGGTTGAGACTACCAATTCCTAACTTTTTAAACAACGAGAGGGGCATAAGATTAATAATCGCACCTAGGTCGGCTAAATCGTGTTTGACAAAGAGATCACCAAAGACACACGGGATCGAGAAACTACCCGGGTCACTAATTTTCTTCGGTAATCCGTTTGTCAAAACCGCCGAGCACTCGGCATTTAACGTGACATGCGAAAGGTTCTCTAACTTCTTCTTGTTGGTTAGGAGGTCCTTAAGGTATTTTGCGTACTTCGGCATCTGGGATATGGCTTCGTGGAAAGGCAGATTTATGTGGATTTGTTTAAACATTTCTAAAAAAACGGGTGTATTGATCGTCCTGTCGTTGTTTATTAAGTTCGGAAGGGTATGGCAGAGATGGATTATTTTTAAAGGTGGGTGGTGGAGTGAGTTCTTTTTCTAAAAAATGGGTGATAACTTCTTCGGCAGAAGGTGGAATTTTTAAAACGGGAGCGGAGCTTTGATTTTTTAAAGCGGGAGTGGAGCTTTGATTTTTTAAAGCGGGAGCGGAGCTTTGATTTTTTAAAACGGGAGCGGAGCTTGCCTCGGGTTCTTCACTTACCATACCAGGAACTTTCTTCCCACTCCGAAGAGTTATAGCTTTCGCTTGCTCTCTCGGGTTGGGCTTGGTATTGGAAGGAAGAGCCCCTACGGGTCGCTCAGAAATTATTTTAGAGAGCTGTCCTACCTGATTTTCTAAATTTTTAACGCTTCCAGTTAATTTTCTAATCGTAGCGTCATTAGCATTCATGTATTTTGAAAACATTTCCTCCATATTTGGAGGTTTTGGAAAACTTTGAGGAGGTGGTGGTGGTGCAGAAAAATCACTTTGCGGTGGCGGGCGCACAGCATTCGATGGATTGCTCCACGAAAAATTCGGATGATTTCTTAACGCAGGATTATAACTATTCGGAAAATTAAAACCAGGAGGATGAAAATTTGCAGCAGAAAAATTATTAAAAGCAGTTCTAGGCATATTATTTGCATAATCCAAATGTTCGGGGGGACGTGTTGCAGATTCCCATACCTGAGGGGCGGAGGCAGCAGTCATCTCCGTAATTTTTTTGATTAATATTTCAACTTGCAATGCGAGCTGGGAGACGTTGTCGACTTCAAAGAGACCTGCAGGTTTGTTTTGGCGGGACTTAGGCACATTCCACTGGTAAGTGTTCATGGCCATTTCCTCAAACAGCTCAAGAGCTGCTTCCGGGGTCTTATGGTTTAAAGTATCGCCAGAAGCTGCGTCTATCATTTGCTTTGTGCTTTGATTTAGCCCATTATAGAACGTCTGCACCTGCAACCATACAGGCAGAGCTTGATGTGGGCATCGTCTTAATAATTCTTTAAATCTTTCCCAGGTTTCGTAAAGGGTCTCAAAGTCTATTTGTCCAAAGGCAGAAATGTCATTCCTAAGTTTTGCAGTTTTAGCAGGCGGAAAATACTTCGCCAAAATTTTTTCAGTTAATTGCGTCCAAGTAGTTATGCTATTTTTAGGAAGGGTGTTCAGCCACTGCTTAGCCTTAATTCTAAGAGAGAAAGGAAATAATCTTAGCCTAATAAAATCATTTGTGACACCATTTATCTTGAAGGTGTCACAAATCTGAAGAAAGCTGGCCATGTGTGCGTTCAGATCTTCATCTTGAAGCCCGTCAAATTGCACATACTACTGCACCATTTGAATTATGCTAGGCTTCGGTTCAAAATTATTATTTGCTATTGCAGGGCGAACTATACTAGATTTTGTACCCTCGAGATTCGGTCGTGCATAATAGGACATAGGCCTTTGCACGGCTTCCTCCACGTTGGGTTCTTCCATTCTTAAAGTAGAAAATGACTCGGAATCCTCAACCGGCACTTAGGTAGTAGGGCCTTGAAATCGCGATCTTCTCCGAAGAGTACGCTCAATTTCGTGGTCCAGGTCCAAAATAACCGACGGACTCCCGCGGGTCATACACTAGAAGAAGAGAAGAGAAGAAAGATGAATAAAATAAACTAGAAAAAAAAAGAGCTAATGATGTTTTTTTTTTGAAATAGATTTTTTATGTTTTAACTCCCGAACTTCCCAAGGGCTACCCAGTGAAGGGTTCGCAAGGTACTACACAAGATAGTGGCATTTAGAGCCACTTTGCCCTTTTCGAGAGAGTTAGGTGGTGTAGAAAAATTTGTGATGTGGGTTTCTATTAAGAGCGGTACTTAATAATTTTAAGAAGGAGGGTGAGAAAGAGAAGTGATAAAATTAATAGATTCGTGTTTTCAAATTATTAACAGAAGTTACTTCCCCGGCAACGGCGCCAAAACTGGGTGGTTCAGATATTCGCAAGGAGAAAATAACCAAACTAACAATCCAACAAGGCAAGTATACCTATCGAAATGCAGCTAGGGGACACAAGTGTCGTATTAAAATCTGGGAACCGTTAATTAATCTTACTCACACGAAAACCATTATCTTATCAAAGAATGTTTTAGGGTTTAAGAGATTACTAAAATGCTATTGAGGAGATAAGTATTATGCTTAGAAAGAAAAGCTTGCCGAAAAATAGAGAGCTATTAAAACGATTACAACGAGGGATTAAGACAATGAAAGAGAAGAGCACTCGATCGAGGATCACCTCGACTAAAGTTGATTAAGAAATGCGAAAATAAACTTTTACTCAATAAAGCTAAAACCTTGATCGTGGAGGTTCCATAAGCATAAACACGCTTCTCTCGAAGCCGTGCCTACCTGAGTTTAGGAATGCTCAACCGAACTCTCGTCCGATCGGAGATCTAAAGCTCGCTTTAAGCTGTGAACCCCTCTACTGTTGGATTTCACTCCAATCTAGGAGATTTAACGTCTGCCTCTCTCGAGGGGTGCGTGCAACTCTCTTTACTCTTGAGTGCTTACTTCAAACTATCAGCCTCTCGGCTAGCCAAGAATGAAAGATAATAATGGAAAATATATATATTGATGATATATCTCCAAGTAGGGTTTTTAATCAAGAGTAATTCAAGGTATAACTTTAGAAAGAAAAAGTAGAGTTAAAGCATCATAACTTAATCAACTCGAACCTCGGATCATCAAGATCGAGTACAAGGAGGATTAGTTACTCATGGTGAAATGGAGAAAAGAAGATGCGTAGAAGAAAATAATGAAAACAAAGTAAAAACGAAAAAGAAAACAACACTTCTTTATTAATGGAAACAGGGATCTTACAACTTGAAAACCAGAGATTACAACTGCATGGAAAGTAAACTACACTATCATTAACATTATGCTACAGAAAGAAGCTAGGAGCTAATACTGGGAAAACATTAAGCTAGAGATTAGAAGAGCTAAAAATGAAGAGACATGCTTGAAAAAGTTCAAAAATACAAAGAACAGAACCTCCCCTCTCAATCCAAAAAGGTCTCCCTGAACCCTTGGAGATGGGCTCTATTTATAGATTTTTTCGGGTCAGGTCACTCCCCCCTGTCACGCCAGGGTCGGGCGTGACCCTGGGGCGTGACACATTCAGTGCGACTTTTCCGGGCTGGATTTTAATTCTGGCAAAGTAGCTGAAGTACACGCCCAAGTGTCACGCCCTGGTAGGGCATGTACCTGGGGCGTGTTCTTTGCGGCGTGACTTTGTTGAGCTAGGATTGAATGCTGGAGGTTACGGGCGTGGTTGCTGAAGTAGATGCCCACATGTCACGCCCGGGTCGGGCGTGACCCGGGGGCGTGACACTTTTGGTGTGACGGTGGAGCGGTAAAAACGAGCGCATTGCGGCGATTCCTCGGAACCTGGGGACACGCCTCTGGAACACGCCCGTGTCGTATGTGCCACGGGCGTGACAGAGGGCGTGTATACTAAGTTTCCACGTAATGCAGTTTCAAACCAATTGCTTCATTCCTCTGGGTTACACGCCCTAGGTACACACCCGGGTAGGGCGTGACCTTGCGGCGTGTCACAGCAAAATTCGGCTGAAAGCCGTGAAAACCTGAGAAAAGCATAAAAAACGCATTATCGACAAAAATATATACAAAGGGGAATCAAAATAAGTACTTTACAAGACATGATTTGCTTTGAAACCCTGAAAATACCCTAATAAAATTGACTGCAAACCATATTATCATCACGACTGTATCATATCCGACACGGGCGTGTTCTAGAGGCGTGTCCCTAGGTTCTAAGGAATCGCCGCAACACGCTCGTTTTTCCCATTCTAAAGTCGCACTGAATGTGTCACGCCCCTGGGTCACGCCCGACCCAGGCGTGACATATGGGCGTGTACTTCAACAACCACGCCCGTCAACTCCAGTAATTAATTTCAGCACTCCAAAGTCGCACCGACCGTGTGACGCCCCAGGTACATGCCCGACCAGGGCGTGTCAGGGGGCGTGACCCATCCCAAAAAAATCTATAAATTGAGCCCTTCCCCAAGGGTTTAGGATCACTTTTTGGCTGAGAGGGGGAGGTTCTGCCCCTTTGTTTAACGTTCCTTTTCATGCTTTTCCCCTCTTTCTCTCTCTCTTACTTTGTATTTTTCTTAATCCTAGTTTAGTTAAGCTTTTGTAATAGCTTTTGTTAATGCTTTAGTTGCTAATGATAGGGCCAGAATAGGATTTTCAATTCCATGCACTTGTAATCTCGTTCATTTTCATGCTGTAAGCTCGCTTTAATTTTAATAAAAGTGCTCTTGTTTTCTTCTCTTTACTACTTTGTGTCTTTATTCTTTACTACTCATCCCCCCTCTTCCACCTCACCATGATTAACTAATCCTCCATGTACTCGATCTTGATGATCCGAGGTTCGAGTGATTATGTTATGATGCTTTGAATCTTACCTTTTCTTTTTAAGGTTTAGCTTTGAATTACTCTTGATTTATCACGGGTTGGAGTTATATCATCGATATATACTCTCCACATTTGCTTTCATTTTGGGCTAGAGGAGAGGCCGAAAGTTTGAAATGAGCACTCAAGAGTAAAGGGAATTGTTCGCACCCCTCGAGAGAGGCAGACGTTCAAATCTCCCGCATTGGAGTAAAATCCAATAGAGGGGTTCGAAGCATAAAGCGAGTTTTAGGCCTCAGATTCGGATGAAAGTTCGGTCAGAACTTCGTAAACTCAGATGGGCATGACTTCAAGAGAAGCATGTTCTTTCGTTTAGAACCTCCGCGGTCAAGGTCTCTTGCCTTACTAATTTAAAAAGTTTATTATTGCATCTTTTGATCAACTTAAGCCGAGGTGATTCTCGATCGAGTACTATCGCTTAATTATCATTTAGCTTTTCTCTAATTTGCAAGTAAAACATTCTCACTTCTCTAATTTAGTAAGAATCCACAAAACAACTTTTAATTGATAAGATAATAGTAACTCCTTGAAGTAGAAGAACGCAATTCGCCCCGGGTAATACGACCTTGATATTGAACTTAATATCCTATACTATATGCGACAAGGTATACTTGCCTTCATCGAATATAGAATCGTAGAACATCTCACAACTACACTTTCACCTTCTCCTCCCTTAACTTTGTCTTCTCCTCGCATAACCCCTTCTCCGCTTAATAAATTTATATCAAGAAGAGAGATGAAGGTTTGTCGACTCAAGGTTTGGGTCTCGAAAATGTTGAGAGCTTTGTAGACAAAATTGTTCTGTGACCTATTTATATGTTTCTCAACACAGAAGGCCAAAAGGCGGGATAATAGATACTTAATGTGTCGAAACTGTAGAGATTGTGTCGACACAGACTTCTAATGTCACGATAGAGTCCAACACACTATGTGTCGACACAGTTTGTGATGTGTCGACACAGACTTATTAATAGTTGCCTCTAATATATGTGTGTCGACACAGACTTCTGTATGTATCAACACAACTATCTAAATGATAGAACTTATATGTGTCGACACCAACCTCTGAGTGTCGACACCACTATCTCACTACTATTTTGTTATGTCGACACAAATTATCTTAAGTGTCGACACAAACTACTATATGTCGACACAAATTATCTTAAGTGTCGACACAAACTACTATATGTCGACACAAATTTCCTTTTGTGTCGACATAAACTTCTATATGTCAACATTGATTTACTTAGTCAGATTTACCAAGTTATTCTAAGTTTAACATGCCTAGTTCAATTTTGAAATAATTGAACTTAGTTTCATCTAGTGGTTTAGTAAACATTTCAGCAATTTGATTATTTGTGGTGACAAATTCCAAAAAAATATCTTCTTTTTCAACATGCTCTCTAATGAAGTGAAATCTAATTTCTATATGCTTTGTTCTGCTATGTGATACAAGATTTTTAGCAATAGAAATAGCACTTGTAGAATCACTAAATAGTGGAGTTCTACTTACCTTGAGACCTAATGCTAAAGATCACGGCAGTGAACCGGTCGCACAAGTAATATAAAATGGGCGAGTTTTCCCAAGTATCGATCTCTCAAGAAACACAGTAAGATGGAGTTAATGTCGAGGAGGACTTGAGATTGAAGTCCCTAGGACAGAGTTAACTAAGGTGGGTTTTGATATTTGCGGAAAAAAAAAGTAAAAATCTAACAACTACTCCTATGCAACGCCGTTATGCGATGCTTCGCCAGGCGGGATGGAAGACTAGTCGGGCCGCTATGCACCGAATCACTAGGCGGATGGGCGAGTAGGCTTGCGGATGAGGTGATGAGAATGGCGGAATGAGGGTCGTGTGCACCTCTTCGCTACACACGCCACTAGCAATTGCTAGTGCGACAAGGGTGGATGGTGGTGGATGAAATATGGCGCACCTCAAGCAAATATACGAAATTACAAATCACAAAGACATGATTGTATAAAAACGTTTTACAAATAAGCACACATCATCTATAAATAAAGTTTACAACAACACATAAACAACAATAAAGGAAGAACAAGGCAAGTGATCGACCAAATCCGAAGTCTTGCTGAGGATTCACGGTTGGAATCGTCGGGTTGTCAATCCGTGTCCAAGCTCGGTCCTCAACTGCGTCCGAGGTAGAGAAGGGCTGTCACCACCTTCCAATGGCCCGTATTCTTCGTGTCACGATAGCGGACGAAAGTTGCAAGCTTCCCTTTGCTTGATGGCTATGGAGTTGAAGCTTGAAATGAACGCAAGAGATGATGGAGGTGGCCGAGAGGAAGCTCTGGCTTGGATTTGGCGGTGAAAGCTTGCCCGAAGCACCTCCATAGGGTGGAAGATGATGAAAAATGGCGGAGAAGGCGGAAAACGGCGGAGAATTGTCGAGCGATCCCAGCTCTTCTGAATTAGAGCAAGACCTGCAATATTTATAGAAAGTAGAAATGAACAATATGCACGATCACGGGCGCACGACCAGAGGTCATGCGCACTATGTCCAGTGATCGTGCACACTGGCATGACAGATTAGGAAGAAGAACTGGGATAATGCGCACGAGCAGTGGTGCACGACCAGTGGTCGTGCGCACTAAGTTCAATTGTCATGCGATTACCCCAGACAGGACTCCAGAAAAGAGGAATAAATGCACACGATCAGTGGCACACGACCGGTGGTCGTGCGCACTAGGTCCAGTGGTCATGCGATTACCCCAGGCAGATTTTCGAAAACGAAGAGTAGTGCGCACGATCAGGGGCGCACGGCCAGTGGTCGTGCGCATTAGATCCAATGACCTTGCGCAGTATTCCTATGTCACAACCATCCCAGAACACGCACACGACCCCTATACCGATAGGAAAAACAAATAAATAATCTTTGCAGAAATTCCAGGCAATCACAAAAAGGAGTACAAAAAATAAAAGTAACAAAATACACAACCACGGGCATAAATGTGCACTTCCTATGGAACTATAGACAAGATTAAATATATACGATAATGAACTAAAAGTGAAGTGCAAGCGAAGGAAAACAAGCCCAGATGAGTCCGAAAATAGGTAAAAAAATGGACTCATCACACCCCCAGACTTAACTGTTTGCGCGTCCTGAGCAAACAAAATCTAAGCAGATAGGGAAAATTTCTAGCTAACAAAGAAATTGCAATACGGAGTACCATGCGAAGTCGCATGCTCGCGTGCGTAAAAATACAATAGAGAAAATTTCTATGTATGTAGAATAGTTTATATTTTTCACAATGCGTATCAAAATTATATTAATATTCAAAAATGGAATCACGGTGAATCATCCGGTCACGCGTAGGGAGAAAGTAGACTAATCTCCAGGCGAGCATTGCCAAAGATCGGGGCTCGGGATAACCTCCAAAGGAATCCACCAATGTCGGTGACCATATGCTTGCCCTTTCGCATTCTCTCCACGGTACTAGTTTGGTTCACACACGAATCAGTAGGACTTTAGGTGAAGAGATGGGGCTTGGGTGTCGGTGAGGCAAACAAAGGGAAACAGGAAAGCTATGCACCTAACCCAAATGAGCTATCAAAGAAAGAATCCATCAGCTAACCAAAATATATGCGGGTACACCACACCCCCAGACTTAACCTTTAACATATGGGTGTGTGCACTGCCTACTCCAAAAATACTCACATCTCAAATAGGTTTGTCAATTTTACTTTTACTTTTCACTTTTTCACAATTAACATCATATTTTGTTTTTTTTTAACTTTTCTTTTTCTTTTTCAAATTACTTTTCTTTTAACAATTTCAGCAAATAAGCTTTGGAGCACATCCACATATTCACATGTAAAAGCACCACATCAACCCCCCAACATGAAAAATGTAAAACTCTAAAGCACGACGTGGGAGTGCGACTAGGATCGGCTTTGAGGCTTTGGTGAAATAAAGGTGGAGCTGAATCAAAAGAATGGGTAGGCACAACGGGGCTAGCGAGGACACGACGTTATGAACGGTACAAAGCTCAACCGGGCCAAAATGATGGCCTACATCCCGCTCATGCATGACTAACCTATACCCATGCTTCAAGAATAGCTTGGGGCAAGTTCTTAGCCAACGAGAAAGACTATCCATCCTCCCAATTCGAGCAATATGAACCTAACGGCCATCTACACACATCCCTAAGCTACCGTAGTATTCACACCGGATTCACCAATTTTTGAGTAGAATTAAAAATATTTACGCAATTAGAAAAATATAAAACTATAAGCATATAGAAAAATTAAATCTACTCAAATTTCTACACGAGACTAGAGCACTTGACTAGGAGCACAGCAAGGTCAACATTTTACTCCGTCTCACAATCCTATGTCAGCACCATTATTTTCCCAAATCATACAAAATAAACGAGTTTAACTCGCAGCACACAAAAAGCTAAGCACGCGCTCATGTGGGTGCAGTGGTGTGTGATGCAATGAACTAATCATAATAAATCTATAAAAGCTTCTAGTATGCACATGAAATATGCGCGTGCAAAAGGTAACAAAACTGGCTCTCCCCCAGACTTAAACTAAACTACACAGCATATGATGGATAAATTAAAATCATAAAGAGCTAAGGGAAGAGGTTACCCAATGCTCAGCTAGTGAGGATACCAGAAGATGCGTGGAAACCTGAAGCAGGCCCGCCATACGAAGAATCACAACCCCACCAATGCGATTTGCCATGAATACCTGCAGGGGTGAGCTCCGCAAAAACAAAACAAAAATATACAAACTACAAAAAAATACTAAAACTAACTAGACATGAAAAACAAAATGCAGAAAATGAAAGATAAGTACGGGGGTTATTGTCATCCCAGCACGACTTATTCAATTCTATACAGTTCTTGCTAATGTGTCTATGAAAAGAAAAATGTACAGACAACTGTTCCATTATCCGTTGCGGTAACGGGTACCGATACGGCGATAGAACATTTACCCCTCTACCTAAATAATCATACCTGCTCCTGATGCGTGTAAATCGGCAAGCGCACCGGTCACACAAGTAATAAAGTTTTGGGAATAAATCCCCGAGTGTCGGCCTCTTGAGGAATGCAATTAGCGTAGAACGGCAACAGTACAGAGAATATCATTATGAGAGTAATAAATAGAAAAAAATGAAATAGAGGACTTGGGAGATTGTGGATGTTTGATCTACTGAACTAGTAAAAGCTATGCAGGTCGAAGGCACAGCTTCGCAAGGTGGAGTGGGTTTGTCAGCCGTGATGCCGAACTTCAGTTGGGCGAGTGGAAGGGAAACTAATGGATTGCATTGTTCTTACGTGGAGTGCAATCGGACAAGACACGAGAATGAAGTGGATGTGGGGTGAGCAAGGCACATTCACAGACAATACACACAAGCATAAGAAGATACTAACATTCCATTAGTTATAAAATAAACTTGATGTTCATGGATGGAAGTATTCATTACACTGCTCAAAACATTCCATACTACAGAGGAAGGGGAAGAGGAGTAAACCAAAAGAGAGTGAAGATCCACCGCGGGTAGTGGCTGGTATAGCGAGTTGTCAATCCGCTTCCGGGATCAGTCCAAGGAGGCTTCCGGTACCAACGAGCTGTGACCTCAAAGGCCTTTAAGTCCGTTCTCTAGGTTATCTACTTCACCAACTCCGCAGGAAAGCTTGGAGTTGAAGTCATTAATTGCCGAGGGCTGATGAATTGTAAATATACGTATTTTTGTGCACTTTAATTTAGTCATTTTCATTTATTTTCGTCATTTTTACTTATTTTTGTTCAATAAAATACTCCTCTTCTTGTAAATTTACTACTAACTTGTTTTCTTTAATTTTGCAGAAAAATTTCAAAATCTGCCAAAATTGGGCAGTACACGCCCGTGACAATTTGGTCACGCCCGTGACCGGGCCGTGACATTGCATTTCCCGTGAAATCGGACGATTTCTGATGTACAAGCTTGACACGCCTGGGGTCACGCCCGTGTCACCCGACACGGGGCGTGACCCAAGCCCATGTCCACTCCACTCAACACTTTCTGCTCGACGATTGTCGAGTGTCGACACCTACCGTCACGCCCAGCGTCACGCCCGTGTCCTGGGGCGTGACTCAATCTCAGCTCGACGATTTCAACTCGACACTTTCCGGTCGACGATTGTCAAGTGTCGACACCAACTGACACGCCTAGAGTCACGCCCGTGACCTGGGGCATGACCTTTCCAGCTGGCCCGACAAGATGCTGCCAAAGACTTTTAACGCAACCCGCGCCTGGTTCTACCTCCCCAACACGCCCAGAGTCGCGCCCGTGACCTGGGGCGTGACTGCCGCGAACTCAGCCTGAAGTCAACTTTCCTGTCCAATCGTCGGCCGCCTTCATGAATAGTACTGACACGCCCCCCCCCCCTACACGCCCGTGACCTAGGGCGTGTACTTAGATTTTTTTGCCTATAAATTGCCCATTTCTGTAAGGTCCAAGGGTTCAGATTTTTGGGCCATTTTAGTGTCTTTTTGTGGGCTGCATCCGTGATTTCCTTGCTATGTAAGGAGATTTCTTCCCCTTTTTCTTTCAATTTTGTTTTTGCTTTAGCTTTGTCTTTGTAATAGCTTGTAATAGTTTCCTTTAATCAATAAAAATGTTAGATTTTCTCTTCTTATTTGGCTTTGGAATGAACCCTTGTGCCCACTTTTTCTCCCCTTTTTATCCTTGGTTTTATCCTTGTTCTTCATTTATGAAAAGTGTGTGTGTGTATGAGTGTAACTTATTTACTTTACATGCTTTTAATTTGTCTCATGATAGGTTTTGTTAGAAATTTATGAAATGATGAATTAGCTTTTTCTCTTTTTCTTCATGTCTTCTTTTAGTGTTTTCAACATCTTCACTCTTATGAATCTGTAAAAGAGTTACTAAAGTATTTTTGATTTTTTTTACTTAGCTTTATTTTAGGATGAAAACAATTTTTGTTCTTTCTCTTTTCATTTCAACTTTTTTAGCACTTTTATGAAATCCTAGGAATGAAAATGTTGAAATTTTAATTTTCCAAAAACTTTGTTTTTTTTTTATTTGTTTTGAAAAACGTTTGTCTTCAAAAAATTGTAATTTCTTCTTTTATTTGTTTTTGGCAAAACCTAAGCATGAAAAAGTAAAAGTTTTAATTTTTAGGTAACTTTCATTTTGCTTTTAATTTGTGTGTGTGAGTGTATGAGGATAAATGTTTTGATGCTTTGATTCAAATTGTGTAGAGTGTGTGAGTGTAGGTGTTAAATTTTAATGCTTTCTTTTAATTCTTTGTTCAAATTTTGTAGAGTGTGTGAGTGTAGGTGTTAGCTTTATTGCTTTCTTGAAATTCATATGGATTGTGTGTGTTTGTGCGCATTTATTTCCGCCTACTCGTTAAGAGTTAAATGGCGCATCGTTTTCATTTTCAGTCCTACTCGTTCGAGTAGGACTTGTAATTTTCTTTCTTTATTTTTTCCGCCTACTCACTTGAGTCAAATGGACGGATTTTATTTCGCGCCTACTCGTTCGAGTAGGACTTGTAATTTTCTTTCTTTATTTTTCCGCCTACTCACTTGAGTTAAATGGACGGATCTTTATCTCCCTGTAAATATTTGAGAAAGCCCTGTAATCGCATTTATTTTCTCCTACTCATTTGAGTAGGACTCACTTTCATTTTAGTCCTACTCGTTTGAGTAGGACTTGCAATTTTAAGCTTTTATTTCCCGCCCCCACTCGTTTTAGTGGGACTCGCAAATTTCAATTATGCAAATTTCTTTCATGTGTAACTTAGTTCCTGTTTAATTTATAATTTGGAGTGTGCGTGAGTTCTTATTTTAGCTAACTTTTCAGCTTTCTAAATGTTTGTTATTTGTTTTTATGTCCTCTTCTTATAATCATTAGCGTTTAATTTCGAACTCGCGCCTCACTAAATTATAAAGCCGTCCTCATACCGATGTGTGGCTAATCGCTATTAGCCTCGGCATCGAAGAGCATTGGGACATTTAAAATGATTTCTAATAATTGAGGCTCTTTATTTTCATTTTAATTTAAGGACTTAAGGTTTACCCCGGGTTTACGATGCGTAGGAACACATATCGATGTTTGGGCCCTATTTCTGTAGTCCATATGCTAGCTAGCCGAGAGGCCGTGCATATGGACCGATCACCCCTGGGTAAATAGAGTTGCGTGCATACCTTCGAAAGAGGACAAGCGTAATTCTACCGGATTGGGTTCCCCACCCAATAGCGGGGTTCTTAGCGTAAAGCGGGCGTAAAGAGGAATCCTTCGTCGGACTAACGTTCGGTCGAATAGTCTTAACGTTTAGGTGAGCGATATCCCTATAGCTAGGTGAGCTCACATTTGTGGAACCTCCACGGCCAAGTTGTCTTTTATTAATTTGAAAACTAAGTCCTATAATTATTAAAAATTGTTTTAGTCTTAATCCGATTCGATGCCGAGCGTTAACCCTTCATCGAATATTTTCTAAAATGTTTTTTCGCTCCTTTACTTTTTCCGTCTTTACTTCACTAAAAAAATCCACCTTACTTTCAGTAAAATAATAGTCCTCCTTGAGGAGTAAGAATAGTCAACACGACCCCGAGAACAATACGACCTCGGTATTCCCCCGAATATCGAGTACTACTTGCGATAGGTGCACTTGCCTACCTCAGCAAGCCCGCGACGATCGACTCATAGAACCAACCACAGTAAGAGTCTGTTCGCGGGCCCATCAAGTTTTTGGCGCCGTTGCCGGGGAATCTCTTTTCGAGTTGCTATTTCGAATTCCGGAGTCTATTACTTTTACTTATTTTCTAAAAAAAAAAACTAAAAACTTTATTTTAAAACAAAAAAAAGAAGTTTATTTTGTTTTATTTTTGTTTGGGTGTATGACCCGTGGACAACCCTCCGAGTTTGAAGATTTTGACTTCGACCCTGAGATCGAACGCTCTCTTGCGCGTATCCGATCTCAACGCCGAAATCCTTCTTTAGATCCCGAGGAATCTATCGGAGAACCCACTGTTATAGTTATGGCCGGGCCTAACCTTCCCCCGGCGACCGAGCGTACTATGTCTTATTACGCCCGACCTAACCTGGATGATTCTGGGTCGAGTATTGTTCGCCCTGCGGTGGTGAATAATAATTTCGAAATAAAGTCGAGTGTCATTCAAATGGTCCAAAACGCCGTGCAGTTCGATGGAATGCCGGATGAGGACCCGAATGTCCACTTGTCCAATTTCTTGGAGATATGCGACACCTTCAAGATTAATGGCGTCACTGATGACGCCATTCGTTTGTGCTTATTTCCTTTTTCCCTTAAGTCCAAAGCCAAGGCGTGGTTGAATGCCCTCCCGCGAGGATGTATCACCACGTGGGCTGAGTTGACGGAACAGTTCCTAACGAAGTACTTTCTGCCCGCAAAAACTGCAAAGTTGCGGGCGGACATTTCTTCGTTTGTGCAAAACGATCCTGAGTCTCTATACGAGACTTGGGAACGGTTTAAGGAATTCATCCGCCGTTGCCCGCACCGCGCGCTGCTAACATGGTTGCAAGTTCAATTTTTTTACAATGTGCTGAATTTTCAGACGCGTCAAATGATTGACGCGGCTGCCGGGGGTACTCTAAACAACAAAACCCCCGAGGCCGCCCAGGCTTTATTCGAAGAGATGGCTATGAACGCCTATCAATGGAACATCCCGCGGGGACGCTCAAAGCCGGCGGCTGGTCTTTTTGAAGTGGATGCCACTGCTCTCTTGACCCTTCAAGTTGAAAGGTTAACAAAGCAGGTGGCGGAGATGTCTGCTGCCTCCTCCACTCCGCCTTGTTTTATTCCCCCTAACGTCTGCGTAGCTGAAGAGTTCGTGGACTTCATGGGAAATTCGGGTTGTCCTCCCTTCAACCCCAACAACAACCCTTATAGTAATAACTATAATCCAGGTTGGAGGAATCACCCCAATTTTTCGAAGTATATTGCGTCCAACAAGTCAAATATCTGGAACATCACCGGATCGCTAAAAACTCTCGAACAACAGGTTGGACAGCTGGCGAGGATGATGTCCGAGCGCGCGCTCGGGGCACTGCCGGGAAACACGGAGCCCAATCCGCGGGAGAATGCCAACACTATATCCCTCCGTAGCGGAAAGAAGGTGGTCGATCCAAAACGGACCGACCCTCAGGTACATATTTCACCTCCGACCCCTCTTCCCCTTTCTTCGCTTACGCCGCCTTTACCAATTGTAAAAGAAAAAATTATTTTAAACAAGGCCCTTCCATATCCGCATAAGTTAGATAACGAGCGTCAGGACACGCAATATGAAAAATTTATTTTATTATTAAAACAAATTCACATTAATGTTCCTTTTTGCGAGGCTATCTCGCAAATGCCCAAATATGCGAAATTTTTAAAAGAACTACTTTCTAATAAACGCAAATTAGAGGATATTTCGCATGTATCTCTCAACGCTGTCTGCTCGGCGGCCCTTACTAATAAATTGCCCATAAAACAAAACGACCCGGGGTGGTTTTCCATCCCGTGCCTTTTTGGCGATATATTAGTAAAGTACGTCTTAGCTGATTTAGGGGCTAGCATTAATCTGATGTCGTTCTCGCTCTTTTCATGTTTAGGTTTGGGTACTCCTAGTCCTACGAATATGCGCATCCAATTAGCAGATCGCTCGGTTAAGTTCCCTATCGGGGTAGTGGAGGACGTTCTTGTCCGAGTCGACAAGTTTACCTTCCCGGTAGACTTCGTCATCTTAGATATCGAGGAGGACGCCGAGGTACCAATAATACTCGGTCGCCCTTTTCTCGCCACCTCCCGCGCACTAATAGATGTTAGTAATGGCAGTCTTCTCCTCCGAGTAGCCGATGATCAGGTTACTTTCTCTATTAATCCCTCGATGGACAATTTGTCATCGAGCGACGATTTCTGCTACTCTTTAGATACCTTTTTTGGAGATCGTTCTTCTCCCGTTTTCGAGTCCGTCTTTTTAAACGACGATATTTATGCGCTCGAAAATTTTAAATGCGATGAGAATACTTCTTTAGACTTGCCTTTCGAACCAATTTGTAAGAAAGACATAGGCATTAAAACCTCCCTAGAAGAACCGCCCATCCTAGACCTCAAACCCTTACCCGCATCACTCAAATACGCATTTTTGGGAAAAGGCGATACGCTTCCCGTTATCATTTCTTCGGACTTGAGTGATTCAGAGACTTCTGATTTATTGGAAGTTTTATTTAAACATCGCCACGCAATTGCGTGGCAATTCTCTGACTTAAAGGGGATTAGCCCCTCCTTTTGCACCCATAAGATTTTCCTTAACGATAATTGCCGCAAAACGATTCAGCCGCAGCGTCATCTTAACCCAAACATGAAAGACGTCGTTAAAGCTGAGATTATTAATTTATTAGATGTGTGGATTATCTACCCTATTTCGGACAGTGCATGGGTTAGTCCCGTGCATGTCGTGCCCAAGAAGGGCGGTCTTACCGTAGTGGCGAATGAGCATAACGAGCTCGTCCCAACTCGTACTATTATGGGTTGGCGAGTGTGCATCGATTATAGAAAACTTAATGATACCACCCGCAAGGACCATTTCCCTCTGCCATTTTTGGACCAGATTTTAGAGCGTTTATCCGGTCATCCGTATTATTGTTTTCTTGATGGTTTATCGGGGTTTTTCCAAATCCCCATTTCCCCCGATGATCAAGAGAAAACAACTTTTACTTGCCCGTTTGGCACCTTCGCATATCGAAGAATGTCATTTGGACTCTGCAATGCGCCGGCTACATTCCAAATATGTATGCTAGCGATCTTTGGCAAGCTAGTAGAAGACATTATGGAAGTCTTTATGGATGACTTTTCTGTTTTCGGACGCTCTTTTCCCGATTGCCTTCACAATTTAGATCGTGTCCTTCAATGGTGCGAGGACACAAGTCTTGTTTTAAATTGGGAAAAATGCAACTTTATTGTTCGAGGAGGTTTGGTCCTCGGCCATATGATTTCGTCTAAGGGGATAGAGGTGGATAAGGCCAAGATAGAAATTATAGAAAAACTTCCGCATCCAACAAACGTAAAATCTATTAGGAGTTTCTTAGGCCATGCGGGCTTTTATCGACGCTTCATTCAAGACTTTTCAAAAATAACAAAGCCGCTTACTCACCTCTTGGAAAAGGAATCACGTTTCATCTTTAATAGCGAATGCGAGTCCGCCTTTAATTTAATAAAACAAAAACTTATCACTTCACCAATTTTAGTGGCCCCTAATTGGTCCCTTCTGTTCGAAATAATGTGCCACGCTAGTGATATTTTCCTTAGGTGCCGTTCTTGGCCAACGCGCAGAAAAACATTTTCATACTATTTATTACGCTAGCAAGACACTCACTTCCGCACAAGTACATTACACGACAATGGAAAAGGAACTCTTAGCCGTCGTTTTCGCTTTTGATAAGTTTCGCTCGTATATAACGCTATCTAAAGTTATCGTTTTTACCGATCACTCCGCGCTTAAGTATTTATTAGCTAAAAATGATGCGAAGCCCCGCCTTCTTTGATGGATTCTCCTCCTACAAGAGTTTGATTTGGAGATACGAGATAAGCGAGGAGCGGAAAATCTAGCGGCAGACCACCTCTCCCGTTTAGAAAATCCGGGTGCGGAAGCGCTCGTCGATTCTGAAATAAATGACAGATTCCCCGAGGAACGCCTCCTTGCCATTCATAGTTCTTCGTCATCTTCGCCTTGGTTCGCAGATTTTGCATATTTCTTTTCTGACTTGAAAAATTTTTTTTGGGAGGACCCATTTCTTTTTCGTATCTGCGCGGACCAATCGGTCCGAAGATGCGTTGCGGGTGTGGAGTGCTTGCAAATTCTTAAGCACTGCCATGAGGGTCCAGCCGGGGGGCATTATCAAGCCAACCGGACCGCTCGGAAGGCGCTAGAGGCGGGCTACTTTTGGCCCACTCTCTTCAAAGACGCGCATAATTTAGTGCGCGCTTGCGATAGCTGTCAGCGGTCGGGCAACATCTCTCGTCGCGACGAGATGCCCCAAAATATGTTTTTAGAGTGCGAAGTCTTCGATTTATGGGGCATAGATTTTGTTGGTCCCCTACCTCCATCTTTCAAAAATATGTATATTTTAGTGGCGGTCGACTACGTATCAAGGTGGGCGGAAGCGCAAGCTCTCCCCACCAACGATGCGCGAGTCGTCGTTACATTTATTAAAAAACTATTTTCTCGCTTCGGCACGCCTCGCGCAATTGTTAGTGATAGGGGAACGCATTTTTGTAACGCTCTTATGGCTAAGACGTTAGCTAAATACGGAGTCACGCACAAGCTTTCCCCCTACCACCCGCAAACAAGTGGCCAAGTTGAGGTAATAAATCGAGAGATTAAGCGAATTTTAGAAAAAACCGTTTCACTAAATAGGAAAGATTTGTCCATTAAACTCGACGATGCGTTGTGGGCGTATCAGACGGCATACAAAACCGCAATTGGTTGTACGCCATTCCGGTTAGTCTACGGCAAAGCGTGCCATTTACCTGTAGAATTAGAGCATCGCGCTCTTTGGGCTTTAAAACTCTTAAACCTCGACTCCAACTTAGCCGCTCAGAATAGAAAACTACAACTAAACGAGCTCGAGGAATGGCGTGCGAACGCTTACGAGAGCAATAAATTCTATAAGGACCGTTCTAAGTTATATCACGATCGAAAAATCAAGTCCCAAAAATTATTTTCTCCGGACGACCTTGTCCTTCTTTACAATTCACGTCTTAGGCTTTTTCCAGGTAAATTAAAATCTAGATGGTCCGGTCCCTTCCTAGTTGAAGAAGTTTTTCCATATGGAACCGTACTCATCTTCCACCAGGACAAAGGTTCATTCAAGGTAAACGGTCATCGGTTAAAGTCTTATATAGCATGCGACCCAGTGATCGGTTTTAGAGAAACCATAACTTTCCTCCACATTATAAACCCGCCAAAATAGTCAAGCTACACGACTATAAACAAAGCGCTCCTGGGAGGCACCCCTCGCTTATCTTTTTCTCTCTTTCCTTATTACCTTTGCTGTTTTTTTTCTAATAAACGCAGGGTTTCTGATTGGACTTCCCCGAACGCGTTTCAGGGACGTTTCTACCCCCCTCTCTTTACTTTTGTACATATCGCATTTTATTTCATTTTTGTTCCGCATACTTACGTTACAACATTGGGGACAATGTTGGACTTAAGTATGGGGGTATTTTCGTGTTTTACTTTCTGCACTTCAATTTTTTTTGCATTTCAAAAATACAAAAAAATACATATAACAACAAAACAAAAACAAAAAAAAATTTAAAAAAAACATCTTAAAATGAAAAAAAATTTAAATGAAAAATCAAATTTTTTTTTTGTTTTGTTCTCTTTCTTTCTTTTTTCAAAAACTCAAAAACAATTAAAAAAACAAAAGAAAACAAAAAATATATTTAGTTTCACTTTGTAAATATTTTTTGTACATACTCTTTTCTCTCTCCCCCTTCCTCATTCTTGTAAAAACCTCTCTTTTTCTCCCATGATTTTGTACATATAATGAAAATTCTCTTAAAAAATACAAAAAAAGATAATAGTTCAAAACAAAATTCAAAAAAAAAGTTGAGAAGAACAAAAATACAAAAAAAAGATAATAAATGACAAAAAAAATGATGATAAAAACTATAAAAATAACAAAAACATGTTTTGAAACAAATAAATCAAATATTCCATCCTTAACTTTCCTGCTATCCAAAATTTCCGTTTTGAGTTTATTTATATGCGAATTTGATTAATTCTTTGTTCACTACCCGTTTGTTAATTATTGATTGAAAAATTTAAATAGCCGGGGTTAAGTTTTAAAGAATTCTTTATGCTTTGTTAAAAATAGCAAACTCGTTTTAGGCACTACTTCTAATTTTTCATTGATAGGAGCACGTATATTATGTTAGGAAATAACGACTATAGAATTCAATTATACTTACTTTTAGCTTTCTGAAAAAATTGGAACGTACAAATTATTAAGGTTGATCTCAAAAATTTTTAGGATTAAAATCTAGTTTTCCTTTCTCCCCTTACTTTTCATGACCTACTTGGCATGAAAAATTTTATCCTTAAAAGATCCTATGTCAAAGGGAATAAGATTTTGTTCCGTAAACATAGGCACCCAATAATTTTAAAAAATTATATATGGAGTAAGAGGATAAAATTCATTACTCCTACAAATATACATTGGGTTAATTTTATTCGTATGAAGTTGAAAAACAAAAATCATATTAGGAAAATAAGATTTCGTTTTCCTCATAATCCAAAAGAAAAAAAATGGAGGTTCGAGAAAAAATTACCTCGCCTCAAATATCAAAACCCTCTTCACAAACCCACTACCCCCTTAGCCAATTACACGATTCTAGAATTAATTCAAAAATCTTTTTGAGAGCATAATTAGTAAATTGTATTATTTCTAGTAGCACTCGTATAAGCTAGAGTTCTTATAATTCCAAACTATTTTCGTTAATCTAACCATTACAAATGTTGCCTTCTATTTGATTACATCAAGAAGTCTTTTGGCCAAAACTTTTGCGCTATTTAAATCATCTACATAATTTTAGGACTTAACTCTAACACCCCGTATATTTATTTCGATCTCTCTTATAATTGATTAAGCGGTAGCTAAACTTAGAGTTTTTTTTATTCCTTATAGATTCACCTCAAACTTTTGCTCTGGAATAGCAAAAGCCTAAGTATGGGGGTATTTGATGAATTGTAAATATACGTATTTTTGTGCACTTTAATTTAGTCGTTTTCATTTATTTTCGTCATTTTTACTTATTTTTGTTCAATAAAATACTCCTCTTCTTGTAAATTTACTACTAACTTGTTTTCTTTAATTTTGCAGAAAAATTTCAAAATCTGCCAAAATTGGGCAGTACACGCCCGTGACAATTTGGTCACGCCCGTGACCGGGCCGTGACATTGCATTTCCCGTGAAATCGGACGATTTCTGAAGTACAAGCTTGACACGCCTGGGGTCACGCCCGTGTCACCCGACACGGGGCGTGACCCAAGCCCGTGTCCACTCCACTCGACACTTTCTGCTCGACGATTGTCGAGTGTCGACACCTACCGTCACGCCCAGCGTCACGCCCGTGACCTGGGGCGTGACTCAATCTCAGCTCGACGATTTCAACTCGACACTTTCCGCTTGACGATTGTCAAGTGTCGACACCAACTGACACGCCCAGAGTCACGCCCGTGACCTAGGGCGTGACCTTTCCAGCTGGCCAACAAGGTGCTGCCAAAGACTTTTGACGCAACCCGCGCCAGGTTCTACCTCCCCGACACGCCCAGAGTCACGCCCGTGACCTGGGGCGTGACTGCCGCGAACTCAGCCCGAAGTCAACTTTCCTGTCCAATCGCCGGCCGCCTTCATGAATAGTACTGACACGCCCCCCCTACACGCCCGTGACCTAGGGCGTGTACTTAGATTTTTTTGCCTATAAATTGCCCATTTCTGTAAGGTCCAAGGGTTCAGATTTTTGGGCCATTTTAGTGTCTTTTTGTGGGCTGCATCCGTGATTTCCTTGCTATGTAAGGAGATTTCTTCCCCTTTTTCTTTCAATTTTGTTTTTGCTTTAGCTTTGTCTTTGTAATAGCTTGTAATAGTTTCCTTTAATCAATAAAATTGTTAGATTTTCTCTTTTTATTTGGCTTTGGAATGAACACTTGTGCCCACTTTTTCTCCCCTTTTTATCCTTGGTTTTATCCTTGTTCTTCATTTATGAAAAGTGTGTGTGTGTGTGTGTGTATGAGTGCAACTTATTTACTTTACATGCTTTTAATTTGACTCATGATAGGTTTTGTTAGAAATTTATGAAATGATGAATTAGCTTTTTATCTTTTTCTTCATGTCTTCTTTTAGTGTTTTCAACCTCTTCACTCTTATGAATGTGTAAAAGAGTTACTAAAGTATTTTTGATTTTTTTTACTTAGCTTTATTTTAGGATGAAAACCCTTTTTGTTCTTTCTCTTTTCATTTCAACTTTTTTAGCACTTTTATGAAATCCTAGGAATGAAAATGTTGAAATTTTAATTTTCCAAAAACTTTGTTTTTTTTTTATTTATTTTGAAAAACTTTTGTCTTCAAAAAATTGTAATTTCTTCTTTTTATTTGTTTTTGGCAAAACCTAAGCATGAAAAAATAAAAGTTTTAATTTTTAGGTAACTTTCATTTTGCTTTTAATTTGTGTGTGTGAGTGTATGAGGATAAATGTTTTGATGCTTTGATTCAAATTGTGTAGAGTGTGTGAGTGTAGGTGTTAAATTTTAATGCTTTCTTTTAATGCTTTGTTCAAATTTTGTAGAGTGTGTGAGTGTAGGTGTTAGCTTTATTGCTTTCTTGAAATTCATATGGAGTGTGTGTGTTTGTGTGCATTTATTTCCGCCTACTCGTTAAGAGTTAAATGGCGCATCGTTTTCATTTTCAGTCCTACTCGTTCGAGTAGGACTTGTAATTTTCTTTCTTTATTTTTTCTGCCTACTCACTTGAGTCAAATGGACGTATTTTATTTCCCGCCTACTCGTTCGAGTAGGACTTGTAATTTTCTTTCTTTATTTTTCCGCCTACTCACTTGAGTTAAATGGACGGATCTTTATCTCCCTGTAAATATTTGAGAAAGCCCTGTAATCGCATTTATTTTCTCCTACTCATTTGAGTAGGACTCGCTTTCATTTTAGTCCTACTCGTTTGAGTAGGACTTGCAATTTTAAGCTTTTATTTCCCTCCCCCATTCGTTTGAGTGGGACTCGCAAATTTCAATTATGCAAATTTCTTTCATGTGTAACTTAGTTCCTGTTTAATTTATAATTTGGAGTTTGCGTGAGTTCTTGTTTTAGCTAACTTTTCAGCTTTCTAAATGTTTGTTATTTGTTTTTATGTCCTCTTCTTATAATTATTAGCGTTTAATTTCGAACTCGCGCCTCACTAAATTATAAAGCCGTCCCCATACCGATATGTGGCTAATCGCTATTAGCTTCGGCATCGAAGAGCATTGGGACATTTAAAATAATTTCTAATAATTGAAGCTCTTTATTTTCATTTTAATTTAAGGACTTAAGGTTTACCCCGGGTTTACGACGTGTAGGACCACATATCGATGTGTGGGCCCTATTTCCGTAGTCCATATGCTAGCTAGCCGAGAGGCCGTGCATATTGACCGATCACCCCTGGGTAAATAGAGTTGCGTACATACCCTCGAAAGAGGACAAGCGTAATTCTACAGGATTGGGATCCCCACCTAATAGCAGGGTTCTTAGCATAAAGCAGGCGTTAAGAGGAATCCTTCGTCGGACTAACGTTCGGTCGAATAGTCTTAACGTTTAGGTGAGCGATATCCCTATAGCTAGGTGAGCTCACATTTGTGGAACCTCCACGGCCAAGTTGCCTTTTATTAATTTGAAAACTAAGTCCTATAATTATTAAAAATTGTTTTAGTTTTAATCCGATTCGATGCCGAGCGTTAACCCTTCATCGAATATTTTCTAAAATGTTTTTTCGCTCCTTTACTTTTTCCGTCTTTACTTCACTAAAAAAATCCACCTTACTTTCAGTAAAATAATAGTCCTCCTGGAGGAGTAAGAATAGTCAACACGGCCCCGAGAACAATACGACCTCGGTATTCCCCCGAATATCGAGTACTACTTGTGATAGGTGCACTTGCCTACCTCAGCAAGCCCGCGGCGATCGACTCACCGAACCAACCACAGTAAGAGTCTGTTCGCGGGCCCATCAAGGGCTTTGCCGGAGAGTTGAAAAGCTTCGGAGTAGTTGGCAATGGCCTCCCGACGAAGGTGGAGGTGATGGAGCAGCTGGAGAAGTGATATGGTGATTCCCGCGCACTCTCCGTTCGCAGCAAATGACAGGCGTTGACCTAAATCGCGGAGCAGGGCCTTAAATACAGAGGCAGCAGAAGCAGTGCGCACGATCAGTGGCGCACGACCAGTGGTCGTGCACATTGTAGGTCGATGATCGTGCGACTTTTCCAAATAAACCTGCAACCTGGACAAGAAGCATCAGCATATATGCGCACGAGCAGTGGCGCACGACCAGTGGTCGTGAGCACTACGGCCAGTGCTCGTGTGATTACCGAGACAGGATTTGGAAAAAGAGAATGTAATGCGCATGATCAGTGGCCCACGACCAGTGGTCGTGCGCAATAAGTCCAGTGGTCGTGCGCAGTATTCCTGCAACGTCGGTGTCTCCCGAGCGGTTCCAGACCACGCACACGACCACTGTACCAGCAGAAGGGGAAAATAGGCCACCAGAACGTGCACACCACATCCCCGAGATAGGGCTAAAGAATAACAACAATATAGAAACACAGAAAGCACACAGAAACGGGCCTACAGTGCACTTAATCGTGAAATAGGTACATAAGCACATATAAGCAATAAAGACTCACAAGTGTAGTGCTAAGACGATAAAACTAGCCCAGATGAGTCCAAAAATCAGTGTAAAATGTGGACTCATCACACCCCAAGACTTAACAATTTGCACGTCCCGAGCAAATCATTACACCGTGGACTAGAAGATAGCTAACTGGCTCAGAAATTTCAAAAAGAAGTAAGACGAGAAATCAAATATATCATGGGTATAGAAGATATAATAGAAAAACTTTTTAATTATACAATGTAGTTTAAACTATTCGGCAGACGTAAATAAATATTGTAATTGCTCAAAATTAGAATTCTGGAGAATCTTGCGATCATGTGTAGGAAGAAAGTAGGCAGGCCACTAAGGTGAGCATTGCCAAAGTTCGGGACTCAGGATCACCTCCAAAGGAATCCACCAATGTCGGGGACCATACGCTTGCACGTTCACACTCTCACCACGGCGCGGGTTAGACTTAAGCATGAATAAGTAGGACTTGTAGGAGAAAATGGGGCTTAGGCGACGGCTTGGTAGTCAAAGATAAACATGAAGGATCTATGCAACCAAAGCGAGCGAATAAAACCCAAACCAAAATAGCCACTTAGAAATGAATGGGGCACACGCCCCCAGATATAGCTTGAAATCCGGGTGTGAACACGGCTGAACCCGACCAAAATTAATAAAGAGGATGGGGATCGAAATCTCAAAGCAATTCTTTAATATTTTTCTCTCTTTTGCGCGAATCGGCTTTTTATTTTCGTAAATTTTGTTTTCTTTTCTGCGCTAGCAATCCCCAAACAGAGCAATCAAAACGTGAATGAATACAGCACCCCCAAAAACAATGTCCACTTAACACAACCTCGGCAAAACAGTAAATACAAATCAGCTCAAGCATTTGATTGCGATGGTGGGTTTAGCTTCATGCCTTGGTGAAAGTGAGTGGAGCTAGATCAAAGGAAGGGTAGGCACAAATTTGGCATGCAACGGTTAACAGGTAGGAACGGCTAAACAAGGCTCAAACTAGCCAAAATGAAGGCCTACGTCATGCTCACGCTTGACTAACCGTGCACCAATGCTTCGAGAGTAGCTTAGGGCAAGTTCTTAGCCACCGAGAAAGATGATCCTTCCTCCCAACTCGAGCAATACGAGTCTAGTGGCGGCTACACAAATTCCTACATTATTGTTCTATTATCCCAGATTCAGATTTTGAGCAGTACAAACAATATTTACGTTTGCAAAAAAAATAAATCTACGAGCATAAAGAAAAACTAATTCTATCCTAACTCTACACAAACCATGAGTATTCGATTAGGAGCACTGCATGAGTTTCGAACTACTCAATCCTGAAATCCTAAGCTAGTACCACTATTTTAAAGTTTACACAAAAGAAAAAAATTTGACTCGGGTTATGCGCGTGGGTAAGAGCGCACTCGTGTGGGTGATTCAGTGTGTGCAACATAAAGCAAGAAATAAGTAAACAAGAAACTGGTAGGCAACAGAAAGTGTGGTGTAGTGACCACAGGCATGCTCTCCCCCCCAGACTTAAAGTCAACAACTAGTAAAAATCAGCAAGTCATATTTGATAAACAGCTAGGGTAGGAAGTACCTATGCTCAAAATTGAGCATACCAGTCGTGCAATGAGATGTCCAAGTGCGGCCAAGTTGCTGCGCCTCAAATATTCCTGCACCTGCGATTGAAGGATACCAGCCAAAAAAAAATATGGAAACAGGAATATATGAATATATAAAAAGAAATCAAAACACAGCATAGGACCAAACGGTCCAACTTGGGTTGTCTCCCGAAAGCCCTTTTGTTTACCGTCCTTAAGGTGGCCCAAATACCTGTATTAGCAGTTCAAATAGAGAGTTCTTGGCATTAGCAAAAGGAAACAAAATTAAAAATAGAGCAACCAGCATTCAACAAGTAGCGAGAAAGAGGATGGAAAGAGGAATGAGGGTGGCACAATCAGCTATAAGCAGATTTATGGTAAGTCTCCCTGGTGGGATGCGAGAGAACAGCAGAGTGTCTTTTTGCATTCGGGGTAGGCATTGTCCCATTACTGCGAGTGCACTCTTTCTCGTGCCGGAAGGCAGTGTAGAGCTCTCCGCGTAAACGCTTGGCCTCTTTCAGTTTCTCCACAGTGGGAGACTTCCAATGGAGGTAGGTTGTGGGGTTTCCTGGTGTCGTGGTTTGTGGCGGCCTATCCAGCACCGTGACGTCAACCGGATCTGCCCAAGCTACAGATCGCTTAACAGAATTATACAAATTAGTGTCCAGGGATTTCTCCCGAATAAAACTTGGTTCGCCATGCTCAACAACAGAGTTGGCTGGCAGTTGAATGGTAGCCGTGGCTTTGGTACAATTGATCCCTTCGTGGACCAGTAGCTCTTGTTTCTCATCGACTTCCTGAGGGAGTCCTTTCTTTGGCGTCTCCTCCAGATGTGCTTCCAATGCGGGGAGACCTGAATCCAGCTTGATATCTGTGACACTTAGAGAATTGTTATTTTGGATGGGAGAAGAATGCATGGATGTGTTATCGAAGGTGGACTCTTCATTTGGCCAAGTGACACGGCCTTTGGAAAAGTCGATGGATGCGCCACTGGCTGCTAGGAATGGGACTCCTAATATAGGAATGGAGTTATTGTCCTGTGGTCCCAAAACCTGGAAGTCAGTGGTGATACTTGTGCCGTTAACCTCGATTTCAACGTCCCGAACACCGCCCTCAGTGTCAACAAAATTTCCATTAGCTAAGATAAGGGATTTCCGATTTTCATTGTCAACTTGTAAGTGCATCTTCGCAACATCTTGCAAAGTGAGAATGTTGCTTGACGCCCCGGAATCGCATAATGCTGGAGTTTTGATGTTATTGATTTTACAATTAATGACAAGTTCGTTGCGGTTTCCTGAAGTGTCCTCCCCAAGGCGCTTTCCCTGTTCATGGGGGTTCTTTTCGGTGTTGCTCGGTAAGGTGCCTTGGGTGCGCTCGGAAACCACTTGAGCCAATTGGCCCAATTGTGCCTCCAGTTTGCGCATCGAGGCGGCCTGATTTGTCATGTTGGTTTGGGAAATCTCAACGAACTTCTCGAACATCTCTTCCAAAGAATTTTTTTAATGACGGGGGGCCCTTGGGAATAATTCGGTTGATGCGGCCGTGGTTGGCTGCCAGAAGCATACGCATCGTTTTGATGCTGCCCCGGTTGCCATCTTTGGCCAGATGCGTTAGGATTCCAAGAAACGTTGGGGTAATTTCTCACCCCCGGGTTGTAAGTATTCCGGTAAGGCACTCCCCGATTTTGATAGGCAACAAAATTAACGGACTCATTCAGAAACAAAGATTCGTTTGGTACCTCAACTCCTAAGCATTCGAAGCTATGATGATCGGTGCTTCCGCACTCTTGACATGAGATTTCCATCACTGGGGAGGCAGGAGCAGGCTTTGGGATATCCAAGGCAAACACTTCACTGGTGCTTCGTGGGATGTTTCTTCCAGCGGTCCAGTAAGCACTGTGGGTGGCGGTGTCTTGTAAGACTTTCAAAGCATCATCTGGAGCAAGATTCATGATGGTTCCTCCGGAGGCAGCATTGATCATGGCTCGATGTTGGGCATCAATAGCGAAGTAGAAACTTTCGACGAGGTTCCACGTTTGGAATCCATGATTAGGGCACTTCCTGCCGCGGGTACTCCGTGCTCGGTGATGGCAAGGCGATTTGAGCAACGATGGGTGGAGGATCCGACCTGCGTTATGTCCTTCCGACGTGAGATCAGAAGGTGCGGTCTGTTGGAGCGCATAGCAAGAGTCTTAAGCCTATGCGCCATGACACAATGGGGGCTACGGGCCATCCCAGTGTTTTAAGACTAGAACTCTGGCTGCACGCCATGGAGTAAGTGCTCAAGAGAGTTGTCGTTGGGTTGCGACCCTGATACGGTGGTGGGCAACTGATTTGCTAGTACACCAAGAATGTGCCCTGAGTACACAGACCATTGGGCCGGGTGGCTGACGGTTGTGATGCCATGTGTGCATGCAATCACATTATATGAGATATATTGCCATGTTTGTGATATGATATGCTTGTAGGGAAGATTACCGCTGCCCCGAGAAAAGGGGTAGGGTCGTTATAATTTGGTCAGCTGAATGTTGACCGGTGCCTCTATTTGCCACCCTTGGGTGGAATGTCCCTGTATAGGTGCTGGAGAACCGAGCAGGATGCATAAGGGTTGAAGTCCCTAGCTTTTTCTGCTGCCGCTGCTAGCCTTCGAAGGCTAATGTGGATATAATTGTTATGTTTTCTTTTGATGTGGCCGGCTTGCGTGCCAATGTTTGGGCCACTGTTTGAAAGCCATGTAAGGCCATAAGGCCAACGATGTTTACATGTTGTAAGACATTCCTAGATGTTATAAAATGTGGAGTTTTATATGTTGGACATTCAAGATAGGAGTTCAAGTGTATAGGCTTCCGCTAGAATGCTTTGTGTTAGGTGCGCTGCGCTACTCTGATATCATTCTGTTGCTTCATCGTCTGTTTTGTGGTATATGCTGTGGGGCCCTGGCCGGACCTTCTAGTATATAGTATATGAACGGATGGAGTTGTTACAAATTAAGCCTTCCTCATTTATCATGCCTAGCTGATTTATAAAAAAATAGGTGTTTCTTCTCATGTAAAGGTTTAGTGAAGATGTCCGCTCTTTGTAAACCAGTAGAGATAAAGACAAGGTTAATTTTATTTTTGTCCACACAATCTCTAATGAAATGATGTCTAATTTTTATTTGCTTGGTCATACAATGATGCACTGGAATTTGTGCAATGGAAATTGCACTGGTACTATCACAAAATATAGTTGAATTATTTAGATTTAGACCATAATTTAGTAGTTGGTTTTGAATCCACAAAATTTATGAACAACAACTGTCAACTGCAATATATTCAGCTTCAGCAGTTGAAGTTGACACAAATGTCTGTTTCTTACAAAACCAAGATACAAGCCTATCACAAAGAAACGACCATGTTCCTGATGTACTTTTCCTGTCAACTCTACATCCAGCAAAGTCAGCATCTGAGAATCCAGTTAATTCAAATTCTGACTCCGTTGGATACTAGAGTCTTAGATTTGGACAACCCTTTATATATCTCAAAATCATTTTAAGTAAAATAAGATGAGATTCTTTAGGGTTCACCTAGAACCTAGCACAAAGTCATGTAGCAAACATTATATATGGCCTACTAGCTGTAAGATACAACAAGTACCCAACAATAGCCCTATATGTTTTTTGATAAACTGGCTTGCCCTGAATCACATCATTGGAAGTCATTGGTGTTTTCATAGCTGAGGCATCATACATCGTAAATCTTTTAATCAGAACCTTAGCATATTTAGATTGGGAGATGAAAATGCCATCAGGGGATTGCTTCACTTGAAGACCATGGAAGTAGGAAAGCTCACCCGTGCAACTCATTTCAAACTTGGAATGCATCAGGTCAGAAAACCTTTTGCATAGTTTGGAATCAGTAGAGCCAAAAATGATATCATATACATATATTTCTACTAACAAAATTTTATTTTTATGATGCCTAATAAACAAAGTCCTATCTATAATGCCACTAGTGAACTTATATTCTAAGAGAAAGCTAGCTAGAGTCTCATACCAAGCCCTTGGAGCTTACTTTAAACAATAGAGAGCTTTATGCAATTTAAAAATAAAAGAGGGATGAGTTGGAGAGATAAAACCTGGTTGTTACTCCACATAGACTTCCTCTTTGAGTTCACCATTAAGAAAGACACTTTTGACATCCATTTGGTAGACTTTAAATTTCTTGTATGTAGCATATGCAAGTAATATTCTGATAGCCTCCTGCCTTGCAATAGGGGTTGTAACGCCCCTGATTTTTCGATGATTTTATTTGTTTGGGCAACATCAGATTTATGACGTCGTGGCGTTACTTTTAACGTCGATTGTTAGATTTGAGTAGTTTTGGACGTGCTCGTCCAGTTTCGTCGCAACCCGAGCGTTTTTGGAGTCTCCACGCGCGATCGAAGTTTTGGGTTTTGTTGTTGTTCGCCGCATATTTTGGCGGTTAATATCTCAGGAATAGCTCGTAGGATTTTGGTTTTGACTTCGCCGTTGTGTCTGTAGCATCAGTTTTTGCCTACAGCGTGAGTTTCGTTTGATTCAGCACGTTTGAGACATTGTTTTAATCTCATATTCCTTATTCAAATATCTGAACAAGATAATTGTTATTTTAATGCCTTGGGCTTGTGTTAATTTCTCGGGTAGCCCTCCTAAAGGTGTGCGTTTTCGTCGAACCGAGTTTTTTTGGTTTTTTTTCTGGGCGCTGTGTCGGGTTCGACGATCGTCGAGCGGAGCTCGACGATTGTATTCCTTTTCCTGAGCGCTGTGTCAGGTTCGACGATCGTCGAGCGGAGCTCGACAATTGTATTCCCTTTTCTGGGCGCTGTGTCGCGTTCGACGATCGTCGAGCGGAGCTCGACGATTGTTTTCTTTTTCTGGGCGCTGTCTCGAGGTCGTCGATCGTCGAACGGAGCTCGACGATTGTTATTCTTTTCTGGGTGCTGTCTGGAGGTCAACGATCGTCGAGCGGAGCTCGACGATTGTATTCCCTTTTCTGGGCACTGTGTCGCGTTCGACGATCGTCGAGCGGAGCTAGACGATTGTTTTCTTTTTCTTGGCGCTGTATCGAGGTCGACGATCGTCGAGCGGAGCTCGACGATTGTTATTCTTTTCTGGGTGCTGTCTGGAGGTCGACGATTGTCGTGCGGAGCTTGACGAATCATTGAGCAGAGCTTGCTGTAGGTCTGGCCCTGCATGTTGAGTTGGATGATTTTTGAATTGGGATCGACGATCAGGCCTTGCGTTCGACGAAATTTTTTTTTCTGGCACTGTATTTCCCCTTGTAGTACTCGAGTAAGCTGCCTTAGTATTTGAGTATTCCCCGTGCCGTACTCGTGTAATTCCCTTAGTGCTCGAGTACTCCTTCTCTATTACTCGAGTAGTTGTAATTAACTACTCGAGTAGGTCTCTGTTACTCGAGTAGTTTTGATGAGCTACACGAGTAGGCCTTTTATTACTCGAGTAGTTGTATTGAACTACTCGAGTAGGTCTTCTGTTACACGAGTAGTTGTATTGAACTACTCGAGCGGGTCTTCTGTTACTCGAGTGGTTGTATTGAACCACTCGAGTAGGTTTTTGCCTGATACTCGAGTAACCCTTTCCCTCTGCTTCGAGAAAACCGGTTCAGCTGAACCCGGTTTATTTTGCTGTTTTTCCTGTTATCACCTTTAGTATAAATTCCTTCTTCATCTTCTTCTCTGATTCTTTTTCTTCCCGAACCAGGGCGGCGTGAGCGAGATAGAGGTTTCCCGTCCTTAATTCTTCCAGTGGTCGTTGACGGTGCTCCGGTGCTCGGAATTTTAAACCGATCGTAGATCTGGAAAGCTCTCGTCGAGAGCTATGCCCTCAGAACTAGGGCCGTTGACGGTGCTCCGGCCCTAATCCCCTTTTCGACCATTTTTGTCTAGATTTCAACTCCTCCCGCAGCCTTTTGCCCCGATCTATGATGTGGAGCAATTCAGAGGACTTTTCCGGTAAAACCAAGGCAAGTGGTGGTTTCCCCTCGTTTCTCTTTGTCCGATCTGATGGTAATGACTATACTTTCATGTTCTTCAATCCGACACGCCCGTGTCCCCAGTGACACAGCCGTGTGGCCTGCCGTGTGTCTCCAACGACACGGCCCCAACACCAACCCGAGAGGTGACACGCCCTGGGACACGCCCGTGTCCCAAGCCGTGTGCCAAGTCTCGACACCCGTCGACAGGCTTTGTGTCGACACCGCGGAAAAACGTCGAGCGAAGATCGTCGACCAAGCGGGACACGCCCTGTGACACGCCCGTGTCACAGGCCGTGTGCCCCAGTCTCGACACATTGTCGAGCGAAAGTGTCGACACTTGGGCCGAGTGTCGACACGGCCTCGACACGCCCTGCGACACGCCCGTGTCGCAGGCCGTGTGCCACCCTCTCGACACTTTGTCGAGCGAAAGTGTCGACACTTGGGCCGAGTGTCGACACGGCCTCGACACGCCCTGCGACACGCCCGTGTCGCAGGCCGTGTGCCCCACTCTCGACACTTTGTCGAGCGAAAGTGTCGACACTTGGGCCGAGTGTCGACACGGCCCCGACACGCCCTGCGACACGCCCGTGTCGCAGGCCGTGTGCCTCCTGCCAGAAACCTAAAAATTTTCAGAACTGCAGACTGAACCTCTTGCAAAATCTGGGGTGTTACAACTCTCCCCCACTTAACAGAATTTCGTCCCGAAATTTCAAAACAAAAGAGGTACAAAACTTAAATTGTACCTGACGAAAATAGTTCTGGATAGTCTTCTAGCATGGCCTATTCTCGCTCCCAAGAGAACTCCTCATGACCGCAGTTGTCCCAACGAACTTTCACAAGTTTAACTTCTTTATTCCGCAACTGCCGAGTCTCTGAATCTTCTATAGCGATTGGAAGGACTCGCGTCCTCAAGTCTTCCTCAATCGGCACCGACGCCGGCTCAATCACCACGCTAGCCTCCACTAAGGCTTTCCTCAACACGGAGACGTGGAAGACGTCATGTAATCCACTCAAATCTGCGGACAACGCCAACCGATAGGCTGCTTCTCCTACCCGCTCAACGATTTCAAAAGACCCCAAAAACCTTGGACTCAACTTCTTGAGTCGGCGAACCCGTGAGACGCCTTTGAACGGCTTGACCTTCAGATAAACCCAATCACCAACTGCAAATTCCAACTTCCGGTGACGAGCATTAAAATATTTTGCTTGCCTGTCTTGCGCCACCTTTATATGCTCTTGGATGGTCCGTACCAACTCACAAGCGTCATCTACCGCATCCTTTACCAAAAGTTTGGTGTCTCCCGCCTCTGCCCAAGACATTGGCGTTCGACACCGCCTCCCATACAAAGCTTCGTAAGGCGCCATCTTTATGCTTGCTTGAAAACTATTGTTGTACGCAAATTCGACCATGAAGAGGTGATCCTCCCACCTCTTGCCAAAATCAAGAACGCACATCCTCAACATGTCCTCCATAGTACGGTTCGTTCTCTCCGTTTGCCCATCAGTTTGAGGATGGAACGCCGTACTAAACTTTAGCTTCGTGCCCAAGCTCTTCTGAACCAATCTCCAGTCCTTGGACGTAAACCGTCCATCTCGATCACTGACTATGCTCTTAGGAATTCCGTGCAGTCGCACAATGTTGCGAACATACAACTCCACCAGCTTCTCCACGCTGTCCTCTTTCCGATTTGGGATGAAGTGAGCCACCTTGGTTAGGCGATCCACGATCACCCAAATAGCATCATTCCCATGCTGCGATCTAGGCAACCCATGCACAAAGTCCATGGAGATGTCCTCAAATTTCCATTCAGGAATTGGAAGGGGCTTCAGGAACCCGCCCGGTTTCTGACATTCGGCCTTCACCAAGGCACATGTTTGGCAACGACTCACATACAAAGCCACATCTCGCTTCAACCCCGGCCACCAAAAGGATTTCTTCATATCCAAGTACATCTTTGTACTGCCCGGGTGAATGGAGTACTTTGAGAAGTGAGCCTCAAACATCAACTCCTCACGGAGATTGCCAAACTGCGGTACACAAACCCTTCCATCCTTTCTCAAGATTCCCCCGATCATCTCCCAGGTGCTGCTCTCGCCCGTTTGAGCCTCCAACACAAAAGGTTGAAACTCCACATCTAATCGAGTCGCTTCCCGAATACGATCGGACAAGTCGTTTTGCACTTCAATCCAGTTCAACCGAGCCACGCTAGACTCGCCTCTCGCAACACATTCCAATCCAAGGGACTCCCATTCCCGTACCAACCGCTCATCATGAGCTTCGATCCAATTTCCTTGCCCCGAGTACTTTCTACTCAACGCATCCGCCACCACATTGGCTTTACCCGGCGTATACTGGATCGCCACTTCGTAGTCTCCAAGAAACTCAACCCATCTGCGTTGCCGCATGTTCAAGTCCTTTTGATCCAAGAGATACTTCAGGCTTTTATGGTCCGTGAAGATCTCCACCCTTGCGCCATACACATAGTGTCGCCAAATTTTCAATGCGAAGATTACCGCCGCCAACTCCAAATCATGGACGGGGTAATTCCTCTCATGAGGTTTCAGCTGTCTAGACCCAAAAGCTATCACCTTCCCATGTTGCACCAAAACGCAACCCAAACCGCATCCCGATGCGTCACTGAAAATTTGAAATCCATCGGTCCCTTGCGGTAAACTCAGGATCGGAGCCATCATAAGCCTCTCCTTCAGGGCCTCAAATGCTTGACCGCACTCTTGGGTCCACACAAATTTATGGTCTTTGCGAGTGAGAGAGGTGAGGGGTAGAGCTATCTTCGAGAAATTCTCCACGAATCTCCTATAATACCCGGCTAGTCCAAGAAAACTTCGGACTTCCGCCACGGTCCTCAACACCGGCCAATCTCTGATGGCCTCCACTTTCGCTGGATCCACTGCCACCCCATCACCGCTAATCACGTGGCCCAAAAATGCCACCTTCTCCAACCAGAACTCGCATTTGGAGAATTTTGCATACAACTCATTCTCCCTCAACACTTGCAAAACCATTCTTAAGTGGGTCTCATGCTCCACTTGCGATTTGGAATACACCATAATGTCATCAATGAAAACAACCACAAAAGAATCCAAGTATTCCCGGAATACCCGATTCATAAGGTCCATGAACACCGATGGTGCGTTCGTCAACCCGAACGGCATCACCGTAAACTCAAAGTGTCCATACCTGGTACCAAAGGCAGTTTTGGGTATGTCCTCATCTCGAATTCGTAGTTGATAGTATCCCGACTTCAAGTCCAACTTCGAATATACCACTGACCCCACCAATTGGTCAAACAAATCGTCTATCCGAGGGATCAGATACTTATTCTTGACGGTCAACTTATTGAGCTCTCGGTAGTCTATGCACAGGCGCATGCTACCGTCCTTCTTCTTTACGAACAACACCGGTGCGCTCCACAGTGAGGAACTGGGCCTAATGTACCCCTGCTCCAACAGTTCCTGCAACTGTACCTTAAGTTCCGCCAACTCCTTTGGTGCCATCCTAAAGGGAGGACGCGACACCGGTCTAGCCTCCGGCACTAGCTCGATCGAAAAGTCGATCTCCCGCCGAGGAGGCGCTCCAGGAAGTTCATCCGGAAACACATCCTTGAACTCTGCCACCACAGGCACTTCCTCAAAAGACAGTTGGGAGAGACGAACCTCCAATAACGCTACAAGCTCTACACCACCCTGGTTAACCGCCCGCACCAGCTGCATGGCCGATATCAGGGAACAGGCCACTCCACCAAGGCCCTCAACCTTGACTTCTGCTTGCCCTTTACTCCTTAAGGTCACCACCTTAGAAAGGCAATCAATACTGGCGCGCTGCTCTGCAAGCCAGTCCATGCCCAAAATGACGTCGAACTCTACTAATGGTAACACTGCCGCTTCCAGAGCGAAGATAACTCCGTCAAGCTCCCAACAAATGCGCCCTTTAGCCCCGGTGGTCATAGATGACCCATTGGGCATGCGCACTTTCAGCTCTGCTCCCGACGAGAAAGACTCAACTCCTATTCTCCGGATGAAGCTCTCCGCAAGAAAGGAGTGCGATGCTCCCGTATCAAACAATACCCTAGCGGGGTATCCGGAAACTAACACGAAGCCTACAACATAGACATTACACAAAAGTCTAAAAGGATGAAGCACAAAATTTAAACTTAAATTCTCTTCATACCTGTCACCACATCAGTTTGGCGGATCGCTTCTTGCTGTCCAAGGTTGTAAGCCCTTGGTTGCACCGGTTGGAACCGAGAAGCGCTCGACTCCGCCATCTTTCCTTTCTCTGCAGCACTGGGGCCCGAGCGCACAGACTGCTCCTACTTTGACTCTTGCCCCGCTCCCCCTTGCTGACAAGCACGGGCTATGTGCCCAACCTTCCCGCAGTTGTAGCACGTCGGCGGTCCCCTAGAGTGGGAACCCCCAGGCGTCCAGTTGCTCCTCTCACCAGATTTGGAAGTGTAAGGCTTCTTCCTCCACCTACTCCCATCAGACTTTCCATGAGATTGGGAAGGCTTCCCTTCCCCTTGCTTAGGAGTAAAACCCTTACGGCGTTGGGTTCGCTCCAAATCATTCTCCAAACTCCTGGCGGCTTCAACTAGCTCATTAAATCCCGCCCTCTTCATGGAGATGAGGGGTTGTCTCAAATTCTCCCTCAAACCTTGGTAGAAGAGGTTATCCCTCTCTACATCATCCGCCATTGTCGTTCCCGCATAACGACCCAAACGGGTGAACTCTTGCACGTACTCATCCACTGTCTTGTCTCGCTGCATTAGATGCAGAAACTGCCTCTGCAGGGCCAACCGAGTTGAAACTGGGATATACCTCTTAAGAAAAGCATCCCCGAACTCTTCCACTGACGGGGTGCGTCCCGGAAACTGGCGGCCGCTATGGCTCACCCACCACAACTTGGCGTCTCCTTCCAACATGAACGCCGCATACTCAGCTTTCTTTTCCTCTGGCGTCTCTGCCGCCCTTAACAGTTCTTGAATGCGAACCCACCAGTCCTCCGCATCCGTTGGCATTCCAACACCCTTGAAAGACGGGGGATGGAAACTCAGGAAATACTTCATGTGTCGGTCTCCATGTCCGACAACTACCATCTCCGCCAAAGGCTCCACTCGCCTGGCTTCTGCTCCTGGCACGGCCGTTGCCGTATCTGGTGTGGCAGGGGCTGCCACCTGAGCCGCTGCTGCAGCTTGAGCTGCCACCATCGCTTCTGCAAGCATGCGGCAGAAGTCGGCCGGGTCTACACCCGTGCCCAAAAGATCTGGAGCAGTAGCACTGCTCGCCGAGAGATCATCCCTTGCTCTTGAAGTGCCCGCCTCGTTGCTTGCACTCTTCAGGAAGACAAGAAATAAGGGATTAGTCTCCAATCTCAAGACTAAAACATAAGGACACTCATGGTCCCGCGTTACTCTTATGTGGATAACTTCTCTACGCACTGACCTTGAATCTAACCTCGCTTTGATACCAAATTGTAACACCTCCCCTGTAGTGGACGTATAATATGGGTCCGGCCGGGGCCCCACAACATACGAACGCCACAGCTTTAGTATTATAAGTTGATATAGCTACCCAAACTCAAAACACTTGCACGCACAGCGGAAAACCAAGCACAACTAGAAGTTATCCACTAACCAAAAGAGTACAACTAAGGCCTTAAGGCCTACCACAAATGTCCAAAAGTAAAAAAGTACAATCAAACATGAATGTGCTCAGCACTCCTAGTCTACCTCGGCATGCAAGCCGGACAAAATAGTCTCAAACAACATCATCATAACTGTAGTGCTGCAAAAGAGGGAAAAACACTTCATGGGGCTTAGGCCTTTTTGGCCGGCGTGCTAGCTCCTGCGTGCGATACTTGCCCTGTAAAAATTATTAGTAACGTGGGTCAGCAAAGGCTGACCTCAAACTGTGTAACAACACATCTCCTCCCGGCCGCCCCTAACGGACCCCGGGGAACCCTCCAACCTGCAAGTCAGCACTTCATATGCAAATAAACATCTATAAATAGAAAAGCATTAAAACAGGCTTGGATGTCTCAATCATCAAACATGTTCTCTATTGGTTGAGCATATAAAGAAAAGGGCCTACTATGCAACATGAATGCAACACCCGGGCTTCACCCAAGGTACCCTACAGCGTATGCATCTAGCACAACATCACATCATTTGGGTACTCACATTTCCCCAATTGGCATAAAGCCGCAAGCATTGAGGGAGACACAACTCCCTCACACGGCGCACAGGCCGCCTAATGGAATTCTTGCCAAGGCCCCACCCGCTCGTGGGCTTAGCCTCGGGCTTGCCTGCAAGCTCTGACGTCTCATGTCAGGATTCCAACAACCACAGACTGACCGATTCTAAGAAGCCTTGCTGGACCCCACCCGCTCATGGCCTCTTTGCCCGGGTTTGCCCCAAGCTTGGCATTCTCGTCAGTCTCACAGAAGGGGACTAGTCTCGCCGGGACACTCTCCACACATGACGCACATGTCACGGGATAGCCAGCCGACCACGGAGACATAACCACGCCTTGGCACAACACAACCAAGACTAAACACATCGCAATCCCTCTTTGTACCGCAGCGTTCCCGCGCACCAAGGAAAACATCTCCAACTCGTGCGGAGCTAACCTTGTCCACCAAGGAAACCATCTCCATTCTCATACGGAGCTAACCTTGTCCCTCAAGGAAACCATCTACCGCCACGAGGAGCTAACCTTGACCGGGTTCGACTGCACGTACCCTTTTTCAAGCAAACGGGACAATCACCACCACAACACAAACGGCATCTTGCCGCAACGGAAAAATCTCTACGAATCCCTAAGTTCGTATGCAACATCACCGAGTCGGACTAACGGTCGCGACTACGGCTTCACCACCATGCCTAATCCACTAGCGAAGCGGATCTCTAATGCAAAGTATGCCGGGGACGGACTCAATCAACCCGGAGGTTCCTCTTGAACCTTGGCGAACCAAAGCCCCTCTCATTTGAGAGTTTGGTGCCCAAAAATCTAGAAGAAAACGATGCTAAAAACGTGCATCCTAAAGACCGAGAGGAGAGATGTCGTTACCTTCCGACTCCTCTTCCTTGCCATGGCAAAATAGCCGGATGGAAATCTTCGCAGCGGTCTAAGCTTCACGGATCCGGACTCGGCTCGCGATTTGGAGCACCGAAACCCTTCCTACAGCCCAAGACCTTCTTCTTCTTCCTCCTTGCTCTAGCTTTTCTCAAGATCTTAGAAAGAGAAACTTGGAAAACAAATGAGGGTTTCCAACCCTGAATTCGGTCTTAACTCCCCAGGAGATGGCCTGAACCGTTAGATCCTAAAACCAGAAAAAGAATGGCCGCGATTCGCATGGAAAATAGAAGACCTGGGCCGAACACGGCCTGGCACACGCCCATGTCCAGGGCCGTGTGCCTCATTTGCCGTCTCAAATCGACGCGCCTGGAATCAGACACGGGCATTCGACACGCCCGTGTTCAATCCGACACGCCCGTGTCCCCAGTGACACAGCCGTGTGTCTCCAACGACACGGCCCCAACACCAACCCGAGAGGTGACACGGCCTGGGACACGCCCGTGTCCCAAGCCGTGTGCCAAGTCTCGACACCCGTCGACAGGCTTTGTGTCGACACCGCGGAAAAACGTCGAGCGAAGATCGTCGACCAAGCGGGACACGCCCTGTGACACGCCCGTGTCACAGGCCGTGTGCCCCAGTCTCGACACATTGTCGAGCGAAAGTGTCGACACTTGGGCCGAGTGTCGACATGGCCTCGACACGCCCTGCGACACGCCCGTGTCGCAGGCCGTGTGCCACCCTCTCGACACTTTGTCGAGCGAAAGTGTCGACACTTGGGCCGAGTGTCGACACGGCCTCGACACGCCCTGCGACACGCCCGTGTCGCAGGCTGTGTGCCCCACTCTCGACACTTTGTCGAGCGAAAGTGTCGACACTTGGGCCGAGTGTCGACACGGCCCCGACACGCCCTGCGACACGCCCGTGTCGCAGGCCGTGTGCCTCCTGCCAGAAACCTAAAAATTTTCAGAACTGCAGACTGAACCTCTTGCAAAATCTGGGGTGTTACAACTCTCCCCCACTTAACAGAATTTCGTCCCGAAATTTCAAAACAAAAGAGGTACAAAACTTAAATTGTACCTGACGAAAATAGTTCTGGATAGTCTTCTAGCATGGCCTGTTCTCGCTCCCAAGAGAACTCCTCATGACCGCAGTTGTCCCAACGAACTTTCACAAGTTTAACTTCTTTATTCCGCAACTGCCGAGTCTCTGAATCTTCTATAGCGATTGGAAGGACTCGCGTCCTCAAGTCTTCCTCAATCGGCACCGACGCCGGCTCAATCACCACGCTAGCCTCCACTAAGGCTTTCCTCAACACGGAGACGTGGAAGACGTCATGTAATCCACTCAAATCTGCGGACAACGCCAACCGATAGGCTGCTTCTCCTACCCGCTCAACGATTTCAAAAGGCCCCAAAAACCTTGGACTCAACTTCTTGAGTCGGCGAACCCGTGAGACGCCTTTGAACGGCTTGACCTTCAGATAAACCCAATCACCAACTGCAAATTCCAACTTCCGGTGACGAGCATTAAAATATTTTGCTTGCCTGTCTTGCGCCACCTTCATATGCTCTTGGATGGTCCGTACCAACTCACAAGCGTCATCTACCGCATCCTTTCCCAAAAGTTTGGTGTCTCCCACCTCTGCCCAAGACATTGGCGTTCGACACCGCCTCCCATACAAAGCTTCGTAAGGCGCCATCTTTATGCTTGCTTGAAAACTATTGTTGTACGCAAATTCGACCATGAAGAGGTGATCCTCAACATGTCCTCCATAGTACGGTTCGTTCTCTCCGTTTGCCCATCAGTTTGAGGATGGAACGCCGTACTAAACTTTAGCTTCGTGCCCAAGCTCTTCTGAACCAATCTCCAGTCCTTGGACGTAAACCGTCCATCTCGATCACTGACTATGCTCTTAGGAATTCCGTGCAGTCGCACAATGTTGCGAACATACAACTCCACCAGCTTCTCCACGCTGTCCTCTTTCCGATTTGGGATGAAGTGAGCCACCTTGGTTAGGCGATCCACGATCACCCAAATAGCATCATTCCCATGCTGCGATCTAGGCAACCCATGCACAAAGTCCATGGAGATGTCCTCAAATTTCCATTCAGGAATTGGAAGGGGCTTCAGGAACCCGCCCGGTTTCTGACATTCGGCCTTCACCAAGGCACATGTTTGGCAACGACTCACATACAAAGCCACATCTCGCTTCAACCCCGGCCACCAAAAGGATTTCTTCATATCCAAGTACATCTTTGTACTGCCCGGGTGAATGGAGTACTTTGAGAAGTGAGCCTCAAACATCAACTCCTCACGGAGATTGCCAAACTGCGGTACACAAACCCTTCCATCCTTTCTCAAGATTCCCCCGATCATCTCCCAGGTGCTGCTCTCGCCCGTTTGAGCCTCCAACACAAAAGGTTGAAACTCCACATCTAATCGAGTCGCTTCCCGAATACGATCGGACAAGTCGTTTTGCACTTCAATCCAGTTCAACCGAGCCACGCTAGACTCGCCTCTCGCAACACATTCCAATCCAAGGGACTCCCATTCCCGTACCAACCGCTCATCATGAGCTTCGATCCAATTTCCTTGCCCCGAGTACTTTCTACTCAACGCATCCGCCACCACATTGGCTTTACCCGGCGTATACTGGATCGCCACTTCGTAGTCTCCAAGAAACTCAACCCATCTGCGTTGCCGCATGTTCTAGTCCTTTTGATCAAAGAGATACTTCAGGCTTTTATGGTCCGTGAAGATCTCCACCCTTGTGCCATACACATAGTGTCGCCAAATTTTCAATGCGAAGATTACCGCCGCCAACTCCAAATCATGGACGGGGTAATTCCTCTCATGAGGTTTCAGCTGTCTAGACCCAAAAGCTATCACCTTCCCATGTTGCACCAAAACGCAACCCAAACCGCATCCCGATGCGTCACTGAAAATTTGAAATCCATCGGTCCCTTGCGGTAAACTCAGGATCGGAGCCATCATAAGCCTCTCCTTCAGGGCCTCAAATGCTTGACTGCACTCTTGGGTCCACACAAATTTATGGTCTTTGCGAGTGAGAGAGGTGAGGGGTAGAGCTATCTTCGAGAAATTCTCCACGAATCTCCTATAATACCCGGCTAGTCCAAGAAAACTTCGGACTTCCGCCACGGTCCTCAACACCGGCCAATCTCTGATGGCCTCCACTTTCGCTGGATCCACTGCCACCCCATCACCGCTAATCACGTGGCCCAAAAATGCCACCTTCTCCAACCAGAACTCGCATTTGGAGAATTTTGCATACAACTCATTCTCCCTCAACACTTGCAAAACCATTCTTAAGTGGGTCTCATGCTCCACTTGCGATTTGGAATACACCAAAATGTCATCAATGAAAACAACCACAAAAGAATCCAAGTATTCCCGGAATACCCGATTCATAAGGTCCATGAACACCGATGGTGCGTTCGTCAACCCGAACGGCATCACCGTAAACTCAAAGTGTCCATACCTGGTACCAAAGGCAGTTTTGGGTATGTCCTCATCTCGAATTCGTAGTTGATAGTATCCCGACTTCAAGTCCAACTTCGAATATACCACTGACCCCACCAATTGGTCAAACAAATCGTCTATCCGAGGGATCGGATACTTATTCTTGACGGTCAACTTATTGAGCTCTCGGTAGTCTATGCACAGGCGCATGCTACCGTCCTTCTTCTTTACGAACAACACCGGTGCGCTCCACAGTGAGGAACTGGGCCTAATGTACCCCTGCTCCAACAGTTCCTGCAACTGTACCTTAAGTTCCGCCAACTCCTTTGGTGCCATCCTAAAGGGAGGACGCGACACCGGTCTAGCCTCCGGCACTAGCTCGATCGAAAAGTCGATCTCCCGCCGAGGAGGCGCTCCAGGAAGTTCATCCGGAAACACATCCTTGAACTCTGCCACCACAGGCACTTCCTCAAAAGACAGTTGGGAGAGACGAACCTCCAATAACGCTACAAGCGCTACACCACCCTGGTTAACCGCCCGCACCAGCTGCATGGCCGATATCAGGGAACAGGCCACTCCACCAAGGCCCTCAACCTTGACTTCTGCTTGCCCTTTACTCCTTAAGGTCACCACCTTAGAAAGGCAATCAATACTGGCGCGCTGCTCTGCAAGCCAGTCCATGCCCAAAATGACGTCGAACTCTACTAATGGTAACACTGCCGCTTCCAGAGCGAAGATAACTCCGTCAAGCTCCCAACAAATGCGCCCTTTAGCCCCGGTGGTCATAGATGACCCATTGGGCATGCGCACTTTCAGCTCTGCTCCCGACGAGAAAGACTCAACTCCTATTCTCCGGATGAAGCTCTCCGCAAGAAAGGAGTGCGATGCTCCCGTATCAAACAATACCCTAGCGGGGTATCCGGAAACTAACACGATGCCTACAACATAGACATTACACAAAAGTCTAAAAGGATGAAGCACAAAATTTAAACTTAAATTCTCTTCATACCTGTCACCACATCAGTTTGGCGGATCGCTTCTTGCTGTCCAAGGTTGTAAGCCCTTGGTTGCACCGGTTGGAACCGAGAAGCGCTCGACTCCGCCATCTTTCCTTTCTCTGCAGCACTGGGGCCCGAGCGCACAGACTGCTCCTGCTTTGACTCTTGCCCCGCTCCCCCTTGCTGACAAGCACGGGCTATGTGCCCAACCTTCCTGCAGTTGTAGCACGTCGGCGGTCCCCTAGAGTGGGAACCCCCAGGCGTCCAGTTGCTCCTCTCACCAGATCTGGAAGTGTAAGGCTTCTTCCTCCACCTACTCCCATCAGACTTTCCATGAGATTGGGAAGGCTTCCCTTCCCCTTGCTTGGGAGTAAAACCCTTACGGCGTTGGGTTCGCTCCAAATCATTCTCCAAACTCCTGGCGGCTTCAACTAGCTCATTAAATCCCGCCCTCTTCATGGAGATGAGGGGTTGTCTCAAATTCTCCCTCAAACCTTGGTAGAAGAGGTTATCCCTCTCTACATCATCCGCCAATGTCGTTCCCGCATAACGACCCAAACGGGTGAACTCTTGCACGTACTCATCCACTGTCTTGTCTCGCTGCATTAGATGCAGAAACTGCCTCTGCAGGGCCAACCGAGTTGAAACTGGGATATACCTCTTAAGAAAAGCGTCCCCGAACTCTTCCACTGACGGGGTGCGTCCCGGAAACTGGCGGCCGCTATGGCTCACCCACCACAACTGGCGTCTCCTTCCAACATGAACGCCGCATACTCAGCTTTCTTTTCCTCTGGCGTCTCTGCCGCCCTTAACAGTTCTTGAATGCGAACCCACCAGTCCTCCGCATCCGTTGGCATTCCAACACCCTTGAAAGACGGGGGATGGAAACTCAGGAAATACTTCATGTGTCGGTCTCCATGTCCGACAACTACCCTCTCCGCCAAAGACTCCACTCGCCTGGCTTCTGCTCCTGGCACGGCCGTTGCCGTATCTGGTGTGGCAGGGGCTGCCACCTGAGCCGCTGCTGCAGCTTGAGCTGCCACCATCGCTTCTGCAATCATGCGGCAGAAGTCGGCCGGGTCTACACCCGTGCCCAAAAGACCTGGAGCAGTAGCACTGCTCGCCGAGAGATCATCCCTTGCTCTTGAAGTGCCCGCCTCGTTGCTTGCACTCTTCAGGAAGACAAAAAATAAGGGATTAGTCTCCAATCTCAAGACTAAAACATAAGGACACTCATGGTCCCGCGTTACTCTTATGTGGATAACTTCTCTACGCACTGACCTTGAATCTAACCTCGCTTTGATACCAAATTGTAACACCTCCCCTGTAGTGGACGTATAATATGGGTCCGGCCGGGGCCCCACAACATACGAACGCCACAGCTTTAGTATTATAAGTTGATATAGCTACCCAAACTCAAAACACTTGCACAACACAGCGGAAAACCAAGCACAACTAGAAGTTATCCACTAACCAAAAGAGTACAACTAAGGCCTTAAGGCCTACCACAAATGTCCAAAAGTAAAAAGTACAATCAAACATGAATGTGCTCAGCACTCCTAGTCTACCTCGGCATGCAAGCCGGACAAAATAGTCTCAAACAACATCATCATAACTGTAGTGCTGCAAAAGAGGGAAAAACACTTCATGGGGCTTAGGCCTTTTTGGCCGGCGTGCTAGCTCCTGCGTGCGATCCTTGCCCTGTAAAAATTATTAGTAACGTGGGTCAGCAAAGGCTGACCTCAAACTGTGTAACAACACATCTCCTCCCGGCCGCCCCTAACGGACCCCGGGGAACCCTCCAACCTGCAAGTCTGCACTTCATATGCAAATAAACATCTATAAATAGAAAAGCATTAAAACAGGCTTGGATGTCTCAATCATCAAACATGTTCTCTATTGGTTGAGCATATAAAGAAAAGGGCCTACTATGCAACATGAATGCAACACCCGGGCTTCACCCAAGGTACCCTACAGCGTATGCATCTAGCACAACATCACATCATTTGGGTACTCACATTTCCCCAATTGGCATAAAGCCGCAAGCATTGAGGGAGACACAACTCCCTCACACGGCGCACAGGCCGCCTCATGGAATTCTTGCCAAGGCCCCACCCGCTCGTGGGCTTAGCCCCGGGCTTGCCTGCAAGCTCTGACGTCTCATGTCAGGATTCCAACAACCACAGACTGACCGATTCTAAGAAGCCTTGCTGGACCCCACCCGCTCATGGCCTCTTTGCCCAGGTTTGCCCCAAGCTTGGCATTCTCGTCAGTCTCACAGAAGGGGACTAGTCTCGCCGGGACACTCTCCACACATGACGCACATGTCACGGGATAGCCAGCCGACCACGGAGACATAACCACGCCTTGGCACAACACAACCAAGACTAAACACATCGCAATCCCTCTTTGTACCGCAGCGTTCCCGCGCACCAAGGAAAACATCTCCAACTCGTGCGGAGCTAACCTTGTCCACCAAGGAAACCATCTCCATTCTCATACGGAGCTAACCTTGTCCCTCAAGGAAACCATCTACCGCCACGAGGAGCTAACCTTGACCGGGTTCGACTGCACATACCCTTTTTCAAGCAAACGGGACAATCACCACCACAACACAAACGGCATCTTGCCGCAACAGAAAAATCTCTACGAATCCCTAAGTTCGTATGCAACATCACCGAGTCGGACTAACGGTCGCGACTACGGCTTCACCACCATGCCTAATCCACTAGCGAAGCGGATCTCTAATGCAAAGTATGCCGGGGACGGACTCAATCAACCCGGAGGTTCCTCTTGAACCTTGGCGAACCAAAGCCCCTCTCATTTGAGAGTTTGGTGCCCAAAAATCTAGAAGAAAACGATGCTAAAAACGTGCATCCTAAAGACCGAGAGGAGAGATGTCGTTACCTTCCGACTCCTCTTCCTTGCCATGGCAAAATAGCCGGATGGAAATCTTCGCAGCGGTCTAAGCTTCACGGATCCGGACTCGGCTCGCGATTTGGAGCACCGAAACCCTTCCTACAGCCCAAGACCTTCTTCTTCTTCCTCCTTGCTCTAGCTTTTCTCAAGATCTTAGAAAGAGAAACTTGGAAAACAAATGAGGGTTTCCAACCCTGAATTCGGTCTTAACTCCCCAGGAGATGGCCTGAACCGTTAGATCCTAAAACCAGAAAAAGAATGGCCGCGATTCGCCTGGAAAATAGAAGACCTGGGCCGAACACGGCCTGGCACACGCCCATGTACAGGGCCGTTTGCCTCATTCGCCGTCTCAAATCGACGCGCCTGGAATCAGACACGGGCATTCGACACGCCCGTGTTCAATCCGACACGCCCGTGTCCCCAGTGACACAGCCGTGTGGACTGCCATGTGTCTCCAACGACACGGCCCCAACACCAACCCGAGAGGTGACACGGCCTGGGACACGCCCGTGTCCCAAGCCGTGTGCCAAGTCTCGACACCCGTCGACAGGCTTTGTGTCGACACCGCGGAAAAACGTCGAGCGAAGATCGTCGACCAAGCGGGACACGCCCTGTGACACGCCCGTGTCACAGGCCGTGTGCCCCAGTCTCGACACATTGTCGAGCGAAAGTGTCGACACTTGGGCCGAGTGTCGACACGGCCTCGACACGCCCTGCGACACGCCCGTGTCGCAGGCCGTGTGCCACCCTCTCGACACTTTGTCGAGCGAAAGTGTCGACACTTGGGCCGAGTGTCCACACGGCCTCGACACGCCCTGCGACACGCCCGTGTCGCAGGCCGTGTGCCCCACTCTCGACACTTTGTCGAGCGAAAGTGTCGACACTTGGGCCGAGTGTCGACACGACCCCGACACGCCCTGCGACACGCCCGTGTCGTAGGCCGTGTGCCTCCTGCCAGAAACCTAAAAATTTTCAGAACTGCAGACTGAACCTCTTGCAAAATCTGGGGTGTTACAACTCTCCCCCACTTAACAGAATTTCGTCCCGAAATTTCAAAACAAAAGAGGTACAAAACTTAAATTGTACCTGACGAAAATAGTTCTGGATAGTCTTCTAGCATGGCCTGTTATCGCTCCCAAGAGAACTCCTCATGACCGCAGTTGTCCCAACGAACTTTCACAAGTTTAACTTCTTTATTCCGCAACTGCCGAGTCTCTGAATCTTCTATAGCGATTGGAAGGACTCGCGTCCTCAAGTCTTCCTCAATCGGCACCGACGCCGGCTCAATCACCACGCTAGCCTCCACTAAGGCTTTCCTCAACACGGAGACGTGGAAGACGTCATGTAATCCACTCAAATCTGCGGACAACGCCAACCGATAGGCTGCTTCTCCTACCCGCTCAACGATTTCAAAAGGCCCCAAAAACCTTGGACTCAACTTCTTGAGTCGGCGAACCCGTGAGACGCCTTTTAACGGCTTGACCTTCAGATAAACCCAATCACCAACTGCAAATTCCAACTTCCGGTGACGAGCATTAAAATATTTTGCTTGCCTGTCTTGCGCCACCTTCATATGCTCTTGGATGGTCCGTACCAACTCACAAGCGTCATCTACCGCATCCTTTCCCAAAAGTTTGGTGTCTCCCGCCTCTGCCCAAGACATTGGCGTTCGACACCGCCTCCCATACAAAGCTTCGTAAGGCGCCATCTTTATTCTTGCTTGAAAACTATTGTTGTACGCAAATTCGACCATGAAGAGGTGATCCTCCCACCTCTTGCCAAAATCAAGAACGCACATCCTCAACATGTCCTCCATAGTACGGTTCGTTCTCTCCGTTTGCCCATCAGTTTGAGGATGGAACGCCGTACTAAACTTTAGCTTCGTGCCCAAGCTCTTCTGAACCAATCTCCAGTCCTTGGACGTAAACCGTCCATCTCGATCACTGACTATGCTCTTAGGAATTCCGTGCAGTCGCACAATGTTGCGAACATACAACTCCACCAGCTTCTCCACGCTGTCCTCTTTCCGATTTGGGATGAAGTGAGCCACCTTGGTTAGGCGATCCACGATCACCCAAATAGCATCATTCCCATGCTGCGATCTAGGCAACCCATGCACAAAGTCCATGGAGATGTCCTCAAATTTCCATTCAGGAATTGGAAGGGGCTTCAGGAACCCGCCCGGTTTCTGACATTCGGCCTTCACCAAGGCACATGTTTGGCAACGACTCACATACAAAGCCACATCTCGCTTCAACCCCGGCCACCAAAAGGATTTCTTCATATCCAAGTACATCTTTGTACTGCCCGGGTGAATGGAGTACTTTGAGAAGTGAGCCTCAAACATCAACTCCTCACGGAGATTGCCAAACTGCGGTACACAAACCCTTCCATCCTTTCTCAAGATTCCCCCGATCATCTCCCAGGTGCTGCTCTCGCCCGTTTGAGCCTCCAACACAAAAGGTTGAAACTCCACATCTAATCGAGTCGCTTCCCGAATACGATCGGACAAGTCGTTTTGCACTTCAATCCAGTTCAACCGAGCCACGCTAGACTCGCCTCTCGCAACACATTCCAATCCAAGGGACTCCCATTCCCGTACCAACCGCTCATCATGAGCTTCGATCCAATTTCCTTGCCCCGAGTACTTTCTACTCAACGCATCCGCCACCACATTGGCTTTACCCGGCGTATACTAGATCGCCACGTCGTAGTCTCCAAGAAACTCAACCCATCTGCGTTGCCGCATGTTCAAGTCCTTTTGATCCAAGAGATACTTCAGGCTTTTATGGTCCGTGAAGATCTCCACCCTTGCGCCATACACATAGTGTCGCCAAATTTTCAATGCGAAGATTACCGCCGCCAACTCCAAATCATGGACGGGGTAATTCCTCTCATGAGGTTTCAGCTGTCTAGACCCAAAAGCTATCACCTTCCCATGTTGCACCAAAACGCAACCCAAACCGCATCCCGATGCGTCACTGAAAATTTGAAATCCATCGGTCCCTTGCGGTAAACTCAGGATCGGAGCCATCATAAGCCTCTCCTTCAGGGCCTCAAATGCTTGACCGCACTCTTGGGTCCACACAAATTTATGGTCTTTGCGAGTGAGAGAGGTGAGGGGTAGAGCTATCTTCGAGAAATTCTCCACGAATCTCCTATAATACCCGGCTAGTCCAAGAAAACTTCGGACTTCCGCCACGGTCCTCAACACCGGCCAATCTCTGATGGCCTCCACTTTCGCTGGATCCACTGCCACCCCATCACCGCTAATCACGTGGCCCAAAAATGCCACCTTCTCCAACCAGAACTCGCATTTGGAGAATTTTGCATACAACTCATTCTCCCTCAACACTTGCAAAACCATTCTTAAGTGGGTCTCATGCTCCACTTGCGATTTGGAATACACCAAAATGTCATCAATGAAAACAACAACAAAAGAATCCAAGTATTCCCGGAATACCCGATTCATAAGGTCCATGAACACCGATGGTGCGTTCGTCAACCCGAACGGCATCACCGTAAACTCAAAGTGTCCATACCTGGTACCAAAGGCAGTTTTGGGTATGTCCTCATCTCGAATTCGTAGTTGATACTATCCCGACTTCAAGTCCAACTTCGAATATACCACTGACCCCACCAATTGGTCAAACAAATCGTCTATCCGAGGGATCAGATACTTATTCTTGACGGTCAACTTATTGAGCTCTCGGTAGTCTATGCACAGGCGCATGCTACCGTCCTTCTTCTTTACGAACAACACCGGTGCGCTCCACGGTGAGGAACTGGGCCTAATGTACCCCTGCTCCAACAGTTCCTGCAACTGTACCTTAAGTTCCGCCAACTCCTTTGGTGCCATCCTAAAGGGAGGACGCGACACCGGTCTAGCCTCCGGCACTAGCTCGATCGAAAAGTCGATCTCCCGCCGAGGAGGCGCTCCAGGAAGTTCATCCGGAAACACATCCTTGAACTCTGCCACCACAGGCACTTCCTCAAAAGACAGTTGGGAGAGACGAACCTCCAATAACGCTACAAGCGCTACACCACCCTGGTTAACCGCCCGCACCAGCTGCATGGCCGATATCAGGGAACAGGCCACTCCACCAAGGCCCTCAACCTTGACTTCTGCTTGCCCTTTACTCCTTAAGGTCACCACCTTAGAAAGGCAATCAATACTGGTGTGCTGCTCTGCAAGCCAGTCCATGCCCAAAATGACGTCGAACTCTACTAATGGTAACACTGCCGCTTCCAGAGCGAAGACAACTCCGTCAAGCTCCCAACAAATGCGCCCTTTAGCCCCGGTGGTCATAGATGACCCATTGGGCATGCGCACTTTCAGCTCTGCTCCCGACGAGAAAGACTCAACTCCTATTCTCCGGATGAAGCTCTCCGCAAGAAAGGAGTGTGATGCTCCCGTATCAAACAATACCCTAGCGGGGTATCCGGAAACTAACACGAAGCCTACAACATAGACATTACACAAAAGTCTAAAAGGATGAAGCACAAAATTTAAACTTAAATTCTCTTCATACCTGTCACCACATCAGTTTGGCGGATCGCTTCTTGCTGTCCAAGGTTGTAAGCCCTTGGTTGCACCGGTTGGAACCGAGAAGCGCTCGACTCCGCCATCTTTCCTTTCTCTGCAGCACTGGGGCCCGAGCGCACAGACTGCTCCTGCTTTGACTCTTGCCCCGCTCCCCCTTGCTGACAAGCACGGGCTATGTGCCCAACCTTCCCGCAGTTGTAGCACGTCGGCGGTCCCCTAGAGTGGGAACCCCCAGGCGTCCAGTTGCTCCTCTCACCAGATCTGGAAGTGTAAGGCTTCTTCCTCCACCTACTCCCATCAGACTTTCCATGAGATTGGGAAGGCTTCCCTTCCCCTCTCTTGGGAGTAAAACCCTTACGGCGTTGGGTTCGCTCCAAATCATTCTCCAAAATCCTGGCGGCTTCAACTAGCTCATTAAATCCCGCCCTCTTCATGGAGATGAGGGGTTGTCTCAGATTCTCCCTCAAACCTTGGTAGAAGAGGTTATCCCTCTCTACATCATCCGCCATTGTCGTTCCCGCATAACGACCCAAACGGGTGAACTCTTGCACGTACTCATCCACTGTCTTGTCTCGCTGCATTAGATGCAGAAACTGCCTCTGCAGGGCCAACCGAGTTGAAACTGGGATATACCTCTTAAGAAAAGCGTCCCCGAACTCTTCCACTGACGGGGTGCGTCCCGGAAACTGGCGGCCGCTATGGCTCACCCACCATAACTTGGCGTCTCCTTCCAACATGAACGCCGCATACTCAGCTTTCTTTTCCTCTGGCGTCTCTGCCGCCCTTAACAGTTCTTGAATGCGAACCCACCAGTCCTCCGCATCCGTCGGCGTTCCAACACCCTTGAAAGACGGGGGATGGAAACTCAGGAAATACTTCATGTGTCGGTCTCCATGTCCGACAACTACCCTCTCCGCCAAAGGCTCCACTCGCCTGGCTTCTGCTCCTGGCATGGCCGTTGCCGTATCTGGTGTGGCAGGGGCTGCCACCTGAGCCGCTGCTGCAGCTTGAGCTGCCACCATCGCTTCTGCAAGCATGCGGCAGAAGTCGGCCGGGTCTACACCCGTGCCCAAAAGACCTGGAGCAGTAGCACTGCTCGCCGAGAGATCATCCCTTGCTCTTGAAGTGCCCGCCTCGTTGCTTGCACTCTTCAGGAAGACAAGAAATAAGGGATTAGTCTCCAATCTCAAGACTAAAACATAAGGACACTCATGGTCCCGCGTTACTCTTATCTGGATAACTTCTCTACGCACTGACCTTGAATCTAACCTCGCTTTGATACCAAATTGTAACACCTCCCCTGTAGTGGACGTATAATATGGGTCCGGCCGGGGCCCCACAACATACGAACGCCACAGCTTTAGTATTATAAGTTGATATAGCTACCCAAACTCAAAACACTTGCACACACAGCGGAAAACCAAGCACAACTAGAAGTTATCCACTAACCAAAAGAGTACAACTAAGGCCTTAAGGCCTACCACAAATGTCCAAAAGTAAAAAGTACAATCAAACATGAATGTGCTCAGCACTCCTAGTCTACCTCGGCACGCAAGCCGGACAAAATAGTCTCAAACAACATCATCATAACTGTAGTGCTGCAAAAGAGGGAAAAACACTTCATGGGGCTTAGGCCTTTTTGGCCGGCGTGCTAGCTCCTGCGTGCGATCCTTGCCCTGTAAAAATTATTAGTAACGTGGGTCAGCAAAGGCTGACCTCAAACTGTGTAACAACACATCTCCTCCCGGCCGCCCCTAACGGACCCCGGGGAACCCTCCAACCTGCAAGTCAGCACTTCATATGCAAATAAACATCTATAAATAGAAAAGCATTAAAACAGGCTTGGATGTCTCAATCATCAAACATGTTCTCTATTGGTTGAGCATATAAAGAAAAGGGCCTACTATGCAACATGAATGCAACACCCGGGCTTCACCCAAGGTACCCTACAGCGTATGCATCTAGCACAACATCACATCATTTGGGTACTCACATTTCCCCAATTGGCATAAAGCCGCAAGCATTGAGGGAGACACAACTCCCTCACACGGCGCACAGGCCACCTCATGGAATTCTTGCCAAGGCCCCACCCGCTCGTGGGCTTAGCCCCGGGCTTGCGTGCAAGCTCTGACGTCTCATGTCAGGATTCCAACAACCACAGACTGACCGATTCTAAGAAGCCTTGCTGGACCCCACCCGCTCATGGCCTCTTTGCCCGGGTTTGCCCCAAGCTTGGCATTCTCGTCAGTCTCACAGAAGGGGACTACTCTCGCCGGGACACTCTCCACACATGACGCACATGTCACAGGATAGCCAGCCGACCACGGAGACATAACCATGCCTTGGCACAACACAACCAAGACTAAACACATCGCAATCCCTCTTTGTACCGCAGCGTTCCCGCGCACCAAGGAAAACATCTCCAACTCGTGCGGAGCTAACCTTGTCCACCAAGGAAACCATCTCCATTCTCATACGGAGCTAACCTTGTCCCTCAAGGAAACCATCTACCGCCACGAGGAGCTAACCTTGACCGGGTTCGACTGTACGTACCCTTTTTCAAGCAAACGGGACAATCACCACCACAACACAAACGGCATCTTGCCGCAACGGAAAAATCTCTACGAATCCCTAAGTTCGTATGCAACATCACCGAGTCGGACTAACGGTCGCGACTACGGCTTCACCACCATGCCTAATCCACTAGCGAAGCGGATCTCTAATGCAAAGTATGCCGGGGACGGACTCAATCAACCCGGAGGTTCCTCTTGAACCTTGGCGAACCAAAGCCCCTCTCATTTGAGAGTTTGGTGCCCAAAAATCTAGAAGAAAACGATGCTAAAAACGTGCATCCTAAAGACCGAGAGGAGAGATGTCGTTACCTTCCGACTCCTCTTCCTTGCCATGGCAAAATAGCCGGATGGAAATCTTCGCAGCGGTCTAAGCTTCACGGATCCGGACTCGGCTCGCGATTTGGAGCACCGAAACCCTTCCTACAGCCCAAGACCTTCTTCTTCTTCCTCCTTGCTCTAGCTTTTCTCAAGATCTTAGAAAGAGAAACTTGGAAAACAAATAAGGGTTTCCAACCCTGAATTCGGTCTTAACTCCCCAGGAGATGGCCTGAACCGTTAGATCCTAAAACCAGAAAAAGAATGGCCGCGATTCGCCTGGAAAATAGAAGACCTGGGCCGAACACGGCCTGGCACACGCCCGTGTCCAGGGCCGTGTGCCTCATTCGCCGTCTCAAATCGACGCGCCTGGAATCAGACACGGGCATTCGACACGCCCGTGTTCAATCCGACACGCCCGTGTCCCCAGTGACACAGCCGTGTGGCCTGCCGTGTGTCTCCAACGACACGGCCCCAACACCAACCCGAGAGGTGACACGGCCTGGGACACGCCCGTGTCCCAAGCCGTGTGCCAAGTCTCGACACCCGTCGACAGGCTTTGTGTTGACACCGCGGAAAAACGTCGAGCGAAGATCGTCGACCAAGCGGGACAGGCCCTGTGACACGCCCGTGTCACAGGCCGTGTGCCCCAGTCTCGACACATTGTCGAGCGAAAGTGTCGACACTTGGGCCGAGTGTAGACACAGCCTCGACACGCCCTGCGACACGCCCGTGTCGCAGGCCGTGTGCCACCCTCTCGACACTTTGTCGAGCGAAAGTGTCGACACTTGGGCCGAGTGTCGACACGGCCTCGACACGCCCTACGACACGCCCGTGTCGCAGGCCGTGTGCCCCACTCTCGACACTTTGTCGAGCGAAAGTGTCGACACTTGGGCCGAGTGTCGACACGGCCCCGACACGCCCTGCGACACGCCCGTGTCGCAGGCCGTGTGCCTCCTGCCAGAAACCTAAAAATTTTCAGAACTGCAGACTGAACCTCTTGCAAAATCTGGGGTGTTACAAGTACTGTGCCTGCTACTCTAGAAGCAGAGGAACCCCCTTGGATTTCTCTTACTCGAGCACATCAGAAGGATGATCCTGATTTGTTGAATCTCAGGAATAGAACTTTGAAGGGAGAGCTACCCGATTTCTCTGTGGACGAGTTGGACACCTTGAAGTATCATGGTAGATTTTGCGTCCCCGCCTTTGGCGATATTCGAGCTAAGATCTGTGATGAAGCTCATGGTTCCAGTGTAGCCTACCACCCTGGTTCCACTAAGATGTACAAAGATATAAAGCAAATTGTTTGGTGGTCAGGGATGAAGAATGACATCGCAAAGTTTGTATCAGAATGTTATACTTGTCAGCGTGTTAAGGCTGATCATAGAAGGCATGGTGGTAAGTTGACACTGCTTGATATTCCAAGTTGGAAATGGGAGAGTATTTCAATGGATTTCATCATCGGTCTGCCAAAATCTCCCCGTGGGCGTGACTCTATTTGGGTGATAGTCGACAGATTGACAAAGTATGCTCACTTTGTTCCATTTAAGATTGGGTACTCGATGAAAAAGATAGCTGAGTTATATCTTGAAGAGTTCATCATGTTACTTGGTGTGCCTGTTAGTATCGTATCAGATCGAGACTCTAGATTTACGTCTCGTTTTTGGAAGAGTTTACAGGAGGTGTTGGGTACCGATTTAAGGTATTCCACCGCCTATCATCCGCAGACTAATGGTCAGATGGAAAGGGCTAATCGGATCGTAGAAGATATGATCAGGTGTTATATTTTGGATCATGGTGGTGCTGGGGATGAGCTTCTCAGACTCATGGAGTTTGCATACAATAATAGTTATCAAGAGAGTCTACAGATGCCTCCGTTTGAGGCCTTGTATCGGAGGCATTGTAGAACTCCATTATTTTGGGCTGAAGTTGGTGAGAGACCGTTGTTAGGTCCAGAAGCCCTTGAAGAGATGAATTGTGCCGTGACTCACATTCGGGAAAAGCTTCGTGTGGCTCAAGAGCGCTATGAGAAGTATGCTAATCTACGAAGGGTCGATCTGGATTTTTCCATTGGGGACTTGGTTTTTCTTAAAGTTTCCCTGATGTCTGGCATTAAAAGGTTTGGAAGGAACCACAAGTTAGACCCCCCCAGTATGTTGGACCTTTCCAGATTCTTGAGCGCATCGGAGTGTCAGCTTATAGGCTGGATTTGCCTGCTACCTTCCCTGGTGTCCTTGATGTGTTCCATGTGAGCCAGTTGCGGAAGTGTGTTCGTAGTGATCATCAAGTCCTCAACTCGATACCCAGATTCAGCCCAACCTTACATATGTGGAAGAACCTATTCGTGTTCTAGATTCTCAAGAGCGTGTGTTGCGGAGAAAGACCATCCCTATGGTCAAGATTCTTTGGAGAAATCAAGACGTCGTGAGCGCGACTTGGGAATTGGAATCAGCGTCGTGAGCGCGACTTGGGAATTGGAATCAGCGATGAGGGAATCTCATCCGCACCTCTTCTCTTAGCTTCGGGTATGTTGCTATGTTTTCATTTATGTTGGATTTTGTCATTTTTGGGTTGATTTTGGAGTTGTGATAAGTTTCGGGACAAAACTTCTTTCTAGGAGGAGTGACTTTAACGCCCCCGATTTTTCGATGATTTTATTTGTTTGGGAAACGTCAGATTTATGACGTCATGGCGTTACTTTTAACGTCGATTGTTGGATTTGAGAAGTTTTGGACGTGCTCGTCCAGTTTCATCGCAACCCGAGCGTTTTTAGAATCTTGGCGCGAGATCGAAGTTTTGGGTTTGTTGTTATTCGCCGCATATTTTGGCGGTTAATATCTCGGGAATGGCTCGTAGGATTTTGGTTTTGACTTCGCCGTTGTGTCCATAGCATGAGTTTTCTCCTACGGTGTGAGTTTCGTTAGATTCGGCACGTTTGAGCCTTTGTTTTAATCTCATATTCCTTGTTCAACTATCTGAACACGATAATTGCTATTTTAATGCCTTGGGCTTGTGTTGATTTCTCGGGAAGCCCTCCTAAAGGTGTGGGTTTTCATCGAACCGAGTTTTTTTCGGTTTTTTTCTGGGCGCTGTGTCGGGTTTGACGATCGTCGAGCGGAGCTCGATGATTGTATTCCTTTTCCTAAGAGCTGTGTCGGGTTCGACGATCATCGAGCGAAGCTCGATGATTGTATTCCCTTTTCTAGGCGCGGTGTCGCGTTCGACGATCGTCGAGCGGAGCTCGACGATTGTTTTCTTTTTCTTGGCGCTATATCGAGGTCGACGATCGTCGAGCGGAGCTCGACGATTGTTATTCTTTTCTAGGTGCTGTCTGGAGGTCGACGATCGTCGAGCGGATGTCGTGCTGAGCTTGACGAATCGTCGAGCGGATCTTGCTGTAGGTCTAGCCCTGCGTGTTGAGTTCAACGATTTTCGAATTGGGATCGACGATCAGGCCCTGCGTTCGACGATATTTTTTTTCTGGGCACTGTATTTCCTCTTGTAGTACTCGAGTAAGCTGCCTTAGTACTCGAGTAATCCCCGTGTCGTACTCGTGTAATTCCATTAGTGCTCGAGTACTCCTTCTCTGTTACTCGAGTAGTTGTAATGAACTACTCGAGTAGGTCTCTGCTACTCGAGTAGATATGATGAGCTATACGAGTAGGCCTTCTGTTACTCGAGTAGTTGTAATGAACTACTCGAGTATGTCTTCTGTTACTCGAGTAGTTTTATTGAACCACTCGAGTGGGTCTTCTGTTACTCGAGTGGTTGTATTGAACTACTCGAGTAGGTTTTTGCCTGATACTCGAGTAACCCTTTCCCTCTGCTTCGGGAAAACCGGTTCAGCTGACCCGGTTTATTTTGTGTTTTTCCTGTTATGACCTTTAGTATAAATGCCTTCTTCATCTTCTTCTCCGATTCTTTTTCCTCCCGAACCAGAGCGGCGTGAGCGAGATAGAGGTTGTCCGTCCTTAATTCTTCTGGTGGCCGTTGACGGTGCTCCGGTGCTCGGAATTTCAAATCGATCGTAGATCTGGAAAGCTCTCGTCGAGAGCTACGCCCTCGTGGTAATTTATTCCCCGTTTCTTGAGATTTTCTCGTTAGGATTTTTCGGCCCTAATTCCCTTTTCGACCATTTTTGTCCAGATTTTAACTCCTCCCGCAGCCTTTTGCCCCGATCTACGACGTGGAGCAATTCAGAGGACTTTTCCGGTAAAACCAAGCCAAGTGATGGTTTCCCCTCATTTCTCTTTGTCCGATCTGGTGGTAACGATTATACTTCATGTTCTCTAAATTTTCTGCGCTTATTCTTCCAAGTCATTGTGATGATTGATCGTTTCAATGTTCCTTTGTTGTTGTATAGTGTTTTCTTAGAAAGCCTGATTTTGTTTGGTTTTGGTTAATTGTTCCTGGTGTGTCTTAGTGATGGCTGTGCATGTTTCAACTTTCGTTATTTAGCGCGTTAGAATTTATCTAGGACTGTAATTGCTTCTAGATGTTGATCAACCGCGTCTTGAGTTCGGTAATATCAAGTAGAATCTGTCGAGCCAAATCTCGAGATATTTGTGTTGTGGTTTCTTTGGGGTTTCTTGATTGCGGGAGTTAGTGGAAGATTCGACCTCCGCAGTGTTTGTTACCTTCATTAGTGTCCTGTGGAAGTCTACCTGGTTTTTGGATGTCTGCGGTGTATGGTGGAGAGTATGATACTCTCTCGCAGTTAGACGGATTATATATCCGTTTTGTTTTTGGGTGGTGTGTCCAAGAGTGACCACTTCGCCCGTGTTTTTGGGTGGTGTTCCCAAGAGTGACCACTTTGCCCGTTTTTTTGGGTGGTGTGTCCAAGAGTGACCACTTCGCCCGTGTTTTTGGGTAGAGTCGAACACAGGTGCCTAATAAAGGTATTGTATTTTCTTTCTGGTGAAAAATTCTTGCGGTCACCTTATAGCCTTGTGCGTCTGGTGTACCCTTATGAAACGTGACAAATCACATAGGAGTTCTTTTCCTATTGATGCCCTATTTTCTTTTGTACCTTACTTCAGTGATTTTGGTCTTGGGTTAGTACCCCTGTTGACCTTTGTTTTTTTTGGCTTATTACTTTTCCTGCCACTATTTGTACCTTCTTGCTAAGATGTTCTGTCTTTGGAATGCCTCAGGTTCAGAGCAGTAGTAGTTAGCAGTGCTGGTTTTGGAGTTTTCTAGGCGACAGTGTTGGCCGTGGTTGTTGCCTCATCTTAGCAAGGTAGTTAGTTGTTTGTTTAGTTTTACTAGTTCAGACATACTTTTGTTTATGGGTTCGTGTCAGTTTGTTGGCGCCCACTGAATTGTTAGTTGTTTGATACTTGCTAGCTACTCGTTTCTTTAAATGTGGGTGTGGATTACTTGTTCTCTGGGAGGATTTATACTAGGAATGCATGTTAGGTATTTTCAATTATAAAATCTACTACTATTACTTCATGCATTGCATAATTTGAAACTCTAACTTATTTTTTAGCGACCGTAAAAGCTATCTTTCCTACTATAATAAATTTAGAGTCTTGCATAGCATGAGTTGTCCTTTTGGGATGTTTTGATCATGTAGGATGTTTGAGTTAATCTAATCAAGTATTTTTCCGCAGCGTATAATATATTTTGATTCGTGGACTAGATGAGCCACTATGCCGAGGGATATGGCTAACTACTGCACTTAACTGATTTTCCTTAAAATAACTTAAAAAGAATCTTTCTTCATGATTAGTTTGGTGTTTGCCTGAGCGTCCACAGTTATCCCCTGCTGACGTGGCATCATGACACGTATTTTCCCTTGCTCTGATAAGTTTTTTATGCGGAGAAAATGCTGGTTGTGACAGGGGTAAAGGTCTGATCATAATCAATTTCTTCCTCTTGTGAATAGCCTTGAGACACCAATCTTGCTTTGTTCCTTACAATTGTTCCTTGAGCATCCAACTTATTCCTGTACACCCATTTAGTTCCAATGACTGGGTAGTCTTTGGGTCTTAGAACTAAATCCCAAACTCTGTATCTCGCAAATTGATTGATCTCCTCTTACATTGCAATAATCCAGTGGGGATCATGCTCTACATATTTTATGGATTGAGGTTCAATCTAAGATTTGTAGCATGCATGCATCAAATCTTAGTTGAGTTGATGCCTTGTTTGCACAACAACTAATATGTCTCCAATCACTTGAGATAAGGGATGATCTCTTAGTGTGATAAGTTCAGTAAGAGGAGTTGGTTGATCAACAACTTGGGGAATTAATTCCTCCTGTGGAATTATGTTAGTTGTTGTTGTTTTAACTGTTCCAACAATTTGTTCTTCACTCTCTTCATCAGACTGAGCAGAGGGATGCAATGTAACCTCTTTTGTGAGGTTTAATTCATCCAATTTCTCACACATAAAGGATACCTGCAAAGTATCTCTGGGAGAAGAATCCTTCTCCTTGTAACACATATTAGTTTCATCAAAAGTTATATGTACAGATTCGTCCATTTTTAAGGTTGATTTGTTAAATACCCTATAAGCCTTGCTGACTTGGGAATATCAAAGAAAAATTCCCTCTGGAGCCTTGGCTTCAAACTTTCTAAGATGTTTCTTGTGATTATTATGAATCTAACATCTACAACCAAATACTTTAAAATAATCTATTTTAGGTTGCTTCCCTTTAAGAAGTTCACAGGGAGTCTAACCCTTAAGTTTATGTATTAAACTTCTGTTCAGAACATACTTTGTTGTGCTTACAGCCTCTACCCAAAAGGATAGGGCCAAGTAAGCATCTGCAAGCAAAGTCCTTGTAGCTTCAATAAGGTTTCTATTTTTTCCTTTCCACTACCCCATTTTGTTTTGAAGTTTTAGGAGCAGAGAAGCAATGCCTGATACCTTCCATCTCACAGAATTCTTGCATAAGAAGAGATTCAAACTCAGTACCATGATCACTTCTAATCAATACAACTGGAGTAGAGTAATCAATCTTTATTATCCTAAGAAAATCTGTTAGAACTTTAAAGTTATCTGAGTTGTTTCTCAGAAAGAACACTTAAGTGAATCTAGAGAAGTCATTTACAATAAATAGAGTGTAAAATATCCCTCCCAAACTTTGTACAACAATGGGTCCAAAAAGATCCATGTGTAGCAAATACAAAATTCTGGGTGAATCACTTTTATTAATTGATTTAAAGCTATTTTTAGTTTTCTTGCATAATTAACAAGCCATGCGAGACTTTCCTTCTTGTAGCGATAAGAAGGAAATCCTCTAACAAGGTTGTCCCTAGATAGTTTAACAATATTTCTTATATTTACATGTCCTAGTCTTTTATGCCTTAAGTCATTTGTATTACTAATCTGATTAAATAAGCAAATTTCTGAAGTGGCAGACTTAAAATTTACTACATAAATGTTACCTTGTCTAATTCCTTTAAAAACATTTTTTTTTGTTATCCGAAGTAATGGAATAACAAGATTGATTAAATGATACCTGATAACCTTCATCACATCACTGGCTTATGGATATCAGGTTATGCTTGAAACCACTCACATAGGAAACTTTCCTGAAGGTGACAGCTCCAACTTTGACATTCCCATATCCTTTTGTTTGACCACAATTGGAGTCTCCAAAGATCACCTTTGGTCCAATCTTTGACTTGTAATCAGTTAGATTTCTCTTGCTGCCTGTCATATGTTTTAAGCATCCACTATCTAACTACCACTATTGCTTTGTGGTAGGATAGTCCATCACCTACATGAAAAAAGATTAGGTGTTCTTGACCGAGATAACCTTGGGTCCTTGATTCTTCTCAAATTTATAAATAGAAATAAAAGAAAATTCTGGCTGGTCTTTATATCTTAAGGGGTGAAACTTCTAGGTAGAATTATCCACTGGGTAAATGTATTATTAAAAGATCTAGGTTGATTAAAGTTTCTAAAAAATTTGGGTTTCTGTTGTAATTTTCTGGGTTCGACGAATTACAGTAAGTTCGTCGATCTGCGTTCGACGAATAGGAATGAGTTCATCAAACTCCGTTCATAGAATGAAAATATACTTTCTCAGAACCGCAATATCTTTGATCGCGGTACGACCTAACATATTGATTTTATCGATCGCAGTTAGACGAATAATTATATCTAAATTCTTCGTTCATAGCTCGTCTATCTGAGTTCGACAAACTACATACATTTCATCGATCTTGGTCCGACGAAAAATATTAAACATTGTTTTTATTATATTTTTTTTCTTTTTCCTTTTATGGGGTTGATTTTTCTATAGAATTTCTGCTTCTTTGTTATTAACTTCTTCCTTTTCTTTACCTTTGGCAGAAACAAATTTAATGGGGGTAGAAAGAATATTTTTCTTAAGAAGAGGAGGCTGACTTGATGAATCTCTCAAGCCTAGTTTACCATTAAGCCTGACATTGACTGTGTTAGTGATATTCATCAATTTGATGCTTCTCCCATTAAGGGATTCTTCAAATTCTTTAGCCTCATTTAATTTAGTTTTTAAAGAAATAATTTGTTCAGAAGCTAGATCTAATTTATCTTTCAGTTTAATGTTTTCAGAATAAAGATTGTCATATTTAATTTATTTTTCTCTTCGATTTTTGATTTCTTTCTCATATTTAATTAGATCATTACATAAGAGTTTGAATTCAATTTTAAAATGTTCAGAAGTGAAATCAAAAGATGTTATTACCTGGTCCTCTTCTGATTAAGATTCTGTTGCTGATTCTTTAGCTACTGACTGACTGCATGATGCATTAATTGCCACCAAGCAGATCTCTCTGCCTTTTGCCTCTTCTTCATCCTCCCTAGAACTGGATGAAGTTTCTTCTTCTGAATCACTCCAAGTCTCAGCCACAAATCCCTTCTCCTTCTTATTCTTGTATTTGTTGGAGGAGGGCTTGCTGGAGTGCTTCTTGGATTCTTTCACTTTTCTTTTGTCCTTATTTTGTGCCTTTGGACATTCTAGGAAAATGTGTCCAGGCTTCCTGCATGCATAGCAGACAATTTCCTTAGTAGGAGTCTTGCCATACCTTGGTTTGTCCTCATTTCTAGTTGACCTTCTCCTGAAGTCCTTCTTAGCCATTTTGGAAAATATTTTAGCTAATAGACTCATTAGCTCTTCACTGGATAGTAGTGCTTCTGATTCTTCCGATGCCTTGAATGCAATACTTTGCTCCTTCCTTCCTGAGGTAGAAGTATTTTGTTCAGCTGCCTCCCTGGTTTTGATAAGCTACTCATAAGATTTGGGCTTGCCTAACAATGACTCAGTAGAAATCTCATTTAGGCTTCTGGCCTCCTTGATTGGCTAGATACTAGAATCCTATGTGCTAGGAAAGCACATAAGAATCTTGTCTTTAATTTCTGTTACAGAGATGTTTTTGTCCAGGTTCTTCAACTCATTGATAATCAAGCTGAGTCTGTTGTATATATCAGCTACTGACTCTGATTCTTCTTTCTTGAAATTCTCATATTATGATTTGAGAAGGGATATCATGTATTTTCTTTCATCAGTAGATCCAACTACAAATTGGTTAAGGGAATCCCAAATGGCTTTTGCTGATGTGCATTCAACCACTTTCTGAAATATGTCATCAGACATAGTTTGAGCAAGAATGTTCATGGCCTTGGCATAAGCAACCTTAGCTTTCTTCTAAGTATCAGTCCACTTAGGTGGTGGAACTGCACTTGTGCTTGATGTAGTTACCACTGGTTGTGGGGAACCTATCAAGATAGAATTATAGATGTCCTCATCAATTGAATTCATATACAGTCTAATCCTTGCCTTCCAAAGTGCAAACTTGTTAAGATTGCACACTAGAGGTCAGGTGCTTGAGTATTCCTTAATTTGTGCCATGATATATAATAAAAAGACACTATAGTAAATGAGATCTATCAAAGATCTTTTGGTTTAAGTGTTAGCCTGTGAAATCAATTAACCATATGCTATGATACCAATTGAAAGTGATATCAGATATATTCTGATACCAACTGGATAGATCTAATCTTTAGTCTAGAGGGGGGGGGGGTGAATAGAGTATTAAAAAAATTGTTAAGTTGTTTTTATTGCTGATTAAAGTAGGTGATATAACTATAAGTATAAATAGAAAATATATAGATCACAGCACAGTAAAATAAATAAATAAAGGCAAACTAGACGGCATAAGGAAATTTAAACTGGTTCCCCAAAATCTGGGTACATCCACTCTTCTATCACCTTGGAAGGATTCCACTACAGGTTTTTGATCAGCTGCCCTGCCACCATAGGTTTTTGCTTAGGTGCCCTGTCACCACTAGATCTATTTTCAAAGGAGATCTAGCAACATTTTGAGCTTTTGATCAGGTGGCCCAAAACCAAACTAAGTGTTTTGTTCAGGAGACTTAACGACCAAGGTATGAAATTTTGAAGGGAGTTATAACCCTTTTTCACAGTGAGAAAATAAAAATGATATTGTCTTCTCTTTCTCAATACTCTGAGAAGACTAGTGGATTGCTGTTGTTGTCAAAGATCCCCCTCAGATGTAGAATGGTTCAGGAAAATGGAAGCTTTGCATATTGTGTAGGCCTTCAGATTGCTTTTAGATCTTCAGAAAGCTTTAGACAGATGTTGATGGTTTGTCTCTCAGAAGCTCTGAAGCAAAATCTGATGAAGAACTTGAGTTGTATGAGAGCTATTCTTCTTTCAACTTTTCTGCAAATTCTTCCTGTCACAGCCAAATTGCTTTTTGCTTGTTACTGTTATTATTACTGTTATCTGTCTTGGAAAATAATCCTTATATATTTCTTATAGATTTCAGCATTTTGAAATTTGAATTCCTTTCTATGATTGACTGCCGAAATTCTGGGAGTTGAATGGATGGAAATTGTCTTAAATCAGTCTCCCTAATTGTCCCAGTAAAATAAGCCAAGTATTAACTCTGTGAAAACCATAATTAATACTGGCATGGAATAACTATATTCTCAAGAATATTTTGCATTAATTATCAGAGCATTACATACATAATATAATTTGAAATGAAATTCATCTACTTTAGTCTAACTGAAATCAAATAAAGAAATAGTCGAACTGACCCTGGGTGAAATTCGTCGAGCACATCAAACTTTCATCGACCTAAAATCCAAGTTCGTCGAACTGACCTCTCCTTCGTCGAGCTGAGATCCAAGTTCGTCGAACAGATAATGTTAACTTGCCAATCTAAGCTCCAAGTTCGTCGAACAGACATATCATTTCGTCGAGCTGAAACTACTGAGGTGAGATCAGAGTTCATCGATCTCAGGTAGACTTTCATCGAACTCAACTTATATAAGAAACCTGAGTTCGTCGATCTGATATCGACGATCATCGAGCTCCATTCAGCTATTCTTCGAATGACTTTATGCCACTTAGAAAATTGCTTTTCTCTAGAGGTCTTCTGTCTCTAAGAATTCTGAAGGTGAGAACCAAACAATCTATGTTGTTGACGGACCTTAACCCTGATAAAAACCTATGACCCTAGACTATACATTGTGGATCATCTAAAAATCCTAATAGTGAACCTAGCACAAATCAACTCTAAACATAGGTGAGGTTCCAACAACTTTTATGTATATCATTGTCAAGATTGACTTTACTCAAATCTAAGACATTGAGGCAATGGACCCAACAATATCCCCTTATTTGAGGTACTCAAAACTCTTAAGCAAATGATTCAGTAATGAGTCAATGATATACACAACTCTATGCAGCAATAAGAAATTTAAGGAGCAAATAATTTATGGTTACCACTCTTTTCCACATTTCCTTATCTGCAGGGTGAATAATACTTACTCCCTTTGAAATTCTGCAGCCATTCTCGATCAAGATGCCTCCTTGTCTGTTCATAATTTCCTCACCCTTTTTGACTTCAGCAAATAGCTGACAGGGTTCTAAATTGCAGAACATGCTCCCCCTCAACTGATGCACCATCTTGAAGAGTCTTCATTATTCTGACGAACACTTCCATCTAAGAAAGAAAATAATTTGCAACAAAAATGAGGAGCAACTGAAGCTATACCAGGTTTAACATACCCAACTCAAATTTGAGGGTGTTAAATTTTGGTTCATCTAGTGCCTCAGTGAAGATTTCAGCCACTTGCTTAACAATTGGGACAAACTCAAAGTTGATATATCCACATTCCACATGCTCTCTAATGAAATGATATTTGATTTCAATGTGCTTAGTCTGACTATGGGAGACAGGATTCCTAGCAATTATAATAGCACTAGTAGAATCAGAAAATACGGGACTTCTACTTATCTGAAGGTTATAGTCCTGGAGCTGATGCAGGATCCACAGTAAATGAGCACAGCAGCTACTTGCTGAGATGTACTCTGACTCTGCAGTTGAAATTACAACACTAGTCTGCTTCTTGCTGCTCCATGAAACTAGTCTTCTACCTATTAATTGACAAGTGACAGAAGTGATCTTCCTATCTTCCTTAGAGCCTGCAAGGTCAGCATCTGAATAACTAGTTAGTTCAAATTCTCCATTCCTAGGGTACCACAGGCCAAGATCTGGTGTGCCCTTAAGATACCTCAAAACTCTCTTTGCATCATAGTAATGAGAATCTTTGCGGTAAGCCTGATACCTAGCACAAACACATGTAACATACATGATGTCTGTCCTACTGGCTATAAGATAAAGAAGAGAAACAATTATCCCCCTATACAAAGTCTCATCAATAGGTTTCCCTGCCTCATCTTTACATATGGACATACTTGATCCCATGAGAGTTCTCATGGTGGAGGAATTTTCCATTCCAAATTTCTTTATTAACTCCCTAGTGAACTTAGATTGGGATATGGACAAGCCATCATCAGTCTGTCATACTTGGAGACCCAAGAAAAACTTAAGTTTACATATACTGCTCATCTCAATCTTCTCCTGTATAAGTTTGGCAATCTTCCTGCAGAGGTTGTCATCAGTAGATCCAAAGATGATGTCATCTATATAGATCTAAACTAGGATGATCTTACACTTAGATTCCCTAAGGAATATGGTCTTGTTTATCTTTCCCCTGTAGAATTTGTTCTAAATGAGGAAGTTAGATAATATCTCATACCCTGATCTAGGTGCTTTCTTTAGCCCATATAGATCTTTCCTAAGTCTATAAATAGAATAAGGTGAGTTAGGAACTACAAAACATGGAGGCTGTTAAACATAGACTTCCACTTTTAAGTCACCATTCAGGAAGGCTGACTTCACATCCATCTGGTAGACCTTGAATCCCAGGTGTGTAGCATATGCAAGGAATAATCTTATGGCCTCCAATATTGCTACAGAGGCAAAGGTTTGATAAAAATCAATGCCTTATTCCTACCTATACCCCTAAGCTACTAATCTTGCTTTGTTCTTAATTATAATGCCATTTTCATCAAGTTTGTTTCTGGAAATCCACTTGACTCCAATGACATTATGTCCATGTGGTCTGGGTACAAGCTTCCAGACATTGCAACTTTTGAACTGGTTCAGTTCCTTTTGTATAGCTGCTATCCAAAATTGATCTATGTTTGGCTCTTCAAACTTCTTTGGCTCCACTTGAGACACGAAGCTTGCATACATAGCAGTATTCAGATTTCTGCTTCTTGTTACTACACCATGACTTAGTTCACCAATGATTTGGTGACTAGGATGGTCTCTTAGATGCCTCATTGATGGAGGTAGTCTCCTTTCATCACCATCTTCAGTAACTGCTCCATGTTGATCTTAATCTTCTCCAAGTGTGTCTGGTCGACCTTATGGAATATCCACTTCATTTTGGATAGCTGTTTTTTCTTCCTTGATGGTCAGATTATCCATCATCTGTTCTGTACCTGTAGTGCTGGAAGAGGGTCTTGACATCACCCTGTTAATCATGCTAGACTCATCAAAGACTACAAGAACTAACTCTTCTACAACTTGGCTTTTCAAGTTGTAGATTCTATAAGCTTTGCTAAGATTAGTAATACAGCGATCCAGAGCCGCCCCGCTCTGGCGCAGGTAGAGGAACTGCACTTTTTGATGCAGCGATCCTGAGCCGATTCGCTCTATTACAGCAAGATGAACACGTCCGATGATCACTACCGGGCTACGGCCCAAGCACCCCACCCATGAACGCACCTATTCTCAGCGCGGCGGGATGTTGATGCAGAGTCTCAAACCCAAACCCCTTGATAAATCCCTTTCCTAACAGGCACTATCACCAAATGAGCTGCAACTCATTCGATGATAGTCCTTATTAGGAAAGGTATTTATCAAGGGGGCTGGGTTCGAGATTCCGCATCAACATCCTGATGTGCTGAGAATAGGTTCATTCATAGGTGGGGTACTTGGGCTGCAGCTCGGTAGTGATCGTCGGACGTGTTCCACTGATTGCGCCAGAGCGGGGTGGCTCTGGATCGCTGCATCAATTGTTCTACCCAATAAAAATCCCATCAAAGGACTTGATAGCAAACTTAGTGATATAGGAATTTCCATTATGAAGCGCATAGCATTTATTACCAAAGATTCTTACATAGCTCGGGTTTGGTTTTCTGCCTTTCAAGATCTCATAGGAAGTCTTCTTGTGGCATTTGGTGATAGAGGCCGTATTGATGACATGACATGCATTATTTACTGCCTCAGCCCAGAAATATTTTGGGAGATATGTGTCATTCAACAGGGTCTTACCAGCCTCTATGAGAGTTCTATTTTTCCTTTCAATAATCCCATTTTGCTGGGGTGTTTTAGGCGAAAAGAATTCTCGATGAATCCCATGCTCCTCACAGATTTATCATGCTATCAGATTGGAATTCACTTCCATGATCACTTTTGATTTTGACCACATAGCTGTTAAACTCATTCTGAATTTGCATGACAAACTTAATGAAGATATCAGGAGTTTCATTCTTTCTCTTTAGTAAGAATACCCAAGCAAACCTGGAAAAGTCATCAACCACCACAAGGGTGTAGAACTTCCTACCAAGACTATGAACTGGCATTGCACCAAACAAGTCCATATGCAGGAGGTATAGGCACCTCATAGAATCTTTGATCCCAATAAACTTGAAGGAAGCTTTTGTCTGGTTGCCGTTTTGAAAAGCAGAGCAAATGCCCTCCTTGGAGCACTTCATATTGGGACCATTCCTAACAAGCTCTTGACTGAAGAGCTTGCCAATAGTCTTATAATTTACATGAGCTAGCCTCTTGTGTCATAGGACACAATAAGAGGCTTTCTCATTTGACACAAGACAGACAAGAGAGTCTATATTTAAACATATAAAGTTCAAGCAATAAACATCTCCACTCCTAGTGCCTGTCAAGGTGATCTCTTGGTCACATGACCTCCTAATTAGGCACTCTTCCTTGTGGAAGACAATAACATAGCCAAGATCATAGAGCTGGCTTTTGCTTATAAGGTTTTTTTGAAACCCTTTAACATAAGCCACTTTAGTGATGGTGACTATGCAATTGGTGATCTTACCATATGCTCTTGTTATCCCTCTATCTGAACCACCAAAGATTACTCTGGGTCCATCTTTTACTGGAGTGTACACTTACAAATTGCTCCTTATCCCAGTCATGTGCCTGAAACATCCACTATCCAAGTACCATATAGGGTTATGGCCACTTGGACTAACCTTAATATATAGTCTACTTTACCTTAGGACCCCAATATCTATTATGTCCTAGGTGGATATTAGTCTGGAACTGAACATGTGCACCAGCATGATTTCTGACTAGTGGAATAACTTTAGCTCTACCCACATCGGGATTGTGCCAGCAGTCAATGGCATAATGGGCTATCTTTCCACATTACCAACACTCATGAATGTTGTATCTCTTCTTCTTTGTAGGCCTTGCAGTTGGTTTAACTATAGTCTTGACAGAGGGAAGAGATGCCTCAGCCACTTTTTGCTTCCTTTCAGCATGGATTTGACTAAAGGTTAGTCTATTTGCTGGCATGTGTGGCTGGTTCTGAATCCTATTAGTAGCACATCTATTTTCAGATAGTGTGGTCTCGATAGCATCAGAAATAGCCATATCAGACAAGCTAACAGACTGAACCTTAGTCATATTATGTTCTAACAGGTTCAAAACATTGGCTGCAACCATATTTTTGAGAGGGGGGATGTAACACCAAAGACAAATGGTCAATGATGGGTCATTTGAATTTCTTCATGGGTATCATTAAAGGCACCTGCCCTACTATAGCTTCCACAATGGCAGGGAACATCTTTTGTTCCACTTGATGATGCACAATTCATATAGTGATCATAAATACTTTCTTGGTCATATCTATTTAAATGGTATATTGCCCTCTTGAATGTGTTAGATGGCCTAGATGCCATTGGAACCACTGGAACATTCCCTTTCCCATTGGGATGGGCTGGTCTTGTGTTATCCTTGAAGCCCAACTCCATCTTACCTTTCTATGAGGAGAAGGAATCTATCAAGGGCAACACTGTATTGGGCTCAGAGAAGCTAACCACAATACTTTTCTCCCTCTGTAGTTTTTCTTCAAGATCTTTGATAAGACTATCTTTGCTCTTGATAGTTTCTATCTAGATGCCTGGCAGGGTTTTTAGATGACTGAGCCCCCTCCTAATCTGATTCAGCACAGTAGCTATTTCAGAATGCTGAGAAGCAGCATGTTGAAGAGACAAAATCTCTTTAGCCTATTTCTTTGTCAGCTTCTTGCATTTCTTGAAGGAATTCAGAAGTTCACTATATCTAACAATTAAATGATTGACATCACCTTCTGATCCAGAATCATCTTCACCATTAGATGAAGAGGATTCTGCATCAGGACTTGTCTCATGCATGGACACATAACAGGATGGAGAATGAAAGAAAGGGGTTAGATCTGATTTACTCTTGAGGGGGGGGGGGGTGAATAGAGTAATTAAACTTTTTGGCTGTTTAAAATATTATCAGAGTAAAGTAGTGATACCAGTAGTAGCAATAGAAAGGAAAGATAATCTAAGCTAATCTACCACAGCACAACAAACTATTCTAACACAGCACAAAGAAAATAGTCAACCAGACGACACAAGAAATTTATAGTGGTTCCCCAACCTGCCTACATCCACTCTTTTAACACCCTGGTATGAATCCACTAGCAGGTTTTTGATCAGGTGACTGCCACCACAAGATCTATTTCTAGGGAGATCTCACAACCCTTTGAGCTTTTGATCAGGTGCCCAAAAACTAAGAATGAACTTTTGAAGGGAGTTAATAAACCCTTTATACAGGAGGGGTAAGAGAGATTTGATGGTGTCCTCTCTTTCTCTAATCAACAGAGAAGACTAGTGGATTGTTGTTGTCTAGAGCTCCTTCCAAAATCACTTGGAGCCTTGCACAGGGTGTAGGTCTTCTACCTTATCATCAAGTAATCCAAGAACTTCTAACTGATTCAAATTATGTTGTCCTTGAAAGCTCCTGGAGTTGAAGTTGAAGAAGACTCTTAATTTGTGTTGGTTGTTCTTCTTCAGTCTTCAGTAAGATCAAGGTGAAAACAGGTTGTTTTCTGCACAGAGAATTTCAGAGAGTTTTTTTTTATTCTCTTGTTTTGTATCACTGCTTGTGTGTCTCTTGTTGTGTGTCTGTGTCATCTGAAAGAGAAAATATCTTTTATATTCTGCAGTTGAATTCTCCTTTGAAATTTGAATCTCAAGCATTGATTGCTGATTGCCTGGAGAATGAAAATCGGTTGGAGAATATTGTCTTTAATGCTTTTCCCCAACTGTCCCAATAAATTAAGCAAGTAATTAAACTGATGAAGGCCATAATTAATGGTGCCAATAATTACTATATTCACAGAATATAAGCATTAATTACTTCAGGAAATTTCGACTAAATAGTATATGGAATAAGGACAAAAATGAGGAAAAACTCAAAGTCAGGCTTCGACAGAAATCATCGATGATGAGTTATAAATATTCGTATTTCTATGTACATAAATTTAGTCGGTTCTGTATTTTTCCTTTATTTTTAGTTGTTTTGTTCAAAAAAATACTCCTTTTATTGTAAATATTTTGCTAATTTACTTATTTAATTTTTCAGAAAAAAAGTACAAAAAATGTCAAAAACGGTAAGTACACGCCCGTGTACTTACTGGTCACGCCCGTGTCCAGGGCGAGACACGGCAAAATCAAGCAAAATGAATAAATTTTGAAGATATAGCTTGACACGCCCGGTGACATGCCCGTGACATGACCCGTGTCCAGCGCTCGACGATTTTCGATCGACTATATTGCTCTCAACGATTTCCGCTCGACGATCGTCGACAACTCCGCGACACGCCTAGCGTCACGCCCGTGACCTGGGGCATGACCACTTCAGCAAGCTCGACGAAAATGCCCGCTCGACGATTTTCCACTCGACGATTTGCACGCTCGCCGATTTCCGTTCAACGATCGTCGAACGCACGTCACGCCTGTGACCGGGGGCGTGACCACTCCAATTAGCTCGACGAATACTTGCGCTCGACGATTTTCCTCTCGACGATTTTGCCGCTCGACGACTTTCCCCTCGACGATCGTCGAACCGCCGACACGCCCAGAGACAAGCCCGTGACCAGGTGCGTGACTTCTGCCACCTGGCCCGACAAACTGCCGCCGACGACTTTTGATGCAAACGACACCCAGTTCAACCTCCCCGACATGCCCACAGTCACGCTCGTGACCTGGGGCGTGACCGCCGCGATTTCAGCTGCCATGTCAAATCTCAAGTCAAATCGTCGGCCGCCATTTGAATAGTACTGACACGCCCATGGTACATGCCCGTGAGTTAGAGCGTGTACCATGAAATTTTTCCTATAAATTGACCCCTTCTGTTTTGAGCTGCTGTTCCCACTTTCCTGAACCATTTTGTATATGGGCCGGCTGTTAGATGCATTTCAAAGCTATGTAAAGTTACTTTCTCCCCCTCTCTTATGTTTGTTTTTAGCTTTCTGTAACTCTCATTTTAGCTTAATAAATGTTTAGATTTTGTTTCTTTATGTGGTTTTCGAATGGATCTAAGCCCTCTTATGCAATCTTATTCTTTCTTTGTTTTAATTTTGTTTTTCGTTTACTTTTAGTACGTGTGTGTGTGTATGTGATTATATTTTCATACTCTTATACTTAGTCATTTGTACTTGGTTTTTGGTTAGACTTATGACTTTCTAGCTTTTTATGCATTCCTATAACCCCGTAAAAAGCGTTTTCAAAGTGGTTTTGATTTTTTTTACTAACTTAGATTTTGCTTTTTAGGTCGTGAAACTTTTCATTCTTTTTACTTTATTTTCACTTTTTAACCACTTTTGCGGAGTTATAGGAACATTTAAGTAGTAGTTTTAATTTTTCAAACACTTCATTTTCGCTTTTATTTTCAAAAACTTTTTGCCAATTTAAATTTTATTTCTTCATTTTATTTATTTCTACTGCATTCTAGTGGTAGAAATGTAATCGTTTTAATTTTACGAGCACTTGCACTTTTCGTTTTTTTGCAAAAACTTTTGTTCCTTTAATTTGTATTTTCACTTTTTATTCATTTCTACCGCATTCTAGCAGTAGAAATGTAGTCATTTGAATTTTTCAGTCACTTAGTCTTTCTTAATTTTATACGTGTGCGTACGTGCATGAGTTAGTTTTTATAGCTTTATTTCAATTTATGTAGAGTGTATGCGTGTGCTGTATTTAATTCCGCCTACTCGTTAAGACATAAATGACAGGTATTTATTTATTTTCGCCTACTCGCTAGGAGTTAAATGGCAGGATTTTCTTTTCCACCTACTAATTTGAGTCAGATTTGTGTGTGTGAGTATTTAATTTCTATAGAGTGTGAGCATTTATTTTCTCCTACTCGTTTGAGTAGGACCCGCTTTAATTTTCTCCTACTCATTTGAGTGGGACTTGTGTGCGTATTTCAATTTTAGTAGAGTGTGTTTACTTTTTGTAGAGTGGGTGTGTTTTACTTTCAAGTAGAGTGCGTGAGTGTTAGCATTTACTTCCGCCTACTCGCTAGGAGTTAAATGGCTGGATTTTATTTACCGCCTACTCACTTGAGTTAAATGGTCGGTCTTTATTTTACTTTAATAATTTGAGATGGACATGTAATCACATTTATTTTCTCCTACCCGATTGAGTACGACCTGCTTTCATTTCAGTCCAACTCATTTGAGTAGGACTTTCAATTTACTGCTTTCCTTTTACTGCTTTCTTTTATCGCTTTCATTTACTGCTTTAATTTTCTGCTTTTTTATCGCAAGGCATCCCCATTCCGATGAGTGGCTAATCGTTCTTATCCCTCGGTATCGAAGAGCATTGGGACAAATAAAATAACTTAAAATAATTAAAGGTCTCATTTTTCTAATTAATTAAAAACACTTAAGGTTTGCCCGGGGTTTACGACACGTAGTACCACATAATTGATGTCTGGGCACTATTTTCGTAGTCCATACGCTAACTAGCTGAGAGGCCGTGCGTATGGACCGATCACCCCTTGATAAATAGAGTTCCGCACTAACACTCGAGAGAGGAGGAACGCCAACTCTACAGGATTGGGTTCCCCACCCAATAGCGGGGTTCTTAGCATAATGCGGGCGTTAAGAGGAATCCTTCGTCAGACGAGAGCGCGGTCGAATATTCTTAGCGTTCAGGTGAGCGATAGTCCTAGAGATAGGTGAGCTCATTTTAGTGAAACCTCCACGGCCAAGTATCCATTTTAATTAATTAGAAATTTAGGATCTCTTTTTATTTAAATTATATTTTAGTTCAATTTTATTCGGTGCCATCGAGCTAAGCTCTTCATCGGCTCCACCTTTTTCATGCTTGCATTTTTATTGTCATTTTATTATATATATAAATTACCTGACAAGTAATTATCGGTAAAATAATAGTCCCCTCCATGGAAGAGTAGAAATAATCGAACCGACCCCGAGAACAATAAGACCTCGATATTCCACACCGGAATATCCTGTAATACACACAATAGGTGCACTTGCCTCCTTTCGTTAAAACTCGATTTCACTATTTTATATCCAAACTAATAAATACGCGCGCCCCGCTTTCTACATAAAAACCAAATCCGCTTTTCTAGTTAAATAAAACCGCTCGGGGCGCCGCGTGAATCCACACCGATTTTTGAATTCTTAAAACAAAAATGTGTTTTTAAAAAAACAACCTAGTTAAAAAAGAATTTTACAACTTAAAAATTTATGTTATTATTATGAATTTTAAAACAAAAGAAGTACTTAAAAAGAAAAAAAAATTTTAAAAACAAAAACTTAACAAAAAAAAACTTAAACAACTTAAAAAACGTAAAAAAACTTCAAAAATTCTCGATCTGTTTTACCTTGTTTTTCTTTCTTTCAAAAACAAAAAAAAATTTGCCAACATATTTCGGCGCGCTTCACACTCTTGTGCACGCTAGGAGTCCGCATTTCTGTAGCGCTCAAAGGCTAAGACGTTAGCTTCGAGTCCCACCCGCACAATTTCAGCCTAGTTTCTACTTTTTTGTTTTTACTATTCTATTTTTGCTATTTCTTTCTCATAATGCAGGGTTTCAACCCGGGCCTCCCGCACTCGTCTTAGGGTCGTCTCTCCCCTTCCTTTTTATTTTTGTACATATTTCATTTTGTTTATTATTGTTCCGCATACTTAGCTTGCAACATTGGGGACAATGTTGGATTTAAATTTGGGGGTGTTTTCTTATTTTTTGTTTTTATTTCTGCACTTTTATATTCTGCAATAATAACAAAAATAGTCAAAAATAAAAAAAAATTCAAAAATTAAAACCTCCAAAAAAAGTTTTTTTTTCTTGTTTTTATAATGAAAAAGCTAAAAAAAATCCATAAAACAAAACAAAAATTCAAAAAAAAAAATTCTTTTACTTTGTAAATATGTTTGTATAAAAATAAATCTTTCTCTTTCCTCCCCCAGTCTCCTTATTTGTAAAAGCTCGCTTTTTAGCAAGCCCGCGACGTTCGACTCATCGAACCATCTACCTAAATAAGAGTCTGTTCGCGGGCCTTCGAGTTTTTACCTTGTACCCTTTTTTGTAAAACTTTTCGAAAAAAAACATGAATAACTCTAAAAATAAAAAAAATAAAATACAAAAAAATTATGAAAACCTTAAAAATCCAAAAAAAAATATTTTGTTAATTATGTAACAAATAAATCGAATATCTTAATTCTTAACCCTTTTCGCTCTCCGAAAATTTAGTTGCGAGTTAATTTATAAGCGAATTTTAGTTATTCTTTGCTTACTATTTGTTTATTAATTGGAGATCGATATATTTAGATATCTGGGGTTAAGTTTTAAAAAAACTTTGTATGCCTTTTTTATTTAGATAGAGCCTTGTTTTCAGAATTTCTTCTACTTATCTAAATAGTTGCACATTTCTTTTGTTAGAATATAACGATCTTAGATTTCAATTATGTTAACTCCAAGCTTTTTTTCGACATATAGTAACGTTTAATTTATAAATGTTGCTCTGAAATTTTTTTTATTAAACGAAGTTTTATTTTTGAACAAAACCCTTTCCACTTTTTTTCATGTCATACTTGACAAGATTTTGATCCTTAAAAGATCCCATGTCAAGGGGAATAAGATTTCGTTCCATAAACATAGGTATCTAATATTTGAAAAGATTATATGTTATGGAGTAAGAGGATAAAATTCATTACTCCTACACATATACATTGGGTTAATTTTATAAAGTTGAAAAAAAATATTATATTAGGAAAATAAGATTTCATTTTCTTAATAATCCAAAAAGAAAAAAAATGGAGCTTCGAGTGAAAAAATATACCATCGCCTCTAATCAAAGCCTTCTTCATATACCACGATATCCTACTCCGCCAATTTCAAAAAGAATCTAGATTTAATTTTAAAATCTTTTTGAGAGCATACTTTGTACATTAAATTATTTCCTGTTATTCTTACAAACTTAAGTTTTCATAAATCCAATCTATTTTTGTTTACCTAACAAATAAAATGTTTTGCTATCTATTTGATTTTATCGAGAAGTTTTTAGCTGAAACTCTTCCTCTATTTAAATTTTTGGCATAATTTAGGATTTAACTCTTATACCCCAGATATTTATTTAAATACTTCTTTAAATTAAGTCAAGCGGTAGGAAACTTAGGATTTCCTTAATTCATTATAAGTTCATCTCCAACTTTTGCTCTGGAATAGCAAAAGCTTAAGTATGCGGGTATTTGATAAGTTGTAAATATTCGTATTTTTATGTACATAAGATTTAGTCGGTTCTGTGTTTTTCCTTTATTTTTAGTTGTTTTTGTTCAATAAAATGCTCCTTTTATTGTAAATATTTTGCTAATTTACTTATTTTATTTTTCAGAAAAAAAGTACAAAAAATGCCAAAAACAGTAAGTACACGCCCGTGTACTTACTGGTCACGCCCATGTCCAGGGCGTGACACGGCAAAATCCAGCAAAATGAACAAATTTTGAAGAAATAGCTTGACACGCCCGGTCACACGCCCGTAACATGACCCCTGTCCAGCGCTCGATGATTTCTGATCGACGATATTGCGCTCTACGATTTCCGCTCGACGATCGTCGACAACTCCGCGACATGCCTAGCGTCATGCCCGTGACCTGGGGTGTGACCACTTCAGGAAGCTCGACGAAAACGCCCGCTCGACGATTTTCTGCTCGAAGATTTGCACGCTCGCCGATTTCCGTTCAACGATCGTCGAATGCACGTCATGCCCGTTACCAGGGCATGACCACTCCATTTAGCTCGACGAATACTCGTGCTCGACGATTTTCCACTCGACGATTTTGCCGCTCGACGACTTTCCGATCGACGATCGTCGAACCCCCGACACGCCAAGAGACATGCCCGTGACCCGGGGCGTGACTTCCGCCACCTGGCCCGACAAACCACCGCCGACAACTTTTGACGCAAACGGTGCCCAGTTCAACCTCCCCGACACGCCCACCGTCACTCCCGTGACCTGGGGCGTGACCGCCGTGATTTCAACCGCCAAGTCAAATCTCAAGTCAAATCGACGGGCGCCATTTGAATAGTACTGACACGCCCATGGTACATGCCCGTGACTTAGGGCGTGTACCATGAAATCTTTCCTATAAATTGACCCCTTCTGTTTTGAGCTATTGTTCCCACTTTCCTGAACCATTTTGTATAGGGGCCGGCTGTTAGATGAATTTCAAAGCTATGTAAAGTTACTTTCTCCCCCACTCTTATGTTTGTTTTTAGCTTTCTGTAACTCTCATTTTAGCTTAATAAATGTTTAGATTTTTGTCACTTTATGTGGTTTTGGAATGGATCTAAGCCCCTCTTATGCAATCTTATTCTTTCTTTGTTTTAATTTTGTTTTGCGTTTACTTTTTGTACGTGTGTGTGTGTGTGTATGCGATTAATTTTCATACTCTTATACTTAGTCATTTGTACTTGGTTTTTCGTTAGGCTTATGACTTTCTAGCTTTTTATGCATTCCTATAACCCCGTAAAAAGCGTTTTCAAAGTGGTTTTGATTTTTTTTACTAACTTAGATTTTGCTTTTTATGTCGTAAAACTTTTCGTTATTTTTACTTTATTTTCACTTTTTAACCACTTTTGAGGAGTTATAGGAACGTTTAAGTAGTAGTTTTAATTTTTCAAACACTTCATTTTCGCTTTTATTTTCAAAAACTTTTTGCCCGTTTAAATTTTATTTCTTCATTTTATTCATTTCTACTGCATTCTAGGGGTAGAAATGTAATCGTTTTAATTTTCCGAGCACTTGCACTTTTCGTTTTTTTGCAAAAACTTTTGTTCTTTTAATTTTTATTTTCACTTTTTATTCATTTGTACCGCATTCTAGCGGTAGAAATGTAGTCATTTGAATTTTTTAGTCACTTAGTTTTTCTTAATTTTGTACGTGTGCTTGCGTGTATGAGTTAGTTTTATAGTTTTATTTTAATTCATGTAGAGTGTGTGCGTGTGCTGTATTTAATTCCGCCTACTCGTTAAGAGATAAATGGCAGGTATTTATTTATTATTGCCTACTCGCTAGGAGTTAAATGACAGGATTTTATTTTCCACCTACTCATTTGAGTCGGATTTGTGTTTGTGAGTATTTAATTTCTGTAGAGTGTGAGCATTTATTTTCTCCTACTCGTTTGAGTAGGACCCACTTTAATTTTCTCCTACTCATTTGAGTAGGACTTGTGTGCATATTTCAATTTCAGTAGAGTGTGTTTACTTTCTATAGAGTGGGTGTGTTTTACTTTCAAGTAAAGTGTGTGAGTGTTAGCATTTATTTCCGCCTACTAGTTAGGAGTTAAATGACTAGATTTTATTTACCGCCTACTGACTTGATTTAAATGGTCGGTCTTTATTTTACTGCAATAATTTTTGATGGACATGTAATCGCATTTATTTTCTCCTACCCGATTGAGTAGGACCTGCTTTCATTTCAGTACTACTCGTTTGAGTAGGACTTGCAATTTACTGCTTTCCTTTTACTACTTTCTTTTATCGCTTTCATTTACTGTTTTAATTTTTTGCTTTTTCATCGCAAGCTGTCCCCATCCCGATGAGTGGCTAAGCATTATTAACCCTCAGTATCAAAGAGCATTGGGATAAATAAAATAACTTAAAATAATTAAAGGTCTCATTTTTCTAATTATTTAAAACATTTAAGGTTTGCCCGGGGTTTACGACGCGTAGGACCACATAATCATTATGTGGGCCCTATTTCCGTAGTCCATACGCTAGCTAGCCGAGAGGTCGTGCGTTTGGACCGATCACCCCTTGGTAAATGGAGTTCCGCACTAACCATCAAGAGAGGAAGCGCGCCAACTCTACCGGATTGGGTTCCCCACCCAATAGCGGGGTTCTTAGCATAATGCGGGCGTTAAGAGGAATCCTTCGTCGGACAAGAGCCCGGTCGAATAGTCTTAGCGTTCAGGTGAGCGATAGTCCTAGAGATAGGTGAGCTCATTTTAGTGGAACCTCCACGGTCAAGTATCCGCCTTAATTAATTAGAAATTTAGGATCTCTTTTTATTTAAAATATATTTTAGTTCAATTTTATTCGGTGCCATCGAGCTAAGCTCTTCATCGGCTCCACCTTTTTTATGCTTGCATTTTTTTTGTCGTTTTATTATATATATAAATTACCTGACAAGTAATTATCGGTAAAATAATAGTCCCCTCCAGGGAAGAGTAGAAATAATCGAACCGACCCCTAGAATAATATGACCTCGATATTCCACACCGGAATATCCTGTACTACACACGATAGGTGCACTTGCCTCCTTTCGTTAAAACTCGATTTCACTGTTTTATATCAAAACTAATAAATCCATGCGCCCCGCTTTCTACATAAAAACAAAATCCGCTTTTCTACATAAATAAAACCGCCCGGGGCGCCGCATGAATCCTCACCGATTTTTGGAGTTTTATCCACATTAAGTTTTCGGACTTGATGCGAAAAAAATATCAATCAATCGACCTCTGAACAGATTTCGTCGACCGAAGATCCAAGTTTGTCAAGCTGAGAAATACTGTTCGTCGACCTGAGAAAACCTGTTTGTCAACCTGAACTCAGCGAACTGCATTTTGGAGATAACTTGCCTAATCTGCGCTCCAAGTTCGTCGAGCTGATAATCTGTCTTAATCGAGCTGAGTTCAGTAAAAGTAAACTAGAAAGAATATGTAGAAGCTGAACTCCAGACTTCATCGACCTGAGCTCAAATATCATCGAGCTTAACTCAGAGAATTAACTCTGAGTTCGTCGAGTAGAGCATGACTATCATCGAGTTGAGTTCGACGAACGTCGAACTAAAATTCTGAACTTTGATTTCTCCTAAGTCTTGAGTCCACTGAGGTCTTCTGCTGGCTTGTCCATCAAGGTTGAACCTAAAGACTTGGCCTAAACTCTAAGACTCAAATACATGACCCTGGCTATACATTGTGGGTTAGACATCCTAATTAGTGAACCTAGACCAAATCCAACTAGGGATCCAACAATCTCCCAATATTTGGGTGAGGTCACTAATAATATAAAAAGATAATAATCACAAAGAAACATAATATATATCTGATAGAAAATTTGAAACATTCAACAAATATGTACATAAACAGTAGCTTTGTGACAGTTATAACAAATAAAGTTCAGACAATATAAAAACTAAACAGAATGATCATTTGTTCTTCTTCTGCTTTTCCTTGTCAGCTTGCTCAGAGGGCTATTTAAATTTAATTTCTCTATTAATGTTGGCTGCTTCTCTTCTAGACATTGTCATGTCAGCAGCTCCAAATATATTAACAGAGGTAGCTCTTCGTACCACAGCCTCTGGATGCAAGTTCATATAATCATCTACATTGAAAAACTTATTAGCCTTTTCATACCTTTTAAGTTCTTCTTTCCTTTAGGTTGACATGGTAGAATACTATGATAGATCTCTGCCTTCAGCTTTGGCTTTGTTGATCATGGAGAGTCCAACCAATTCTTGAAATCTGGTCATTCTTGCAGTGTTATCTTGTTTTTGATCTACAAATGGAATTGGTGGTGATTCTGGCCTTTTTGAACTTTCAGCTTCTTCAGTTTCAGATGCTTGCTGTTGTTGCTGTCTGCTGCTTGAAGAATAACTTTGCTAATTGCTTCCTTGAGAATTTGAAGATCTACCTTAATGTCTTTGATAAGTTTCAGCATAGGAGGTAGATCTCTGAGAAATGCTTCCTGAAGCACCAACTGCTGGAGGAGGAGCAGGAGGAGGACTTCTCCAGTTCCTTTGAGAAGGCGGAGGAGGAGAGTACCTTCTACTCTTCTTCCTGTCTTTTGGCTCATTAATGTATAGCCACATCCATGATGGCATCCCTGGGTATGGTGTGATATTCTACAAGATGTAGTAGGGAGTATCATGGGTAGGATTTGGTTTGGGAGCAGCTTTAGGAACAACCTTTCTCTTCTTAACAGCTTTCCTCTTTTCTTTTCAACTGTCAGATTCATCAGAATCATCCTCATCATCTTCATCATCAGAAGATCCCAGAGGATTGTCATACAAGGCATCAATGGCCTTCAGAATATCTTTAGAATGTTGTTTCTCTGCCTGAGGCTGGACTTGAGATTCTGCAACTTCAACTTCTACTTCAACAACATTTTCAGAAATTAATCTATTCACTTCTGCAATATCTACCAGAATAATATCATCTAAGTTTGGTAGGGGACTGTCATCCATTACATATGTAGGTGGAGATACAACCTTTGGAGGAGAAGTAGCCTTGGAGGAAGATATTTTAAAGGCTCTGCTACTATAAAACTTGCCTTAAGTCGCTTAGTAACTGTAGGACTTATTGGAGAAGAATATGGAACTATAGCCATAGACTGCTAATGAGAAAAACACGGTAGAATATCTCTGTAAACAAAACTGAATGAATCTAGTAAGGAATCTAGATTAACTGTGGGATTTAAAATGTAATCCCCAACAGTATTTATTTCTTTTATAACTGAATCATCCATCTGTATGTCAGACTCTGTAAATAAATCAATTACTTCTACTAGAGGGGCTATTTCTATTGAATCATTAGTCATCTCAAAATCTGCTCCTGCTGCACAGGGGGAACTGGAGCTTCTTCACCAGAATAAGGGACAAAGGACAGAGCAACAATGCTGGAATTGAGAGTGGTGATGGAAGCAAAAAGTGGATCAATAGCAGTAGCTATAAGTTTCTCAAGAGTGGGAGAAATAAATGCTAGAATATTTTTTGCAATATCAGAAAAATTTTGGTATAGGGGTTATATCGCAGAGGAGGAGTTAGGAGTGTGATGTCCACAGTTTGAACACATAGAGAATGCATTGGAGAAATCTGTGTGGGTGCAGTATGGAGCAGTAGAGGGAATATCAGTGTGGATGACTAAAGGGATATCAACTGAAGGAATTTCAGTGGGAACTGTGGTTGTTGGTGGAGATGTGGTTTCCTGAACTGGAGATTGATGAGTAGATGGTGGAGGAGACAGTAGATTGAGGGAGGGTTCCTGAATTGTGGTAGATGGATTGTCAAAAAGATTAATGTGATGTGGAGAATGAGGATGTGGAGATGGAGGTGGTGTAGTATGTTCTGGAGATGGAATTGGTATTGTAACTGGTGTGAGTAGATGTTGTTGTGGAATTGGTGGAGTATGAGCTGGAGAAGAGGATGGTTGTTGTTGAGGTTGAGGGGGAGAAGGAATGCTGGTAGAGGGAGGAATTTCTTCTGGAGGTGGAGGAGTGGCTGTCACTGCCCTAATGCTCTCAGAAGTCCGGGAAGAGGAGGAAGCCCTGGATGGCCTAGCGATTGTCCTCGCCCATCTACCGAAAAGGGTAGATGTAAGCCTTTTCTTGAAGGAAGATTCCAAGAATCCTCGCAAAACATACTTCCTTCTTATTATTCTTCTTCTTTATTAAATCAAATAGTAGTTTTGCCCAATTAACTGATTTCTTCTCAACCAGAGAACTTGTAACACCCCAGTTTTTGCTTCAGGGTCAGTCTGCAGTTCTGGAAAATTTTTGGATTTCTGGAAGGAGGCACACGGCCTGCGACACGGGCGTGTCGCAGGGCGTGTCGAGGCCGTGTCGACACTCGGTCCAAGTGTCGACACTTTCGCTCGACAAAGTGTCGAGAGTGAGGCACACGGCCTGCGACACGGGCGTGTCGCAGGGCGTGTCGAGGCCGTGTCGACACTCGGCCCAAGTGTCGACACTTTGTGCTCGACAGAGTGTCGAGAGTGGGGCACACGGCCTGCGACACGGGCGTGTCGCAGGGCGTGTCGAAGCCGTGTCGACACTCGGCCCAAGTGTCGACACTTTCGCTCGACAATGTGTCGAGACTGGGGCACACGGTCTGTGACACGGGCGTGTCCCGCCTGGTCGACGATCTTCGCTCGACGTTTTTCCGCGGTGTCAACACAAAGCCTGTCGACGGGTGTCGAGACTTGGCACACGGCTTGGGACACGGGCGTGTCCCAGGCCGTGTCACCTCTCGGGTTGGTGTTGGGGCCGTGTCGTTGGAGACACACGGCAGGCCACACGGCCGTGTCGCTGGGGACACGGGCGTGTCGGATTGAACACGGGCGTGTCGAATGCCCGTGTCTGATTCCAGGCGCGTCGATTTGAGACGGCGAATGAGGCACACGGCCCTGGACACGGGCGTGTGCCAGGCCGTGTTCGGCCCAGGTCTTCTGTTTTCCAGGCGAATCGCAGCCATTCTTTTTCTGGTTTTGGGATCTAGCGGTTCAGGCCATCTCCTGGGGATTTAAGTCCGAAGTTAGGGTTGCAGATCCTCACTTTTTTTCCAAGTCCTCTCTTTCTTAGTTCTTGAGAGAAACTAGAGCAAGGAGGAAGAAGAAGAACTCTTGGGCTGTAGGAAGGGTTTCGGAGCTCCAAATCGCGAGCCGAGTCCGGATCCGTGAAGCTTGGAGCATTGCGAAGTGTTCCATCCGGCTATTTTGCCATGGCAAGGAAGAGGAGTCGGAAGGTAACGACATCTCTCCTCTCGGTCTTTAGGATGCACGTTTTAGCATCATCTAGTTTTCTTTTCTCTAATTTTTGGGCACCAAACTCTCAAATGAGAGGGGTTTTGGCTTGCCAAGTTTCAAGAGGAACTTTCGGGTCGATTGAGTCCGTCCCCGGCATATCTTTGCATTAGAGATCCGCTTCGCTAGTGGATTAGGCATGGTGGGTGAAGCCGTAGTCGCGACCGTTAGTCCGACTCGGTGATGTTGCATACGAACTAGGGATTCGTAGAGATTTCCGTTGCGGCAAGATGCCGTTTGTGTTGTGGTGGTGATTGTCCCGTTTGCTTGAAAAGAGTACATGTAGTCGAACCCGGACAAGGTTAGCTCCTCGTGGTGGTAGATGGTTTCCTTGACAAGGTTAGCTCCGTATGAGAATGGAGATGGTTTCCTTGGTGGACAAGGTTAGCTCCGCACGAGTTGGAGATGTTTTCCTTGGTGCGCGGGAACGCTGCGGTACAAAGAGGGATTGCGATGTGTTTAGTCTTGGTTGTGTTGTGCCAAGGCGTGGCTATGTCTCCGTGGTCGGCTGGCTATCCCGTGACATGTGCGTCATGTGTGGAGAGTGTCCCGGCGAGACTAGTCCCCTTCTGTGAGACTGACGAGAATGCCAAGCTTGGGGCAAGCCCGGGCAAAGAGGCCATGAGCGGGTGGGGTCCAGCAAGGCTTCTTAGAATCGGCCAGTCTGTGGTTGTTGGAATCCTGACATGAGACGTCAGATCTTGCAGGCAAGCCCGGGGCTAAGCCCACGAGCGGGTGGGGCCTTGGCAAGAATTCCATGTGGCGGCCTGTGCGCCGTGTGAGGGAGTTGTGTCTCCCTCAATGTTTGAGGCTTTATGCCAATTGGGGAAATGTGAGTACCCAACTGATGTGATGTTGTGCTAGATGCATACGGTGTAGGGTACCTTGGGTGAAGCCCGGGTGTTGCATTCATGTTGCATAGTAGGCCCTTTCTTTATATGCTCAACCAGTAGAGAACATGTTTGTTGATTGAGACATCCAAGCCTGTTTTAATGTTTTTCTATTTATAGAAATTTATATTGCATATGAAGTGCTGACTTGCAGGTTGGAGGGTTCCCCGGGGTCCGTTAGGGGTGGCCGGGTGGAGATGTGTTGTTACACAGTTTGAGGTCAGCCTTTGCTGACCCACGTTACTAATAATTTTTACAGGGCAAGGATCGCACGCAGGAGCTAGCACGCCGGCCAAAAAGTCCTAAGCCCATGAAGTGTTTTCTCTTTTGTAGCACTACTTTTTGATGATGTATGTTTGAGACTATTTTGTCCGGCTTGCATGCCGAGGTAGACTAGGAGTGCTGAGCACATTCATGTTTGATTGTACTGTTTACCTTTTGGACATTTGATGTAAGGCCTTAGGGCCATTTGTTTACTCTTTTGGGTTAGTGGATAACTTCTAGTTGTGCTTGGTTTTCCGCTGTGTTGTGCAAGTGTTTTGAGTTTGGGTAGCTATATCAACTTTTAATACTAAAGCTGTGGCGTTCGTATGTTGTGGGGCCCCGGCCGGACCCATATTATACGTCCATTACAGGGGAGGTGTTACAATTTGGTATCAAAGCGAGGTTTGATTCAAGGTCAGTGCGTAGAGAAGTTATCCACATAAGAGTAACGCGGGACCATGAGTGTCCTTATGTTTTAGTCTTGAGATTGGAGACTAATCCCTTATTTCCTGTCTTCCGGAAGAGTGCAAGCAACGAGGCGGGCACTTCAAGAGCAAGGGATGATCTCTCAGCGAGCAGTGCTACTGCTCCAGGTCTTTTGGGCACGGGTGTAGACCCGGCCGACTTCGGCCGCATGCTTGCAGAAGCGATGGTGGCAGCTCAAGCTGCAGCAGCAGCTCAGGTGGCAGCCCCTGCCACACCAGATACGGCAACGGCCGTGCCAGGAGCAGAAGCCAGGCGAGTGGAGCCTTTGGCGGAGAGGGTAGTTGTCGGACATGGAGACCGACACATGAAGTATTTCCTGAGTTTCCATCCCCCGTCTTTCAAGGGTGTTGGAACGCCAACGGATGCGGAGGACTGGTGGGTTCGCATTCAAGAACTGTTAAGGGAGGCAGAGACGCCAGAGGAAAAGAAAGCTGAGTATGCGGCGTTCATATTGGAAGGAGACGCCAAGTTGTGGTGGGTGAGCCATAGCGGCCGCCAGTTTCCGGGACGCACCCCGTCAGTGGAAGAGTTCGGGGATGCTTTTCTTAAGAGGTATATCCCAGTTTCAACTCGGTTGGCCCTGTAGAGGCAGTTTCTGCATCTAATGCAGCGAGACAAGACAGTGGATGAGTATGTGCAAGAGTTCACCCGTTTGGGTCGTTATGCGGGAACGACAATGGCGGATGATGTAGAGAGGGATAACCTCTTCTACCAAGGGTTGAGGGAAAATCTGAGACAACCCCGCATCTCCATGAAGAGGGCGGGATTTAATGAGCTAGTTGAAGCCGCCAGGAGTTTGGAGAATGATCTGGAGCGAACCCAGCGCCGTAAGGGTTTTACTCCCAAGAGCGGGGAAGGGAAGCCTTCCCAATCTCAAGGAAAATCTGATGGGAGTAGGTGGAGGAAGAAGCCTCACACTCCCAGATCTGGTGAGAGGAGCAATTGGACGCCTGGGGGTTCCCACTCTAGGGGACCGCCGACGTGCTACAACTGCGGGAAGGTTGGGCACATAGCCCGTACTTGTCAGCAAGGGGGAGCGGGGCAAGAGTCAAAGCAGGAGCAGTCTGTGCGCTCGGGCCCCAATGCTGCAGAAAAAGGAAAGATGGCGGAGTCGAGCGCTTCTCTGTTCCAACCAGTGCAACCAAGGGCTTACAACCTTGGACAACAAGAAGCGATCAGCCAAACTGATGTGGTGACAGGTATGAAGAGAATTTGAGTTTAAATTTTGTGCTTCATCCTTTTAGACTTTTGTGTAATGTCTATGTTGTAGGCTTCGTGTTAGTTTCCGGATACCCCGCTAGGGTATTGTTTGATACGGGAGCATCGCACTCCTTTCTTGCGGAGAGCTTCATCCGGAGAATAGGAGTTGAGTCTTTCTCGTCGGGAGCAGAGCTGAAAGTGCGCATGCCCAATGGGTCATCTATGACCACCGGGGCTAAAGGGCGCATTTGTTGGGAGCTTGACGGAGTTGTCTTCGCTCTGGAAGCGGCAGTGTTACCATTAGTGGAGTTCGATGTCATTTTGGGCATGGACTGGCTTGCAGAGCAGCGCGCCAGTATTGATTGCCTTTCTAAGGTGGTGACCTTAAGGAGTAAAGGGCAAACAGAAGTCAAATTTGAGGGCCTTTGTGGAGTGGCCTGTTCCCTGATTTCGGCCATGCAGTTGGTGCGGGCGGTTAACCAGGGTGGTGTAGCGCTTGTAGCGTTATTGGAGGTTCGTCTCTCCCAACTGTCTATTGAGGAAGTGCCTGTGGTGGCAGAGTTCGAGGATGTGTTTCCGGATGAACTTCCTGGAGCGCCTCCTCGGCGGGAGATCGACTTCTCGATCGAGTTAGTGCCGGAGGCTAGACCGGTGTCACGTCCTCCATTTAGGATGGCACCAAAGGAGTTGGCGGAACTTAAGGTACAGTTACAGGAACTGTTGGAGCAAGGGTATATTCGACCCAGTTCTTCACCGTGGAGCGCACCGGTGTTGTTTGTAAAGAAGAAAGACGGTAGCATGCGCCTGTGCATAGACTACCGAGAGCTCAATAAGTTGACCGTCAAGAATAAGTATCTGATTCCTCGGATAGACGATTTGTTTGACCAATTGGTGGGGTCAATGGTATATTCGAAGTTGGACTTGAAGTCAGGCTACTATCAGCTACGAATTCGAGATGAGGACATACCCAAAACTGCCTTTGGTACAAGGTATGGACACTTTGAGTTTACAGTGATGCCGTTCGGATTGACGAACGCACCATCGGTGTTCATGGATCTGATGAATCGGGTATTCCGGGAATACTTGGATTCTTTTGTGGTTGTTTTCATTGATGACATTTTGGTGTATTCCAAATCGGAAGTGGAGCATGAGACCCACTTGAGAATAGTTTTGCAAGTGTTGAGGGAGAATGAGTTGTATGCAAAATTCTCCAAATGCGAGTTTTGGTTGGAGAAGGTGGCATTTTTGGGCCACGTGATTAGTGGTGATGGGGTGGCAGTGGATCCAGCGAAGGTGGAGGCCATCAGAGATTGGCCGGTGTTAAGGACCGTGGCGGAAGTCCGAAGTTTTCTTGGACTAGCCGGGTATTATAGGAGATTCGTGGAGAATTTCTCGAAGATAGCTCTACCCCTCACCTCTCTCACTCGCAAAGACCATAAATTTGTGTGGACCCAAGAGTGCGGTCAAGCATTTGAGGCCCTAAAGGAGAGGCTTATGATGGCTCCGATCTTGAGTTTACCGCAAGGGACCGATGGATTTCAAATTTTCAGTGACGCATCGGGATGCAGTTTGGGTTGCGTGTTAGTGCAGCATGGCAAGGTGATAGCTTTTGGGTCTAGACAGCTGAAACCTCATGAGAGGAATTACCCCGTCCATGACTTGGAGTTGGCGGCGGTAATCTTCGCGCTGAAAATTTGGCGGCATTATGTTTATGGCGCAAGAGTGGAGATCTTCACGGACCATAAAAGCCTGAAGTATCTCTTGGATCAAAAGGACTTGAATATGCGGCAACGCAGATGGGTTGAGTTTCTTGGAGACTACGAAGTGGGGATCCAGTATACGCCGGGTAAAGCCAATGTGGTGGCGGATGCGTTGAGTAGAAAGTACTCGGGGCTAGGAAATTGGATCGAAGCTCATGATGAGCGGTTGGTACGGGAATGGGAGTCCCTTGGAGTGGAATGTGTTGCGAGAGGCGAGTCTAGCGTGGCTCGGTTAAACTGGATTGAAGTGCAAAACGACTTGTCCGATCGTATTCGGGAAGCGACTCGATTAGATGTGGAGTTTCAACCTTTTGTGTTGGAGACTCAAACGGGCGAGAGCAGCACCTGGGAGATGATTGATGGGATTCTGAGGAAGGGCGGAAGGGTTTGTGTACCGCAGTTTGGCAATCTCCGTGAGGAGTTGATGTTTGAGGCCCACTTCTCAAAGTACTCCATTCACCCGGGCAGTACAAAGATGTACTTGGATATGAAGAAATCCTTTTGGTGGCCGGGGTTGAAGCGAGATGTAGCTTTGTATGTGAGTCGTTGCCAAACATGTGCCTTGGTGAAGGCCGAATGTCAGAAACCGGGCGGGCTCCTGAAGCCCCTTCCAATTCCTGAATGGAAATTTGAGGACATCTCCATGGACTTCGTGCATGGGTTGCCTAGATCGCAGCATGGGAATGATGCTATTTGGGTGATCGTGGATCGCCTAACCAAGGTGGCTCACTTCATCCCAAATCGGAAAGAGGACAGCGTGGAGAAGCTGGTGGAGTTGTATGTTCGCAACATTGTGCGACTGCACGGAATTCCTAAGAGCATAGTCAGTGATCGAGATGGACGGTTTACGTCCAAGGACTGGAGATTGGTACAGAAAAGCTTGGGCACGAAGCTAAGGTTTAGTACGGCGTTCCATCCTCAAACTGATGGGCAGACGGAGAGAACGAACCGTACTATGGAGGACATGTTGAGGATGTGCGTTCTTGATTTTGGCAAGAGGTGGGAGGATCACCTCTTCATGGTAGAATTTGCGTACAACAACAGTTTTCAAGCTAGTATAAAGATGGCGCCTTACGAAGCTTTGTATGGGAGGCGGTGTCGAACGCCAATGTCTTGGGCAGAGGCGGGAGACACCAAACTTTTGGTAAAGGATGCGGTAGTTGACGCTTGTGAGATGGTACGGACCATCCAAGAGCGTATGAAGGTGGCACAAGACAGGCAAGCGAAATATTTTAATGCTCGTCACCGGAAGTTAGAATTTGCAGTTGGTGATTGGGTTTATCTGAAGGTCAAGCCGTTCAAAGGCGTCTCGCGGATTCGCCGACTCAAGAAGTTGAGTCCGAGGTTTTTGGGGCCTTTTGAAATTGTTGAGCGGGTAGGAGAAGCAGCCTATCGTCTGGCATTGTCCGCAGATTTGAGTGGATTACATGACGTCTTCCACGTCTCCGTGTTGAGGAAAGCCTTGGTGGAGGCTAGCGTGGTGATGGAGCCGGCATCGGTGCCGATTGACGAAGACTTGAGGACGCGAGTCCTTCCAATCGCTATAGAAGATTCGGACACTCGGCAGTTGCGGAATAAAGAAGTCAAGCTCGTGAAAGTTCGTTGGGACAACTGCGGTCGTGAGGAGTTCTCGTGGGAGCGAGAACAGGCCATGCTAGAAGACTATCCAGAACTATTTTTGTCAGGTACAATTTAAGTTTTGTACCCTTTCATTTTGAAAATTTCGGGACGAAATTCTGTTAAGTGGGGGAGAGTTGTAACACCCCAGTTTTTGCTTCAGGGTCAGTCTGCAGTTCTGGAAAATTTTTGGATTTCTGGAAGGAGGCACACGGCCTGCGACACGGGCGTGTCTCAGGGCGTGTCGAGGCCGTGTCGACACTCGGTCCAAGTGTCGACACTTTCGCTCGACAAAGTGTCGAGAGTGAGGCACACGGCCTGCGACACGGGCGTGTCGCAGGGCGTGTCGAGGCCGTGTCGACACTCGGCCCAAGTGTCGACACTTTGTGCTCGACAGAGTGTCGAGAGTGGGGCACACGGCCTGTGACACGGGCGTGTCGCAGGGCGTGTCGAAGCCGTGTCGACACTCGGCCCAAGTGTCGACACTTTCGCTCGACAATGTGTCGAGACTGGGGCACACGGCCTGTGACACGGGCGTGTCACAGGGCGTGTCCCGCCTGGTCGACGATCTTCGCTCGACGTTTTTCCGCGGTGTCGACACAAAGCCTGTCGACGGGTGTCGAGACTTGGCACACGGCTTGGGACACGGGCGTGTCCCAGGCCGTGTCACCTCTCGGGTTGGTGTTGGGGCCGTGTCGTTGGAGACACACGGCAGGCCACACGGCCGTGTCGCTGGGGACACGGGCGTGTCGGATTGAACACGGGCGTGTCGAATGCCCGTGTCTGATTCCAGGCGCGTCGATTTGAGACGGCGAATGAGGCACACGGCCCTGGACACGGGCGTGTGCCAGGCCGTGTTCGGCCCAGGTCTTCTGTTTTCCAGGCGAATCGCAGCCATTCTTTTTCTGGTTTTGGGATCTAGCGGTTCAGGCCATCTCCTGGGGATTTAAGTCCGAAGTTAGGGTTGCAGATCCTCACTTTTTTTCCAAGTCCTCTCTTTCTTAGTTCTTGAGAGAAACTAGAGCAAGGAGGAAGAAGAAGAACTCTTGGGCTGTAGGAAGGGTTTCGGAGCTCCAAATCGCGAGCCGAGTCCGGATCCGTGAAGCTTGGAGCATTGCGAAGTGTTCCATCCGTCTATTTTGCCATGGCAAGGAAGAGGAGTCGGAAGGTAACGACATCTCTCCTCTCGGTCTTTAGGATGCACGTTTTAGCATCATCTAGTTTTCTTTTCTCTAATTTTTGGGCACCAAACTCTCAAATGAGAGGGGTTTTGGCTTGCCAAGTTTCAAGAGGAACTTCCGGGTCGATTGAGTCCGTCCCCGGCATATCTTTGCATTAGAGATCCGCTTCGCTAGTGGATTAGGCATGGTGGGTGAAGCCGTAGTCGCGACCGTTAGTCCGACTCGGTGATGTTGCATACGAACTAGGGATTCGTAGAGATTTCCGTTGCGGCAAGATGTCGTTTGTGTTGTGGTGGTGATTGTCCCGTTTGCTTGAAAAGAGTACATGTAGTCGAACCCGGACAAGGTTAGCTCCTCGTGGTGGTAGATGGTTTCCTTGACAAGGTTAGCTCCGTATGAGAATGGAGATGGTTTCCTTGGTGGACAAGGTTAGCTCCGCATGAGTTGGAGATGTTTTCCTTGGTGCGCGGGAACGCTGCGGTACAAAGAGGGATTGCGATGTGTTTAGTCTTGGTTGTGTTGTGCCAAGGCGTGGCTATGTCTCCGTGGTCGGCTGGCTATCCCGTGACATGTGCGTCATGTGTGGAGAGTGTCCCGGCGAGACTAGTCCCCTTCTGTGAGACTGACGAGAATGCCAAGCTTGGGGCAAGCCCGGGCAAAGAGGCCATGAGCGGGTGGGGTCCAGCAAGGCTTCTTAGAATCGGTCAGTCTGTGGTTGTTGGAATCCTGACATGAGACGTCAGAGCTTGCAGGCAAGCCCGGGGCTAAGCCCACGAGCGGGTGGGGCCTTGGCAAGAATTCCATGTGGCGGCCTGTGCGCCGTGTGAGGGAGTTGTGTCTCCCTCAATGTTTGAGGCTTTATGCCAATTGGGGAAATGTGAGTACCCAACTGATGTGATGTTGTGCTAGATGCATACGGTGTAGGGTACCTTGGGTGAAGCCCGGGTGTTGCATTCATGTTGCATAGTAGGCCCTTTCTTTATATGCTCAACCAGTAGAGAACATGTTTGTTGATTGAGACATCCAAGCCTGTTTTAATGTTTTTCTATTTATAGAAATTTATATTGCATATGAAGTGCTGACTTGCAGGTTGGAGGGTTCCCCGGGGTCCGTTAGGGGCGGCCGGGAGGAGATGTGTTGTTACACAGTTTGAGGTCAGCCTTTGCTGACCCACGTTACTAATAATTTTTACAGGGCAAGGATCGCACGCAGGAGCTAGCACGCCGGCCAAAAAGGCCTAAGCCCATGAAGTGTTTTCTCTTTTGTAGCACTACTTTTTGATGATGTATGTTTGAGACTATTTTGTCCGGCTTGCATGCCGAGGTAGACTAGGAGTGCTGAGCACATTCATGTTTGATTGTACTGTTTACCTTTTGGACATTTGATGTAAGGCCTTAGGGCCATTTGTTTACACTTTTTGGTTAGTGGATAACTTCTAGTTGTGCTTGGTTTTCCGCTGTGTTGTGCAAGTGTTTTGAGTTTGGGTAGCTATATCAACTTTTAATACTAAAGCTGTGGCGTTCGTATGTTGTGGGGCCCCGGCCGGACCCATATTATACGTCCATTACAGGGGAGGTGTTACAATTTTGCAGCTCAGTTGGTGATGAGAGTTGAAAGAACTCCATAGTTAACCGTGCTCGGGCTGGAGTAGTACTGGGATGGGTGACCTCCTGGGAAGTCCCCGTAGTGCGGGCTTGACTATCGAGTTTGCCTCATCAAAGGGAGGCTGTGGCCACCAACAACCCGCCTGTGGAGGGAGAGGGGTTGGGGTGCTTGGGCTGCATCCCGGTAGCGTCGCCTAGAGCGGAGCCGTGATGCTGTCACGTTGGATCGGCTAGGGGCGTTACAGAACTCATCACTAGAAACTGGTGTCAGGTGATGTAATCATGAGCTGTATATTTTCCCAGCAAAACCTTGCCTTCAACATTGGCTAAGAATTTGTATGCAGGCGACAAATTCTTTTTTAGTAGTTTATTGGGTTTTCCCCAGTATGACCCATTTTGTCAACATGTTCTCATATTAATCACTATACATTTCTATATCTTCATTTCCATTCATCAGACCGAAAATTTTGGTTAGTATTTCAGGGGAAAGAGAAACTTGATTACCGGATATGGTCCCGGTCAATATATCTGCGTCTGGAGTAGTGGAAGTAAATACCCATTCTCTTATTTCTGTCGCAGCTATCTTTATTCTATATCATGAAATTCTTCAGGTTCTGTTCCTCAAACAGTTTCAGAATGTCTAAGAAGAACTGGTCTGAATGGTGGAATGACTCGAAGTTGATATCAAATCCCATATCGAACTTCATCGCTGCCAAGGAACTTGCTGGAATCGCCATTTGTTCGCATGTAAGAGAAAACAGAGAGATCAAGTGCAAGGGGAACAAAAAGCGCGAGACGAAGCTCGAAGAAAACCTAGATATATGGTTTTCAGAATATGAAGCGGCAGACTCCGTCCGACGAAAAATAAAAATTCTTCGATCTCAGGTCGACGAAATATTTTATTGACAAAAGAGTTCGTTGATCTCAGTCAGAAGAAGTGAAAACATTTCGTCGAGTTCAGTTCAACCGAAAATTTTCTGAAGCAATATCTTCGATCTCCATTCGATGAAAAGAGCTTCACACACAGAGAGTTTGTCGAAATCCGTTCGACGAACTATGGCAAATTCTTCGAACACAAACAGAAATTTAAATTAAGGCCTCTTCATTGATCATACCTAGATGATTTATAAAGAATAGATGGTTACTCTCATCCAATGGTTTGGTGAAGATGTCTGCTCTTTGCAAATCAGTGCAGATGTAGACAAGCTTAATTTTATTTTTATCCACACACTCTCTAATGAAATGATGCCTGATGTCTATGTGTTTAGTCCTACTATGATGCACTGGATTTTGTGAAATGGAAATTGCACTTGTGTTATCACATTATAATGTTTAATTATTTAAGTTGAAGCCATAATCTAGAAGTTGGATCTGAATCCGTAACATCTGGGAACAACAACTGCCAGCTGATATGTATTCTGCTTCAGTAGTTGAAGTAGACACAGATGACTGCTTTTTGCAAAACCAAGACACTATTCTAACACCAAGGAACTGGCATGTCCTTGAGGTGCTTTTTTGTCTACTCTACATCCAGTAAAGTCAGCATCTCAGTATCCAGTCAACTCAAACTATGACTCAATTGGATACCAGAGTCCTAGACTAGGATAACTCTTTATATATCTTAAAATCATTTTTAAGAAAATAAGGTGAGATTCTTTAGGGTTCACCTGGAACCTAGCACAAAGGCATGTAGCAAATATGATGTTTGATCTACTTGCTGTAAGATATAACAGGGACCCAACAATGGCCCTATATAATTTCTGATCTACAGGTTTCCCATGCTCATCAAAATCAATTACAACATTTTTAGCCATAGGAGTTTTCTTGGCTGAGGCATCTGACATCCCAAACTTTTTGATTAGCTCCTTAGCATACTTAGACTGGGATATAAAGATGTCATCATGTAGCTGCTTCACTTGGAGGCCAAGAAAGTAGGACAGCTCACCCATGCTACTTATTTCAAACTTGGAATGCATGAGGTCAGAGAACCTCTTGCATAGTTTGGAATCTATAGACCCAAAAATAATGTCATCTACATAGATTTGTATTAATAAGATTTGATCCTTATGGTGTCAAGTGAATAATGTACTATCTACAATGCTCCTAGAAAATTTATGCTCTAGAAGAAAGCTAGCTAAGGTTTCATACCACGCTCTTGGAGCTTGCTTTAAACTATAGAGTTTTATGTAATTTAAAGACATAAGAGGGATGAGTAGGAGAGATAAAACCTGGTGGTTGCTCCACATAAACCTCTTCTTTAAGTTCACCATTCAAGAATGCACTCTTGACATCCATTTGGTATACTTTGAACTTTTTATAGGAAGCATATGCAAGGAAGATTCTGATTGCGTCCAGCCTTGTAATAGGTGCAAATGTCTGGTCATAGTCAATCCCTTCCTCTTGACTGTAGCCTTGAGCAACCAGCCTTGCCTTATTCCTTATGATAATACCTTGGGCATCTAGTTTGTTTCTAAATACCCATTTTGTTCCAATGATTGTGTAGTCCTTTGGTCTTGGAACTAAATGTCAAACTCTGCATCTCTCAAACTGGTTGAGCTCCGCTTGCATTGCAATAATCCAGTGTGGATCTTGCTCAGCATCTTTTATGGATTGGGGCTCAGTTTGAGATATGAAGTAGGAATGCATCAAGTCTTGCTTGAGTTGATGCCTGTTCTGCACACCAACTGAAATGTCTCCAATCACTTGAGATATAGGGTGATCTCTAAGTTTGACAAATTCAGTGGGAGGAGTTGGTTGAGCAACAGCTTGGGGAACTAATTCCTCTTGTAGAATTATAGTGTTGTTGGTTCTTCACTGATTTCAGTGTCTTCATCTTCACTGTCTTCAGCAATTTATGTAGAAGGATGGCTAACAACCTCATTGGTGAGGGTTAATTCATTCAGCTTCTCAAACAAATGTGGTTCATGCAAAGAGTTATTGGTAGAAATTTCTTTCTCCTTTTAAAATATGTTAGTCTCATCAAATAAAACATGAATAGATTCTTCAATTTTCATGATAGATTTATTATAGACCCTATAGGCCTTGCTTACTTGGGAATATCGAAGAAAAATTCCAATTTCAGCCTTGACTTCAAATTTTCTAATGTGTTTCTTATTATTGTTGTGAATGTAACATAAGCAACAAAATATTTTAAAATAGTCTACTTTAGGTTTCTTCCCTTTAAGTAACTCATAAGGAGTCTTTTTCTTAAGATTGTGTATTAGACTTCTGTTCAGTACATAATTTGTTGTGCTGACAACCTTTGCCCAAAAGGATTGGGGCAAATGAGCATATGCAAGTAATGTGCCTGCAGATTCAATTAGGGTTCTATTCTTCCTTTCAGCAACCCCATTTTGTTGAGGTGTTCTAGGAGCTGAGAAGCAGTGCCTGATACCTTCCTTCTCACAGAACACTTGCATAAGAAGAGACTCAAACTTAGTACCATGATCACTTCTGACAAAAGCAATTGGAGTAGAGTACTCAGTCTGTATGTTCTTGAGAAAATCTATAAGAACCTTGTAGTTATCTGACTTAGATCTTATAAACAATACCTAAGTGAATCTAGAGAAGTCATCTACAATCAATAAAGTATAAGATTTCCCTCCTAGACTTTGTACTGCAATAGGGCCAAAAAGGTCCATTTGTAGCAAGTACAATATTATAGGTGAGTCACTTTTATTTAAAGATTTAAAACTATTTTAGTTTGCTTGCCGAATTGACAAGTCTTGAAAAGGCTTTCCTTCTTGTAAGAGCAAGAAGGCAATCCTCTAACAAGGTTGTCCCTAGAGTGTTTAGCAATATTTTTCAAGTTTACATGACCTAATCTCCTATGTCATAGGTCATTATTATTGCTAGTTTGATTGAATAAACATATTTCAGATTTGGCAGACTTAAAATTAACTATATAAATGTTTCCTACTCTAGTGCCAGTCAATACTACTAGGTTATCTATAGAAGTAATAATAGATGAAGTTTTTTTAAATGATTCCTGAAACCTTTCATTGCATAACTGTCTTATGGATATCAGGTTATGCATCAGTCCACTTACATAAGCTACCTTCCTGAAGGTGACTGCTCCAATCTTGACCTTTCCATAGTCTTCAGTCTGGAAACAATTGGAGTCACCAAATATTATTTTGGGTCCTAAATTTGACTTGTAGTTGATTAGGTTGTCCTTGTTTCCAGTCATGTGTTTAGAATAGCCACTATCCAGATACCACTGTTACTCTATGGTGGGATAGTCTTTCACCTGCAATGAAACAGATTAGTTATTCTTAACCCAGGTTACCTTGGGTCCTTATTTCTTCAAATGATTAAAACTGGAGATATAAGAATATTCATGTTGGTATTTATAACCAAAAGGATGACATCTTATAGGTGGAATAATACATTGATTAAATTTATTGAAGGAAGATCTTGGTTGATTATAAGTTTTAGAAAAATTAAAGTTTCTGTTAAGATGAACTGCGTTCGACGAATTTTGGTGAGTTCGTCAATCTGAGTTCGACGAATGGGGATGATTTCGTCAAACTCCACTCAGAGAATGAACGTATTCATTCTCTGGGACCCAAAATCGTCGATCTCGGGTCGACGAACCATACTGGTTTCGTCGATCGTAGTTCAACGAATAATTATAGTGAAAGTTTGTGTTCGGAGTTCGTCTACTTGAGTTCGACGAACTATATATATTTCTTCGATCGGAGTTTGACGAAATCTGTTGAACTTTGTTATAATTAGGATTTTTCTTATTCTTTATCTTTTTTTATTCTTTTGTTTTAATTCAGTTTATTTAACATTATTATCATTTTCTATCTTTTCTTTTCCTTTTTCTGATATAAATTTTATAGGAGTTGTTTGTATATTCTTCTAAATTAGTGGGGGTTAGCTTGATGAAGCACCTAAGCCCAGCTTGCCATTTAGCCTGTCATTCACTGTGCTTGTGATGTCCATCTACTTGATGCTTCTCCCATTTAGGGATTCTACAAGTTGCCTAGCCTCATCTAATTCAGATTTTAATGATATGACTTGTTCTTGAGCTAGGGTTAATTCAACTTTCAGTTTAATGTTTTCTGAAATCAAGTTTTCTTGATCAGTTAATTTTTCTCTAAGAGCTTTAGTTTCCTTTTCAGAATTAATTAAATCTATACATAAAGATTTAAATTCATTTTTGAAATTTTCAAAATTGTAATCAAAGGAAGACAATACTTGATTTGCCTCTGATTCAGATGATTCTTCATTATCTGACTGATCAGCTTGTTCCTTAGTATCAGATGGGCTACAAGAGGCATTGATAGCCATAAGGAAAACTTCCCTTGCCTTAGCTTCTTCTTCCTCTTCAGTGGAACTAGACGATGAGGATTCATCTTTAGTATCACTCCAAGTATCAGCCACAAAGCCCTTCTCTTTTCTCTTGTGCTTCCTGGAGGGAGGCTTGCTGTAGTGATGCTTCCTGGTTTCTTTTTCTCTTCTTTTCTCCTTCTTTTGATTCTCAGGACACTATGAGATGAAGTGTCCTGGTTTCCTACACCCAAAACAAACAACCTCTTTAGTGGGTGTTTTTTCATACCTGGGTTTGTCATCTTGCATAGATGACTTTCTTCTGAAGTCCTTCCTTAATATCTTGTAGAATCTCTTGGCTAAAAGACTCAGAAGTTCTTCACTAGCAGTTGGGGCTTCTATCTATTCTGAAGCTTTGAAAGCTATGTTTTGCTCCTTTCTTGTTGTTGTAGGAGTCTTCTGCTTTGCAGCTTCTCTGGACTTTATCAGTTGCTCATATGATTTGAGCTTTCCATGAAGAGATTCTGTAGAAATCTCATTCAAACTTCTGGCCTCCTTAATTGGCCATATCCTGGAATCCCAAGTGCTGGGGAAGCACATTAGGATTTTGTCATTCACTTTAGTGAGAGTGATGTCCTTATCCAGAGTCTTTAGCTCATTGATGATTGAGCTTAATCTGTTATACATATCACTGACAAATTCAGATTCAACTTTCTTGAAATTCTTATACTGGGAGATCAGAGTTGATCTTCTGTCCTTCCTCTCATCAGCTGAACCAGCAACTATCTGGTTATGAGAGTCCCAGATAGCTTTAACAGATGTGCATTCAGCTTCTTATTGAAATATGTCATTTGACATAGTCTGTGCTAGGATATTCATGGCCTTTGCATCTGCTATTTTGGCCTTCTTTTGAGCATCTGTCCACTCGGGTGGTGGAATAGCATGTGTTCCTAAAGTAGAGGTAGATGCAGCAGGTTGAGGGGGACCTGTCAAAATAGAATTATATATGTCTTCATCAATAGAATTCATATAGAGTCTAATTCTTGCCTTCTAGATGGAAAACTTATTTAAGTTGAAAACTGGAGGTCTGGTGCTTTCATAATCCTTGTCCTGTGTCATGCTTTGAACTAAACAGAAAACTAAGGAAAAAGAAGGTCAGATCTAATAAGGATCTTTTGGTTCAAGTGTTAACTTGTACAACCAAAGGAACACCCCTCTGATACCAATTAAAAAAAGGGGTTAGATCTAATTTACTCTAGAGGGGGGGGGGGGGGGGGTGGGGTGAATAGAGTAATTAAAACTTTTTGGCTATTTAAAATATTATCAGAGTAAAGTAGTGATACCAGTAGTAGTAATAGAAAGGAAAGATAATCTCAGGTACTCTACTACATCAGGACAAACTAATCTATTACAGCACAAAGAAAATATGCAACCAGACAACACAAGAAATTTATAGTGGTTCCCCAACCTGGGTACATCCACTCTTCTACCACCCTAGTAGGAATCCACTAGCAGGTTTTTGATCAGGTGACTGCCACTACAAGATATATTTCCAGGGATATCTAATAACCCTTTGAGCTTTTGATCAGGTGCCCAAAAACCAAGAATAAACTTTTTAAGGGAGTTAATAAACTCTTTATACTAGAGGGGGAAGAGAGATTTGATGGTGTCTTCTCTTTCTCTAATCAACAAAGAAGACTAGTGGATTGTTGTTGTCAAAAGCTTCTTCCAAAATCACTTGGAGCCTTGCACAGGGTGTAGGTCTTCTGCCTTGTCTTCAAGTAATCCAGGAACTACTAACTGATTCAAATTATGTTGTCCGTGAAAGCCCCTTGATTTGAAGTTGAAGAAGACTCTTGATTTATGCTAGTTGTTCTTCTTCAGTCTTCAGTAAGATCAAGGTGAAAACAGGTTGATTTCTGCACAGAGAATTTCTGAGAGTTTTTTTGTATTCTCTGGTTCTGTATCACTGCTTGTATATCTATTGTTGTGTGTCTATGTCGTCTGAAAGAGAAAATCTCTTTTACATTATGTAGTTGAATTCTCCTTTGAAATTTGAATCTCAAGCATTGATTGCTGAATGTCTGGAGAATGAAAATAGGCTGGAGAATGTTGTCTTTAATGCTTTTCTCCAACCGTCCCAATAAATTAAGAAAGTAATTAACCCAATGAAGACCATAATTAATGCTGCCAATAACGGCTATATTCAGATAATATGAGCATTAATTACTTCAGGAAATTACTACTAAATAGTATATGGAATAAGGACAATAATGAGGAAAAACTCTAACACAGGCTTGGACAAAAATCGTCGACCTCTGAACAGATTTTGTAGAACGAAGATCTAAGTTCGTCGAGCTGAGAAATCTTGGTCGTTGACTTGAAAAAACTTGTTCGTCAACCTGAGCTCAGCGAACTGCATTCTGGAGATACCTTGCCTAATCTGCGCTCCATGTTCGTCGAGTTGATAATCAGTTTTCGTCAAGTAGAGTTCAGCAAAAGTAAACTGGAAAGAATGTGTAGAAGCTGAACTCCAGACTTCGTCGACCTGAGCTCGAATATAATCGAGCTTAACTCAGATAATTAACTCTGAGTTCATCGAGTAGAGCACGACTATCGTCGAGCTGAGTTCGACGAATGTCGAACTTAAATTTTGAACTTTGATTTCTTCTAAGTCTTGAGTCTACTGAGGTCTTCTGCTAGTTTGTCCATCAAGGTTGAACATAAATACTTAGCCTAAACTATAGGACTCAAATACATGACCCTGACTATACATTGTGGGTCAGACATCCTAATTAGTGAACCTAGCCCAAATCCAACTTGGGATCCAACAGAGAATGTACCTTACTTTGACCAGGTTGATCCTGGCTGCTCTCTTCATGAGTCATTACCATCAGTCCTCTGCAGCATTGACCATCTTCATCCACCTCTAAGTCACTATCTGATAGTGTCAGAGGGGCCCTGATTCCTGTCCTTCCTGGAGGATAGAAATCTCCTGCTACAACGGTTTTATCTTTAGTAGCAGCAACAACAACTAGCCCAATATAAGCTTCCTCTTCTTCAGACTCCGATGATGATGAGTCTGTCCAGCTTTTCACTTTCTTATCCACAGAGGACTTTTCTTTTTTCCCTTGTGATTTTGGTGAGATTTCTTCTCACTATCATCCTTTCTCTTTTCTGGGCAATCAACTATGACATGCCTTGGCTTGTTGTAGCAATAATAGATAACATTAGCTAAATTCTATTTACTAGGTTTAGAGCCATACTTGTCCTCCTTGGAGGATTTATTCTAGTGATGTGCTGAGGAGGAGGGTTTGGTCTTCCAGTACTTCTTCTTCATCAGCCTATAGAGCTGCCTGGAGAAGACAGTAGAGTCCTCATCAGACATGCTGCTGTTTGATGCTTCTAATTTAGAGTAGTCTGAATCTACTAGTCTTCTTGGAGGAGAAGGGGTCTTTCTCCTACTCTTTCTTGTGGCTTCATCTTTGAAAGCCGCTGACATCTCTTTTGCCTGAGACTTGCATTTTGTCTCTTCTTCTTTCCTGACAGTTAGCTGCATCTCATAAGAGAGCAGCTTTCCAAATAGGGTGTGAGGTGGAGTGTCAACCTGCCTAGCCATTTCTCTGATGGCATAAATCTTTATGTCCCAGTCTCTGGTGAGAGGGCTAAGGAGCTTGTTGGATCCATAGTTTGATTTGGGCTATGTTCACTAACTTAGGATGATGTGACCCAATATGTATAGCCAGGGTCAAAGTTGTGTCCTAGAGTCTCTAGCAGTCTAATGATGGCTTGTTCATGTAATATTGTTACTGAGGACTTGGACTAGACTGTAGGACACAACTTTCACCCTGGCTATACATATTGGGTCACATCATCCTAAGATAGTGAACCTATCCCAAATCAAACTAGAGATCCAACAATCTCCCCCTATTTGGGTGAGGTCACTAATATACTCAAAATGATAACATAAAGTAAACAAAGCAAGAAAAAGATATATCTGGCAGAGATAAGTAACACATGCAGCATATATATTTACACAGAAGCTTTGTTCAGACAATATGAAACAGTTTAAGACAGAAAAACAAAAATAAAATGGTTCATATTTCACTTCTTCTGCTTCTTCTCCTGATGCTTTGCATCCTTGCCCTTGTCTCCTGGCTTGGTAAAGACTATTTCCCTGTTTGGATTTAAAGCTTGTTCCATAATCATTGTCATGTCAGCAACCACTACAATCTTCAGAGATGTAGCTCTAGGGACCACTGCTTCAGGATGTAATTTCATATAATCATCAACATTAAAAATTTTGTTAGCCTTTTCAAACCTTTTCAGTTCTTCTCTCCTCTACTTTGACATTGTAGTGTATTCAAAAATATCCTTCCCTTCAGCCTTTGCCTTGTTTATCATAGAGAGGCCTACTAGTTCCTAGAACATGGCCATTTTGGTTGTGTTTGCTGTTTCTGGATCTTCATAAGGAACATGAGGAGAGAGTGGTCTTTTAGGATTTTCAGCTTGTTGATGTTGTTGCTGCTTATGTTGTTATTGTTATTTCCCTGAGGGTTGTTGCGTGTGCTGGCTTCTTTCATGATGGGGTCTCCCTTGATGTCTTTAATATGTTTGAATGGGGGCAGAACTTTGAGAACTAGAGCTAGAAGCACCAGCTGCAGGACGAGGAGGAGGTGGTGGATCTTTCCTATAACTTTGAACTGGTGGAGGAGAGTATCTTCTACTCTTCTTCCTTTCCTTTTGTTGATTCTTAGATAGCCACATCCATGCTAGCATCCCCTTGTATGGAGTTATCTTTTGAAGAATGTAGTAAGGGGTGTCATTGTTTGGATTAGGCTTAGGAGCAGGAGGAGGAGGAGCTTTTCTTTTCTTTGAAACTTGCTTCTTCTTCTTTGTATCCTCCTCATCTGAATCCTCATCCTCATCTTCATCATCATTGTCAGAACCCTGAGGGTTATCATATATATCATTCAGAGCTTTCAAGGCTTTAGCATAAATAGCAGGCTTTTCTGGAGCAGGAGTAGGAGATGCAATAAGAGTTGGAGTTTCAGCAGGAATTGGGGAAGAAGCTGCACAAAAATTAGAACTAACTTTGATAGAGCTTTCAGCTACTGCCTTATTTTCATCTGCAATATCAGCCAAGATCAATTCATCTAGATCTGGCATGGGAGAGTCATCCATTACAAAAGTATGTGTTGAAGACATTATTGAAGAAAAGGGAATAGCTACTACTTCTGGAAGTGGAGTGATTACTGACTGTGCAATAGCAAAACTACCCTTAAGTTGCTTAGCAACCTCTGAAGAGATGGGGGAAGTGTATGGTATAATAGTCAAGGATGGCTTAGTAATCTCAGCTGGAAGGTAATGCATATGTATAATATCAAAAATAATCAACAAATGTTCTAAATTAACTGCGGGATTAAGAATGAAATCACCAACAGTATTAGGTTTTTCAGAATCCGATTCATCACAATCCATATCAGTTTCAATAAAATCAATCAAATCTTTATCTATATATTTTGTACACTCTGCTACTGTTGCTGAAGCTGGAGCATCTACTGCTGGAGCTGGAGCTGCTGCCATTAGAGCTGTAGCTGCTGCTTCATTATCAGGCATCTTCCCCTGCCTGGTTTCAGTGGGAACTGAGGCCAGGCCCCTGGCTAAGAATGTGGCAGCAGTAAGAGCAGAGATTTTGTCAGAGAGAGAGGAGATAGTGGTAGCAAGAGGTGTAATGGCCTCTGCTATAAGGGACTTGAGGAGGGGAGTGATTATGGAAATGATAGAAGATATGGTGGAGGGGTACAGTGATGGAGTGGTAGATTGTATTGCAGAAGGTGTAGAAGTGGGAACGATGGGAGGGGGAGAAAGTGGAGCATCAGGTATGTGAACAATTGAAAGTAGAGCATCGGGTATGTGATCATCTGGAGGGATGGTAGATATTTATGGGGATGGATGGGTGTCATCTTGCGTGATGGTGTCTATTGGTAGATGATAAGATGGTATGGAAGAGAGATGTGGGGGAAGAGGAGATTGTGGTGGTGTAGAAATGTAGGTGTCATGGGGGGAAGAAGGAGGTGTTGGTGGTTGATCATCTTGAAGAGGGGAAGATGGAATGTCAGTGATGTCAATTGGTGGAGATGAAGCTGGTGAAGCATGTTGAGATGGAGGTGGAGTAGGAACATGCGTATGGTGTTGTTGTTGTGGTGTTGAAGAGATAATGGGAGAAGAAGGAATTTTTTTGCTGGAAGGGGGGCTGGAAGAGATGGTGGTGTTCGATAAATCTCTTCAGCATGTGGGGGAGTGGCTTTAACAGCCCTGGTGCCTTTAGAAGCTGGGGTGGAAGAGTTAGAAGCCTTGGTTGGCTTGGTTATTGTCCTCTCCCACCTGCCAAATAAGGCACAGGTGAGCCTTTTACTGGCATTGATGAATATGGTCTGGGAGATGAGTGATTCAGCAGCCTTTTCCTTGAGGAAGATCCCTAGAATCCTTCCAAAACACACTTCTTTCTTATTATTTTTCTTCCTTATCAGATCAAAGAGGATCTGAGCCCAGTCTACTTGCTTCTTATTTATTACTGCACATATGACCAAGAACTGATGCCTTGTGATGTAGTCATGGTTAGTATGCTTGCCAAGCAAGTCCTTCCAAACAATGTTTGCCAGAACTTGTATGTTGCAGACAGATGCTTTTTCAACAATTTATTTGGGTTGTCACCAGCATAACCCATCAGATTTAGCATCATATCAAACTCTTCAGAAACAATTTCTAATTCCTCTTCGCCATTTGTCAAACCAAATATTTCAGTTAAAACCGCAGGAGTTAAGGAGACAGTGTTACCCGCTATTGATCCGGTCATAGTATTGTCTTCAGAAGTGGAATGATTTCTCTCATCCAGAGGTTTGGTGAATATATCAGCCCTTTGTAAATCAGTGTACATATAGACAATCTTGATTTTATTTTTGTCTACACACACCCTAATGAAATGATGTCTTATATCAATATGTTTTGTCCTACTATGGTGAAATGGGTTTTGGGCTATGGCTATAGCACTTGTATTATCACAGAGTAGGGTTGAATTATTTCAGTTGAACGCATAATCTAGTAGCTGATTTTGTATCCAAAGCATCTGCGAACAACAGCTGCCTGCTCCAATATATTCTACTTCAGTAGTTGAGGTTGACACTGATGTTTGCTTTTTACAAAACCAAGATAATAATCTCATACCCAGGAACTGGCAAGTCCGTGAAGTACTTTTTCTATCTACCCTGCATCTAGCAAAATCAGCATCAGAGTATCCAGTTAACTCAAATTCTGATTCAGCAGGATACCATAGGCCTAGATTAGGACAACTCTTTATATATCTCAAAATCCTTTTTATCAAAATTAGATGAGATTCTTTAGGGTTCACCTGGAACCTAGCACAAAGACATGTGGTAAACATAATATCTGGCCTACTTGTTGTGAGGTATAATAGGGACCCAACAATGCCCCTATAAAGTTTCTGATCCACAGGTTTCCCTGGTACATCAGAGTCCACAACAACATTAGTAGCCATGGGAGTTTTCTTTGCTGAGGCATCAGCCATCCCAAACTTCTTTAGAAGTTCTTTAGCATATTTTGCATGAGAGATGAAGATGCCATCAGGGAGATGCTTCACTTGGAGACTAAGGAAGTAGGAAAGATCACCCATGCTACTCATTTCAAATCTGGAATGCATGAGGTCAGAAAACCTCTTGCATAATTTGTAATCTGTAGAGCCAAATATAATACCATCCACATAAATTTATACTAATAAGATTTGGTTCTTATGATGTCTAGTGAAAAGAGTTTTATCTACAGTTCCTCTTGTAAATTTATGCTCTAACAGAAAACTAGCTAAGGTCTCATACTAAGCTCTTGGAGCTTGCTTTAGACCATAAAGAGCCTTATGCAATTTAAAGACATGAGAGGGGTAAGTTGGAGAAACAAAACCTGGAGGTTGTTCTACATAAACCTCTTCTTGTAGCACTCCATTTAGAAAAGCACTCTTCACATCCATTTGAAAAACCTTGAAATTCTTGTATGCTGCAGAGGCAAGGAATATTCTTATGGCGTCCTGATGCTAAAGATCACGGCAGTGAACCGGTCGCACAAGTAATATAAAATGGGCGAGTTTTCCCAAGAATCGATCTCTCAAGGAACACAGTAAGGTGGAGTTAATTTCGAGGAGGACTTGAGATTGAAGTCCTTAGGTCGGCGGTAACGATGAAAGTTTTTATATTTCGGACAAAGAAAATAAAACACTATCAACTACTCCTATGCAACGCCGCAATACGATGCTTCGCCAGGCGGGATGGAAGACTAGTCGGGCCGCTATGCACCGAATCACTAGGCGGATGGGCGAGTAGGCTTGCGGTTGAGGTGATGAGAATGGCAGAATGAGGGTCGTGAGCACCTCTTCGCTATGCACGCCACTAGCAATTGCTAGTGCGGCAAGGGCAGATGGATGGTGGATGAAATATGGCGCAACTCGAGCATCTTAAGCAGTAAAATGAAATAGGAATCACATAGACATGAAACACATAACATATACAACCAAAGTGCACTTCATCAATATAAATAGAGTTTTAACACACATATACAACAATAAAGGAAGAATAAGTCAAGAGATCGACCGAATCCGAAGTTTTGCTGAGGATTCACGGTTGGAATCGTCGGGTTGTCAATCCGCATCCAAGCTCGGTCCTCAACTGCGTCCGGGGTAGAGAAGGGCTGTCACCACCTTCCAATGGCCCGTCTTCTTCGTGTCACGATAGCAGACAAAAGTTGCAAACTTCCCTTTGCTTGTTGGCGATGGAGTCAAACCCTACTTGAAGCTCACGGATGAAGGAGAAGGCCGAGAGGAAGCTACGACTTGGATTTGGCGGCGAAAGCTTGCCCGGAGTACCTCCCTAGGGTGGAAGATGATGAAAAATGGTGGAGAAGGCGAAAAATGACAGAGAAATGGCGAGCTACGAATCCTGTCGAATTAGGGCGAGACAAGCATATTTATAGAAAACAGAAATGAACAATACGCACGATCACGGGCGCACGACCAGTGGTCGTGCGCACTATATCCAGTGATCGTGCGCACTGGCATGGCAGATTAGGAAGAAGAACTGGGATAACGCGCACGAGCAGTGGCGCACGACCAATGGTCGTGCGCACTAAGTTCAATGGTCGTGCGATTACCCAAACAGGACTCCAGAAAAGAGGAATCAATGCACACGATCAGTGGCACACGAGCGGTGGTTGTGCGCACTAGGTCCAGTGGTCGTGCGATTACCCCAGGAAGATTTTTGGAAAACAAAGAGTAGTGTGCACGATCAGGGGCGCACGACCAGTGGTCGTGCACATTAGATCCCATGATCGTGCGCAGTATTCCTGTTTCACAACCATCCAGGAACACGCACACGACCCCTGTACTGATAGGACAAACAAATCACTAATCTGTGCAGACATTCCAAGTAATAACAAAAAGGAGAACAGACTATAAAAATAACAAAATACAAAACCACGGGCTTAAATGTGCACTTACTCAAAAAAGGGCATAATAACAAATATGAACAAATAAAGCTCTAAAGTGAAGTGCATCAACGAGAAAACAAGCCCAGATGTGTCCGAAATTAGGTATATTAAATGGACTCATCACACCCCCAGACTTAGCTGTTTGCACCTCCCGAGCAAACAAAATCTAAGTAGATAGGGAAAATTACTAACTAATAAAGAAATTGAAAAACAAAGTACCATGCGAAGTCGCATGCTCGCGTGCGTAAAAATACAATAGAGAAAATTTCTAAGTATGCAGAATAGTTTTTATTTTTCACAATGCATATCAAAATTTTATTACTACTCAAAAATAGAATCACGGTGAATCAATCAGTCACGCATAGGGAGAAAGTAGACTAATCGTTAGGCGAGAATTGCCAAAGATCGGGGCTCGGGATAACCTCCAAAGGAATCCACCAATGTCGGTGACCATATGCTTGCCCTTTCGCATTCTCTCTACGGCACTGGTTTGGTTCACACATGAATCAGTAGGACTTTAGGTGAAGAGATGGGGCTTGGGTTTCGGTGAGGTAAGTAAAGATAAACATGAAGGCTAAACAACGAACCCAAATGAGCTATCATAAAAACAATCCCTCTGCTAAGCAAAATACACGGGGGTACACCACACCCCCAGACTTAACTTTTAACATATGGGTGTGTGCACCGCCTACTCCAAATATAATTACATTTCCAAAAAAAAAAGATTTTCAATTTAAAGCTTTTCTTTTTACAATTTTTTTTCTTTACAAATATTTTTTTCTCTTCTTCTTCTTCATTTTATTTTCGCAATTCAGCCGATATAAACTTGGGAGCACTTCCACTTTTTCACAAATAATAACACCACATCACATCCCAGAATGAAAATATAAAACACTAAAGCTCAACTTAGGTGTGCGACTAGGATTGGCTATGAGGCTTTGGTGAAATCATGGTGGAGCTGAATCAAAAGGAGGGGTAGGCACAACGGGGCTAGCAATGACAAGACGTTAGGAACGGTACAAAGCTCAACCGGGCCAAAATGATGGCCTACATCACGCTCATGTGAGTGAACTAACCTATACCCATGCTTCAAGAATAGTTTGGGGCAAGTTCTTAGCCAACGAGAAAGACTATCCATCCTCCCGACTCTAGCAATACGAACCTAACGGCCATCTACACACATCCCTAAGCTACCGTCGGATTCACACCGGATTCACCAATTTTTGAGTAGAATAAAAATTATTTACGCAATTAGAAAAATATAAAACTAATAGCATACAGAAAAATTAAATCTACTATAATTTCTACACGAGACGATAGTACTCGACTAGGAGCACAGCAGGGTCAACATTTTACTCCATCTCACAATCCTATGTCAGCATCATAATTTTCCCAAATCATACAAAAGAAATGAGTTTAACTCGCATCACGCAAAAAGCTAAGCATGCGCTCATGTGGGTGCAATGGTGTGTAGTGCAATGAACTAATCAAAATAAAACTATAAAGGCTTCTAGTATGCACATGAGATGTGCACGTGCAAAAGGTAACAAAACTGGCTCTCCCCCAGACTTAAACTAAACGACACATCATATGACGGAGAAATTAAAATCATAAAGAGCTAAGGGAAGAGGTTACCCAATTCTCAGCTAGTAAGCATACCAGAAGACGTGTGGAAACCTGAAGCAGGGCCTCCAAACGAAGAATCACAACCCCGCCAATGCGATTTGCTATGAATACAAAAAGAAATGCTAAAACTAAAATAGACATGGAAATAAAAATACAGGAAATGAAAGATTAGTACTGGGGTTATTGTCATCCTAGCACGACTTATTCGGCTACGAAAAGGTTCTAGCTAATGGGCCTATGAAAAGAAAAATGCACAGGTAACTGACCTAATATCTGTTGCGGTAGCTAGTACCGATACGGAGATAGAGTAGTTACCCCTCTACCTACATAGTAATACCTGCCCAACACAGGTAGAGGAAATAAGAAGTAAGAAGAGAAGGAGTGTTGGTCCTCACTCTTCTCACCACAAAATGAATCCTTTCCCAGCAAGGTATCATCTACTACAGGGAGAAGGAAGGAGGAGAAAGCAATCAATGGAGCTTTATCAACAGAGGAGGAATCAACCTCCTCACGAGAGAGGATGCTACCATCGATGACTCGAGCTGAAAGCTCCAAGTCCTTCTGAAACTCCTGCGGAGACTCAACCCGCACAGGCTCAGATAAAGTAGGGGGATCAAGAAATAAAGGAGAAGAAGAACTAAAATAATCTGAAATAGGGTGAGTGGTCCCAGTCTCAAGGAAGTGGAAATCGACGGAATCATATGAGTCATGGAGAGGGGAATCCGCGAGCTCGAGGTCCTCGGTGGTGGTTTGGACCTCCTCATCTATCAAGGAAGTGGAAACTTCCTTAACAAAGAGGATCTCCTCATCAATACACCTCGATGCATCCACATGTTCCAAGACATAATACTGTCCATTAATGAAAATAATATCCTCGTCAAACATGGGAATATCCTCAGGCTCAGAATCACAATCTGGTCGAACATCATCAAACGACTCACTAAAAATAGGGATAGATAATTCTTGAAAAGAAGGTGGAGGAACAACATCATCAGAGAAAATATGTGCAGGTTCCTCCAGGGGTGAATCAACAAGAGGGGAATAGTGCATGGGGAGAGACGGTGCCACAATGTCGTCACACCGATCAGCAGAAAGTCTGATGGGTATATCCGCAACAGTCCCCCATAGACAAGGTGGTGCTGCGAACATATCATCAGAATCAAAAGGGGCAGCCGATTGAGAGGTGGATGGAATGAATCGGATACCTGGTTCATCATCCTCCTCCAACTGGCGCTGAAATTCTGCTCAATCTTTCAACACATGGTCGGTGCTACGACAACACAAACATCGTTTTCCATTACTCCTCGGTACAGGTGGGACTGGAGAGGAATAAGAAAAAGATGAAGACGTAGAAGAGGAGTGACCATAAGACCTGGGTTGGGTGTATGAAGTACCCTAAGAAGATGGTGCTCCATACACAGAACCACGAGAATTATGCTCCCATTCTTCAGTGGGGCACTCATCACTACCATGCCTATAATCTCCGCACCATCGGCAACAGATATTCATATAAGAATACATGGTGCAACAAGAAGAATTCACCAACAGAAAGTTTCTAAGCAACAATTAACTACACACCTCAGATAAAAGAATAGGAAAACCCGCTACAGGAAAAATTAAAACTAGAATAAGAACAAATAAAAACAAGAAACAGATTCTGAAAATGAAAGCAAAGAAAAAACGTGAAATATACAAATGAAAAAGGGCTTCAATCTCCTATCTCCCTCTCCAAAAACTCACATGACTGTGTTCCCCGGCAATGGCGCCAAAAACTTGATGCTAAAGATCACGGCAGTGAACCGGTCGCACAAGTATTATTAAATGGGCGAGTTTTCCCAAGTATCAATCTCTCAAGGAACACAGTAAGGTGGAGTTAATTTCGAGGAGGACTTTAGATTAAAGTCCTTAGGTTGGCGGTAACGATGGGGGTTTTTATATTGCGGACAAAGAAAATAAAACACTATCAACAACTCCTATGCAACGCCGCTATGCGATGCTTTGCCAGGCAGGATGGAAGACTAGTCGGGCCGCTATGCACCGAATCACTAGGCGGATGGGTGAGTAGGCTTGCGGTTGAGGTGATGAGAATGGCGGAATGAGGGTCGTGAGCACCTCCTCGCTATGCACGCCACTAGTAATTGCTAGTGCGGCAAGGGCAGATGGATGGTGGATGAAATATTGCACAACTCGAACAACTTAAGCAGTAAAATGAAATAGGAATCACATAGATATGAAACACATAACATATACAACAAAGTGCACTTCATCAATATAAATAGAGTTTTAACACACATGTATAACAATAAAGGAAGAACAAGTCAAGATATCGACTGAATTCGAAGTCTTGCTGAGGATTCACGGTTGGAATCGTTGGGTTGTCAATCCGCATCCAAGCTCGGTCCTCAATTGCATCCGGGGTAGAGAACGGCTGTCACCACCTTCCAATGGTCGTCTTCTTCGTGTCACGATATCAGACGAACGTTGCAAGCCTCCCTTTGCTTGTTGGCGATGGAGTCAAACCCTACTTGAAGCTCACGGATGAAGGAGAAGGCCGAGAGGAAGGTACGGCTTGGATTTGGCGGTGAAATCTTGCTCGGAGCACCTCCCTAGGTTGGAAGATGATAAAAACTGTGGAGAAGGCGAAAAATGGCGGAGAAATGGCATGCTACGGATCCTCTCGAATTAGGGCGAGACCTGCATATTTATAGAAAACAGAAATGAACAATGCGCACGATCACGGGCGCATGACCAGTGGTCGTGCGCACTATGTCCAGTGATTGTGCACACTGGCATGGCAGATTAGGAAGAAGAAATGGGATAACGCTCACGAGCAGTGGCACACGACCAATGGTCGTGCGCACTAAGTTCAATGGTCGTGCGATTACCCAAACAGGACTCCAGAAAAGAGGAATCAATACACACGATCAGTGGCGCACGACCGGTGGTCGTGCGCACTAGGTCTAGTGGTCGTGCGATTACCCCAGGCAGATTTTTTTAAAACAAAGAGTAGTGCGCACGATCAGGGGCACACGAGCAGTGGTAGTGCGCATTAGATCCCATGATCGTGCGCAGTATTCTTGTTTCACAACCATCCTGGAACACGCACACGAACCCTATACTGATAGGAAAAACAAATCACTAATCTGTGCAGATATTCCAGGCAATAACAAAAAGGAGAACAGACTATAAAAATAACAAAATACACAACCACGGGCTTAAATGTGCACTTACTCATAAAAAGGACATAATAACAAATATGAACAAATAAAGCTCTAATGTGAAGTGCATCAACGAGAAAATAAGCCCAGATGAGTCCGAAAAAAGGTATATAAAATGGACTCATCACCTCCAACCTTGCAACAGGTGCAAAGATTTGATCTTAATCGATTCCTTCTTCTTGCCTGTATCCATGAGAAACAATCCTAGCCTTGTTTCTCACAATGACTCCATGGGCATCCAGCTTGTTTCTATAAACCCATTTGGTTCCAATAACTGGGTAGTTTTGGGGTCTTGGAACCAAATCCCAAACTCTACATCTCTCAAATTAATTTAGTTTCTCCTGCATTGCGAGGATCCAGAGAGGATCTTGCTCAACATCATGAATGGATAGAGGTTCAACCTGAGAGAGAAAACAGACATGCATCAAATCTTATGTGAGTTGATGCCTTGTCTGTACACTTGCTGATATATCTCCAATCACTTGAGATCTGGGATGATCCCGAAGTGTGACAAAATCAGTGGGTGGAGTTGGTTGTGCAACAGTATTTGGAATTAATTGCTCTTGTGGAATTATATTTGCTGTTGGTAGAGATTCATTTTCTTTAACTTCTTCTTATTCACTTTCTTTTATAGCTTGTGGAGAGGGATGAGTTGGCACCTCTTAGGTGAGTTTTAGTTCCATCCAAGGTCTCACACAAATGGGGTACCTGCAAGTTGCTATTGGTAGAAACCTCTTTCTCCTTGCAATACATATTAGTCTCATCAAATGAAACATGAATAGACTCTTCAATTTTCAATGTTGATTTATTAAAAACCCTATAGGCCTTGCTTCTTTGGGAGTATCCTAGAAAGACTCCCTCTTCAGCCTTAGCCTCAAACTTTCTAATGTATTTCTTGTTGTTATTGTGTATATAACAGGTACAACCAAATACTTTAAAATAGTTTATTTTAGTTTTCTTCCCTTTGAACAATTCATAGGGAATCCTGTTCTTTAGTTTGTGAATTAAGCTCCTGTTCAGGACATAATTTGTTGTGCTTACAGCCTCTACCCAAAAGTTTAGGGGCATGTAATCATCTGCATGCAATGTACCTGCAGCTTCAATGAGTGTCCTATTTTTCCTTTCAGCTACCCCATTTTCTTCGGGAGTTCTAGGAGCTGAGAAGTAATGTCTGATACCTTCTTTCTCATAGAACTCATGCATAAGAAGAGACTCAAACTCTATGCCATGATCACTTCTGATCAATGCAACATGAGTAGAGAACTCAATCTGTATGGTCCTGAGAAAATCTGTAAGAACCTTGATGTATCTGACTTTGATCTCAGAAAGAATATCCAACTGAACCTAGAGAAGTCATCCACTATAACCAAAGTGTAGGATTTCCCTCCTAGGCTTTGCACAACAATGGGTCCAAAGAGATCTAGATGTAGTAAGTACAAAATCTTAGGTGAATCACTCTTATTAACAGATTTAAAACTAGTTTTAATTTTCTTGCCTAATTGACAAGCACTTCAGAGGCCTTCCTTCTTGTAGGGACCAGAGGGTAGACCTCTAACAAGGTTGTGCTTAGATATCCTAGCAATGTTTTTCAGATTTACATGACCTAGTCTTTTGTGCCATAAATCATTCTGATTACTAGTTAGGTTAAGTAAACTGATATCAGTTTTAGCAGAAAGAAAATTTTCTAAGTATATGTTGTCTTATCTAGTTCCAGTTAAAACTGTTTGGTTGTTTTTATCAATAATAGAACAAGTGGATGAGTTAAAGTATACCTGATAACCATCATCACATAACTGACTTATGGAGATAAGGTTATGCTTGAGTCCACTTACATATGTCACTTTTTTGAATGTGATAGCTCCTATTCTTACTTCTCCAAATCCTTATGACTGACCACATTTGGAGTCACCAAAGATATCCTTTGGCCCCAGCTTGGACTTGTAGTTGGTTAAGATGTCCTTGCTGCTAGTCATGTGTTTGGAGCAGCCACTGTCCAGGTACTAAGTTTGATTTACCCCTGGACAACTCTTCACCTGAAATAGAAAATAGTTAATGGTTTTTGACCTAGGTTACCTTGGGTCCTTTGTATTGCTGATAAGAAAAGCTGGAAATAATAGAGAATTCAGGTTGGGACTTCCTAAGGGGTGATATCTCCTAGGTGGTATGATCCAATCAGCTAGTGGATTAAATGGTTTCTTAGAAATATTTACGTTGCTGTAGGAATTATAGTTTTGATTAAGTCAACCTGGGTTCGACGAATTGCTGTAAGTTCGTCGACCAGAGTTCGACGAATTTGGTTGAGATTGTCGATCTCTGCCTAGAGAATGAACATGTTCATTATCTGTGTCCCACGTTCGTCGACCTCTGCTCGACAAACTATACAAAGTTCGTCGATCGCAGTTAGACAAATGATTATTATTGTAGTTTGCATTCATAGATCGTCGTTCTGAGTTCGACGATCTGTTCCAATATCATCGATCTGGGTTCGACGATAACTGCTAAACATTGTTATTTTTTTCATTCTTCTGATTTTTAATTTTGTCCTTAGCTTCAATTTGTTCTAGAATTTTTTTAACCTTATTTACTTGTCAGTGTTTTTATTTCTTTTATCAGTGATAAAATTTACAGGTTTTGAAAGATGATTCCTTTGGATTAGGGTTGGTTTACTGGATCTGGCTCCTAATCCTAATCTGCAGTTATTTGTTATAGTATTAACTGTGCTGGTTATATCTAGCAATTTCAAACTTATGTTATTTAATGATTCTTCTAATATCTTAGCTTTGCTAAGTTTTGATTTCAGAAAAATGATTTGTTCATTTGCAGATTTCAGGTCACTAGATAGAGTTGCATTTTCAGAGGTGATTTTATCTAGATCATTCAATTTATCTCTGAGAAGTTTAATTTCCTTCTCAGAACTTATCAAATCTAAGCATAGGTTTTTAAATTCAAATTTAAATTCATCAGATTCAAAATCATAAGATGTTATTACCTGATCTTCAGCTGACATGTTTTCTTCATTATCAGATTCATTTGTATCAGATCTGCTACTGCTTGCATCAATTGCCATGAGGCAAACCTCCTTTGCCTTGGCCTCCTCTTCTTCTTCATTGTAGCTAGAATATGTGGATTCAACTTCTGTGTCACTCCATGTTTCAGCCACCAATCCTTTGTCCTTCTTTTTATGCTTGCTGGAAGAGGGCTTGCTGTAATGCTTGCTTCTCGATTCCTTCTCTTTTCTTCTTTCCTTCTTTTGATTTTCAGGACATTCAGACATGAAATGGCTATACAACATCACATGAAGATTCAGAGACTTCTCAAGAGACTAAGTAAAATGAGTTCGACGTTCGTCGAACTCAGGTCGATGATAGTCATTCTCAGCTCGACGATCTTAGAGAAATATTCTCAGAGCTGAGCTCGACAAACTTCAGTCTCAGATCAGCGATCCTTGGATTCCACCTTCAGCATTCTAAGTCCAGACTGTTCTCTAGACTCAGGTCGAAGAACCTAGTTCTCAGGTCGACGAGCTTCATTCTTTGCTCGATGATTTCTGGACATCCACTTCTACTCTATTGTCAGAGGTTCATCAATTTTTCTCTAAGTCCAAAATAATTTTCAGCTCGACGAATTCAAGGTTCTCCAAACTTAACTCGACGAACACTAATCTTTGGTCGACGAATCTTTGGACTACTACAACATTCTATCGAGACTATGTTCTGTAGTCTCAGGTCGACGAACTCAGTTCTCTGTCCAATGAATTTTGGAACCAGAAGACTTGTGTCGACACTTAGAGCACATGTCGACACCAACTGAGTCGACACTAGAATAACTTGTGTCGACACCCAGATCATCAGTCGACATTGTGGAAAGGTTATGTCGACATCACACAGAAGACTTATGTCGACACACAGGAGAAATTGTGTCGACACAGGATATTTGATAACTCGACGAATAGGCAACGATAAAAAGAGACAACAGTTCAGTTTCCAGCTCGACGATCATGGAACTCAGCTCGTCGAACAGGAGTCGACAGGAGAATAATTGCTGAACTCCAGCCGACGAATGTATTTACTAGCTCGACGAATAGGCAAAGATAAAAAGAGACAACAGTTCAGTTTCCAGCTCGACGATCATGGAACTCAGCTCGTCGAACAGGAGTCATCTGGTCGACGAATACAACATCTCAGCTCGACAAACTATGGACTCAGTTCGACGAATTCTGCCAACTACTCAACGATTCCAGACTTAGTTATTTTCGGCCTTCTGTCCACACTCTAATGCGATAATTCCTGAGTAATTAATGCTCTAACATTCTCTGTATGTATCCGTTAGAAGGAGCATTAATTATGGTCTTCTCCAGGATTATTGTTTGCCATTTTTCCACGGGACAGTTGGGGAAGTAAATCAATGTCGATTATTCTCAAGACTGTTAGCATTAATTGTAAATGCATTCAAATTTTCAAAACACAGAGAAGAAGACAATAACGTATGCACAGACATAACAGATTGACATAGAGAATCAATCGTAATAGAGAAAGCTTCATACAGAGAACAACTAACAGAGAAGCACAAAAAGATTACAGAAAAACATTCAATCTTGACCAACCTGCTCTGTCAAAGAAGAAGCATTCTCTGATACACAGAAGTTCTTGACCAGAAGCTCATCAGCACTTGAAGAAGAAGAACAACAATACCTATATCAAGAGTCTTCTTTCTTCAAGTACTCCAGGACCCTTAAAAAGAACAACTCCAGTTCAATCTGTCAAAGAAGTTCCTGAAGACTTTTGCTGGTCAAGGATTCAGTTTGAAGACCTATCACCCTGAAGCTTGGCTCTTAGTTTTCCTTGATCTATTCTACATCTCAGGGGGAGCTTTAAGCTATAATTAAATCCACAGTCTTCTCTGTTGTTTATTGAGATAAAGAAGACAAAATCATCTCTCACCCCCACCTCTGTAAAGGGTTGTCATCTACCTTCAAAAGTGATTCCTTGGTTGCAAGTCTCCTGCTCAAAAGACTTGGGTTGGTTTTTGAGAACCTGATCAAAAGCTTATTGGTGTCAGGCACCTGATCAAAAACCTGAGTGGATTCCTACCAAGGGTGGTAGAAGAGTGGATGTACCTAAGTTTGGGAACCACTATAAAATTCTTGTGTCGTCTGGTTGCCTCCTTTTCTTTTGTTCTTGCTATGCTTGTGATTTAGGTTTATTGTTTGTTAGTTTATTAATTTCTGCACTTGTTAATTTACAACAAAAGTTGTAATATCTTTTAATAATTTTTTAAGCATACTCTATTTACCCCCCCCCCCCCTCTAGAGTATTTCAGATCTAACTATCACTTTCAGAGCTTATCATTTTATTCACAATGACTAAAAACTTTACATAAGTCCTTAGCTCATTCACTATCCGGAAGAATCTTTCATAGCAAGTGGCTATGTTCTCCCACTTGGTCTGTCTGAAGGCCTCATACTTCTGGTTGAGCATAGACTTTTTATCATCCCGGACCTCCTCTGTCCCTTCCATGTAGATCACTAACGTGTCCCACATCTCCGTTGTAGTTTTGCAGTGAGTGTGATTCTGAAGGGTAGAATCATCAATTGCATTGACTATGATATTTTGAGCGCTCTTGTCCATGGTGTCAAGAATGACTTCATCCTTTGTCATTTATTCATAAGTATTTGGTGTTTGGATGTTTGTATCTAGTACAGACACTTTTATGCGGATGAAAGATCCTCATTTAATAGTTACAAAGATTCTAGGGTCAGCTGCTTCCATAAATAGCCTGACCCTCTCCTCCCATATGCCAAAACTCTCTTTCTTATAGATAGGAAGCGTCATGACACATAGCTCCCTATAGTTCACTCCTGAGCCAATATGAACGACCTCTAGCTACCTTGGAAGATCACTCAGATGGTTAGATCCTTTTTGAGCAACATCCCTCTAATACCACTTGAAAGTCTTTATTTCAAGGTAGCTTACAACCTAGGGGGATGAATAGGTTCTATGACTGTTATTAATTTCTTTTTAGTTTTATCTTTTGCACAATGTGTGTTGGTAGTAGTTTTCTTTCAAGAACTTGTACAAAGAAAAACAACACAATAAGTACACACAGATTTATAGTTGTTCCCCAATCTTTGGGTATATCCACTCTCCTCCCACCTTGCCAACTTCTAGTTTGTCAATGCACTTCTCCAAGACAATGCTCCTAAAAGCATATACCTCAGATCCCTTAGGATCTCTCAGTTTCCTCCAAGACATACAACTCAGCTACAATGGGCCTATAACTTAGTGGTCAGCATACCACCTATCTCAGGCCAAAGGCCTTACACTCAGGCTGGGAGGACAGCCCTACCTCAGATCCACTATGGATACTTCACTCAGAGAGATTGAATCTCCTGTAGCTTAGATCAAAAGGTCCTACCTCAGATCCAAAGGATACTATAGCTCAGGCACAAGTGTCTTACCACTTAGTGAGAATGACTCACCTACCTCATGCCCAAAGGCCCAACAGCTAAGTGATCAACTGATCACCTACCTCAGATCCAAACTAGATCCTACAGCTTAAGCTAAGCATCCCTATAACTCAAAACCACTTCTGGATCCTACCTCAGAGCAAATTTATTCTTACCACTCAGATCCAAAAAGGATCCTACGGAAAGGTGAAATAGTTTTATGTCTATCATAGAAAAATTTCTCTATGATAACCCCTTTAGCAGAGTTATATCAGCTCAAACATTCTTCATAGCTACAAGTTACTTGAGATGGAAGTATCTAGTAGTAAACTACTTTTCTTTCTCCTTCTTCAGCGTACAAAATCAGCCACTTTCTTCTTTTTTTTTCAGCCTCAGAAAATGGATCTTCAGTTTAAATCTTACTGAGCCAAGAAGCAACTTGATCTGCAAAACTTTCTTCCTTGTTTCTACTACTCCCTTAGAAGGAAAGCCTTTTGATCTTGCTGTTGTCGATGAAGCAGGCACACAACTAACTGGACTTTTTTGCAGTAAGACTTCAAGCTTTTTCACGCAGCAATGGCGAGGAAGATGAAGTCCAGCCGCAACCCTTTTTTGAAAATTTAAGCCTTAAAAAGTTGTTGTCATCTTGCCCATGCCCTTCCTTTTGTAGTTCTCGATCAATGACTTTTAGAAGTCAATGGTCCCCACATGCAGCATCCAGCTGTACTTTGCTTTAACGGAAGAAGACATATAGTAGCTTTACGATAGAGTTTGTCGTGTTTTGTAGCTTCTCTATACTTGATTTGAAATAAGTTGACTTTATCGACTTTGCAGATCTTGTTGACATCAGCACCTATGGACTTAACCAAAATCAAGCATTAGTAGAATAGGCATTGAGTGAATGAGCTTCACTCAACGCTAAAGTACTTAGATAATTCTGTCTATCTAGGCATTGACAACATTGAGTAAGCAAGCCTCACTCAACGCTTTTTGCCTTAACTATTTCTACAGCCTTTTCTGCATGCTTGGCGTTGAGAGCGTTGAGTGAGCACACATCACTCAACGCCTTCTACCTTAGCCACATCCTGTAATTTAGGCGTTGAGAGCGTTAAGTGAGCATGCCTCACTCAATGCTTTCTCCCTTAGCCATTTCTTCTTCTTCAACATCTTAAGAATTGAGAGCGTTGAGTGTGTTCAACTCTGTCATCCACTTGGTGTTGAGCGAGCAAGCTTCAATCAACGCCATATCACTTAGGAATATTTTTTGCATTATGGCGTTAAGATCTCAGTGTAACGTCCCGATTCGCATTAGGCCCCTAGGGCGCGTTTTTGAGTCAGGAGAGCTGACTTGGGTTCAGGGAAGTGCTGGCAGCTGGGATGCACTTGTAAATAGGAGGAGAAATCAGTCCAGAATATGACACGGGTAGAGACACGAGCGTGTCCCTAACTGTGTGTGAGAGGCCAGCTCTCGAGTCGACGACTCGAGTAGGTTCAGAGGACATGGGTAGTGACATAGGCGTGTCACTGCACGTGTGTATGGAGACATGATAGGGACACGGCGTGCCCCTACACGTGTATGTCCAAACAATGTTCCCGTGAAGTACACAGGTATAGCCACGGGCGTGTCCCTACCCATGTCTATCCAACCAAATCTCGAGTTGATGACTCGAGTTGTCCCAGAGAAGGACATGGGTAGTGACACGGGCGTGTCACTATCAGTGTGAAGAGGACACGGGTAGAGACACGGGCATGTCCGTACTAGTGTGTGTCGAGCAGAGCTAAACGAAGTTTACTCCGAGGAGGACACGGGTAGAGACACGCGCATGTCCCTTCCCGTGTGTGATAAGTGAAACTAGATGAGTCGTATCCAGAACAGGACACGGCCAGAAAATACGGTCGTGTCATGTCGAGATGGGTAGGGATGCGGGTGTGTCCATACCCGTGTTTGTGTATTGAACCGACATTGGAACCGTTGACGACGCTTCGCCCGAGCAGGACACGAGTAAGGACACGGGCGTGTCCCTACCCGTGTCATTTTTCACATATAAGGGGAAATGAAAACCCTAGCCATTTTCACTCTCATTTTCAAGCCATTTCCTAGAGAAACTGCTGTAGAGAGGGAGAAAGTGCTGGTGCAAGTCCAAGAGGTGAAGATCTGCCACCGCCGAGGAGAAGAAGATGCCGCTGAGAAGAGTGACGAGATCCTTGGTCGGAAATGTTGAAATCACTAGAAATGAGATGAGCTTCCTCCCCTCTCCCTTGGTGCTAGGTCTGTAGATATATCTAGGTGAGATGTCAACTCAAAAGAGTCTAGACTTGCGAGATGATGATTTCCCTAGGAAGAGGTCATTCTAGGGCTTGTGCTATATGGATAGTGGTGTCTTCAACCTCTTCATCCTTCTATGTGAAAATGGGGGACGGTTTCGTGAAGAGAAATAACCTTATGAGGGTCAATAAGGGAGGAGTAATTCCTGATGTTATTTGGGGAAGATCGGCTTGAGGAGGAAGATGAACTGTTGCCGTTCATTCCGCCTTAAGATGTGTGAAGAATCTGTGTTCTGCACACAGCGATCGTCTTGGCCATTTTTAGGTGTGATATGTACAGAACTGGGCTTTTAACTAAACACAAACGTTGAAGTCCTTGAAAATACCTTTCTAATGAGTGGTTACACGACTTCAGACGACATTTATAGCCACAGGAAAGTCTGAACGAAATTGATGGCTGACAAACCAACCATGCAGAAATTGTGTTCTGTATGCAGCGGACTTTGAAGCCGATTTCAAGTGTGTTACTCTCGAATCTGGGTTGTGGTCTGAATATGAAAGTTATAATCCATGGAAAGACGTTTCCATCGAAGGGTTACAAGCCTTCACCGGAATCATGTTACTTGGGGAATCTCTGGTCGAAAATGCTCTCCAGATGTGTTCTGTATTTAAAATTCTGGGTTGGTGTAGAGTCGGGTTTGGACTCGGTAGAGACAATGTAGCAAATTAAGTTTGAGATTGGGTGAACTCTTTATGTTAACCATCATAGTTTTATGAATGTTGAAGTTTGATAATTGGATCCCACGTAATTGATTTGTGAAATGAAGCGTACTTAAATGAAACAACTTGGTAGAAATTAGTAACCAATAGAAATGCGCATCATGATAATAATGTGTTCAAATCATTTGGAAATGAAATATAGGATGTTAATCTATAGCCATGTGAATAATTGTTTAACGGAATGAATTTAGTACTCCAATTCCCAGAGTGTTGTCTCCCTACGAGTAGCATTGTGAAAGGATGTAAGTACGAGTGTTGACCGCACTGAGTTGGATAGTGTTGAGATGGGTCATAAATGGACGGTTGGGCTTAGTCCTCGGTGTTTATTTCCTGGGGCTCCTTGCATGCCGAGTGGATGGTTGGGCTTTGTCCTCGTGTTTTCTCTGATGCTCCTTCCATGCCACGACGAAGTGGAATTGCATGCGGTGTGAGTCGACACGCGGTGTCGTAATCCTGGGTTATGGATAATGTGGCTGGTCTACGGGCTCGTCAGTCGTCAGACCAATGGGAGTTGATGGTTAGACCTTGGGCGGTTGGGCTTGTTCCTTGGTGCCCATTTCCCGGGGCTCCTTCTGTACTAAGTGAACGGTTGGGCTTGATCCTCGTGCTTTCTTCTGAGGCTACTTCCGGGTTACACAAGGCCAGTTCGGGGCTTGGTTCTCGGTGCACATCTCCTCGAGACTCCCGCTGGGCCATAGAACGCGTGGGGGAGGGGGGTCCGCTGTTTTGTTCTTAGCATTGAGGCGTACAGAGGCCTAAGTGAAGCAGTGTGGATGCCCACTAAGTAGTAGAGAAGCCCGCTCTACTGTCGCCGTCTGGCCACGGCGGTTGATGCGTGAGAGGTTAGCTACTTGCTTGAATAGTGGGAACTACAAGTCTTTGTCGACATAGAGGTTGCATGTGCGTGATCATCGGTGAGTCATTGCATTGCATACATACCATTACATTACATTGCACAAACAATATCCCCATCATATAAGTTTGTATGGGCACTCCTATACGATGAGTTACTTTATGTCAAACCGATCCTTAACTTATAAACTTGTATGGGCATCCTTATAAGTTAAGTTACTTTCCTGTTGTAGATACTTATACTTGATGGATGATTATAGCTCTTGTAGATTTGCTTGATTTAAATGTTGTAATCATATTGTACTTATTCCACCAGCTTGTACCTGCTTATATTACTTATTATATATTGTACCCTTGTTCCTTTCTCCGGCCGGTGCCAAGGAGTCGCTGGGGGAGCGGATGTGAAAGCCACTTAGTCTTTTTGAATAACGGTTGCTACGTATTCCTTTTTAGGAGGTCACCCCGTAGGTAGAGTAGCAGTAGATTATGCAGCAGGACAGCCATGTCAGGATCACAGGGCCTGAAGGGACGGTACCGTCACTAACGTCAGTCACCGAAGTTAGTGTTGAGCGACTTTGATGTAGCCCTTTTGGGCATATATTAGCTGTACTCTGATACTTTAGAAGCTTGTTATTAGCTTCTTACCTTGTTGTACTTTTGGACTATTATGCTTTGTGTGGATTTGACTTCTATGTTATGTTTCGGTTGGGTTGGCATAAATTGATATTGGATGTTGCCGGCAGAATAGGTGTCTTGTGGTACAGGTTAGCCCGGGTGCTAAAGATACCACAAGGTGGCTGTTCTGGGCATAAGACCCTGTTCGTGCCATTTTTTGGGATCCGGGAGGGGGGTCTTACACTCAGCTCGATGAACTCAGAACTTAGTTCGAGTTCGACGAACTTAGAACTCAGTTCAACGAACTCAGAGCTCAGCTCGACGATTAAGTAAAATCTCAGTTCGACGAATAAGTGAAAGCTCAGTTCGACGAACTCAGAGCCCAGTTCGATGAACTCAGTGCTCAGCTCGACGAAGAGTGAAAGAAATCAGCGGATTTGGACTTAGCAAAAATTCTGTGTCAAGATGAACACTTCCTTTGAGAATTAGTCAACACAAATATCACATGATGTTGAGTGAGCTTTCCTAACTCAATGCTTGTAGGCTTGCTAAATATTCACAGTTTTCCCGTGGAGTTGACTGACTGAGCTATACTCAATGATTATGGAGCTATGGCATTGAGTGAATGATCTTCAATCAACTCCTGTTGACTTTGCCACTTTTCTGTCCATTTCTTATTGAGCTTTGACTGCATTAGCCTTCACTCGGCTCTATAAGTCATCTGGCGTTGAGTGAATGACCTTCACTCGACGCCTGTGGACTTAGACAGTTTTCTGTCTTTCCACACCTTAGGTAAGTGTTTACCTGACTTGGCCACTTAGGCTATATATCCCATCATTGTTATTAGGACACGCAGTGTCGTAATCCTGGGTTATGGATAATGTGGCTGGTCTACGGGCTCGTCAGTCGTCAGACCAATGGGAGTTGATAGTTAGACCTTGGGCTGTTGGGCTTGGTCCTTGGTACTCATTTCCCTGGGCTCCTTCCGTACTAAGTTAATGGTTGGGCTTGATCCTCGTGCTTTCTTCCGAGGCTCCTTCCGGGTCACACAAGGCCAGTTCGGGGCTTGGTTCTCGGTGCACATCTCCTCGAGACTCCCGCTGGGCCATAGAACTCGTGGGGGGGAGGGGGGGCTCCGCTGTTTTGTTCTTAGCATTGAGGCATACAGAGGCCTAAGTGAAGCAGTGTGGATGCCCACTAAGTAGTAGAGAAGCCCGCTCTACTGTCGTCGTCTGGCCACGGCGGTTGATGCGTGAGAGGTTAGCTTCTGCTTGAATAGTGGGAACTATAAGTCTTTGTCGACATAGCGGTTGCATGTGCGTGATCATGGGTGAGTCATTGCATTGCATACATACCATTACATTACATTGCACAAACAAGATCCCCATCATATAAGTTTGTATGGGCACTCCTATACGATGAGTTACTTTATGTCAAACCGATCCTTAACTTATAAGCTTGTATGGGCATCCTTATAAGTTAAGTTACTTTCCTGTTGTAGACACTTATACTTGATGGATGATTATAACTCTTGTACATTTGCTTGATTTAAATGTTGTAATCATATTGTACTTATTCCACCAGCTTGTACCTGCTTATATTACTTATTATATATTGTACCCTTGTTCCTTTCTCCGCCCGGTGCCAAGGAGTCGCTGGGGGAGCGGATGTGAAAGCCACTTAGTCTTTTTGAATAACGGTTGCTACGTATTCCTTTTTAGGAGGTCACCCCATAGGTAGAGGAGCAGTAGATTATGCAGCAGGACAGCCATGCCAGGATCACAGGGCCTGAAGGGACGGTACCGTCACTACCGTCAGTCACCGATGTGAGTGTTGAGCGACTTTGATGTAGCCCTTTTGGGCATATATTAGCTGTACTCTGATACTTTAGAAGCTTGTTATTAGCTTCTTACCTTGTTGTACTTTTGGACTATTATGCTTTGTGTGGATTTGACTTCTATATTATGTTTCGGTTGGGTTGGCATAAATTGATATTGGATGTAGCCAGCAGAATAGGTGTCTTGTGGTACAGGTTAGCCCGGGTGCTAATGCTACCGCAAGGTGGTTGTTCTGGGCATAAGACCCTGTTCGTGCCGTTTTTTGGGATCTGGGAGGGGTGTCTTACACTCAGCTCGACGAACTCAGAACTCAGTTCGAGTTCGACGAACTTAGAACTCAGTTCAACGAACTCAGAGCTCAGCTCGACGATTAAGTAAAATCTCAGTTCGACGAATAAGTGAAAGCTCAGTTCGACGAACTCAGAGCCCAGTTCGATGAACTCAGTGCTCAGCTCGACGAAGAGTGAAAGAAATCAGTGCATTTGGACTTAGCAAAATTTCTTTGTCAAGATGAACACTTCCTTTGAGAATTAGTCAACACAAATATCACATGCCATTGAGTGAGCTTTCCTAACTCAATGCTTATAGGCTTGCTAAATATTCACAGTTTTCCCGTGGCGTTGACTGACTGAGCTATACTCAATGATTATGGAGCTATGGCATTGAGTGAATGATCTTCAATCAACTCCTATTGACTTTGCCATTTTTCTGTCCATTTCTTATTGAGCTTTGACTGCATTAGCCTTCACTCGGTGCTGTAAGTCATCTAGCGTTGAGTGAATGACCTTCACTCGACGCCTGTGGACTTAGATAGTTTTCTGTCTTTCCACACCTTAGGTAAGTGTTTACCTGACTTGGCCACTTAGGCTATCTGTCCCATCATTGTTACTAGGACATCAAATACACTTTTATGTATATCATTGACAAGATTGACTTAAATCAAATCTAGGACATTGAGGGCAATGGACCCAACACAGTTAGGCATCGAGTGAATCATCCATGGAGTCAAAAACGTTGAGTGGAGTCAAAAAGGCGTTGAGTGGAGCAGAAAAGTGTCGAGTAACTTTGAATTCGTCGAGTATTTTCGTCGAATTGGTGTGGACTTAAATTTTTTTTCGTCGGATGAACTTCAATTCATGTGTACCTTTATAGATTTTCTAGACTTTTCTACTTTGTGTTGTTATGGAAATTTGATACTAAGTCTTTGGTTTTTCTTTCGTTATCAATAATTTTTGAAGTTCAATTGTGGACTGGGGTTAATAGTGGATAAAGGATCACCACCTCAGTGTTGGCTTTTGAATCATAACACCTTGTGGTTTTTTTGGACCGTTGGGTCGTGTTGGACAATGTGGCCACCCCAACAATACCTTTTTTGAGTTGTTTGGTTTGATGTTTTGCGTTGGACATGTGGCCATCGGCTCAGTACCATGTTTCTTTTACCGGTGTTAGTGATTCACTCTTTACAATCCGATCAATCTTTTCTTATATACATATGCATATGTTTATAATCATACCTTTACAGATGTTAATGAAATATAGCTCTTTGTCGCACTTGGTGGACTTTTACATAATTAAACTTTGGAATTCTTCATTTGTTTATTGAGTTTTGACTTAGGTGTTGTGGTTTGGAAATTTTTCTTTCTTGGGTTGGTAACCCTTGGACTTCTCTTGTTCATTTACTTTTAGTATTTATTGCCACTTATTTATTCTTGCTGAGGCGTTCTCTCTTTTGAGTGCCTCAGGCTTGGAGCAGTAGCGGCCTGAGAAGCTAGAGTTGGTGGTTCTTGGCGTGGGCTTAGTAGCTGTGGTTTCTTCCCTCACCTTTGTGAGGTAGTTTTGTTGTTCTTGTTTTTGTTCAGACATACATTTTGTTCTATGGGTTTGTGTAAGGTTATTGACACCCACTGTGAATTATTACAGATGTTAGAATATTTGCTATCTGCTATGCTAATTTCTTGTTGTTTGTCTTACCTACTTGCACTCTGGGATGGTTTTATGTTAGGATTACATGTTAGTTTTGATGCAGGCCCATGGTTTCGAGGGATGAAACTACGCACTCTCAGGTTCGATAATTAAATTAAATACGCAGCGAGCAATATTTATGTAAATTAATACTAACGATGACCAACCAATATAGCAATGCACAACGTAAAAGGACGCTACCCCTTATAAAGATTAAACAATGGCTATTTGCCAATGTTCGCTCAAGTGAAAAGGACATACCCGATCCGGACAATTAGCAATTCCAAATAAAATTATTCGCTAGCAAAATCACAAAGCAATACGAGAGGATCCAGACTAAAATAATGATTCAAAATAAAGTCCAAATCAATCCCAAAAATAATTAATATGAGGGTATACCGAATCTCTTGAACTCAAGGGGAAATCAAGGGTAATGAACCCGATTTCTTCTAGTGTTCATGAGATCTGCCCGCTCTAAATTATATGAGAATATTCGGGAAAATAATGCTTGAAAATTCAAATTTTAATTAGCACAACTTCAATATAAATCAGGACTAAATACTTTTCTTCTAATTCCACCAATACCTCACAAATTTATAGATGAAATCACACAAAGAGGTTTTAGTAAATCATTTCCCAATCCCAAGAAGTCTGTCCACAAGATGAGTGGAGGAATCGCACACGACGGTGGTTTATTTTCTATTACCACACAAACTCCCCAGATCCGCACCGAACGATTTAGACGCAAGTCGTTCTTCCTTTGCAATAACCTTATGGAGTGAGAGAAATTTTGAGGGGTTATATATATGGAAATTGGAAAGAGAAAAGGTGGTGGAAAATACAAAGGTTTAGGGTGGTCAGGTTTGAGTTTTTCGTGATGATGATGGTGGTCGGGTTTGGGTGTTGTTTGGGATGAGGGGGCTCAGGTTTTGGGGTGGAGGTGGAGTCCGAGTGGTGGAAGGGGAGGAAAGAGTGTGGAGGTTAGGGAGGCAGCCGGCTAGCGTTTTGGGAGGGAAGTGAGGCTCGGTTATTGAAGGAGATAAGAAGAGGGGATATTAGTGGAGAACTAGATGAGGAGGAGGAGGAGTTGTGGAGGCCGTGAGATAGGGGGGAGAAAAGAATGGCTGGTGGCCAAGTGGAAAGGGAAGAAGGAGGAGTGCCAACAATTGCCTAAGGGGGAAAAGGGAAAAAGGGGGGAAATTCAATCTTTGAATTAAGGTATCAATTTTTCATTTATTCTCTACCAAATCCTCCATAAGCATGGCTATTTATAGACAACACCACTCAATCAATCCTCCAATCAAAATTCAAAATGAAACTAGGATGGTTATAGGCACAAATCATTACATGAAATAAAAACAATACAATAATAAAATGCAATATAATAAAATGCATGAAATAAAATATTTTTAAATAAAATTACTAAAATAATAAATTGATAAAATATATAATTATAATAACTTAATTTATAATTATATATTTTATTTAATGGCGGTGGCGGACGTCGAGCAAAACCATGTAGCGGTGCCGACGTTGGTTGAAGAAATGTCATGGTAGACATTCATCTTCGAGCTTGCGGCATCAATCGTCCCAATCCACGAACTCTCTACGACAGGGATCAACGGCCACATCAACATTGTCGCCATCAATCCTCCACCAATCAAAATTACTTATCACCGATGAGTGGCCCGTGAGGGGGGAACCATCGAAAACAGCTGAAACATGGGGCAAATCTGGTCCCGCAATCTGTGTCGTAGTAGCATGAACATCCCATAACACTAAGAACCTGTCAGTTGTAGAAATAACAAAACTAGAAATGGTATCAGGCAAAAGAAAAATATCTTGAATCTTGACATCCAGTTCAAGAACCAAGGAGTCCACGTGGAACTTAGATACGGCAACACTAATACTCCCCAACCCAAGAGAATATTTAATGCTATGAAGAAACAACGGAGAAAGCGACTCTGATGGAACAAAGACGTACAGTAAAAAGTCCGGAAACTTGAAATAAAGTGAAACACCCTATGCTATATAAAAATCTGAAATAAAAGCATGAAATCCGACGTTCTTCATAATCTTGAATGGGTTAGCGTTCCTACGTATTAATTTATTAACGGAGGCAGAAGGCATCATCAGCTCGAGGACTGACCAGACTAAACCCAAATCACTAAGTCTAGCGTCAGACGGTCTCGGAAAGTAGTGGAAGTGCATACGATAAAACTTAAAATAAAATACTAACATCCAAGATACATGAGGAGAGAATCCATGTGCAACATGACTATACCCAAATGCGGAAAATAAGGGCAATGTTGGGGTGTGTTTAGCCATGGCTTTATCATAAGTAGGTGCCTCAATTCTAGTGGGAGGATAAACGTGGAGACGGTTGGTATTCCTATGGTATGAGGGTAATGTTGGGGTGTGTTTAGCCATGGATTTATCATACCAATAGTCTAAAAGGGAAACATGAACGTCATAGGCCATATCAGTGAGAACCGGAGAGAAAAATCCATCTGATTCTTGTGCACATGGAATGAAAATGAACATGACCCACTAAACTCTAGAAAAGATGGAATTGTTCCCGCTTAGCAACTAGGGTAACAAAAATATTATTTTTGATTTTCTGGATGAAAATAACATGGAGATTATTAAAAAAAATTTGATTTTTTTTTATGAAAAATAAAAATTTAGGCTGCTATTTGCAGAACAAAATATAAAATTTATAATGACTCAATAAAAATAACGACATAATAAAAATAAATTATTTTTTTGATTTATTACTAATAAAATGATGGAGAATTTCCAGAATTTAAATTTTTTAAATTTTGAGAAAAACTGAGAATTTTAAGTTGTTATTGGCAGACCAAAACTAAAAATTTTGTTTTATTATTTTGACATAGAAACATGCAAGTGTGTGTCGGCGAAATAATAAAAGGGGGAGGGTGCCAATTAGGAAATTGACGTGAACCTCCCTCGGATACCAAATTGATGCAGGCCCATGGTTTCGACAGATGAAACTACGCACTCTCAGGTTCGATAATTAAATTAAATACACAACGAGCAATATTTATTTAAATTAATACTAACGATGACCAACCAATATTGCAATGCACAATACAAACTGACGCTACCCATTATAAAGATTAAACAATGGTTATTTGCCATTGTTTGCTCAATCCTAAAGCACCTACCTGATCCGGACATTTAGCAATTCCAAATAAAATTATTCGCTAGCAAAATCACAAACCAATACGAGAGTATCCGGACTAAAATTGTTGATGCGCGAAAACAGCACCGGTGCAGCTAACACGGAGGGGGTGTTCGATCTCACAGGCTAGGAGAGGAAGAGGAGAAAGGTCGCGGGGATAGAGGTGAAGAGGGAAGCTTCTGAGTGCTCGAGAGTGGAGCAAGCGCTTGTTCAAAGAGGTTGCGGGGATAGAGGAGAGGCTGCTGAGCGCAGAGGAGACACTTGATCAACATAGAAAGTTGATCAAGAGAGGAGGTTGATCAGGATCTGTCGAGCAGACGGTTAATATGATGGTTGTGCTTGCAGGTTGGAGCCGAGAAGAGCTGAGTTGAGCTAGGAAAAGGGGAAGAGAGAGGGGGCCGCTAGCAGCGGCAACAACAGACTTCGCCCGCCACGGCTTAAATGCCACTCCTGCGACGGGCTTTCCTTTTATTAAAAAAGAGAGTTACAGCTTGGTAGTACACCTTTTCAAGAAAGCAATAAAGGGGTACAAAGGGAAGCTAGCGGCTAAGAAAGAAGAATGCCAGAGGAGGTCGCGCGGACTGGGCTAGGGAGGCTAGCAGACCGCACGACCTAGCAAAGGAAGCAGACCGCACGGACTAAAGACCACAGGCTGGTAGACCGCGCGACTAAGCAGAGAAGGGAGTGCGGTCTGAGAATCAGAGTCTGTAGGAACACTAGCGACGACCCTCCGACAGCGATCCTTGATGCTGCCCTCCCCTACATGCGAGGCATGGGGGATATTTATAGGCCTGAGGAGGTAACGGCTTACGGTGACATTACCCCCGGTAAGACGGTGACTGGAGCGAGAAGGAGACGGAGTCCACTGAGTCCGCAATAGACCAGGCGGACTGGGGCTTGATTCCAGAGCTGGAGCTGCTGATGGCAAGCTGGGAGACTAAGTGGCGGACTGCGATACGGGTTTGCAGAGTCTATCACTGCTGAGCTGGGACTATCGCCTGCTGCTGTGGTGGCGGATGCTGGAGGCTACGTGGCAGACAGCGAGGAGAATCCGCGGAGTCCGCCATTGCTGAACTTATCGAGCTGCGAAGGAATGTGAGCTCAAGAGTGCGCGCGGAGTACGGCGAGTCCGCATAAGGTTATGCAGACTGGGACTGCCTTCCGGAGGATTTGTTGAGTGGCGGACTGGAAGGAGTCTGCAACTACTGGCTGAGTACGCGCCAAGGTCGCGGACTGAGGGTGAAATTGACCTTGATGCTACCGAGAGCAGGCGTTTGCTACAGAAGGGCAGACTCTACAGGGAGTCTGTGACGTCCGCGGCTACTGCAATGCTGAGTCTTCTTGCGCTGGAGATGGAGAGCTTGGCTAATGAGGTTATTGGGGTTCACCAATGAAGGCGGAATGGAAGTTTAGATCACACTTCGAGTTCGCCCAGCTCGCGAGGAGCTTGGACGCTGCTGGTCTTGTCGGATAGCCGGAATTGGAGTCCACGCCTTGCAGGCAGACTGGAGTTGTCGGCTGCCCATGTTACTGGGTGAAGGGACTGAGCGACCCGTTACCGGCCTGGGCGGATAGGAAGTTGAGTCCGGCTGTGAGAGACCTGCGGATACAACCTCGTGGTTAAGCTGAAAGAGGGGCGGCCTGCAGAGGCGGACTGCGGAAGCAGTCCGTGGACCCTGCCGACCAAGGGAAGGCACGTGGCCTGGGGGGTCAGACCGCTAAGACCGTGTAACGCCCCCAATTTTTTGATGATTTTCTTTGTTTGGGAACGTCAGATTTATGACGTCGTGGCGTTACTTTAACGTCGATTTGATGGCGCAATGCCGTTAAGGCAATTTCGCGTCCGTGCGGTCTAATAGGCCGAATTCTGGTTGTAATGGTAAGATTTTGCATTTGAAATTTAGGTTAAGTAATTTTGGACTTGCTCGCCAAGTTTCGTCGCAATCCGAGCAGTTTTGGAGTCTCGGCGCGCGATTGAAGTTTTGGATTTGTTTATGTTCGCCGTATACTTTGAAAATTAATATCTCGGAAATGGATCGTCGGATTCTGGTTTTGACTTCTGCATTGAGTCGTCTCGAGAAGCTATGATTCTACTCGATTAGCCCGTTTTAGATTTTTACTCGGGCGCCTTTTTGAGGGTCAAAACGGCATTGTATCAAAATATGGTCAACAAGAAATATGTTCGTCTCGATGATATCTACAACTTTCATGTTGACCACGTTTCGAATTGAAGCCGTTCTAAACCCCTAATTCCGTTGTTTCTGCAATAACTCGAGTGGTGAGCTGCTACTCGAGTATATGCTGCTTCTACTCAAGTAATTCATGTTTTTACTCGAGTAATGAGCCTCTACTCGAGTATATTGTGTTACTACTCGAGTAGGTATGTTATTACTCGAGTAGGTATGTTACTACTCGAGTAGGTATGCTGTTACTCGAGTAGGTATGCTGCTACCCGAGTAGGTATGCTGCCACTCGAGTAGGCTGTTTTTGTCTGAGTTCAGAGGCCGTTTTGTGGGTCAAAACGGCATCGTATCAAACCATGGTCAACAATAAATTTGTTCGTCTCGACGAGATCTACAACTTTCATGTTGACACTGTTTTGATTTGAAGTCATCCTAGACCCCTATTTTGGGTTCCCGCAAAACCGCTCGAAATAAACCGTTTTTGACAAAACTTTTTATAACCATATATATATATATATATATATATATATATATATATATATATATATATATATATATATATATATATATATATATATATCTTGGACTTCGGTATTAGAATCAAACTTCATCTTCTCCGTTATTTTTCTCCCGAACCAGAGCAGCGAGCGAGAGAGAGAGTTTCTTTTTCGTGAATCTTCCGGTGGCCGCCGACAGTTCTCCGGTGCTCGAAATCTTCAACCGAACTTAGATCCGGAAAGCTCTCGCCAAGAGCTACGCTATCATGGTAACTTCTTCCCCATTCCTTGAGTTTTTTCGTTAGGGTTTTTTGGCCCTAATCCCTTTTCCACCATTTTTGTCTAGATCTCAACTTCTCCCGCATCCTTTTTGCCCCGATATACGACGTGGAGTGATTCGGTGGACTTTTCTGGTAAAACCAAGGCAAGTGGTGGTTTCTCCTCGTTTCTCTTTGTCTGATTCGATGGTAACGGCTATATTTTTCACGTCCCCTAACATTTTCTACAATTATTCTTCCAAATTATTGTTATTATTAACCGCTCTGTTGATCACATGTCGTTATGATGTTTTGCCGTGCTAAACTCGATCTTGTCTATTTATGTTTAATCATTCTTGAAGTGTTTTAGCGATGGTTTAAGTACCTTAGCTCTCGTTATCAAACGTTTTAGATTTTAATTAGGGTTGTAAATCATTCCTAAGGGTTGATCAACCGCGTCTTGAGTCTAGAAATGCCAAGTAGAATCTGTCGATCCAAATCCCGAGATATTTGTGTTGTGATTTCTTTGGGTTTCTTGAATGCGGGTGTTAGTGGACGATTCCACCTCCGCAGTGGTTATTACCTTCAGTAGTGCCCTGTGGAAGTCTACCTAGTTTTTGAATGTCTGCGGTGTATGGTGGAGAGCATGAGACTCCCTCGCAGTTAGACGGATTGTATATCCGTTGTCTTGTGTGGTGTGTCCAAGAGTGACCACTTCGCCTGCATTTTTGGGTGGTGTGTCCAAGAATGACCACTTCATCGTGATTTTGGGTAGGGTTGACCATAGGTGGCTAATGAAGGTTTTGTATTTTCTTTCTTAGGAAATATTTATTTAGTCGCCTTATAGCCTTGTGCATCTGGTGTACTCTTGTGGGACGTGACAAGTCACGTAGGAGTTCTCTTCATGTTGATGCCCTATTTCTTTTGTACTTTGCTTCAGTACTTTTGGTCTTGGGTTGGTACCCCTGTTGACCTTTGTTTATTTTGGCTTATTACTTTTTTTCCTGCCACTACTTGTACCTTCTTGCTGAGGTGTTCTGTCTTTGGAATGCCTCAGGTTTAGAGTTATAGCAGGTAGCAGTGCTGGTTTTTTGGAGTTTTCTGGCAGCAGTGTTGGTCGTGGTTGTTGCCTCGTCTTAACGAGGTAGTTTTTTGGCTTTTTAGTTTTACTAGTTCAGACATACTTTTGTTCGTGGGTTCGTGTCAGTTTGTTTGCGCCCACTGATTTTGTTAATTGTTGATACTTGCTAGCTGCTCATTTATTTAAAAGTGGATGTGTTTTGCTTGCTTTCTGGGAGGATTTATGCTAGGAATGCATGTTAGGTATTTTCAACTATAAAATCTACTACTATTACTTCATACATTACATGATTTGAAACTCTAACCCGTTAGTTTTAGCGACCGTAAAAGCTATCTTTCCTACTATAATAAATTTAGAGTGCTGCATGGCATGAGTTGTCCTTTGGGGACGTTTATTCTCATGTAGGATGTTTGAGTTAATCTAATCAAGTATTTTTCCGCAGCGTATCTTATATTTTGATTCGTGGACTAGATGAGCCACTAAGCCGAGGGATACGGCTAACTTCTACTCGTGACAGATTTTTCCTTAAAACAACTTAAAAAGGAACCTTTCTTCATTATTAGTTGGTGTCTGCCTGAGCGTTCGCAGTTATCCCCTGCTGACGTGGCATCATGACGCACATTTTCTGTAACGCCCCCACCTGTCACATGACATATAACGGTGGGTCCGGCCGGGGCCCCACGCCATATATCACAGACAAGTGAAGAAATTACTTGTGGGAATCAAACTCTACGCATATCCTTAACTCATTCCATTCTAGCGCAGCATTTTTATGTTAGCATGAACTCAAACCAGAATGTCCACCAATATATAAAGATCACATTTATATATAACAACACCAGGAATGTATACAACGCACACACCCTGGCCTTATGGCCTTACAAGTTCCTCTTTGACACATCAATAATTTCGTACATCGGCACGCAGGCCGGCCACACATAAAATCCAAACACAACTCTTCGCAGTCGCATGGCCTTCAAGGGCCTATAGCAGCAAGCTAGCCATTCTTTCCACTTATGCAGTTCACGCCACAGCACCTGCAAGTAGACATCCAAGCCAACACAGAAAACAAAGTAACGGTCGGCATTTGGCTGACCCATTATAACGACCCTACCCCCTACCCGGGGTAGTGGTTCCTTCCCTGTATACAGTGCTATCATCTATCATCAAGTATCATCAAACAGCATATGTATATCATTTTCTTTATCCCGCTAGCAAACACATTACATCACAAACGCTGGAATCCACCAGACGCTCCGTGCACTCAGGGCACCTTCTTGGCGTACCGGAATCCACCAGTCATACACCGCCGATCCGAGGTTTTAACTTGTTGGTTGACCGGACCTAGTCCACCAGTCTCGCAAGCTGGCACATCCCGCCCAAACCACTCAGAGGTACAACCTCACAGCATCCAACCAGAGCAGATCGACCCACACCATGTGGTGTGGCAAGCCGGGTTTATCCAAGCTCCCCAAGCATTACCACCTATCGACCCTCCTCCTATTCCGATCGACCCACCCATGTGGTGCAGCAAGCCGGGTTTAACTCAGCTCCCCAAGCATTGCCACCAATCGATCCCTACCTAACTAGATCAACCCACCCTAGTGGTGTAACAGGCCGGGTTTATCACGAGCTCCCCAGGCATGCTACCAATTGATCATATCATAACCAGGAGCTTTGTCAAAGCCACCTCACATTCAGCATCATATCCATACATTCATCACAATAGAAATCCATTTACATCGTACCAAATCCACGGAGTCTTCTCCGGTTTACCCATGAACATCACCAATCCAGACTACCAGTTCAGATGGGCTTCACACAGCATGCCTATGCCGTACTCCATATTTCCGGCTCTAAATGCAGACTCAACAAAGGAATCACTTCCGCAAATCCACCTCTTGGTGGAGGATTCCAAGCACATGCATAAAGGAAGGACTTCGATGTCCAAGAAGGAGATCGTTACCCTTGAAGATCGCTTCGGTGCCATGAAGTAGCCGGATGGAAATCACCGCCTCGGCTCTGCCTTCACAAATTCGCTCTCGGATCTTCGCTCCGCACTCCGCAGCTCCTCCAGCAGCTTGTAGATTCCTCCCTTACATCTTGCCTTAGGCCTTTCTTCTTCCCTTTCTTGGAATAACATGAAGAAGAAGAAGAAGATGAAAAGAGGGATTAAATCCCCATTTTCTCGGCCTTCACAATACCTGGACAGCGCCCAACAATTGGATCCAGGAAGAGGGAAACAAACGGCTCAAATTTGGCCAGAAAAGCTTGAACACGGCCTGACACGCCCTGTGACACGCCCGTGACACAGGCCGTGTCCCCCAAAGTGGCAGTAAACCGACTCAAAACCAACAGTACACGGCCATGGGACACGCCCGTGTTACAGGCCGTGTCACTTGACACGCCTTCCGACACACCTGTGTCGCTGGCCGTGTCACTCACACAACCCAATCTCCACTTCACCCGAGACTCACACGGCCCTGTACACGCCCGTGTTTTAGGCCGTGTGCACCTGGACACACCCGTGTCCCGCAAACACGCCCTGGCTCAAGATGTCGAGCTGAGTTCGACGACCACTGACACAACCTGTGACACGCCCGTGTCACAGGCCGTGTCCTCTCTCGACACTCGACACTCGACGATCGTCGAGCAAAATTCGTCGACCTGACGACTCGACACAACCCAGGCCTGACACGCCCTGGGACACGCCCGTGTCCCAGGCCGTGTCACCCATTCCTGAACACAAATTGGCCAAAATTGATCCAGAACTTCGGGGTGTTACAATACTCCCCTCCTTCAAATAATTTCGTCCTCGAAATTTGACTCCAAGCAGCCAATCAGCCACAACATCCCAACTCTTACACCCCAAGCCTCCTCACAAACTAACAAACATACAACACAAACAAACATACCTAACTTCCACTTGTGCACATTCAGCCACAAATTACATCATGATCAAACTATCTCAAGTGCACCAAACTTTGATAGTTATGTACACCAGCTGTTATTCATCACAACTATAGATATAAACATAGTTTACATACACAACCATGGACAATTCAGCAAGTTAATCTTCAGTCATAGCATCGAAGTGCTTCACATCACACTTCACTTCCGCTCAGCCTCCCGATTTTGAAATTCACGATTAAGAGACAAATTAAACATCCGAGGCTGAATTTCACCAACTGAGCTTTGCGGCTCTTGCACTTCCATAGCATGAAATCGAGATTGCATCCGGGGTGCAGATGATTCGGCCACTGCTTTACCCTTTTCTTCATATGACGCACCTGTCTTTTTCTCACTCCCTGGAGGGGCATTCCAACAGAATTTTGCTATGTGTCCTTGCTGCCCACATTTATAGCATATATGCGTATCAATACGTCCTGGCCCATAAGTAGCCCCTGAAGAAACAGTCGACGGCGTTGATTCCGTAGGCCTAAATCTTTTCTTCTCTCGTCGTCTGAACTCTGATTTATCCGATTGCGACACTTTAAACTCTGGCTTTTCCGCTGCCAGTCTCTTATTCTCGTATACTCGCTTCATATCTTTTTCCAAGGCATGAGCTGTATCGACCAATGCTTGAAAGCCTTGGCTCACTGAACTCGGGAGTGTCAACCTCAATTCATCCCGCAATCCTTCATAAAACCGATTTGTCTTTCGCACTTCCTCCACAAAGGTAGATCACGCATATCTCCCCAATCTCGTAAACTCATGCAGGTAGGTATCAATATCTCGCTCACCCTGCACCAGACGTAAAAGCTCATTTTCCATCGCAATCCGCTGCGACACTGACACATACTTGGCTAAAAATATTTGGGAGAATTCATCCATTGAAACCTCCGTTAAACCTCTACCTGCCAAGTGATGCACTTCAATTTCATCCCACCATAATCTCGCATCGCCTTCCAACAGAAAAGTGGCCAATGCCACTTTCTGCTCCTCTACCGTCCGGATTGCAGTTAGGATCCTTTTTACCCTTGCCAACCAATCTTCCGCCTGCGTTGGGGATAGCGCTCCACCAAACGTGGGTGGATGAAAGTTCATAAAACGTGTCAATGACTCGTCACTGGCTTGCGCCTCCACCACCACTGCAGCATGCTCTTGCCTTCCACCAGGTCTTGCATGTCCAGTAGGTTGTGCTTGTAACACTGCAAGCACTGTCTCCATCACCACCCGTATGGCTTCTGCCGAGGGAGGCATAGGCACTTCCACGGGTGCTGCACTCTCATCAGACCGCTGCGGCTCAGACGGCCCAGCTTCATCCATCGCCACCTATCAATGTACATAACACCATTAATACGTCAAATCATAACGGTACTGCTACATTGACTACACACTCACGCACATCATGTGCATGACATACATTCCTAGTGGACATTCATGAGTTCAATGATGTTCTCTCCTCCCAAACAATCTAAACCTGGCTCTGATACCACTTTGTAACGCCCCCACCTGTCACATGACATATAACGGTGGGTCCGGCCGGGGCCCCACGCCATATATCACAGACAAGTGAAGAAATTACTTGTGGGAATTAAACTCTACGCATATCCTTAACTCATTCCATTCTAGCGCAGCATTTTTATGTTAGCATGAACTCAAACCAGAATGTCCACCAATATATAAAGATCACATTTACATATAACAACACCAGGAATGTATACAACCCACACACCCTGGCCTTATGGCCTTACAAGTTCCTCTTTGACACATCAATAATTTCGTACATTGGCACGCAGGATGGCCACACATGAAATCCAAACACAACTCTTCGCAGTCGCATGGCCTTCAAGGGCCTATAGCAGCAAGCTAGCCATTCTTTCCACTTATGCAGTTCACGCCACAGCACCTGCAAGTAGACATCCAAGCCAACACCGAAAACAAAGTAACGGTAAGCATTTGGCTGACCCATTATAACGACCCTACCCCCTACCCGGGGTAGTGGTTCCTTCCCTGTATACAGTGCTATCATCTATCATCAAGTATCATCAAACAGCATATGTATATCATTTTCTTTATCCCGCTAGCAAACACATTACATCACAAACGCTGGAATCCACCAGACGCTCCGTGCACTCAGGACACCTTCTTGGCGTACTGGAATCCACCAGTCATACACCGCCGATCCGAGGTTTTAACTTGTTGGTTGACCGGACCTAGTCAACCAGTCTCGCAAGCTGGCAACATCCCGCCCAAACCACTCAGAGGTACAACCTCACAGCATCCAACCAGAGCAAATCGACCCACACCATGTGGTGTGGCAAGCTGGGTTTATTAAGGCTCCCCAAGCATTACCACCCATCGACCCCCCTCCTATTCCGATCGACCCACCCATGTGGTGCAGCAAGCCGAGTTTAACTCGGCTCCCCATGCATTGCCACCAATCGATCCCTACCTAACTAGATCAACCCACCCAAGTGGTGTAACAGGCCGGGTTTATCACGAGCTCCCCAGGCGTGCTACCAATTGATCATATAATAACCAGGAGCTTTGCCAAAGCCTCCTCACATTCAGCATCATATCCATACATTCATCACAATAGAAATCCATTTACATCGTACCAAATCCACAGAGTCTTCTCCGGTTTACCCATGAACATCACCAATCCAGACTACCAGTCCAGATGGGCTTCACACAGCATGCCTATGCCGTACTCCATATTTCCGGCTCTAAATGCAGACTCAACAAAGGAATCACTTCCGCAAATCCACCTCTTGGTGTAGGATTCCAAGCACATGCATAAAGGAAGGACTTCGATGTCCAAGAAGGAGATCGTTACCCTTGAAGATCGCTTCGGTGCCATGAAGTAGCCAGATGGAAATCACCGCCTCGGCTCTGCCTTCACGAATCTGCTCTCGGATCTTCGCTCCGCACTCCGCAGCTCCTCCGGCAGCTGGTAGACTCCTCCCTTCCCTCTTGCCTTAGGCCTTTCTTCTTCCCTTTCTTGGAATAACATGAAGAAGAAGAAGATGAAAAGAGGGATTAAATCCCCTTTTTCTCGGCCTTCACAATACCTGGGCAGAGCCCAACCATTGGATCCAGGAAGAGGGAAACAAACGGCTCAGATTTGGCCAGAAAAGCTTGAACACGGCCTGACACGCCCTGTGACACGCCCGTGTCACAGGCCGTGTCCCCCTAAGCGGCAGTCAACCGACTCAAAACCAATAGTATACGGCCATGGGACACGACCGTGTTACAGGCCGTGTCACTTGACACGCCTTCCAACACACCCGTGTCGCTGGCCGTGTCAGTCACACAGCACAATCTCCACTTCACCCGAGACTCACACGGCCCTGGACACGCCCGTGTTCCAGGCCGTGTGCACCTGGACACACCCGTGTCCCGCAAACACGCCCTGGCTCAAGATGTCGAGCTGAGTTCGACGACCACTGACACGCCCTGTGACACGCCCGTGTCACAGGCCATGTCCTCTATCGACACTCGACACTCGACGATCGTCGAGCAAAATTCGTCGACCTGACGACTCGACACAACCCAGGCCTGATACGCCCTGGGACACGCCCGTGTCCCAGGCCGTGTCACCCATTCCTGAACACAAATTGGCCCAAATTGATCCAGAACTTCGGGGTGTTACATTTTCCTTTACTCTGATAAACTTTATTTGCGGTGAAAATGCGGGTTGTGACAGTTGGTATCAGAGGGAGGTTGCTTGACAATTTGTCGGGCAACCTTTCCTTGTTGGTAATTGGTGTTTAGCATCATATCATACACACACCGATATGTCATCAGCACGTCTTGGCCGAAGCACGAACACTACACTCATAGCATAACATGAAGTATACGGGGCATATTATGTAGTATGGGATGCATAATATGTGTCTGTATATGGATCCACCATAGGGGCAACATATGAGGGTTATGTAGTATGGGATGCATAACCTCACCACATGAATGCGACTAGCACGTTTCTTTTTTCGTTGCATGAGAATGTTATGTCGTATGGGATGCATAACATTATCATGCATATGCCGCTCATGACATGCATTAGGGCCTTTTGTTTTGAATGCATAGCACCATCATGCATAGCATAACATTGCATAAGCACAACGTGCCAAGCTAAAGATTTGCGGGATGACATATTTACACACATGGTTTTAAATCAGAAAACGAATATGAATACATGCATTCATGTCATAGGCACAAGAGTCATTAGGATGAGAGGATATCATCCTAAGTAGGACATAGCATCATTATAAAATCCCAGAGCAAGTTGCAGCGTAAGCAAGTGTCTTTTAAGTATGGTCTAAACTAGTTGTGTGGCTTTGTTGTAAGCTAGGATTTTGATGAGTTGTTCGTTTGCTTTTTAGAATGCCGCCAAAGCGTACTATGACGAGGTCGACTCCCCAATCGGAGGGTGAGTCATCAGGTGCGCAAAGTGACGCGATTATCGAGAGTCTGCGTCAGAGCAATGAGGCTCTGTCAAGGCAGTTGGCTGCGATGCAATCGCAAATTAAGTCTTTGTTGTCTGCCGCTCCCGCGCAGCAACCTTCAGCGCAAGAGCCCGCCTCAGGCCAAGTTGTGCCCGATACCCCTGCTCCTCTGGTTCCCCCGATGGCGATACCCCCAGAAATGAATTTCATCGACGGGAGTACTGACTTTGTGGTTATAGATGACTGGATCATCTCCATCAAGGAGAAGTTTTCGTATTCTGGAATTCTAGAAGCCCAGAAGGTGATGATTGCAGCCTATCAGTTAAAAGGTCTGGCGAATAGTTGGTGGATTCAGGAAAGAGAGAGACTGAAGGAAGGCTGTACTTGGGAATATTTTAAGAAGATGTTGCTGAAAATGTTTCTTCCCTCAGTCGAGCAAGACCGCCTGATGAATAACTTCTTGCATCTAAAGCAGAGATAGCTAACCGTGTGCGAGTACGAGATTGAGTTTAGCAAACTGAGCAGGTTTGCTCCGGATTTGGTAGCTTTTGAGGAGGGTAAAGTGAAACTTTTCTTGGGAGGACTAAGAAGCGATGTCCAGCAGTTGGCATGCGCTTACCAAGCTGAAAGTTATGTTGAAGCAGTGGAAGCCGCTTTAAGAGTGGAGGCGATTGAACATGCCAAGAACTGCGGTGCTGCGGCAACGAAGGAGAAAAAAAAGGCGCTGAGGATGGTAGCTCCAGGGCATCTGGCCCTTCTTCGAAGAAGAAAAGTAAGGAAGTGTGTAGCTTCTGTGGTCGTCCTGACCACGCCTATGAAAGGTGCTTCAAGAGGACTGCCACCCTGAAGTAACAACAAGTGCATGCCATCCAAGGTGCACCCAAGGGAGAGCTTGTGTGCGCATTCTGTGCAAGGAAGGGTCACGATGTGAGTCGGTGCTGGATGAAAGAAAGGATTTGCTTCCAGTGTGGGCAGAAGGGACACCAAAAGTCTTCATTCCCCCAGGCTCAGTCCCCGCTACAGCCTGCCCCACTTCGAGCTCTACCACTGCCACCAAGCCTGGATAAAGGAAAAGGAAAGCTGAACGTGATGACCAGCGAGGAAGTCGAAACCTCTACGCAAGTGATATCAGGTTTTCCTCAGTTTAATTTATCCTTATTAATTATCTTCGTTGCCCTAGTTGTCATTCGTTTAGTTGTGTATGTTACGGTTTTAGGGGAGTTTAAGGTGCGGAATAGGTGGGCGCGCGTTCTTTTCGATTCGGGTGCCGCCCATTACTTTGTGGCCCGGAGATTTGTCGATAAGCACCATCTGAGTGTGGACCAATTAGGAGGCTCCTTCAATGTCAAGCTCCCTTCCGGTGATTCGGTGATATCTAACCAAGGAGTTCTGAGATGTCCTATTCGTCTTGGCAATTTTCTGGCATATACGGATCTGATGATTTTGGATCTGTCTGATTTTGACGTGATTCTGGGAATGGACTGGCTGTCCAAATATGATGCGGTCATCCAGTGCAAGGATAAGCAATTGGATTTCAGAATGGACGACGGACAACCTATGAGCGTCTATGGATTTTAGGACAGAGTTTCTCCTGTCATTTCTGCGGTACGTGCTTATCGTGCTATAGAGTCTGGTTGTGAGGCATTTTTGGTTTCTATTTCTTCTCTAGAAACAACTTTTGTTACACCACGTCTTGAGGATGTGTCGGTGGTGCGAGAGTTTCCAGATGTCTTTCCAGATAGTCTTCCGGGACTTCCTCCTGAAAGGGAGATAGAGTTTGTGATATACCTCGAACCGGGCACTCGTCCCATTGCTAAAGCACCATACCGTATGGCTCCGCGTGAGTTGGATGAGTTGCGTACTCAGCTCGATGAGTTGCTGAGTTGCGATTTTATTAGACAAAGTTCTTCTCCATGGGGTGCTCCTGTTTTGTTCGTCAAGAAGAAAGATGGATCGATGAGACTTTGTATCGATTATAGGGAATTGAACAAGGTAACCATTAAGAATAGATATCCCCTGCCAAGGATTGATGATCTGTTCGATCAGTTGCGTGGTAGCTCTGTGTTTTCAAAGATTGATCTTCGCTCAGGCTACGACCAGTTGAGAATTCGAGAGGCAGATATTCCTCGAACCGCTTTTCGTTCACGACATGGACATTATGAGTTTCTGGTGATGTCTTTTGGTTTAACCAATGCACCTTCTGCCTTCATGGATTTGATGAATCGGGAGTTTAAGGATTTCTTGGACCGATTTGTTATTGTGTTCATAGATGATGTCTTGGTGTATTCTCGCAATGTTGAGGAGCATACTCAGCATTTGCGTCTGGTTTTGTCGACCCTGAGGGAGCATTAGTTATATGCGAAGTTGAGCAATTGTGAGTTTTGGTTACCTCAGGTGTCCTTTCTGGGTCATGTGGTAAGCAAGGACGGTATTTCTGTGGACCCGACTAAGATTTCTGCGGTAATGGAGTGGGAGAGACCTTCTACGCCGAAGGAGATTAGGAGTTTCTTAGGCCTAGCTGCCTATTATAGAAGATTCGTGGAAGGATTTTCGGTGCTGTCTGCTCCTCTAACTAAACTTACACAGAAGAACACTGCTTTCATTTGGAGTGATAAATGTGAAGAGGCTTTCCAAGAGCTAAAGAAGAGATTATGTACTGCTCCGATTTTAACCTTACTTACTGAAGGAGTTGAGTATGCTGTGTATGTCGATGCGTCATATATCGGACTTGGTTGCATTTTAATACAATATGGTAAGGTGATTGCATATGGATCGAGACAACTAAAGATCCACGAGAGAAACTATCTGACGCATGATTTGGATTTTGCTGCCGTAATTTATGCACTGAAGCTTTGGAGACACTTATTGCATGGCGCGTTGTGCAAGATCTATACGGATCATAAGAGTTTGAAGTACGTCTTCACTCAGAAAGAACTAAATTTGCGCCAACGTCGGTGGTTAGAATTTGTGGCGGATTATCAAGTGAAAATTCTTTATCATCCAGGAAATGCTAATGTAGTAGCCTATGCCTTGAGTAGGAAGACCGCCAAAATTTTTAATCTGTCAGTACAGTCCTTGGTAGAAGAATTTTTGTTGATGGATATTGAAGTTGGGAGTTGTACTATGCCTCCAAGTCTAGAAGCATAAGAACCTTCTTGGATTTCCCTTACTCGAGCACATCAGAAGGATGATCCGGATTTGTTACATCTCCGGAATAGAATGGAGAAGGGAGAGCTACCTGATTTCTCTGTGGACGAGTTGGGCACCCTGAAGTATCGGGGTAGATTTTGCGTCCCCGCCTTTGACGATATTCGAGCTAAGATCTGTGCTGAAGCTCATGGTTCCAATGTAGCCTACCACCCTAGCTCCACAAAGATGTATAAAGATCTGAAGCAAATCGTTTGGTGGTCAGGGATGAAGAATGACATCGCAAAGTTTGTATCGGAATGTTTTACTTGTCAGCGTGTTAAGGCTGATCATAGAAGGCCTGGCGGTAAATTGACACCGCTTGATATTCCAAGTTAGAAATGGGAAAGTATTTCAATGGATTTCATCACCGGTCTGCCAAAATCTCCCCGTGGGCATGACTCTGTGTGGGTGATTGTCGACAGATTGACAAAGTGTGCTCATTTTGTTCCATTTAAGATTGGGTATTCGATGAAAAAGATAGCTGAGCTGTATCTTGAAGAGGTTATCAGATTACATGGAGTGCCTGTTAGCATTGTATCGGATCGGGACTCTAGATTTACGTCTCGTTTTTGGAAGAGTCTACAGGAGGTGTTGGGTACCGATTTAAGGTATTCCACTGCCTATCATCCGCAGACTAATGGTCAGACGGAAAGAGTAAATCAAATCGTAGAAGATATGATCAAGTGTTATATTTTGGATCATGGCTGTGCTTGGGATGAGCGTCTCAGACTAATGGAGTTTGCTTACAATAACAGTTATCAAGAGAGTCTGTAGATGGCTTCGTTTGAGGCCTTGTATGGGAGGCGTTGTAGAACCCCACTGTTTTGGGCTGAAGTTGGTGAGAGGTCGTTGTTAGGTCCGGAAGCTCTTGAAGAGATGAATTGTGTTGTGACACATATTCGAGAAAGGCTTCATGTGGCTCAAGAGCGCTATGAGAAGTATGCTAATCTTCGAAGGGTCGATCTGGAGTTTGAGGTTGGAGACTTGGTTTTTCTAAAGGTTTCTCCGATGTCCGGTGTAAAAAGATTTGGTAGGAACCACAAGTTAGACCCCCGGTATGTGAGACCTTTCCAGATTCTTGAGCGCATCGGAGTGTCCGCTTATAGGTTGGAATTGCCTGCGACCTTCCCTGGTGTCCATGATGTGTTCCACGTGAGCCAGTTGCGGAAATGTGTTCGTAATGATCGTCAAATCCTCGACTCGATACCTCAGATTCAACCCAACCTTACTTATGTAGAAGAACCTGTTCGTGTTCTGGATTCTCAAGAGCGTGTGTTGTGGAGAAAGACCATCCCTATGGTCAAGATTCTTTGGAGAAATCAAGACGTCGAGAGTGCGACGTTGGAATTGTAATCGGTGATGAGGGGATCTCACCGCAGCTCTTCTCTTAGTTTCAGGTATGTCGTTATGTTTTCAGTTATGTTTGATTTTATCGTTTTGATTGGTTTTGGAGTTGTGTTAAGTTTCGGGACAAAACTTATTTTTAGGGGGAGTGACTGTAACGCCCCCAATTTTTCGATGATTTTCTTTGTTTGGGAACGTCAGATTTATGACGTCGTGGCGTTACTTTAACGTCGATTTGACGGCGCAATGCCGTTAAGGCAATTTTGCGTCCGTGCAGTCGAATAGGCCGAATTCTTATTGTAATGGTAAGATTTTGCATTTGAAATTTAGGTTAAGTAATTTTGAACTTTCTCGTCAAGTTTCGTCGCAATCCGAGCAGTTTTGGAGTCTCGGCGCGCGATTGAAGTTTTGGATTTGTTTATGTTCGCCGTATACTTTGAAAATTAATATCTCGGAAATGGCTCATCGGATTCTGGTTTTGACTTCGCCGTTGAGTTTGTAGCGTCAGTGTTTGCCTACGGTGTGAGTTTCGTTTAATTCGGCGCTCGTTCGGGCTTCCGTGCTGAGTCGTCTCGAGAAGCTATGGTTCTACTCGATTAGCCCGTTTTAGATTTTTACTCGGGCGCCTTTTTGAGGGTCAAAACGGCGTTGTATCAAAATATTGTCAACATAAACTTTGTTCGTCTCGACGATATCTACAACTTTCATGTTGACCACTTATCCAATTGAAGTCGTTTTGAACCTCTAATTCCATTGTTTTTGCAATAACTCGAGTGGTGAGCTGCTACTCGAGTATATGCTGCTTCTACTCGAGTAATTCATGTTTTTACTCGAGTAATGAGCCTCTACTCGAGTATATTGTGTTACTACTCGAGTAGGTATGTTATTACTCGAGTAGGTACGTTACTACTCGAGTAGGTATGTTGTTACTCGAGTAGGTATGCTGCTACTCGAGTAGGTATGCTGCCACTCGAGTAGGCTGTTTCAGTCTACGTTCAGAGGCCGTTTTGAGGGTCAAAAGGGCGTCGTATCAAAAAATAGTCAACATGAAATTTGTTCGATTTGAGGTCTTTTTAAACCCCTAATTCCATTTTTTCCGCTATAACTCGAGTGGTGAGCTGCGACTCGAGTATATGCTGCTTCTACTCGAGTAATTCATGTTTTTACTCGAGTAATGAGCCTCTACTCGAGTATATTGTGTTACTACTCGAGTAGGTATGTTATTACTCGAGTAGGTATGTTACTACTCGAGAAGGTATGCTGTTACTCGAGTAGGTATGCTGCTACTCGAGTAGGTATGCTGCCACTCGAGTAGGCTGTTTCTGTCTGAGTTCAGAGGCCGTTTTGAGGGTCAAAAAGGCATTGTATCAAAAAATGGTAAACATGGAATTTGTTCGTCTCGACGAGATCTACAACTTGCATGTTGACACTGTTTTGATTTGAAGTCATCCTACACCTCTATTTTGTGTTCCCACAAAACCACTCGAAATAAACTGTTTTTGACAAAACATTTTATAAACATATATATATATATATATATATATATATATATATATATATATATATATATATCTTGGACTTAGGTTTTAGAACCAAACTTCATCTTCTCCGTTATTTTTCTCCCGAACCAGAGCAGCGAGCGAGAGAGAGAGTTTCTTTTTCGTGAATATTCCGGTGGCCGCCGACGGTTCTCCGGTGCTCGAAATCTTCAACCGAACTTAGATCCGGAAAGCTCTCGCCGAGAGCTACGCTATCGTGGTAACTTCTTCCACATTCCTTGAGTTTTTTCGTTAGGGTTTTTCGGCCCTAATCCCTTTTCCACCATTTTTGTCTAGATGTCAACTTCTCCCGCATCCTTTTTGCCCTGATCTACGACGTGGAGTGATTCGGTGGACTTTTCCGGTAAAACCAAGGCAAGTGGTGGTTTCTCCTCGTTTCTCCTTGTCCGATTCGATGGTAACGGCTATGTTTTTCACGTCCCCTAATATTTTCTACAATTATTCTTCCAAATTATTGCTATTATTAACCGCTCTGTTGATCACATGTCGTTATGATGTTTTGCCGTGCTAAACTCGATCTTGTCTATTTATGTTTAATCGTTCTTGAAGTATTTTAGCGATGGTTTAAGTACCTTAGCTCTCGTTATCAAACGTTTTAGATTTTAATTAGGGTTGTAAATCGTTCCTAAGGGTTGATCAACCGCGTCTCTAGTCTAGAAATGCCAAGTAGAATCTGTCGAGCCAAATCCCGAGATATTTGTGTTGTGATTTCTTTGGGTTTCTTGAATGCGGGTGTTAGTGGACGATTCCACCTCCGCAGTGGTTGTTACCTTCAGTAGTGCCCTGTGGAAGTGTACCTGGTTTTTGAATGTCTGCGGTGTATGGTGGAGAGCATGAGACTCCCTCGCAGTTAGACGGATTGTATATCCGTTGTCTTGTGTGGTGTGTCCAAGAGTGACCACTTCGCCTGCATTTTTGGGTGGTGTGTCCAAGAGTGACCACTTCGCCGTGATTTTGGGTAGGGTTGACCACAGGTGCCTAATGAAGGTTTTGTATTTTCTTTCTGGGGAAATATTTATTTAGTCACCTTATAGCCTTGTGCATCTAGTGTACTCTTGTGGGACGTGACAAGTCACGTAGGAGTTCTCTTCCTGTTGATGCCCTGTTTCTTTTGTACTTTGCTTCAGTACTTTTGGTCTTGGGTTGGTACCCCTGTTGACCTTTGTTTATTTTGGCTTATTACTTTTTTTCCTGCCACTACTTGTACCTTCTTGCTGAGGTGTTCTGTCTTTGGAATGCCTCACGTTCAGAGTTGTAGCAGGTAGCAGTGCTGGTTTTTTGGAGTTTTCTGGCAGCAGTGTTGGTCGTGGTTGTTGCCTCGTCTTAGCGAGGTAGTTTGTTGGATTTTTAGTTTTATTAGTTCAGACATACTTTTGTTCGTGGGTTCGTGTCAGTTTGTTGGCGCCCACTGATTTTGTTAATTGTTGATACTTGCTAGCTGCTCATTTACTTAAAAGTGGATGTGTTTTGCTTGCTCTCTGGGAGAATTTATGCTAGGAATGCATGTTAGGTATTTTCAACTATAAAATCTACTACTATTACTTCATACATTACATGATTTGAAACTCTAACCCGTTACTTTTAGCGACCGTAAAAGCTATCTTTCCTACTATAATAAATTTAGAGTGTTGCATGGCATGAGTTGTCCTTTGGGGACGTTTATTCTCATGTAGGATGTTTGAGTTAATCTAATTAAGTATTTTTCCGCAGCATATCTTATATTTTGATTCGTGGACTAGATGAGCCACTAAGCCGAGAGATACGGCTAACTTCTACTCGTGAATGATTTTTCCTTAAAATAACTTAAAAAGGAACCTTTCTTCATTGTCAGTTGGTGTCTGCCTAAGCGTCCGCAGTTATCCCCTGCTGCCGAAGCATCATGGCGCGCATTTTCCCTTACTCTGATAAACTTTATTTGCGGTGAAAATGCGGGTTGTGACTGACCGCGTAGGCCGCGCGGCCTGAACGGATAGAGAACTCTGTCCGCCCAACCTAGGGCATCACGGCCTCCAGGAGGAAAATGGGGCAGGCCGCGATGAGCGAGCTGGCTCCCTTGGGAAGGATCGCCAATTTCGGGGTTAACATAATCCCTGCACTTTTTAAGTTCCGAAAAGAACTTCGAAAAAGTTGGAGACCCGCAAATTTCATGATCCACCACAACAGAAAGTGAAGGGGGGCAAGTAGAGACAGAACCTGAAGCCTCTCCTTAGAAGTTTGGTGCTGCTTGTCTATTTTCCTGCAAGAGGAAAGTTAGGGTATGAATCTATGGGTGGTACATCGAGTGTGTACCTGAGTTTGCCTTTGAAAAATGAAGATGGTGTGTCTTCCACTAAGTTCTGCAAAATGAAAGTGAGAGGAAAACATAAAAGCATAATAACTTGCAAGTACCTGATGGAGGCTTGCAAGCACCTGTTATCCTCTGCAAAAAAAGGAAGGATGAAGAGTATACAAGAAAGAAGAATGAACTGCAAGTACCTGGAAGGAACTTGCAAGTCTTTACTGGTTTCTGCAAAAGAAGAGTTAAAAGTATGCACAGTATATGAAAGTAACTTGCAAGTACCTGTGAAGAAACTCGCAAGTATCGTATTATCTCTACAAAATGAGAGTTAGGAACAAATATGATATATGTGTGTAAATTGCAAGTACCTGTGAAGAAACTTGTAAGGGTCTGCTGATCTCTGTAAGAAGAGAGTTAGGAGTAGGTATTGTATGCAAAAATAAGCTGCAAGTACCTGGATATGACTTGCAGGCGCATGCTAACTACTACAAGGAGAAGAGTGAGTAACAGACATAGAATAATGAATTAAACTACAAGTACCTAGATGAGGCTTGCAGGTGTCTGTTGATCTCTACAAAGAGAAGAGTTAGAAGCAGACAATATATATGAAAGGAGCTTGGAAGTAGATGTGGAGAAGGCTTGCAAGGGTTTGCTAATCTCTGCAAGGAGAAGAGTTAGAATCAAACAAGATATGAAAATAACTTGCAAGTACCTGTGAAGAGAATGCTTGCAAGTGTTAACTATTGATGAGATAAGGTGGACATGACCGAATGGCAAGGAATATGCCTGATGAACGCTTTATCATGAAGCCCAGATTAATAAGTCGAGCGTTAACTGTTGATATGGCTTGGAGGATAGGATCAGATTAGCAGAAAAGTAACTTGACGAATTCTGCCAATCTTAATTAGATTACAATAGTATGGCTTGATGATCGAGGAGAATAAGATTCCTTGATAAGAGTAGTGAATAGCTCTGTGAATGTTCATCTGATAGAGCTTGTGCAAGCGATATATATAAGATGAGCATAAGTAAAGTGAATGTTGGAGATCCTTTTGGTAGGTCGGATTAACCTGTTCACCTGTGAAAGAAGGCAATTGAAAGAAAAGAGGTCTATACTCGGAATGACTAAAGAAGGCTGGATGCTGCCACAAGTGTTCCTCGTGGGCCTTATGCATCGCTTTGCCTAAGAAAATCATCCCGAGCATAGTCCTACTCAAAGCGGGCTGGCCGTGCATCCTCTAGGAGGGCACAAAAAAGAGAAAAACAAGGGAAAGATCCTGAGAAGGATCACTAGATGCACCACTCTCTTGCCTTGGGCACAACCATCACTGATCAATGAGACTAATTGCGCCAAGAGGCCTATTGCTTGTCTGTGGATTGATCAGTGGAGTTGTGGGAACCCGAGAAGGCACGGATTGAGAGTACCAGAGACTGTTTGGCCATCACAGCTATGAGATGATCAAAGAGACAATTCGATGCTTGATTTCCATTGCTTGTCAAGCAAAGATCACCGTAACTGTAATGTATCCTTTGCAAAGCATAGTAGAGCTAGCACATGGGGCTCCCCTAGCACACACTCTATGTCAGATGCCGGCTAGGATCCTAAATCTAAAGCCCAACATCGTAGATTGAACGGCTCCCACTACACATATGGGTATACTCCCGCCATATGTGGTTGAAGCGGTCATGCCAGAGAACAAACTACGAAGGGAGCATTCCAGACTCGGTAATATCTCATTGGCGTAGTGATCTCTTTGGCAAAGAGAAAAATAGGAGGTAGAAGCATCACAAAAAGGGAACTGTGTCAGTATAAGATCCCAGATAAAAGCTTTGTTGAAAAGCAAGTAATGAACACTGAGAAGTGTTTGGTAATGAAAATGTTTGATGAGAGAGTAAGGGTAAGAGTTGAGGTAACCCATTAGAGTTATGAGGAGTTTTGGAGGACTGTGAAGTCCATTGCTTGCTTAGAATAGCCTTCGAAGCACACCCTCGTCGTTGGCATCGAAGCATTCGACAGCTTGGTTAACAATGAGGAGAGGAGGCTCTTCAACTAGAATCACTCCTTTGGAGGAGCGGGGAACATTCGTAACTTCGTTGACCTTTCATGTTGCTGGACCAGGGCGATCTTCCTTGGGAAGCAGGTCATGCATCTTACCCTGCCGAAGCATCCTCTGCACAAGCTGGTGGAGTGCTCGGCAGTCTTCTGTTAGGTGGCCTGACTCTTTGTGAAACTCGCAGTAAGGTTCTGAACCCCTAGATCTTTGATCAGATGGTCGGTAGGGCTTCTTATAGTTTGCCCTGTCTTTCATGATTTGGCTTACTTCTTGCATGGACTCGTCGAGATCAGACTCATGCAAGTCACTGTCTTGCTGCTGAACTGCTGTTGTTTGAGAAGAAGCTAGTGGTAGCAATGAGTCTTCAGCATGTTCACGGCTCAGTAAGGAGTATCGAAGGCGTTGGATCCTTCTCTCCTTTCTTGAGTGAGATGGGAAATGATTGTGAGGAGACCTTTGAGGATGCTTGTGAAAAGGATCTTTCTCTGATAAGAGTTTGGAGATGAAGCCTGGGTTGCTTTTTTCGCCTCGAATGTATGAGTTGGCTAGAGCAATCAACTCTTGGTACGTCCTTGGAGCTCGGACATTGGCTTCTAATTTGAGAGACCCTTCACGAAGACCGTGAATAAGAGCTACTCTGTATATTTCTTGATCAGTAATTTCGATGTCCAAAATCTCTCTTTGGAATCGATCAACAAACTGAGACTAAGTTTCATCATTGCGCTGCTTGATCTCGAAGAGGGCTTCAGGACCGCCCTTTCTCTAGGTTGAGGTAGAGAACCTGAGCAAGAACTCACTTCGCAGATCAACGAAGGAAGTGATGGAGTGAGGACGAAGGCCATAGAACCATTCCCTCACTTGCCCATCAAAAGTAGTGACAAGGAGCTTGCACTTAGTTGCATCTGTAAGGGTCTTGAGAGCAACAGCCGATTCGAAGGATTGGAGGTGCTTCACTGAATCAGTTTCCCCGGTGTAGATTGGCAATCGGGGCTCTCTGAAGTTTGCTGGAGTTGGTTCGTGACGAACATTCTCTTTGAATGGTGAAGGTTCTTCTTTCTCTCCTACAACATAAGGAAAGAAGGGGGCATAAGCTACAGCTGCAAAAGAAGCAGGAGGATAAAAGGGAAAAGTTGCTGCAGTAGGAGAAAAGGCAGTAGCTGCAGGGTAGGGATGACTTCCCTAAAAATTGAGAAATCTAGCAGGACTTCCCCGGGCTGCTTCCAGGAAGAAGTTATGGCGAGCAGTAAACTCTTCATCTTGAGTTCACAAAGGAGCTGCAGGACCTTGCGGGAAGGTTGCTGTGTAAGGAGGAGGATAGACCGACGGGAAGGCTGGAGGATAAGCTTGCTGATGACCCAAAGTTGATGCTGGATTGATTGGAGCAGCGGAAGCAACTGGAGCTGTTGCTGGCTGAGAGTCTAGTCATTGCGTGATTGTAGCAAGAATTTTTTTGATTGCTTGGAACTGTTGAGCATTCTCACGGCGCGACTGCTCAAAGGCTTCCAGAGAGGATCTTCACTAGGACTTGGAATAAAGTTCTCGGCTGAGTGATGATCTGACATGGTTAACTATCGCTGTTCACCATCTGATCGGATCTGAAAGTCGCGTGTTAACTATTGACGTGCGAAAATGGCACCTGGGCAGCTTACACGGAGGGGCTGTTCGGTCTCACAGGCTAGGAGAGGAAGAGGAGAAAGGTCATGGGGATAGAGGTGAAGAGGGAAGCTTCTGAGTGCTCGAGAGTGGAGCAAGCGCTTGTTCAAAGAGGTTACAGGGATAGAGGAGAGGCTGCTGAGAGCAGAGGAGAGGCTTGATCAACAGAGAAAGTTGATCAAGAGAGGAGGTTGATCAGGAGCTGTCGAGCAGACGGTTAATATGACGGTTGTGCTTGCAGGTTGGAGCCAAGAAGAGCTGAGCTGAGCTATGAAAAGGGGAAGAGAGAGGGGGCCGTTAGCAGCGGCAACAGCAGACTTCGCCCGCCGCGGCTTAAATGCCACTCCTGCGACGGGCTTTCCTTTTATTAAAAGCGAGAGTTACAGCTTGGTAGTACACCTTTTCAAGAAAGCAATAAAGGGGTACAAGGGGAAGCTGGCGGCTAAGGAAGAAGAATTCCAGAGGAGATCGCGCGGACTGGGCTAGTGAGGCTAGCAGACCGCACGGCCTAGCAAAGGAAGCAGACCGTGCGGACTAAAGACCGCAGGCCAGCAGACCGCGTGACTAAGCAGAGAAGCGAGCGCGGTCTGAGAATCGGAGTCTGCAGGAACACTGGCGACGACCCTCCGGCGGCGATCCTTGATGCTGCCCTCCCCTACATGCAAGGAATGGGGGCTATTTATATGCCCGAGGCGGTAACGACTTACGGTGACGTTACCCCCCGATGAGACGGTGACTGGAGCGAGAAGGAGACGGAGTCCGCTGAGTCCGCAACAGACCGGGCGGATTGGGGCTTGCTTCTGGAGCTGGAGCTGCTGATGGCGAGCTGGGAGACTAAGTGGCAGACTGCGATACGGGTTTGCGGAGTCCGTCACTGCTGAGCTGGGACTGTCTGCCTGCTGCTGGGGTGGCAGACGCTGGAGGCTACGTGGCGGACTGCGAGGAGAACCCGCGGAGTCCTCCATTGCTGAACTGATCGAGCTGCGAAGGAATGCGAGCTGGAGAGTGCCTGTGCAGTCTGGTAAGTCCGCATAAGGTTATGAGGACTGGGACTGCCTTCTGGAGGATTTGTTGAGTGGCGGACAGGAAGGAGTCCGCAACTACTTGCTTAGTCCGCGCCAAGGCCGCAGACTGAGGGACAAATTAACCCTGCTGCTACCGAGAGCAGGCGCTTGCAAAGGAATGACGGACTGGACAGAGAGTCCACGACGTCCGCGGCTGCTGCAATGCTGAGTCTGCTTCCGCTAGAGATGGAGAGCCTACCTGATGAGGCTGTTGGGGTTCACCAATGAAGGCAGACTGGAAGTTTAGATCACACTTCGAGTTCGCCCAGCTCGCGAGGAGCTTAGACGCTGCTGGTCTTATCGGATAGCCGGAATTGGAGTCCGCACCTTGCAGGCGGACTAGAGGTGTCGGCTGCCCATGTTGTTGTGTGAAGGGACTGAGCGACCCGTTACAGGCCTGGGCGGATTGGAAGTTGAGTCTGGTAGAGAGAGACCTACGGATACAACCTCGCGGTTAAGCTGAAAGAGGGGGCGGCCTGCAGAGGCGAACTGCGGAAGCAGTCCGCGGACCCTGCCGACCAAGGGAAGGCGCGCAGCCTAGGGGGTCAGACCGCTGAGAACGCGCAGGACACACGGCCTTAGCGGACAGAGAACTCTGTCCGCCCAACCTAGGGCATCACGGCCTCCAGTAGGAACCCGGGGCAGGCCGCGATGAGCGAGCTGGCTCCCTTGGGAAGGATCGCCGATTTCGGGGTTAACAAAAATAATGATTCAAAATAAAGTCCAAATCAATCCTAGAAATAATTAATATGAGTGTATACCAAATCTCTTGAACTCAAGGTGAAATCATGGGTGATGAGTCCAATTTCTTCTAGTGTTCTGTTGAAGTTGGTGACCTGGCGGTCTGGCGGTTTGTCTTGGCGGGTTGAAGACCGCGCGGTCTGGCGGTTTGTCTCAGTCGGCTTGGAGACCGGGCAGTCTGGCGGTCTTCCCTGGCAGTCTCTCTTCCTCTCTGGTGGTAGCCGTGCGGTTAGCCCTGCTGTCTAACCGCGCGGCTTGTGCGGTTTGTTTTGTATAGTCCGCTTGTCCTGTAAATTATAGTCTCACATCTCTTATTTGTATTCTGTCATCTCTCCTCCATTCTATATAAAGGAGGGCATACCTTTGTAATAGATACCTTTTTTGGATAATAAAATTTCAATTATTCAAAAGTTTATTCGCTTGTTCTCTACTTTTCGCTTCTTTTCTCTACTTTCTAACATGGTATCAGAGGACACGGTCATTTCCTCCTGATTCTGTGCGCCCTCTGTTGTTCGCGGCTTGTTTTCAGCATTCTGCGACTTGCTTCGCGACTTGGCTTCTCTCTGTCCGCGCGGCTTGTTGCTATCCGCGCGGCTTGTTTCTGTCCGCTGCCCTGTTCGCGCGGCTTGCTTCTTCTTCTCTTCTCCTACTGATCTTTGTCGCGGCGACCTGTTTCCTTGTCGCCGCGCTCCTTGCTCTTTCCTCCCGCTCCGACTTCCTAGTCGTTGCGGTCTGTCCCTATCCGCGTGTGTTGTCTATCTACTCGCGGCTTGCTGCTGTGATCTGCCTGACCGTGCGGGTTGTCCCTTTCTCACCCGCATCTTGGTCGCGGTCACCAGCTCTTCTCCTCTCTTCTGTTCGCTCGGCCTTTTTAGTCCGCGCGACCTCTTCCCCGCTGTGCCTTTGACCGCCTTCTCGCAGCTGCTGTGTTCTGCCTGACCGTGCGGGTTATTCCTTTCTTACCCGCATCTTGGTCGCGGTCACCTGCTCTTCTCTTCTCTTCTGTTCGCTCGGTCTTCTCAGCCCGTGCGACCTCTTCCCCGCTGGACCTTTGCCTGTTTTTTCGCCGCTTTCTTCTTGTTGCCTTCTACCCGCTCCTGCTTGCTAGTCGCCTCGGCCTCATCTTTGGCCGCGCGACTTGTTCTCCTCTGTTCGCCCGACTTTTTCAGGTCGTGCGACTTCTTTCCCTCTGCTTTGCTCGGCTTCTTGGAAGCGGCCTTTCTAGCCGCCCGACCTATTTTCTGGTCGCCCGGCTTGGTGCTTTATTCTCTTCTCGCGGCTTGTTCTTCTCGTAGCGGTTTGCTACTCTCTTGCTTCCATGGCTTTCCTCTCCTCCAGCCCGTCAGCCTCCGTGGTCACCTCTTCTGGTAGTGCTCATGTTGTGACTCGCGGACGATGGCTCATCGACTCTGGTGCAACAAGTCATATGACAGGCAACCCTCAATTTTTCTCTCTTCTTGACACACAGGCTCAGTTGCCCCCAGTCATTGTCGCTGATGGATCTCCCTCCCCGGTCCATGGGACGGGCATGGTTCAAGTCACTCCGTCTCTCTGCTTGGCTGATACCCTCTATGTGCCCAAGTTTCCGTGCAATTTATTATCGGTTACTTCTTTATGCAAGCAACTACAGTGTTCTGTCACATTCACCCCTACCTCTTGTGCTTTTCAGGATCCGGACTCCCAACGGACGATTGCTACCGGGACTGAGAGTGGTGGCCTCTACTTCCTTGACAACGTTTCTGCTCTATCCGTCTTCTCCTCCTCCTCTACAGATCTTCTCCAATGGCATCTTCGCCTTGGTCATGCTCCTCCCCGCATTCTACGACAACTCCTGCCGCACCTCCCTCCTCATCATCCTCCTCTAAACTGTGATGCATGTCAACTTGGCAAACATCACCGCTCCTCCTTCCCACCAACGCAGCGTCGGGGCTCCTCCCATCCGTTCGACCTCGTTCACTCTGACATATGGGGTCCCGCTCCTACCCTCACCATCGGTCGGGGCAGTTCCTATTTTGTCACCTTCATTGATGATTTCTCTCGATCTACGTGGGTATATCTTCTTAAAGATCGCTCCGAGTTATTCTCTGTTTGGACCTCCTTTTATTCGAAGGTTAAAACTCAGTTCACTACGTCTATTAAAATCCTTCGTTCTGACAATGCTCAGGAGTATCTTAGCCACGACTTCTCCTCCTTTTGCACTCACCATGGTGTTATTCGTCAAACCAGCTGTGTCTACACTTCCCAACAAAATGGGGTGGCGGAACGCAAAAACCGTCACCTCCTTGATGTCGCTCGCACTATGATGAATCAAATGCATGTTCCTCGCTCCTATTGGGGCTATGCTGTCCTTCTCTCCTGCTATCTCATCAATCTCCTTCCCTCCACCGTTCTCCACGGTGCTACCCCCTTCTCCATTCTTTATCCGGATAAGGATCCCTTTCCTCTTCCTCTACACATCTTTGGGTGCACCGCTTTTGTGCACTCTCCCGCTGCCACCCGTGATAAACTCTCACCCCGTGACACCAAATGTGTCTTTCTGGGCTATTCTCCCACTCAGAAAGGCTATTGTTGCTTTGACCCTGTTACCCGCAAGCAATTTGTCTCTGCGGATGTCACCTTCTTTGCCAATGCCTCTTACTTCTCTCCCGCTTCCTCTTCTCCTCCTCCTGCTCCTCCTTCTCATACCAACCCATCCCTTCCCTCTGCTCCCACTGAGGTTCCGTCCTCTCCACCCACTCCACCACCTTCCCCATCCTCCACATCTCCACCCTCTCCTCCGCTTTCTCCCTCCACTCCGCTGCCATCTCTCTCTACTCCCGGGCCAGCTCTCTCCACCACGGATACTCCGGATACTGAGGCACCTGCTGACCTGGATCTCCCGATTGCTCTTCGCAAAGGGGTTCGGGCTTGTACCCACCATCCTCTTGCTGCGGTTGTTTCCTACGATCGCCTTACCCCTGCTCGCCGAGCCTTTGCCCTGGCTATCTCGGCAACTACCACCCCCCGTTCCTACCAGGAGGCCCTTACTATTCCTCACTGGAAAGTTGCCATGGATGAGGAGATTGCTACTCTCACTGAACGGGGTACCTGGACCCTTGTTCCGCCTCCTTTCGGCACCGATGTTGTTGGTTGTCGCTGGGTCTTCGTGGTGAAGTTTCTCCCGGATGGCAGTGTGGATCGTTATAAGACTCGCCTGGTTGCCAAGGGTTTTACCCAAACTTATGGGGTTGATTACTTTGACACTTTCTCGCCCGTGGCTCGCCTCAGCACTATTCGGGTTCTTCTCTCTGTAGCTGTCAACAGGGATTGGCCTATCTCGCAGCTAGATGTTAAGAATGCCTTCCTCTATGGAGATCTGCAGGAAGCTGTTTACATGGAGCAACCTCCTGGGTATGTTGCTCAGGGGGAGACACGGGTATGCCGGCTAAAGAAGGCTATCTATGGCCTCAAGCAGAGTCCTCGTGCCTGGTTTGACAAGTTCAGTGGCATTGTTGCGGCCATTGGTTTTACACGAAGCTCAGCAGATCACTCCTTGTTTGTTCGGAAAACCGCCTCTGGTCTTGTTGTTCTTGCGGTTTATGTTGATGACATTCTTCTTACTGGCGATGACCAGGATGGGATACTGATGACCAAGAAACACCTTCGTCAACATCTGGTTACAAAGGATATGGGCTCCCCGAAATACTTTCTGGGGATTGAAATCTCTAGAAAGTCCAACTCCATGGTCCTTTCACAACGGAAGTATGCTCTTGATCTTTTAAAGGATGCAGGACTCACTGGTGCTAAACCTGCACGTTGTCCTATGGCTGCTGGTGAAGACAAAACTTGGACAGATGACTCACCTCTTCTCTCTGATCTTACGAGATACCGGCGTCTGGTGGGCAAGCTCATATATCTCACGGTAACCAGACCCGACATCTCCTATGCTGTTGGCAAGGTGAGCCAGTTCATGCAAGCTCCGAGGGAGTGTCATCTACAATCTGCTCTGAGGATATTAGAGTATATTAAAGCTGCTCCAGGGAAAGGACTCCTATTTCAGAAGAATGGTCACCTAAGGGTTGAAGCTTACTCTGATTCAAGCTATGCAGATGACAAAGGGGACCGAAAATCGACTTCAGGTTTCTGCACATTTGTTGGAGGCAATCTTGTGAGTTGGAAGAGCAAGAAACTGTCTGTCGTTTCCAGGTCTAGTGCAGAGGCTGAATATCGTAGCATGGCATCGACTACATGTGAGTTGAAGTGGTTGCGGGCTCTCATGCTTGACTTAGGAGAGGTTTACAACTATCCTCTTCCTATGTTCTGTGACAATAAGGCCGCGATACACATTTCCAAAAATCCGGTCTTTCATGAGAGAACAAAACACATAGAAGTCGACTGTCATTTTATTCGAGAAGAAATATTGAAGAAACAGATTTGCACTCCATTTGTCACGTCCGACAACGAGTTGGCAGACGTCTTCACCAAGCCAGTGTCCGCTTCCTTTTTCCACATCTGTGACAAGCTGGGCATGATCGATATATATGCTCCAGCTTGAGGGGGAGTGTTGAAGTTGGTGACCTGGCGGTCTGGCGGTTTGTCTTGGCGGGTTGAAGACCGCGCGGTCTGGCGGTTTGTCTCAGTCGGCTTGGAGACCGGGCGGTCTGGCGGTCTTCCCTGGCAGTCTCTCTTCCTCTCTGGTGGTAGCCGTGCGGTTAGCCCTGCTGTCTAACCGCGCGGCTTGTGCGGTTTGTTTTGTATAGTCCGCTTGTCCTGTAAATTATAGTCCCACATCTCTTATTTGTATTCTCTCATCTCTCCTCCATTCTATATAAAGGAGGGCATACCTTTGTAATAGATACCTTTTTTGGATAATAAAATTTCAATTATTCAAAAGTTTATTCGCTTGTTCTCTACTTTTCACTTCTTTTCTCTACTTTCTAACATGTTCACGAGATCTTCCCGGTCCAAATTATACAAGTATATTGGGGAAAACAATGCTTGAAAATTCAGAATTTAATTAGCACAATTTCAATATAAATCAGGACTAAATACTAGCCTTCTAATTCCACCAATACCTCACAAATTTATAGAAGAAATCACACAAAGATGTTTTAGTAAATCGTTACCCAATCCCAAGAAGTCCGTCCACAAGATGAGTGGAGGAATCACACACGATGATGGTTGATTTTCGATTTCCATGCAAAGTCCCCGGATCCGCACCGAACGATGTAGACGCAAGCCGTTCTTCTTTTGCAATAACCTTTTGGACTGAGAGAAATTTTGAGGGGTTATATATATGGAAAGTGGAGAGAGAAAAGGTGCTAGAAAAATACAAAACGTTGAGTGTGGTCGAGTTTGAGTATTTGGTGATGTTGAAGGTGGTCGTGTTTGGGTGTTGGATGGGAAGAGGGGGCCCGGGTTGGGGGGTGGAGGTGGTGGCCGAGGGGTGGAAGGGGAGGAAAGATGGTGGCAGCTAGGGAGGTGGCTGACTAGGGTTTTGGGATGGAAGTGAGGCTCGGTTTTGGAAGGAGATAAGAAGGGGGCTATTAGTGGAGAACTAGAGGAGCAGGAGGAGGAGTGGTGGAGGCCGAGAGATAGGGGGGAGAAAATAATGGCCGGCGGCCAACAAGAAAGGGAAGAAAGAGGAGGGCCGAAAATTGCCTAAGGGTGAAGAGGGAAAGAGGGGGAAATTCAATCATTGAATTAAGGTTTCAATTTTTCATTTATTCTCTACCAAATCATCCATAAGCATGGCTATTTATGACCTACACCACTCAATCAATTCTGCATTCAAAATTCAAAATGAAACTATGATGGTTATAGGAACACATCATTACATGAAATAAAAATAATACAATAATAAAATGCAATATAATAAAATGTATGAAATAAAATATTTTAAAATAAATTTGCTAAAATAATAAATTGATAAAATATATAATTATAATTATTTAATTTATAATTATATATTTTATTTAATGGCGGCGGCGGACGTCGAGCAAAAACTTCTAGCAGAGGCGGCGTTGGCGAAGAAACGTCATGGTAGACATTCATCTTCGAGCTTGCGGCATCGATCGTCCCAATCCACAAACTCTCTATGATGGGGATCAACGACCGCATCGGCATTGTCGCCATCAAGTTATTTTCAAAGTATAAAAAAATAAATACCTTTATCTCGTACTCATAGCATCTCTTTAAATCAAATGTCACCCTACTTTAACGAATGTAAACGCTCTTTTAATACTTATATTTAATCTAGAGGCGTGCATATCATGAATAGTCCTATTAGATCTTCATACTCATATAGGGTAATAAATGTAATGAATCAAGTATTTTTCGCTGCGTATATGTAAATTTTCACCTGTGGACTAGTTGATCCACTGAGCCGAGAGATACAACCAATAAAACTTCAACTAAAATCTCTTTTCATCATTATAACCATGAGAATTTCATGAAATGTCTTAAGAGTAAGTTTTTGCCTGAGCGTCTGCAGTTGTACCCTACACGACGTGTCATCATAGCGCGTATTTTCTCTTATTCTGATATATTACAAAATGCTGAGAAACTGTGGGTTGTGACAGTTGGTATCAGAGCGTGGTTTATTTGACAACTTGGTCGAATGACTATCACTGGTAAAGTTTTATTTTCTTGTCTCATTGCGTAAACACACTGATGTATCATCAGTATGTCTTGGCTGAAGTATGAACACTACACACATAAGCATGACAAGAAGTATACGAGGCAAATTATGTAGTATGAGATGCACAATATGTGTTGTTATATGGATCCTCATAGGAAGTAACATGTGACTCTTATGTAGTATGACATGCATAACAATCATCGCATAACTTCCCATTAGATTTTGCTTTTTCATTACATGCGATATTACGTAGTATAAGATGCATAATTTTTCATGTGTATGTCACTCATAACAGGCATTAAGTCCATTATTAGTATGCATATCACTATATGGATAACATAACATTGCATAAACACACATGCCAAGTTAAGATCTACATGATGACACACGTACACACATGATTTTAAAATAAAGGAATAAAAATTCATGTATTCAAATTATATGGACATGAGTTAGTGGGATGATGGTGTATCATCTTAAGTTAAAGCATATCATCACTTTTGAAAAACCTAGAGCAAGGTAGAAACAATAAAAAGTATATATACATATATAATCTAAACTAATTTGAATAGTTCTAGCGTAAGCTAGGTTTTGATGAGTTGTTCGTTGTATTATTAGGAATGCCGCCTAAGTATGTTGCGGCGAGGTCGACTCCCCATTATGAGGGCGAGTCATTAGGTGCGCAAAGTGAGGCCGTGATTGAAGGGATGTGGCAAAACAATAAGGCTCTGTCAAGGCAGATGGTTCCAATGCAATCGTAGATTTAGGCTTTTTTGACTGCCTCCGTAGGATAGCAACCTGGGTAGCAGGACCCCACAGTGGGTCAATCTATACATGTTCCTCGTACTCCTCTGGTGCCTCCAGTTCTACTGCCACTAAAGATGAATTTCATTTCACACTTTCAGCGATTAGGACTTCCTACCTATGACAGGAGAGCCGATTTCAGGGCTCTAGATGATTGGATCATTGCTATCAAAGAGATGTTTGTGTACTCGGGATTCTCTGCGGACTAGAAGGTAATGCTCATCGCTTACCAGTTGAAGGGCCTTACTAAGAGCTGGTGGATCTGAGAGAAATAATGCCTCATCGAGGTATGTTCTTCAGAATCTTTCAAAGAGTTGTTGCTCAAGAAATTTCTGCCATCGGTCGAGCAAGACTGTTTGATGAACAACTTTTTACACTTGAAGCAAAAGCAACTCATGGTTAGTGAGTATGAGATAAAATTCGCCAAGTTAAGCATGTTTGCTCCAGACTTGGTAGCCTCTGAGAGAGGTAGAGCAAAGAGATTCCTAGAAGGATTTCGTAGCGACATCAAGTAGTTGGCTAGCGAGTACAGATCAAAGGCTTATGCTGAAGTAGTAGAAGATGCCTTGAATGTCGTGGATATTGAGAATGTGAAGAATCATGGGCTGCATGCAAGGAAGGACAAGAGAAAGTCTGATGAGAGTAGAAGCTCTCGGGCATCTTGACCCGCTTCGAAGAAAGGAAGCATGTAGTTTCTGCGACCTATAAGGACATCCCTTCAAGAATTGTTTCAAGAGGTTGGGAGAGCAGAAGCAGCAGCAAGTGCTTTAAATTCAAAGCACACCTAAAGGAGACCTGGTATATGCTTCATGTAAGTAGAAGTAAGATGATGTTGCACATTGTTGGATGATGGATAAGGTCTGCTTCTACTGTGAGAAGAAAGGGCATTTGAAGTCCAGATGCCCGCGATTCCAGCCCCCGCTGCAGCCTGTTCCACTTCAAGCCTTGCCGCCTCCGCAGCATCCGCATAAAGGGAAGTGAATGTTGAATGGTGTGACCATGGAAGAAGCGTAGACTTCAACCTAAGTGATCTCAGGTTAGATTCTACTATAGTACTTAGCTTTCAGCTTTAGTTTTGATGTAGTTCGGCTAGTTACATATACGATTTTATAATGAACTTTAAGGTAAAGAAACGTTGGGCGCGTGTCCTTTTTGATTCTGGTACTACCCACTCATTCGTAGCTAGGACTTTCATAGAACAACACTGTCCGACTCTCGATCAAGTCGGCGATTTGTTTTGCATTAAGTTTTCCTCTGGTGACTCGGTTGTGTCGGACTAGGGTATCCAAAGTTATCTTATCCTTTTAGGTGATTTCCTAGCCTTTGCTAATTTGAAGGTGCTAGACTTTGAGCACTTCGATGTGTTTTTTTTTCATGGACTGGTTGTCTAAATATGATGTTGTTATCCAATGCAAGGTTAAGCATTTGGAGTTCAAGGACAATAGCCACCTCATGAGTGTGTATGGTTTTCCATTCCAGGATTCCCCGATTATTTCTGTGGCACGTGCTCGGAAACTCATAGATTCTGGTTGTTTTGCTTACATGGTTTATATTTTGGAAACTGTTAGAAGTTTGCCACGCATCGAGGATATTTTTGAGGTGCAAGAGTTCCCCGATATTTTTCCAGTTAGTCTTCGTAGTCTTCTGCCCGAGAGGGATGTGGATTTTGTTATTGATCTCGAGCTGCGTACTCGCCCTATTGCTAAAGAACCGTACCTTATGGCCCCATGTGAGCTGGAAGAGTTGTGTGCCCAGCTAGATATGCTGTTGTAGTATGGATTTATTAGGTTAAGTTCTTCGCCTTGGGGTGCACATGTCTTGTTTATGAAAAATAAGGATGGTTCTATGAGGTTGTGAATAGATTATGGGGAATTCAATAAGGTAACCAATAAGAACAGGCATCCTTTACCGTAGATAGATGATTTTTTTGATCAGTTCTGTGGTAGTATGGTGTTCTTGAAGATTGATCTTCATTTAGGTTACCATCAGTTGAGGATTCGAGAGACGGCTGTTCCACGAACAACTTTTCGTTCCTGGTATGGTGATGGCGAGGATGCCACGCCATTTGCTCGTGCCGACATGGTTCCCTCTTTTGATCGCCGCTGCTACATGTTCGTGGACATTGATGGTCGTTGCCGCAACTGTCGTCCCCGCCACCGCCGTTACTTCACATTTTTTTGATTATAATGATACAATATTATATTCATAATAATTTGGTTATAAATATTTTGTCTTAAGATTTATAAGTTTATAATATATAAATTTATAAATCTTATTACGTGTTTTTTTTGTTTTTTTGTTGTTTTTATTAAGCATACGTGGTTATGATTAGATTAGATTTAGATGAAGGGTGGATGGAGATGGTATGACTTTTTATATATGTATGTTGTGTTGGAGAGGGGATGTTGAAAAAAGAGTATAGAAACCCTAATCAAAAGTTGCGTGAGGCAGCTGATCGGCCTGGCCGACCCGACCCTCGGACCTCTATGAAAAACCGTAGAGCAGCTGTTGCAGCCCCCTCTTGGTGGCCATCCCTGCTGCTCCGGCGACATCCTACCTCCTCCGGTGTGATTACAAAGAAGGAGGCTCGGTTCTCTCCATCCGGTGTGACTCTGGTGGACCCATGGAAGTGCGACTCTTCCATAGTTATCTTCCCCCTCCTCCTCTCTTATTTCAGTTTTGGGTAACAATTACTTTCCCCTAAAACATGTGTAGTGATTCGTCTTGGATTGTTAGTTGGGTGGAAATCTAGTTATCATATTTCATCGTAAATTTTGATTCTAATTTGCATTAAAAAAATCTGAAATTATATTGCTTTTATCCGATTTTTCACGAAGGTTTTTGCAAGGATAGGTCCCCATGGATGTTTGCAAACCGGGGTTGGTTTAGCCTTTGGTTTCGAATGGATCAAGAGGATTTGGTATATCCTCATTTTATTTTGTTTTGAGGGCTGCATTCGGACTATTTTCCGAATCGAATTTCTTAGTTCGGAGCACTCTCCATGTGGATGGATATGCGGTGATATGACACTAGATGTATGGCTAGGTTATGAAAAATGTGTATGTGAAAGTTCATGCAGGTTTGGATGGGAATTTCCCACTTGTGAGATCGCAATATTATAGACGAAACGCTGCCGAAATTTTGAGTTTTTCACGCACACCACGTGTTCGCTTAAATTCCCCATAGGATTCCATTTGCTAATTTGCAACGTAATCCCATTTTGGGGAGTGGCCTACATCATATGGGCATTTTAAGCTCTTGGTGATGTCACTTGGCTTGACTAATGCACCATCTGCATTTATGGACATGATGAATATAGTGTTTAAAGATTTTCTGGATTATTTTGTGGTCGTTTTCATTGACGATGTTCTTGTATATTCTCGTAGTGCCGAGGAGCATGGCCAACACTTGCATTTAGTTCTATTTACCTTAAGAGAGCACAAGTTATATCCGATGTTGAGTAAGTGCGAGTTTTGGCTTCCTTGGGTGTCCTTTTTGGGTCCTGTTGTGAATAAAGAAGGAATTTTTGTTGAACCAGAGAAGTTAGCTGCCATGATGGATCGAAAAATACCTACTACACCTAAAGAGATAAGAATTTTTATAGGAATGGCAGGCTATTATAGAAGGTTTGTTGAAGGATTCTCCATTTTATTTGCACCTCTGACTAAGCTTACATAGAAGAACGCTGAGTTTGTATGGAGCAATGATTACGCGGGAGCCTTTGAGGAATTGAAAAATAGATTGTGCACTGCACCAGTTTTGACTTTACCTACCGAAGGAGTGGAATATACTGTTTATGTGGAAGCATCGCACGTCGAGCTTGGATGTGTCTTGATGCAAGACGGAAAAGTGATTGCGTACGGGTTGAGACAGTTGAAGGTTCACAAAAAGAATTATCCTATGCATGATTTGGAATTATGGCAGTAATTTATGCACTGAAGCATTGGAGACATCTATTGTATGGCACATTGTGCAAGATTTAACAGACCACAAGAGCTTGAAGTACGTATTCACTCAAAAGGAGTTGAATTTGCACAAGCGTAGATGGTCGGAGTATGTTACAGATTATGATGTCGATATCCTTTATCATCCGGGAAAAGCTAACGTGATAGCCGACGCATTGAGTGGAACGACCGTGCAAATCTTTAACCGTTATGTACACTCATTGGTAGAGAAGTTCTTATTAATGAGCATAACTGTTGGGAGTAATGACTCGCCAAGTAGCTTGGAAGTGTCAGATCCTTCGTGGATTATGCTAATAAGGCTTCATCAGAAGGACGATCCTGATTTGGAACAAATCCGAGTAGAACTGAAAAAGGTGAATTACCAAACTTTTCGATTGATGAGGTGGGCACCTTGAAGTACCACGACAGATATTGTATTCCAGTGGTTGGTGATATTCGGACAAGTATTTGCAGTGAAGCGCACGATTTTAATGTTACATACCACCCTGGCTCTACAAAGATGTATAAAGATTTGAAGCAGATTGTTTGGTGGTATGGGATGAAGAATGATATAGCTAAGTTCATGTCTGAATGCTTCACCTACAAGCATGTTAAGGAAGATTGTAGAAGGCCTGGTGGAAAGCTAACTCCTTTGTATATTTAAAGTTGGAAGTGGGAGAGCATCTCTATGGACTTTATTACTAGTTTGCTGAGGTCTCCCCACGGGCATGATGCTATGTGGTTCATAGTTGATAGATTGGTGAAATGTGTGCACCTCGTGTCTTTTAAAATTGGATATCCCATGAAGAAGAATAAGGAATTCTATTTGGATGAAGTTATCAGACTACATAGAGTGTCAGTAAGTATTGTGTCAGAGGGAGACTCCAGATTTATGTCACATTTTTAGTAAAGTCTTTAAGAAGGGTTGGACACTAATCTCAGGTATTCATCCGCTTATCATCTGCAGACCAATGGTCAGACGGAGAGAGTTAATCAGATTTTGGAAGATATGATCATATGTTATATCCTGGACCATGGTGGAGCCTGGGACGAGAGTCTTGCACTGATGGAGTTTGCTTATAATAATAGTTATCAGGAAGTTTGTAGATAGCCCCATTCGAGGATTTGTATGGAAGGTGTTAACCCAGAAATCATCGATCCGTGCCAAGGCAGCCGGCTCGCTAGTCGCGGCCTGCTCCGGGTTCTCCATGGAGGTTGCAACGTCCGTATTGGCGAACAGTCCTCTCTGTCCGCTCAGGCCGCGTGGCTTGGGAGATCTCAGCAGTATGACCGCCCAGGTTGCACAGTATTGCCTTGGTCGGCAGGTGGTTAGGACTGCTTCCTCAATCCGCCCCTCCAGGCCGCGCGACTTGTTCAGCTAACCGCACCAAGCTCCATCTCAACAGGTGCCGACCAACTTCGACAAACTCGGATACTTATCCGCACAGACCGGCAATCGGCCATGCGCTCTTTGCAGGAGTATCATTCAGCCAGCTCCTACAGGTCATACATCAAGCAGCCTAGACAGCCACATCATCAAAAAGCCTGCCTCTAGGCCGCCTACCGTCAACAGCGGCGACAACTCCAGCTCGTAGTCTACCAAGAGTAGTTACCTGTCTTCATGTCGGTAGTCAAAAGTGGCGACCTGCCACCAGGCTGTCAGCCTATAATGCCTAGTTCCACTTCGCCAGCATGTGAGACCTGCTAGGTCGCCAAGCCCAGGCCGCCCATTGAGGGCGGCAAGCTGTTCCATTAGACAGGTGGACTTCAGCAGATCTGCCGACCTGCCTCCTCATTCTGCCAGGTCGCCCGATCGACCAATACGGACACTGACAGCATGTGAATTGCATCTCAGTCTACCCAAGTGACTGGAGTTGCTCCAGCTCTCTCCAACATTGATCTGGTCCAATGCGGGCTTGGCAGACTCGCCCCTTAGTCCAAGCCTTCAGTTTGCAAGAGTTGATGACCACAACTCCAGCTTCAGCAGCAGGCCGCCTTATTCAACAGCAAAGGCGGACTCAGTTTATCCACCGCAGACTCAGCAGATTCACTAGCAGCCCGTCAATCCTCATTCTCAAACACCTGCTTCCCAGCAGCGGCAGATAATCCCTCAGCCCGCCCAATCTTGGCGCGGGCTCTATCAATACTGTTCGGACGGACTACTCTCAGTCTTCCAGCAGCATGGGCGTACTCCACCAAGTCTGCCATTAGTAGAACCAGTTCTAGAAGGCAGTCCCAGACTGCACGTCATGTTGCGGACTCTGCAGACTCCACTCTCTATCCGCACAAGTTACCGTCTCACCGGGGGTAACGTCAACAAAAGCTATTACCTCCTCGGGCCTATAAATAGACCACCATAACTCTCATAGAGGTGTAGGGCAGAGGCTCAACATCGCCTCATGCTAGAGGGCAGCCGACGACAAGCTCAAGCCGTCAGCCCATGTGGACTCTCTTTTCTCAGTCCACATTCTCTCTTTGACCTAACCGCATGACCTGTCAGCCTGCTTTCCCAGTCTGCGTGGCCTCATCTCTGGCACTTTCTTTCCTTAGCTGCTAGCTTCCCCCAATGTACCCTTTATTTGCTTTCCTTGTAAAGGTGTAACTCAATCTGTAATACTCAATATTAATCAATGGAAAATCCGTCGCAAGAGTGGCATTTAAGCTGTGGCGGGCGAAGTATACTGTTGTCGCTACTAGCGGCACCCTCTCTTCTTCCCTGCTAAACTCTCTCGGTATCAACCTGCAAGCACAACCATCAAAGTAATCGTTTGCTCGACATCTCCTGATCAACCTTCCGAACCAACTCCGTATTCGGATTAACAACATTCTCTCCTCTATTCCCGCAGCCTTTGAACAAGCGTTTGCTCCACTCTCGAGCACTTAGAAGCTTTCTCCTCTCCTGTATCCCCGCAACCATCAACCTCTTCACCTTATCTGTGAGACCGAACACATCTTGTTAGCTGCTGGTGCCCATGACAACAACCCTCTTCTTATCCCCCCTTCTATTTTCGCGCATCAATAGTTCACACGCGACCTTCAGATCTGAACAGACGTTGAACAACGACATTTAGCCATGTCAGATCATCATTCAGCCGAGAACCTTGCTTAATCAAGTCCTAGTGATGATCCTCTCTAGGAGGCCTTCGAGCAATCATGCTGTGAAAATGCCCAGCAATTTCAAGCGATCAACCAAATTCTTGCTGCAATCACGCAGCAATTAGACACATAACATGCAATAGCTCCAGTTTCTCCAGCTGCTCTGGTCAATCCAACACGAATATTGGGGAATCAACAAGCTTATCCTCCAGCTTACCCATCGGTCTATCCTCCTCCTTACACAACAACCTTTCCCCAAGGGCCTGCTACCCCCTTGCGGCCTCAGAATGATGAATTCGCAGCTCGTCAAAACTTCTTCCGAGAAGCAACCCGGGGAAGTCCAGCAAGATTCCTGAACTTTCAGGGAAGTCAACCTTACCCATCAGCTCCTTCTGTTGCTCCTCCTGCAGTAGATTTTCCTCTCTATCCTGCTTGTTTTGTAGCTATAACTTATGCTCCCTTCTATACTTATGTTGTAGGAGAACAGGAAGAGCCGTCACCATTTTCAGAGAACGTTCGGCATGAGCCGACTCCATCTAATTTCAGAGAGCCACGCTTACCAATCTAATCTGGAGAGAATGATCCAGTGAAGCATCTTCAAGCTTTTGAGTTAGCTGTTGCTCTCAAAACTCTCTCAGACGCTACTAAGTGCAAGCTCCTTGTGACAACGTTTGATGGACAAGTGAGGGATTGGTTCTATGGCTTGCGCCCTCAATCCATCACTTCGTTTGCTGATCTGTGAAGGGAGTTCTTGCTCAGATTCTCTACTTCAACAAAGAGAAATGGAGGGCCAAAATCCCTCTTTGAGATCAAGCAACGTCAGAATAAAACTTGGTCTTAGTTTGTTGATCGATTCCAGCAAGAAATCTTGGACATCGAGATTGTTGATCAAGAAATGTACCGAGTGGCTCTTATCTACGGTCCCTGTAAAGGGCCGCACAAGTTTGAAGCTAATGTTCGAGCACCGAGAACATATCAAGAGCAAATTGGCCTAGCCAACTCATATATCTGAGGCAAAAAGAGCAACCCAGGCTTTGTATCCAGGCTTATAGCATAGAAAGATCCTCCTTCTCACAAGCGGCCTCCAAGGTCCCCTCATAAAGATTTCTCATCCCACTCAAGGAAGGGAAAAAGATTTCAGCGTCATCGATATTCCTTCCAGGACCATGATCGTACTCGAGATCCATTGTTGCTACTACCAACTCCATCTTCACAAATAGATACTGTTCATCAACAGTAAGATGATGACTTACAAGAATGCGAACTCGAAGAGGCCATGCAAGAATTAAGCCAAATCATGAAAGATAAGGCTAACTACAAAAGGCCTTATCGACCAACTGATCAAAGATCTAAAGACTCAGATCCATATTGCGAATTCCATAAAGAGTCAGGTCACCTAACTGAAAACTGCTGAGCACTTCGCCAACTACTGCAAAAGATGTTGTGGTAGGGTAAGATGCGTGACCTGCTACCCAAAGATGATCATCCTGATCCAACAAACTCAAAGGGCAAAGAGGTTGCGGATGCTCTTTGTTGCTCAAGAGGAGTGAGGCAAGTCGATGAATACCCTCGCCTTGTTATTAACAATTCTATTGAAACCTTTGATGCCGATGACGAGGGCTCTCGTGGAAGACTATTCTGAAGATAAAAGGACATCACCGCTCATCAAAGATCCTCTCATTCATTACTGGTTACTCTTACTCTACTTTACATGTTTCAAACATTCTCTTTACAAAGCACTTCTAAGTGTTCCCTCATGCATTTCAATAAAGTTTACATCAGAGATTCCATACTAACACATTTCCTTTTTTGGTGTGCTTCCTCCTTCATTTTCTCTTTGCCAAAGAGAACACTGAACCACTGAGATATCACCGAGTCTTGCTATAGGCCCCTCGAGATTGGGCTCCGGCGTAAGGCCGCGATGACCACATATAACGGGGAGTGTACTCACACCTTACTCCAAGCCTTCAGTCCGCAAGAGTTGATGACCCCGGCTCCAGCTTAAGCAGTAGGCCGCCTCGTTTAATAGTAAAGGAGGACTCAGTTTGTCCACCGTAGACTCAGCGGATTTTCTAGGCAGCCCCATTCCTCAGCCTCCAACACCTGCTTCCCAGCAACGGGCGGATAATCCCTCAGCCAGCACAATCATGGCGTGGGCTATATCAGCACAGTTCGGACGAACTACTCTCAGTCTGCCAGTAGTAGGGGCGGAATCCACCAAGTCCTCCATCAGCAGAACCAGTTCCAAAAGGCTATCCTAAACCGTGCGGCATATTGCGGACTCTGCGGACTCCACACTCTATCCGCACAAGTTACCGTCTCACTGGGGGGTAACATCACTGAAAGCTGTTACCTCCTCGGGCCTATAAATAGACCCCCATAACTCTCACAGAGGTCGAGGGTGGAGGCTCAACATCGCCTCACGCTCGAGGGCAGCCGACGATAAGCTCAAGCCGTCAGCCCCGACAGACTCTCTTTTCTCAGTCTGCATTCTCTCTTCACCCTAACTGCACGACCGGCCAGCCTACTTTTCCAGTCTGCGCGGCCTCATCTCTGGCACTTTCTTTCCTAAGCTGCCAGCTTCCCCCAATGTACCCTTTATTTGCTTTCCTTGTAAAGGTGTAACTCAATCTGTAATACTCAATATTATTCAAAGGAAATCTCGTCACAAGAGTGGAATTTACACCACGACGGGCGAAGTATGTTACTGCCGCTGCTAGCAGCCCCCTCTCTTCTTACCTGCTCAACTCTCTCGATATCAACCTGCAAGCATAACTGTCAAAGTAACTGTCTGCTCGACAACTCCCGATCAACCTTCCCAACCAACTCTGCATTCAGATCAACAACCTTCTCCCCTCTATCCCCGCAGCCTTTGAATAAGTGTTTGCTCCACTCTCGAGCATGTAGAAGCTTTCTCCTATCGTCTATCCCCGCAACCATCAATCTCTTTATCTTGTCCGTGAGACCTAACACATCTTGTTAGCTGTTAGTGCCCGTGACAACAACCCCCTTATTCTCCCCCACTTCCATTTTTGCGCATCAACAGAAGGAGTTGTCGAACGCCCATGTTTTGCGCTGAGGTTGGTGAGAGACAGTTGTTGGGTCTGGAAGCTTTAGAGGAAATGAGTATTTCTATGATGCATATTCACAAGAAGCTCTGTGTGGCTCAGGAGCATTATGATAAGTATGCTAATTGACAAAGGGTTGATCTGGAATTCATAGTTGGGGATATGGTTTTTCTGAAGGTTTCACCGATGCCGGGTGTTTAGAGGTTTGTTAGGAACCATAAGTTGGATCCTAGGTATGTGGGACCTTTCCAGGTTGTTCAGTGCATCAGAGTCTCAGCTTATAGACTAGTTTTTCCTGCTACTTTCCCTGGTGTTCACGATGTGTTTCATGTGAGCCAGTTGTGAAAGTGTGTTCTTAGTGATCATCATATCCTTGACTAGGTGCCCCAGTTGTATCCTAACCATTCTTATTTCGAAGTGCTAGTTCGTATTCTGGAGACTCAGGATCGGGTTTTGCGGAGAAAGACAATACCCTTGGTCAAAGTTTTTTAGCGAAACCAAGATGTCGAGAGCGCAACATGGGAGTTGGAGCTTGCTATGAAAGAGGCTCATCCACACCTTTTCTCCTAGTTTCCCTTGATAAGTATTTCTATCTTTTAACCTTTGGTTACTTCCTTTCTATTTTAGATTTGAAATGCGTATCAAGTTTCGGGACGAATCTTCTTTTTAGGGGGAGTGGCTGTAACACCCCTGAATTTTTGATAGTAATTTTAATCCCATTACTGGTACAATAATGATGTAAGGGCATTACGTTGACGTATAGTTAACAGTGCACCTTCGTTAGCGCGAGATTTTGTTCGTTGGGGTGAGACAGCCAGTTTTTTTAGACTTATCAGAATTAGAGTTTTTTGACTTGGAAAATTAAAGTAGTTAATTTTAAGCGTACTTATGAAGTTTGATTGTGATCTGGGCTTAGTTGGGATCTTGGTGGATTTTATAAGGATGTTTTGTTATTTTAACTTCAAGGAATTTTTAACCCGCGTTTGGTTTGTTAGTTCCAGATTTCGGCTTGGTCGTTGGATCTGTAGCACCGATATTTAGCTTTGGTGCAAATTTCATGGAAATTCATGGTGATTTGGTCACCCTCATCATTTAAGTTTTTCTAGTTATTATATTAATAATATAATAATATAATATATATATATATATACTTATAAAACAAAAATCCTATTCATCCTTCTTCCCCAAAAGGGTCTGATCAAGAGAGTCGTGAGAGAGGAAACGAGTTTTTCATCGCGAACCTTCCGACAGCCGTTTTGGGAGCTCCGGTGGGCCAAATCTTCAACGGAGCATAGATCTGAAAAGCTCTCGGCGAGATCTACGTGTTGGTGATTTGTATTTTTGTTTTCGTGGACTTTTTACGTTAAAGTATTTGACCTTAACCCTTGTTTTTCACAAAAGGTTTTGGAGATTGTAGGCGAGGAATTCTTGCAGTGGATCCTTGAAGTGGAGCGCTTGGGAGGCCGTTTTCAGGAGATTTTGAGTCAAGTGATGGTTTTCTCTCTTGCACCGCTTGTTGACCCTCGTGTTTTGTTGCTATTGTTCATGTTTACATCTTATTTTTCTCTTCTGGGACATAGAAATGACGGAGGATCTGGTGCCCTATTATTTCAGTTGAATTAGGGTAGTGTAGAAAATCGGTCTAGGTATGTTTGTCGTGTCACTTCACAAAATCGAGAAATTCCATCGAGACCGAGAAATTTTGTGGAGCCAATTCTTTTTCCTTGAGTATTCTCGACGAATTCATCGTGTGAAGCCTTGGCATCGAGTGATTATACCTTGGCATTGCGCTCGTTGAGTGAAACTGTCTTGGAGTCAAATTTGTCAAGTTATTATACTTTGGTGTTGAGTTCATTGAGTGAAACTGGCTTGGAGTCAAATTTGTCGAGTCATTATACTTTGGCGTCGAGTTCATTTAGTGAAACTAGCTTGGAGTCGAATTCATCGAGTGATTATACCTTTGGCATCGAGTGCATCGAGAGATTATACCTTGGCATCGAGTTTGTTGAGTGAAACTACCTTTGGCATCGAGAGCATCTTGCGATTCCAGTTAGGCGTCGAGTGAATCATTCTTGGAGTCAAATGCATCGAGTGGAGTCAAAAAGACATTGAGGGGAGCAGAAAAGCATCGAGTGTGTTGAAACCGAAAACTAGCTCTCTTATGGAGTTCACCCTCGGAGAAGGGGTGATCGCACACCTACTTCTCTCCTACAAGCAAAACAACAAAGAAAGCAAAGAATAACTGACCCAAGGGCTCAGCGTGGAGGACCCACAACACACCTAGAAGATCTTAGAGCGCTTTACCTCCTTAGCCAAAGGCCGAGCTAAGGTAACCTCAGAAAGTGCTTAGAAGATCAGAGAACAAGTGGGCACAAGAAGCATGCTCCCTAAGGTACCCCTTGGGTCCTATTTATAGATTTCTGAAATCGGCCTGCAAATAGCTAACCTCTGCTGTTCTGAATGGTTATGTGCAGTCCAGGTTGGCCTGCCAACAGCATAACTCCACTGTTTTGAAAGGTTATGGGCAGGCCAGCAGTGGCAAAATGGTAAAAATACCTTATAGACTAATGGGCGAGTAGCCCTCGGCAGTCTCTATTCGGCAAGGGCGGCGAGCACGGGCACGGACTACCCTGCTCGTGAGGTGCGAGCCCGCCAAGCTGTCCAGACTTGGCGAGCCATATGGAGGTCGGCAAGAAGGTCGAGAGAACGACAAACATAGAGCTCCGTTCGGCGAACGCCGAGCTCGCGAGGTTAGCCGAACTTGCGTAGCATGCGCCGGGCTCGCTTGGGCTTGCTGGATGTTGCCGAGCCCCGTGTCTCTCTTAGTGTTTGCCCGTCTCAAAAAAAGGGGGCTAGCCGGTCTGGTTTCTGGCGGGCCCACTCGCCAGATATGAGGTTGTACAGAGTGACTTTGAGTTCAACAAGTATTCTCGACGAAATGTTGTGGACTGAGAATTTTTTTGTCAGATGAACTCCAAATCATCGAGAATACCTTTATAGATTTTCTGGAATTTCCTACTTTGTGTCATTATGGAAATTTGATACTATGTCTTGGATTTTTCTTTCGTTATCAGTACTTTTGGAAGTTTAATTGTGGAATTGGGTTAGCAGTGGATAAAGGACCACCACCTCAGTGTCGTCTTGTGAATCATTACACCTCGTGCTATTTTTGGGTTGTTGGGTCATGCTGGACAATGTGGCCACCCCCACAATACCTTTTTCAAGTCGTTTGCTCAGATGGTTTGTGTTGGACAATGTGGCCAAGGCCTCAGTACTGTGTTTCTTGTACTGGTGTTAATGATTCACGCTTTACAATCTGATCAACCTTTTCTTATATATATATATATATATATATATATATATATATATATATGTATATATATATGTTTATAAGCATACCTTTGTAGATGTTAATGAAGCATAGCTCTTTGTCGCACATGGAGCACTTTTTCATAATTAAGCTCTTGAATTCAACATTTATTTACAGATTTTTTACTTAGGTGTTGTGGTTTGGCAGTTTTCTGTCTTGGGTTGGTAACCCTTGGACATCTCTTGTTCATTTACTTTTTGTATTTATTTCCACTTGTTTATTCTTGCTGAAGCATTCTTTCTTTTGAATGCCTCGGGTTCGGAGCAGTAGCGACCTGAGAAGCTAGAGTTGGTGGTTCTTTGCATAGGCTTAGTAGCTATGGTTTCTTCCCTCACCTTCGTGAGGTAGTTTTGTTGTTCTTGTTTTAGTTCAGACATACATTTTATTCTGTAGGTTCGTGTCAGGTTGTTGACACCTATAGTGAATTATTGCTGATGTTAGCCTTTTTGCTAGCCGTTGTGCTAATTTCTTGTTATTTGTCCTACCTACTTGCTCTCTGGGATGGTTTTATGTAAGGATTGCATGTTAGTTTTTTTCAAAGTATAAAAAGATAAATTCCTTTATCTCATACTCATAGTATCTCTTTAAATCAAATGCCACTCTACTTTGAGGAACTTAAATGCTCTTTTAATACTTATATTAAATCTAGAGATGTGCATATCATGAATATTCCTACTAGATCTTTCATATACTGTAATAAATGTAATGAACCAAGTATGTTTCGCCATGTATTTGTATATTTTTCACCTATGGACTAGTTGATCCACCGAGCCAAGGGATATGACCATTAAAACTAAAACTCAACTCTCTTTTCATCATGATAACCTTGAGGATTTCATGAAAAGTCTTAGGAGTAAGTTCTTGCCCGAGCATCTGTAGTAATCCCCTATACAACATGACATCATGGCGCGTATTTTCTACTACTCTGATATATTATAAAATGCTGAGAAAATACGGGTTGTGACATTCGTAGAAACAAAACTTCTAGGGTCCCTTGAAATCTTGGGTTGTTATTGGGCAGGATCTAAACATTTAATTAGTAATCTATATTAGAATAACTTACTTTACTCCCTAAACTTAGATAGTGATTGATGTCTGAGCTCTTACCTACTTAGAGTAGTTGTTACTCCTTACCATACTTTAAATTACACATTATTTGCTTCACATCTGTGTACTTGCATGGTTTGAGATGATTCGCTCTGGAGTCTGTTACGATGGCCAGAGGAGGTATCATTATATGGTTTGTGGTTAGCTCATAGCTAACCCTTGTTTGCTCTCATTTGTATTAGGTTATATATGACATTGTGTAGCTGGTGAATAAGGGTCAATCATCCAAAAACATAAAAAGAAAATGATGTGCTTTTTTGTCTCTTATCCCTATTGTTGACTGTAGGCTTGCATGTTTATCTCTACTTTGTATTTTCAAGTGAATATAGTTTTCATTATTGTAATAGCCTTAAGACTTTACATTTTGTTGTTGAATGTTGATGGACTATGTTGTTTTATAATTTTAGTAATGGAGACTTCTACTCTTATTCTTAAGCTTTAACAAATGTTTATACTCTGAAATTTTATTGCATACGTTTCTATATCATTTTATAATATTGTTCTTGTATATATTATAAGTTGTGGGGCCTGACTAGACCCATATTATATAATAATATGGGCAGTGTCTTAGACGAGTGATGAAATTCATCAAACACAAGACTTTGTCAACATAGATGACAATGTAATATCAATTGAGTCGGAGGGGATATGAAAGGTATTAACAATAAATGGGCATCAAAAACGGAGATTAAAAAATTTGATTGACATCATGCATCCAACATCTAATAGAAATAACAAAAATCTTTTTCAAATCAAACTAAAAAAAGACCAAAGGGGAGTTTAAAGGAGTTCAAAGATGACGTTAAAGTATGAAAAATGATCCTTAACTTTTTGAATATGTCTTGGTGATAGTAAAACATACACAAAGAAACACGGCAAAGTAGTGAAAGGGAAAATTATGAATAGAAATATCATGATTAAAATTTAGGAATAAATATATCTCTAAATTCTACAAACTATAGGCAAGAGCACCTATCATTCATAGTCTAGGATATTTAAGATATTAACTGTCGTATTCTTTCGGGTCTGTTGAGTACTTTTAGTCACACGAATTTATATTATTTTATCGAATATTAAAAATAGTGAAAAAATAAACTAAAAAGAGAAATTTCTAAAAGGAAAATGATAGCGTTTGACCTAGAATCCCTTTGGATTTACATAAACTTTCATGGTATGATAAAAGATACAAGTTCCTAATTAGTTACTTCGCCCGTGGAGGTTCCCAAAATACAAAAGCATCTCTCTCGAGCTCACGCTTTTGACTAGCCTTAGGTTGATCGATTAAGACCCCTCGGCCATTTGAAACCCCTAAGCTTGCGTTAGACGATGAACCCCAATATTGGATTTGACTCCAATACGGAAGATTTATGTCGTCCTCTCTTGAGGAGTGCATGCAACTCCTTTTATCTTTGAGCTATCTACACGTATTAACAACCTCTCGGTCATTTAAGATACGAATCTAGGATCGAAAAACATATCCGCAAAATATGAATTTGACACAAAATAATTCAAAGATAAATCGATAGCGAGCAAAATAGATAACTTGATCATTTAAATAAAAATATTGAAAGCTTTATATCATCCAACGTTCATCATGATCAAGTGATAAATAAAGGTTAGCAACTCCTCATAATGAAAGAACTACAAAAGAAAGAAAAGAGAAACATGATTAGAAAGGGAAGAAGACTTGAATTGAAAATAACTAAAACAAAAGCTAAGCTAAGAAATGAAATTTAGATAAAACCAGTAGAATAAACCTAAACTAAACTTCAATAAGCTACTCAAAATCTTTCTCGCTATGCTCTGAAGTTTTTTGGAAATTATAGGCAGAGTTGCTGGTAGTCACGTTCCTAGGTCACGCCCATGACTAGGGGCGTGTCAGGTGCGAAACCGTCCTCTTGAAATCCCGGGAACGTTGGAGGAAAACAACAAAAATTTTCTATTTTGCCAGTCACGCCCCTAGGTCACGCCAGTGACCTAGGGCGTGTCAGGTACAGTACTGCAGCCATAAAAAGCCAAGGAAAATCTGCCAAAATTTGATAATTTTCAGTTCACGCATCCCAATCACCCCGTGTCTTCGGGGCGTGTATAGACCGGGTCATCAAATGGTTGGAAACAATGTAATCTAACATCATTTTGGTACTTTTGGATAGGTCACGTCCTAGGACACGCCCGTGACATGGGCGCGTGTACTTAGAAAAAGTTCTAGAATTGACCTGTGAAGCTTTTTTGAGAAAATTGCATTTTTTTTTTGATATTTGCATATGTTTACCAAGAAAATGATGATTTTTATACTCTCATTTTCCATGACATATGAACAAATATATGTTTTTTTCTCTCTTCAAAGACAAAAACAAATGGGTGTAATGAATTTTATCCTCTTACTCCACCTTTTATTTTGGGAGTTGCTTATGTGTACCAAGGAATACTCAATTCCCATGACATATGATGTAACAATAAAGATAAAAATTACATATGTGAACCAAGGGATAAAGAATTTTATCCTCTTATCCCTCATGACATATGATCTAACAAGAAAATTAAAAATAAGGGAAAGACCTACAAAATTTAGATTAAATTAAAAACTTATAGAGCAACTATAGTAAATTAAGTTTTTCTAAGAATCTTAAAGCATAAAGTGCATATAATTAAAATCTAAAAAATGTTAATCTAAGTACCACAAAATTGAAATTATTTAAAATAAAAGAGAAAAAGTGCTAAATAAAGAGCTATAAACAAATTAAAATCATAAAATATTTATTAAGATTAAATCACCTAAAAATTAAATTTAACAAACTATGATGAAATAAAAGAGTAGCAAATCAAAAATTATAAAAATTCATATAAATAAACTCAAAATAAATTTTCTAAAATAGCAAAAACTAAGCAAGGGGTTTATCATATTTTTGTGTCTTTTTTAATATTTGTTTTTTTTGTGTTAATACTTGGACTTCCCAAGTACTATACAGTGACGGGTTCGCAAGGTACTAGGGGGTTTTGCGGGATGAAAGCCCAACACGGCCCTTTCTAAGAAATTAAAATTTTTAATTTTCTATTATTTTTGCTTTTTTAATTTTAACTAAATAAAAAAAACAACAATATTATTTAAGAAAAATAACAATAATAGATCCCACCCCCATACTTAAAAATAATATTGTCCACAATGTTTATAAGCCAAGAAGAAGGGGGAAAACAAAAACAAATTAAAAAGAAATGCGAAAATTAAAAAAAGATAGGCAAGGGGTGTCTCCGAAGAGCGCTTTTCTTTGTCCCGTCTTTAAGCTAGACGGTTATTGTTAAGAGAAAGGAAATAAAAATTGAAATGAACGGGCAACACCCTTAATTCCCGTTTCAGTGAATGTGCCAAAGTTGGTCGCTCAGGTACTCCTCCGCTTAATTCTTGATTTTTCTTTTGACCTTTGACTTGAAAATGTAAAGTCAAATCACCTATGTATACCTGAGGTGATGTGATTTTGTAGATGAGCGGCAAATGGATCGTTGACGACATTTGATTGCAATGACGCATCTTCAACATGAGAATCATCAGAACAAGAAAAATAAAAAATAAACGTGTTAGAAACAATTTCACACGGAGGAGAGTCATGTGAAAGAAAATAATCAAGCTCGGGTTGTTTATTTTCTAAAATGTTATTGTTATCAAAAAATTGATTTAAAATAAAATCATCAGGCGCATCAAGCACATGAATTTTTATTACTAAATATTTATACGTTGTGCTTGAAAATTCATAAATTGGAGAAACATTAGGAGGAGTAGAAGAAGAAACATGTTCCTCTTCTACTCCCACCAGCGCGTCCATACACTTAACAAATTCTTGAAAGAATCATTTTTCTTCTTCTTTGATATAATAAACTAAAGGAGAACATGAAGATTCATGGTCCTCATTAGTGACATTATCCGAAGAACGAGAAAAATTACAAGTAAAAGCATCAATAACATGTTCGAAAATTTGGGGAGGAGAGTGGAAGTGTTGTGGTGAAATTTCCCTAGAATTGGACGGCGAAGATTGCAGTGCAAAAGAAGAACAAAAATTCGGATCAAAAGAAATATCCTCATTACACAGGAATCTTTACGGGTGATTATGCCGAAAATCAACATCCGAGGTAGAAGGAAAATTAGAAAATCAGAAAAATTATTCTCATTGAAGTTTGAAAAAGTATTTTCATGAAACTTATTTCTATCAAAACCTGAAAAATTATTTTCATTAAAATTGGAAAAATTATTTGGAAAGTTATTTTCATGAAAATTAGATAAAGGATTTGCATTAAAGTATGAGTAATTATTTTCATAATTATTATCAACATTAAAAGAGTAATTTTGATGATAAAAATTATAATAACACTCCTCACTCCGATGAGGGGCACCACAAAAAATTACATAATATTTGGCGCTTTATTACGCATTCCAAAAGATTAACCTTGTGTATAAGCTCGACAATTATAGCGGCCAATAATGATAACATTTTTTGTAAAAAAAATAAAAGAACTGGTACTTAATAGAATGGAATTCGAAAAAGAAAATGAAAAAGTGAATAGGGATAGAGAAAGAGAAAGAGGATGATAAAATTAATATAATTAGCGCTTTCAAAATATCAACAAAAATACTCCCCGACAACGGAGCCAAAAACTTGATGGATAAAATTTAGGATTAAATATATCTCAAATTCTACAAACTACAGGCAAAAGTACCTATCATTCATTGTATACGATATTTAGGAATATCAAGTGTCGTATTCTTTTGGTCTTGTTGAGTACTTGCACTCACACGAATTTATATTATTTTATCGAATATTAAAAATAGTGAATAAATAAAGTAAAAAGAGAAATTTCTAAAAGGAAAATGATAGCGCTTGATCTAGAATCCCTTTGAATTTACATAAACTTTCATGATATGATAAAAGATAAAAGTTCCTAATTACTTACTTCGACTGTGGAGTTTCCCAAAATACAAAAGCGTCTCTCTCAAGCTCATGCTTTTGACTAACCTTAGGTTGATCGATTAAGACCCCTCGGCTAGTCAAAACCCCTAAGCTTACTTTAGGCGATGAACCCAACTATTGGATTTGACTCCAATCCGAAAGATTTATGTCGTTCTCTCTCGAGGAGTGCAAGTAACTCCTTTTATCCTTGAGCAATATACTCATATCCGGAATCTCTCGGTCATTTAAGATACAGATCTAGGATCGAAGAACGTATTCATGAAATATGAATTCGATACAAAATATTTCAAAGATAAATCGATTGCGAGCAAAATAGAGAACTTGATGATTTAAATAAAAATATTGAAAGCTTTATATCATCCAAAGTTCATCATGATCAAGTGGTATATAAAGGTTAGCTACTCCTCATAATGAAAGAACTACAAAAGAAAGAAAAGAGAAATATGATTGGAAATGGTAGAAGACTTGAATTGAAAATAACTAAAACAAAAGCTAAGCTAGAAAATGAAAGTTACATAAAACAAGTAGAATAAACCTAAACTAAACAACAAAAGGCTACTCCAAATCTTCCTCCCAGTGCTCTAAATTTTTCTGGAATTTATAGGCATAATTACTAGTAGTCACGCCCCTAGGTCACAGCCGTGACTCGGGGGCGTGTCAAGTGCGATACCATCCTCTTGAAATCCCGGGAACGCTGGAGGAAAACCGCCAAGATTTGTTGTTTTGCGGGTCACACCACTAGGTCACGCCCGTGACCTAGGGCCTGTTAGGTATGGAACTGCCGCAATAAAAAGCCTAGGAGAAACCGTCAAAATTTGTTAATTTTCAGGTCACTCCCCCAATCACGCCCGTGACTTGGGGGCATGTACTGACCGGGATAGTAAATGGTTGGAAACAGCGCAATATGACATCAATTTGGCAGTTTTGGGTATTTCACACCCTAGGTCACGCCCGTGACAAGGGGGCGTGTACTTAGAAAAAGTTCCAGAATTGTCCTGGGAAGATTTTTGGAGAAAATTGAATTTTTTTTAATATTTGCATATGTTTACCTGGAAAATCATGAATTTTATCCTCTCATTTTTCATGACATATGAACAAATATATGATTTTTTCTCTCTTCAAAGAAAAAAACAAATGAGAGTAATGAATTTTATCCTCTAACTCCACCTTTTATTTTTGGGGTTGCATATGTGTACCAAGCAATACTCAATTCTCATGACATATGATCTAATAATAAAGATAAAAATTGCATATGTGTACCAAGAGATAATGTATTTTATCCTCTTATCCATCATTACATATGATCTAACAAGAAGATTGAAAACAAGGGAAATGTTTAAAAATTTTAGATTAAATTTAAAACTTAGAGAGCAACTATAGTAAATTAAGTTTTCCTAAGAATCTTAAAGCATAAAGTGAATATAATTAAAATCTAAAAATTATTAATCTAACTACAACAAAATTGAAACTATTTAAAATAAAAAAAGTGCTAAATAAAATGCTCTAAACAAATTAAAATCAAAAAATATTTCCTAAGATTAAATCACCTAAAAATTAAATTTAATAAACTATGATAAAATAAATGTGTAGCAAAAATCAAGAATTATAGAAATTCATATAAATAAACTCAAAATAAATTTCCAAAAATAGCAAAAACTAAGAAAGGCGTTTATTATATTTTTATGTCTTTTTTAATATTTTTTTGTGTGTGTTAGTACTTGGACTTCCCAAGGATTACCCAGTGACGAGTTCGCAAGGTAATAGGCGGTTTTGTGGGATGAAAGCCCAACACGACCCTTTCCAAGAAATTAAAATTTTCAATTTTCAATTTTTTTCTTTTATGATTTTAACTAAAAAACAACAATATTATTTATGAAAAATAACAATAATAGATCTCATCGCTATACTTAAAAATAAACATTGTTCACAATGTTTATTAGCCAAGTAGATTGGGGAAAACAAAAGAAAATTAAAAAGAAATGTAAAAATTAAAAAGATAGGCAAGGGGTGTCTCCCAAGAGTGCTTTTCTTTTTTCCCGTCTGTAAGCTAGACGGTTATTGTTAGGATAAAGGAAAATAAAAATTGAAATGAACGGGCAACCCCCTTAATTTGTGTTTCGGCGAATGTGCCGAAGTTGGTCTCCCGGGTACTCCTCTGCTTAATTCTTGATTTTTCTTTTAGCCTTTTACTTCAAAATGTAAAGTCAAATCACCTATACATACCAGAGGTGATCTCAATTTTTGTAGATGAGTGACAAATGGATCGTAGATGACGTTTGATTGCAACGGCGGATCTTCAACATGAGAATCATCAGAATAAGAAATATAAAAAATAAACTTGTCAGAAATAATTTCACACGGAGGGGAGTCATGTGAAAGAAAATGATCAAGCTCTGGTTGTGTATTTTCTAAAATGTTATTGTTATTCGAAAGTTGATTTAAAATAAAATAATTGGACGCTTCATGATCATGAGTTTCTATTCCTAAAATTTATACGTTGCGCTTGAAAATTCATAAATAGGAGAAAAATTTGGAGTAGTAGGAGGAGAAATAAGTTCTCCTTCTACTACCCTCAACGCGTCCATACACTTAACAAATTCTTGGAAGAAAAGTTTTTCTTCTTATTCAGTGTAATAAACTAAAGGAGAACATGAATATACATTGTCCTCATTAGCGACATTATCCAAAGAAGGAGAAAAATTACAAGTAAAAGAATCAATAACATTGTCCAAAATTTGGGGACAAGAATTAAAGTGAAGTGGTGAAATTTCCCCAGAATTGGATGACGATGATTGTGGTGCAAAAGAAAAATAAAAATTCGGATCTAAAGAAATATCCTCATTACTTAGGAATCTTTCCGAGTGATCATGCCGGAAATCAACATCCAAGGTAGAAGGAAAATTACTAAAATCAGAAAAATTGTTCTCATTGAAGCTTCAAAAAGTATTTCATGAAAATTATTTCCATTAAAACATGTAAAATTATTTTCATTAAAATTGGAAAAATTATTTGGAAAGTTATTTTCATGAAAATTAGATATAGGATTTGCATTAAAGTAGGAAAAATTATTTTCATAATTATTATCAACATTATAAGAATAATTTGATTATAAAAATTATAATAATATTCCTCACTCCATTGAGGGGCATCGCAAAAATTACTTAAAATTTGGCACTTTCTTGTGTTTAAGATGGGCAATTGTGGCAGCCAATTGTGATAACATTTTTTGAAAAAGAAAATAAAAGAAGCGATACTTAATAGAATGAAATTTGAAAAAGAAAATGAAAAAGCGAATAGGGATAGAGAATGATAATGTGAAAATTAATACAATTCACGTTTTCAAAATATCAACAGAAATACTCCCCCAGCAATGGTGCCAAAAACTTGATGTATAAAATTTAGGATTAAATATATCACTAAATTCTACAAAATATAGGCAAGTGCACCTATCGTTCATAGTATAAGATATTTAAGAATATCAAGTGTCACATTCTTTCGGGCCTGTTGAGTACTTCTACGCACACAAAGTTATATTATTTTTTCGAATATTAAAAATAGTGAATAAATAAACTAAAAAGAGAAATTTCTAAAAGGAAATTGCTAGTGCTTGATCTAGAATTCCTTTGTATTTACATAAACTTTCATGGTATGATAAAAGATACAAGTTCCTAATTACTTACTTCGATCGTGGAGGTTCCCAAAATATAAAAGCATCTCTCTCGAGCTCATGCTTTTGACTAATCTTAGGTTGATCGATTAAGACCCCTCAGCCAGTCGAAACCCCTAAGCTTGCTTTAGGCGATGAACCCCACTATTGGATTTGACTCTAATACGGAAGATTTATGTCGTCCTCTCTCGAGCAGTGAATGTAACTCCTTTTATCATTAAGCGATCTTCTCGTATCTGTAACCTCTTGGACATTTAAGATATGGAACCAGGATCGAAAAACATATCCAGGAAATATAAATTTGGCACAAAATAAAACAAAGATAAATCGATTGCGAGCAAAATAGAGAACTTGACCATTTAAATAAAAATATTGAAAGCTTTATATCATCCAACGTTCATCATAATCAAGTGCTAAATAAAAGTTAGCTACTCCTCATAATGAAAGAACTACAAAAGAAAGAAAAGAGAAACATGATTGAAAAGGGAAGAAGACTTGAATTGAAAATAACTAAAACAAAAGCTAAGTTAGGAAATGAAAGTTGCATAAACCAGTAGAATAAACATAAACTAATCTACAAAACACAACACCAAATCTTCCTCCTGTGCTATGAATTTTTCTAGAATTTATAGGCAGAGTTGCTAGTAGTCACGCCCCTAGGTCACACCCGTGACTCGGGGGCGTGTCAGGTTCAAAAACGTCCTCTTGAAAGTCCGGGAACATTGGAGGAAAACCACAAAAATTTGTTATTTTGCGGGTCACACCCCTAGGTCACGTCGGTGACCCAGGGCATGTCAGATACAGATCTTCCGCCATAAAAAGCTTAGGAAAAACTGCCAAAATTTGTTACTTTTTTTCATGCCACACAATCACGCTCGTGACTTGGGGGCTTGTACTGACCGGGTCAGCTAATGGCTGGAAACAGCGCAATCTGACATCAATTTGGTAGTTTTGGGTAGGTTATGCCCTGGGTCATGCCCGTGACATGGGGGCGTGCACTTTGAAAAAGTTCCAGAATTATCATGGGAAGCTTTCTGGAAAAAAATGCATTTTTTTCATTTTTTTTGTTTTGATATTTGCATATATTTAGCAAGAAAATGATGAATTTTATGCTCTCATTTTCCATGACATGAACAAATATTTGTTTTTTTTTCTCTATTCAAAGACAAAAATAAATGAGAGTAATGAATTTTATCCTCTTACTCCACCTTTTATTTTGGGGGTTGCATATCTGTACCAAGAAATACTCAATTCAAATGACATATGATCTAACAATAAATATAAAAAATGCATATGTGTATCAAGTGATAATGAATTTTATCCTCTTATCCATCATGATATATGAACTGACAAAAAAATTAAAAACAAGGGAAAGGCTTAAAAAATTTAGATAAAATTAAAAAGTTTAAGAGCAACTATAGTAAATTAAGTTTTCCTATGAATCTTACTTAAAGCATAAATTGAATATAATTAAATTCTAAAAATTGTTAATCTAAGTATCACAAAATTGAAACTATTTAAAATAAAATAGAAAAAGTGCTAAATAAAGAGCTCTAAACAAATTAAAATCATAAAACATTTCTTAAGATTAAATCACCTAAAAATTTAATTTAACAAACTATGATAAAATAAAAGAGTAGCAAATAAAAAATTATACAAATTCATATAAATAAACTCAAAATAAATTACCAAAAATAGCAAAAACTAAGCAAGGGGTTTATTATATTTTGTGTCTTTTTTAATATTTTTTTTTGTGTGTTACTACTTAGACGTCCGAACGACTACCCAGTGATGGGTTCGCAAGGTACAAGGCCGTTTTGCGGGATGAAAGCCTAACACGGCCCTTTCCAAGAAATTAAAATTTTAAATTTTCTTATTTTTTTGGCTTTTTTAATTTTAACTAAATATAAAAAACAACAGTTTTATTTAAGAAAAATAACAATAATAAATCTCACCATCATACTTAAAAATAAACATTGTCCACAATGTTTATAAGTCAAGTAGAAGGGGAAAACAAAATCAAATTAAAAAGAAATGCAAAAATTAAAAAGATAAGCAAGGGGTGTCTCCCAAGAGGCCTTTTCTTTTTCTCATCTTTAAGTTAGAAGGTTATTGTTAGGAGAAAGGAAAATAAAAATTTAAATGAACGGGCAACTCCCTTAATTCGTGTTTCGGCGAATGTGGCGAAGTTGGTCGCCCGGGTACTCCTCCGCTTAATTCTTGATTTTTCTTTTGGCCTTTGACTTGAAAATGTAAAGTCAAATCACCTATACCTACCTGAGGTGATGTTAATTTTTGTAGATGAGAGGCAAATGGATCGTTGACGATGTTTGATTGCAATGGCTCATCTTCAAAATGAGAATCATTAGAATAAGAAAAATAAAAATAAACGTGTCAGAAACAATTTCACACGGAGGATAGTCTTGCGAAAGAAAATGATCAAGCTCTGGTTTTGTATTTTCTAAAATGTTATTATTATCTGAGAGTTGATTTAAAATAAAATCATCAGATGCATTAGGCTCATGAATTTTTATTCCTAAATATTTATACGTTGCACTTGGAAAATCATAAATTGGAGAAAAATTGGGAGTAGTAATAGGAGAAACATGTTCTCCGTCTACTCTCCCAGACCGTCTATACACTTAACAAATTCTTGGAAGAAAGGTTTTTCTTCTTCGGTATAATAAACTAAAGGATAACATGATGATTCATGGTCCTCATTAGTGACATTAACCGAGAAGGAGAAAAATTATAGGTAAAAACATCAATAACTTTGTCCAAAATTTAGGGAGGAGAATGAAAGTGATGTGGTGAAATTTCCCCAGAATTGGATGGCGAAGTTTGCGGTGCAAAAGAAGAACAAAAATTTGAATCTAAAGAAATATCCTCATTACTCAGGAATCTTTCCGGGTGATCATACAAAAAAATCAACATTTGAGGTGGAAGGAAAATTACTAAAATCTGAAAAATTGTTCCCATTGAAGCTTGAAAGAGAATTTTCATGAAAATTATTTCCATCAAAACCTGAAAAATTATTTTCATTAAAAATGGAAAAAAAATTTTGGAAAGTTATTTTCATGAAAAATAGATAAAGGATTTGCATTAAAGTAGGAATAATTATTTTCATAATTATTACCAACATTATAAGAATAATTTTGATGATAAAAATTATAATAACATTCCTCACTCCGATGAGGGGAACCACAAAAATTACATAAAATTTGGCGCTTTTTTGCGGCTTCCAAATGATTAACCTTGTTTGTAAGCTAGACAATTATAGCGGCCAATTGTGATAACATTTTTGTAAAAAGAAAATAAAAGAACCGGTACTTCATAGAATGGAATTCGAAAAAGAAAATTAAAAAGTGAATAGGGATAGAGAAAAAGAATGATAAAATTAATACATTTTGAGCTTTCAAAATATCAACAAAAATATTTCCCGACAACGACGCCAAAAACTTGATGGATAAAATTTAGGATTAAATATATCTCTAAAATATTCAAACTATAGGCAAGAGCACCTATCATTCATTATATAGGATATTTAAGAATATCAAGTGTCGTATTCTTTCGGGCCTATTGAGTACTTCTACTCAGACAAATTTATATTATTTTATCAAATATTAAAAATAGTGAATAAATAAATTAAAAGAGAAATTTTTAAAAGGAAAATGTTAGCGCTTGATCTAGAATCCCTTTGAATTTACGTAAACTTTCATAGTATGATAAAAGATACAAGTTCTTAATTACTTACTTCGACCATGGAGGTTCCCAAGATACAAAATCGTCTCTCTCGAGCTCATGCCTTTGACTAATCTTTGGTTGATCGATTAATACCCCTCGGCCAGTCAAAACCAATAATCTTTCTTTAGGCGATGGACCCCACTATTGGATTTGACTCCAATTCGAAAGATTTATGTTGTACTCTCTTGAGGAGTGCATGTAACTCCTTTAATCTTTATGCGATTTACTCGTATCCGCAACCTCTCGATAATTTAAGATACAGATCTAGGATCGAAGAAAATATCCGCGAAATATGAATTTAACACAAAATAATACAAATATAAATCGATAGATAACAAAATAGAGAACTTGTTCATTTAAATAAAAATATTGAAAGCTTTATATCATCCAACGTTCATTATGATCAAGTGCAAAATAAAGGTTTGCTACTTCTCATAATGAAAGAACTGCAAAAGAAAGAAAAGAGAAAAATGATTGGAAAGAGAAGAAGACTTGAATTGAAAATAACTAAAACAAAATATAAGCTAGGAAATGAAAGTTATATAAAACCAGTACAATAAACCTAAACTAAACTATAAAAAGCTACTCCAAATCTTCCTTCCTATGCTCTGGATTTTTTTGGATTTTATAGGTAGAGTTGCTAGTATCCACGCCCCTAGGTCACGCCCGTTACTAGGGGCCGTGTCAGGTGTGAAACCGTCCTCTTGAAAACCCGAGAACATTGGAGGAAAACTGTCAAAATTTGTTGTTTTGCGGGTCACGCCCCTAGGTCACGCCCGTGACCTAGGGCGTGTCAGGTACATAACTGCCACCATAAAAAGACCGGGAAAAACTGCCAAAATTTGTTAATTTTCAGGTCACACCTCCCATTCATGCCCATGACTTGGGGGTGTGTACTGACTGGGTCAGTAAATGGCTAGAAACAACATAATCTGACATCAATTTGGCAGTTTTGGGTAGGTCACGCCATAGGTCATGCCCGTGACATGGGGGTGTGTACTTCGAAAAAGTTCCAAAATTATCCTGGGAAGCTTTCTTGAGAAAATTGCATTTTTTCTCTTTTTTTTGATATTTGCATATGTTTACCAAAGAAATGATGAATTTTAGCCTCTCATTTTTCATGACATATGAACAAATATATGTTTATTTCTCTTAAAAGACAAAAAAGTAGGAATAGTGAATTTTATACTATTACTCCACCTTTTATTTTGGGGGTTTCATATGTGTACTAAGGAATACTCAATTCCCACGACATATGATTTAACAATAAAGATAAAAATTGCATATGTGTACCAAGGGATAATGAAGTTTATCCTTTTATCCCAATTGATATATGATCTAATAAGAAAATTAAAAATAAGGGAAAGGCATAAAAAATTTAGATTAATAAAAAACTTTGATTGCAACTATAGTAAATTAAGTTTTCCTAAGAATCTTAAAGCATAAAGTGAATATAACTAAAATCTAAAAATTGTTAATCTAAGTACCACAAAATTGAAACTATTTAAAATAAAAGAGAAAAAGTGCTAAATAAAGAGCTCTAAACAAATTAAAATCATAAAATATTTCTTATGATTAAATCACCTAAAAATTAAATTTAATAAACAATGATAAAATAAAAGAGTAGCAAATCAAAAATTATAAAAATTCATATAAATAAACTCAAAATAAATTTTCGAAAATAGCAAAAACTAAGCAAGGGGTTTATTATATTTTTGGGTCATTTTAATATTTGTTTTTTTTGTGTGTTAATACTTGAACTTCCTAAGGACTGCACAGTGACGTGTTCGCAAGTTTCTAGGTTGTTTTTCGGGATGTAACCCCAACACGGTCCTTTCTAAGAAATTAAAATTTTAAATTTTCTATTTTTTTCCTTTTTTAATTCTAACTAAATAAAAAAATAATATTATTTATGAAAAATAACAATAATAGATCCCATCCCATATTTAAAAATAAACATTGTCCACAATATTTATTAGCTAAGTAGAAGGGGAAAAACAAAAGCAAATTGAAAAGAAATGCAAAAATTAAAAAGATAAGCAAGGATTGTTTCCCAAGAGCTCTTTTCTTTTTCCCGTCTTTAAGCTAGACGGTTATTGTTAGGAGAAAGGAAAATAAAAATTGAAATGTACGGAAAAGTCCCTTAATTCGCGTTTTAGCGAATGTGTCGAAGTTGGTCACCCGAGTACTCCTCCGCTTAATCCTTGATTTTTCTATTGGCCTTTGAATTGAAAATGTAATGTCAAATCATCTATACATACCTAAGGTGATGTGAATTTTTGTAGATGAGTGACAAATGGATCGTTAACGACATTTTATTGCAACAACTCATCATCAACATGAGAATCATTAGAATAATAAAAAGCAAAAATAAACATGTCAAAAACAATTTTACACAAAGGAGAGTCGTGTAAAAGAAAATGATCAGGCTCCGGTTGTGTATGTTCTAAATTGTTTTTGTTATCCAAAATTGAATTAAAATAAAATTATCGGACGCATCAGGCTCATGAATTTTTATTCCTAAATATTTATACGTTGAGCTTGGAAATTCATAAATAGGGGAGAAATTGGGAGTAGTCAGAGGAGAAACATGTTCTCCTTCTACTCCCCCCGGCGTGTCCTTACACTTAAGAAATTCTTGAAAGAAAAGCTTTTCTTCTTCTTTGGTATACTAAACTAAAGGAGAAGATGAGTATTCATGGTCCTTATTAGCGACATTATCCGAATTAGGAGAAAAATTACAAGTAAAAGCATCAATAACATTGTCCAAAATTTGGGGAGGAGAATGAAAGTGAAGTGGTGAAATTTCCCCAGAATTGGACGACGAAGATTGTGGTGCAAAAGTAGAATAAAAATTCAGATCTAAAGAAATATCCTCATTACTCATGAATCTTTTCGGGTGATCATGCCAGAAATCAACATCCGAGGTAGAAGGAAAATTTCTAAAATCAGAAATATTGTTCTCATTAAAACTTGAAAAAGTATTTTCATGAAAATTATTTCTAGCAAAACCAGAAAAATTATTTTCATTGAAATTGAAAAAAATATTTGGAAAGTTATTTTCATGAAAATTAGATAAAAGAATTGCATTAAAATAGGAATAATTATTTTCATAATTATTATCAACATTGTAAGAATAATTTTGATGATAAAAATTATAATAACATTCCTCACTCCGATGATGGGAACCAAAAAAAAGTTTCATAAAATTTGGCATTTTCTTACGGCTTCCAAAATATTAACCTTTTGTGTATGCTCGGCAATTGTAGCGGCCAATTGTGATAATATTTTCTGTAAAAAGAAAATAAAAGAACTGGTACTTCATAGAATGGAATTCGAAAAAGAAAATGAAAAAGTGAATAGGGATAGAGAAAGAGAATGATAAAATTAATACAATTCGCGCTTTCAAAATATCAACAAAAATACTCCCTGACAACGGCACCAAAAACATGATGGATTAAAATTTAGGATTAAATATATCTCTAAATTCTACAAAATATAGGCAAGAACACCTATCGTTCATAGTATATGATTTTTAAGAATATCAAGTGTCGTATTCTTCTGGGCTTGTTGAGTACTTCTACTCACATGAATTTATATTATTTTATCGAATATTTAAAATAATGAAAAAATAAACTAAAAAGAGAAATTTCTAAAAGTAAAATGCTAGTGCTTGATCTAGAATCCCTCTGGATTTACATAAACTTTCATAGTATGATAAAAGGTACAAATTCCTATTTTCTTTCTTCGACTGTGGAGGTTATAAAAACACAAAAGCATCTCTCTTGAGCTCAAGCTTTGGACTAACCTTCTGTTGATCGATTAAGACCCCTGGGCCATTCGAACCCCTAAGCTTGCTTTAGACGAGGGACCCCACTATTGGATTTGACTCCAATTCGGAACATTTATGTCGTCCTCTGTCGAGGAGTGCATGCAACTCCTTTTATCTTTGAGCGATCTACTCGTATCGGCAACCTCTCGGTCATTTAAGATACGGATCTAGGATCGGAGAACATATCCGCGAAATATGAATTCGACACAAATAATTCAAAGATAAATTGGTAGCAAGCAAAATAGAGAACTTGACCATTTAAATAAAATATTGAAAGCTTTATATCATCCAACGTTCATCATGATCAAGTGCTAAATAAAGGTTATCTACTCCACATAATGAAAGAACTACAAAAGAAAGAAAAGAGAAACATGATTGGAAAGGGAAGAAGACTTGAAAATTAAAATTAACTAAAACAAAAGTTCAGTTAGGAAATGAAAGTTACATAAAACAAGTAGAATAAACCTAAAATAAACTATAAAATGCTACTCCTAATCTCCCTCCCTGTGTTCTAAATTTTTTTAGAATTTATAAGCAATGTTGCTGGTAGTCAGGCCCTGAAGTCAGGCCCGTGACTAGGGAGCGTGTCAGGTGCAAAACCATCCTCTTGAAAGCCCGGGAACGATGGGGGAAAATAGCCAAAATTAGTTGTTTTGCGGGTCTTGCCCCTAGGTCACACACGTGACCTAGGGCATGTTAGGTACGGAACTGAGGCCACAAAGTTCTGGGAAAACTGCCAAAATATGTTAATTTTCAGGTCACGCCCCCCAATAACGCCCCTGACTTGCAGGCGTGTACTGACCAGGTCAAAAAATGGCTAGGAACATCGTAATCTGACATCAATTTGGTTGTTTTGGGTAGGTCATGCCCTAGGTCACGCCCGTGAGATGGGGGCGTGTACTTAGAAAAAGTTCCAGAATTATCCTAGGAAGCATTCTGGAGAAAATTGCATTTTTACCCGAGACATGCCCGTGTTCACGCCCTGGTCATGCTAGTGACTTTTGTGCATGCACTTGTGAAACTCTCTAGATTTGTAGAGGACGTCGTCCTCTTTTCGTTGACTTGTTGCACGTCTAGTAATTCTTCATGGTTTGAATGTTATGACCATTTGAAGTTCAGCTATCCGCGACCAAAAATTGTGATTTTCTACTAAATGGCTTGAGATCATGTGTATTGACTTAAAATTGATATACGAAGCCCACTTATGCCTGAAAATAGAAAAGAAAGAAATTTATAAAAATATTTATATAAACTAAATAATAATTGATTAATTATTGAATAAAAACTATATTAAAATAATTATAAATGTTGCTTTATCAAAATAATACTTTAATTGGGTCCATCGACAACCACCCTCTTATATTTTATATCACTTAGTGGATGTATTTAAGATCCCCATGATTGGACTTGTGGATCTGTGGTGTTAGTAAATCACTAAATAAGTGTGGCAATTGTCGATAAGTTAGAAAAGATTTAATGAATGGATTGGAGAAAAGAGAACTATTATATGATGTATTTTTTGAGTGCTAAAAATGAATTACTTATTTCTCTACATTTCAAAAGCTAGCCCGCGCTATTGCAAAATGGTTGTCCATGCCTATTATGGGCTTAGTCATTTCATTTTGCTAAGTATCAGGGTAGTTGGTATATCAAATAAACAAAGTTGCATGTTCTATCATTGGATTCACCACATCCAAAGAATAATTATTATCATATTTCTAAACGACAATCATTTCATTGGAATGTACATGAAATAAAGAAGTCCACTACCGGAACAATATTTCATTGGAAGAAGTATAATACACAAATAACATGTTCATTAGAGTGCATATTCATCTCTCAAGAACGAAATTTAAGATTTTTTTCTTAAATTTCAAGACTTTGTTCACTTACATAACAAAGTTGACCAATACAATATGTTTTGCAAAATATGATATGTAGTGGAATTCGTAACATCCCGTTCGACATAGGAGAACTGAAATTCAAAATTGGAATTTGGTCATTTATAATCATATTCATATGTTCGAATGGAGGGAAATGACGAGGAATTGGAATTGGGCTAATTCCAAGGGTTTTGATTTTAAGTTGCATCCAATTATTAGAGATAAACTCTATGTTTCATGGTACCACCTATCTCGGTATGCCAGACATGTTCATCAAACTCTTCTCGCCATCATTAATTATCCTGCACGCCTCCTATTTCTTCTTCCTCTTCTTCCCCTTCTGCTTCTTCTTCCTCCCCTCATTCCGCCCCCTTGTAGTTCCTCCCTCGACCTATTCTTCTTCATTTTTCTTAACGCATGCCTCCACTTTCTTCTTTCTCTTCTTCCTCTTCTTCTTCCTCCCCACACTCCATCTCCTTTCGCTTCTTATTCTTCATACATTCATTCCCCTAATTCCTTTTCTTCATTTTCTTGAATTTATGTATTATAAAGGATGCACATAAAATTGAGGAAAATGTTAATTTTTGTGTAACCTTCAACTTTTCACAAGTAGAGAATTGTGATATTATATTGATTTGTAGCTTTAAAAGGTTATAAAATGATGGAACAAGTAATTTTTGTTGAAACTGAAAAATCGTTCTCTGTGGAGTTCGACTCATAAGGAAGGGGTGATCGTACACTTATTTCTCTCTCACAAGATAAATGGCTAAAGACTTAGCACAATGAATAGACATAAGGCTCCAGCACAGAGGTCCCACAATACAATCAGAAGATCTTAAAGCGCTTATCCTCCGTAGCCAAGTGCTGAGTTATGGATACCTCAGAAAGCGCAAGAAGACCGGGCATAAGTATGCATGTCTTCTGAGGTACCACCTTGGGTCTATTTATAGTTTTTGAAGTTGGTCTTCCAACAACGCATCTCTGCTATTTGGAACAGCTATATAGAGCCAAAAGTGGTCAGTCAACAACGTAACTCTACTGTTCTAAGCGGCGATTTACAGAATTAATTAGGTTAACCACGTGATACATGCACCCCACTCTTAGGGGAAATCAGGACCAACTCGCCACTAGCCTGGGCGGACGTAGGCTGGTGAACGAGACTCGCTGATGCGGTTTACGGAAAGTGTACCGGTCGCACAAGTAATATAAAATGGGTGAATTTTTCCAAGTATCAATCTCTCAAGGAACACAGTAAGGTGGAGTTAATTTTGAGGAGGACTTGAGATTGAAGTACTTAGGTCAGTGTTTACGAAGGGGGGTTATGATCGTTGCGGAAAAAGAAAGTAAACACTAATAAACTACTCCTATGCAATGCGGCTATGCAATGCTTTGCCAGGCAGATGGAAAACTACATGTGCCTCTATGCACCAAATCCCTAGGCGGATTGACGAGTAGGCTTGTGGATGAGGTGGTTAGTATGGCGGAATCCTATGCAATGGCGCTTTGCAATGCTTCGCCAGGCAGATGGAAACTACATGGGCCACTATACACCGAATCACTAGGCGGATGGACGAGTAGGCTTGAAGATGAGGTGGTTGGAACGGCGGAATGAGGGTCGTGAGCTCCTCTTCACTACGCACACCACTAGCAATTACTAGTGCGGCACTGAGTGGTGGAGGATGGATAATGGCGCACCTCAAGCAAATAACGTTAATATAAAATCACATAGACATGATTGTACACAAACGTATAACAAATTAAGCACACTTCATTAAATACAAGAGATGAAATTACACTATCAATAATAAAAGAAGAAGGGAGAGTGCAAAATCGACGGGATCCGAAGTCTTGCTGAGGATTCCAGGAAGGAATCGTCGGGTTATCAATCTGCATCCTAACTCGGTCCTCAGCTACGTCCGGGGTAGAGGAGGATTTCACTAACTCCCAATGGACCCGTATTCTTCGTGTCACGCTTCGGTGGAGGATGGCACAAACTCCTCCGAGCTTGATGGTGAAAGCTAGGTCAAACCCTTCTTGAAGCTTAAGGATGAAGGAGGAGGCCGAGAGGAAGCTCCGACTTGAATTTGGCGTTGAAAGCTTGCCAGGAGCCCCTCCCTATGGTGGACAGTGAAGGAGATCGGCGGAACCCTCCTTGGAGATGAAAATGGAGGAGAATAAGTCTAGAATACGGAATTACGGCGGAACCTGTTTATTTATAGATTGCAGAAATATAATGCATAAGACTAGTGGTGCACGACCAGTGGTCGTGCGCCCTATGTACAGTTGTAGGGCATTTACTTCAGGAAGAACTTGGAAAAGTGGAGAATAGTGCGCACGATCAGTGGCGCACGACCAATGGTCATATGCACTATGTCCTATGATAGTGTGCATAAGCTTGGCAGAAACGGTAATAAAAATTGAATCAATGCACACGATCAGTGGCGCACAACCAGTGGTCGTTAGCTAAGGAATCCACTGATCGTGCACGTGTAAAATCTCACGATCAGTGGCCCTTAGGCAAAAATAGGCCCCAAACCAACCATTGATATGTGCAGACATTCCAGGCAATCACAATAAGAAGTACATTCAATAAAAGTAACAAAAATACACAACCACGGGCCTATAAGTGCACTTCCTATGGAAATAAAGATTAGAAGAAATATATACGATAACGAACTAAAAGTGAAGTGCTTGTGAAAGAAAACTAGCCCAGATGAGTCTGAAAATCAGTATATAAATAGGACTCATCACACCCCCAGACTTACCTGTTTGCGCGTCCCGAGCAAACAAAATCTATGCAGATAATGAAAATAAACTAGATGACATAGAAATTTAGATACAGAGTACCATGCGAAGTCGCATGCTCGCGCGCGTAAAAATATAATAGAGGAAATTTCTAAGTATACAAAATAGTTTATACTTTTCATAATGCGTATCAATATTTTATTACTACTCAAAAATGGAATCATGGTGAATATTTTGGTCACGCGTATGAAGAAAGTAGACTAATCGCTAGACGAGCATTGCCAAAGATCGGGGCTCGAGATAACCTCCAAAGGAATCCACCAATGTCGGTGACCATATGCTTCCCCGTTCACACTTTCTCCACAACACTGGTTTGGTTCACACACGAATCAGTAGTACTTTAGGTGAAGAGATGAGGCTTTGGTTTTGGTAAGGTAAACAAAGATAAATTAGAAGGCTACGCACCTTACCAAAATGAGCTAACATAAAAAAAAAGAATCCATCCGCTAACCAAAATACATGCGGGTACATCACACCCCGAGAATTAATTTTTAAAATATGGGTGTGTGCACCGCCCACTCCAAATACAATCTCATCTCAAATAGAATTTTCAATTATATTTTTTTTTTCACTTTTCTTTTTCGCAATTAATTTTTATATATTTTTTCGAATCATTTTTTATTTTAACAATTTCAGCAAATAAGAACTTTGGAGCGCATCCACATATTCACAAGGAATATCACCACATCAACACCCCAACATGAAAATATAAACCACTAAAGCTCTACTTGGGTGTGCGACTAGGATTGGCTATGAGGCTTTGGTAAAATAATGGTGGAGCTGAATCAAAGGAAGGGGTTGGAACAACGGGGCTAGCGGGGATAAGACGTTAGGAACAGTATAAAGCTCAACCAGGCCAAAATGATGGCCTATATCACGCTTATGCGATTGAACTAACCTATACCCATGCTTGAAGAATAGCTTGGGGAAAGTTCTTATCCAACGAGAAAGACTATCCATCCTCCCGACTCGAGTAATAAGAATCTAACAGCCATCTACACACATCCCTAAGCTACCATCAAATTCACACCGGATTCACAAGTTTTTTTGAGTAGAATAAAAGGTATTTACGCAATTAGAAAAATATAAAACTATAAGCATAAAGAAAAACTAAATCCACTCCAATTCTACACGAGATGAGAGAACTCTATTAGGAGCACTGCAGGAGTCAACATTTTACTCTGTCTCACAATCCTATGTCAGCACAATAAATTTCCCAAATCATACAAAAGAAATGAGTTTAACTCGCAACATGCTAACAGCTAAGCACGTGCTTATGTGGGTGCAGTGGTGTGTGATGCAATGAACTAATAAAATAAAATAATAAAAGCTTCTAGTATGCAAATGAAATGTGCTCATGCAAAAGGTAACAAATACGGGCTCTCCCCTAGACTTAAACTATGCTACACAGTATATGATATTGAAATTAAAATCAGATAGAGACAAGGAGAGAGGTTACCCAATGCTCAGCTAGTGAGCATACCAGAAGACACGTGAAAACACAGAAGTAGGTCCGCCAAACGAAGGATCACAACCCTGCCAATACGAATTTTCCATGAACAACTGCAGGGGTGAGGTCCATAAAAAAAGAAAAATAGACAAAATACAAAGAAATATTAAAACTACAATAGACATGAAAAATAAAAATGCAGGAAATGAAAGATAACTACTGGGGTTATTGTCCTCCCAGCATGACTGTGTTCCCTGTCTCCCTCTCCAAAAATAAACACGACTGTGTTCCATGTCAACGGTGCCAAAAACATGATGCGGTTTACGACAAATATACCGGTCTCACAAGTAATATAAAATGGGCGAATTTTCCCAATTATCAATCTCTTAAGGAACACAGTAAGGTGGAGTTAATTTTGATGAGGACTTGAGATTGAAGTCCTTAGGTCCGTGTTTACGAAGGGGATTTTGATTGTTGCGGAAAAAGAAAGTAAACAATAATAAACTACTACTATGCAATGCCTCTATGCAATGCTTCGCCATGCGGATGGAAAACTATACAGGCCGCTATGCACTGAATCGCTAGTCGGATGGACGAGTAGGCTTGCAGATGAGGTTGTTAGAACGGCGGAATTCTATACAATACTGTTATGCAATGCTTTGCCAGGTGGATGGAAACTACACGGTGTAATGCCCCCACTCGTCACATGGAATATAACGGTGTAACAACCCAAATTTCTGAAAGAGGAATTTTGGGGTGACACCGCTGACACGGCCTATGAAACGGGCGTGTCGCAGGGCGTGTCGAGGTTGTGTCGACAATCGGCCTTTGTCTCGACGATTTTGCTCTCGACGATGTGTCGAGAGGAGGCACACGGCCCAGGACACGGGAGTGTCCAAGGCCGTATCGTGTACTCGACGATTGTTATTCGACGATCGTCGAGTGTTGAGTGTTGAACACGGCCTGTGACACGGGCGTGTCACAGGGCGTGTCAAATCAGGTCGACGAACTCAGCCCGCCGAAGTATGTCGACAGGGCGTGTCTTTGTGCCGTGTCAGGGCACATGGCCTGGGACACGGGCGTGTCACAGGCCGTGTGAAGTCTCGGGATGATTTGGGATTTTTTCGCCCAGGTACACGGCCACAGACAGGGCGTGTTCGAAGGCGTGTTGGTGACACGGCCCATGACACGGGCGTGTCCCATGGGCGTGTCACTGGTTTGGATAAGTCGGTTGCCCACCGCTTGAGGCACACGGCCTGGCACACGGCCGTGTCTGAGGCCGTGTCGGGTCAAAATTAGTGTTTTTGGCAGAATCGTGGCCGTCCATTCCTTCAGCCTGGATCCAAGGGCTGAAGCTTCTTCCTCTTTTTCTTAAAGGCCGAAATCAGAGAAAGGATTCTCATTTCCTTGTCCTTAAGCTTTCTTCAAGTTAGGAGAGAAAGAGAGACAGAAAGGAGGAGGAAGAAGGAAAGGGGGCTGCTGCTGGTGGTGCTGCGGTTTACCGGCAAGAGTTCCGAAGCCGACGTTGCGGAGGAAACACTTTTGCGAGTCTTGCAAGCTAGCTTGGAGGTCATGGCACCGAAGCGGTCTTCAAGGGTAACGACTCTTCTTCCTAGCCATGTGCAGGCTTCTTTTTGGCATAGCTTTGTGATTTCCCCCACCAAGAGGTGGCTGATTTTGGAAATCTTTGGGTGGATGCTTGAAATCCACTTTGTTAGCATATAGATCCGGAAATGGAGTACGGAATAGGCATGCTGTGTGAAGCCCATCTGGACAGGTTGGTCTGGATTGGTGATGTTGCATACGAACCGGAGAAGACTCCGTGAGAACGTGTAGGTTAAGGAGTCTGCGGGTTATACCTGCGAAAAGGAGTAGCAGGAAGTACTGGGGTGGTAGCCCAGGAAAAATAGCCATGTGATGTTTTTGGGTCCAACCTGTGAATGAGCCACAGGAAGTACTGGTGTGACCAGGAAATGCCCTTTGTGATGCTTCATGTCATAGGGTGTCCACCTGTGAAGCAAGTAACAGGAAGTACTGGCGTGACAGCCAGGAAAGACCCCTGACATTTGTGCTTGTGCGGTGTCCACCTGTGAAGAGAGTCACAGGAAGTACTGGGAGGCCCAGGAAAGACCCGCTGTTGTGCTAAGGAAATGGGTATCGAGATATGCCCAGGCTTGAATGCTAAGAACAGGATTGGTGAGACCGACCCGCGCCTTTGATTTAGCCATGAGTACGCTGTACTCGGAGAAGGCAAGGCGATTTGAGCAACGGGGGGTGGAGGATCCGACCTGCGCTATGTCCGTCCGACGTGAGACCAAAAGGTGCGGTCTGTTGGAGCGCATAGCAAGAGTCTTCGGCCTGCGCGCCATGACACAATGGGGGGCTACGGGCCATCCCGGTGTAGGAAGACTAACTCCGGTTGCACGCCATGGAGTAAATGCTCAAGAGATTTACCGTTGGGTTGTGACCCTAATACGGTGGTGGGCAAGAGATTTGCCAGAACACCAAGAAGGTGCCCTGAGTGCACGGACCGTTGGGCCGGGTGGCGAACGGTTGTGATGGCTTGTGTGCGTGAAAGCACATTTTGATGATATATATATTGCCATCCGTGTGATTTGCTATGCTTACAAGGAAGTACCGCTGCCCCAAGAGAAGGGGTAGGGTCGTTATAATTTGGTCAGCCGAACGCTGACCGTTGCTCTTGTTTGCCACCGTTGGGTGGATTGTCCCTGTACAGGTGCGGGAGAGCCGAGCGGGACGCATAGAGGTTGATGTTCCTGCTGGTGTTGCTGTGACTGCTGCTAGCCCTCGAAGGCTATCTATGTTATGTGTGTGTTTTCTTTTATTGTGGCAGGCCTGCGCGCCAAGTTGTTTAGGCCACTGGTTGATAGCTCTGTAAGGCCATAAGACCAACTCTTTTCACTTGTTGTAAGACATTCCTATATGATATAAAATGTAGAGTTTTATGTTTGGACATTCATGAGGAGTTCCAGTTGTAGTCTAGACTTCCGCTAGAATGATGTGTGATAGGTGCGATGCGCTACTCTGGTATCATCCTGTACCTTCACCGCCTGTTTTGTGATATATACTGTGGGGCCCCGGCCGGACCTTCTAGAATATACCATATGAACGGATGGGGTTGTTACATTTTTGGTATCGGTTGTCTTGGTCTTTCCCTCTCGACGTCGTGGCCGACTTCTTTTGTGGGGTGGCGAGCACGTGTTTGTGCAAACCACAGTCTACGAATGAACTCCTGAATGTCCATGATAGGAATGCATATTTGTGTGTTTGCGGAACATGTGTGTTCTAATTTTGTGTTGAATGCTTGGGTACGACCGCTAATGTGTGTGTCTTGTCCACCTTTAGGTGACACGAATTGGAGCTGGGCCGTCTGAGTCCCAGCGTTCTGATGAAAGTACGGCACCAGCCGCGGGGCCTACACCTCCACCGTCTGCGGAACATGTGCGGTTAGTTGCGGAGGCCTTGTTTACCATGATCCAAAGCCAGCCCCTTAGGCAGGAGCAAGCGGCTGTAAGGCCAGAACAGGTGGCGGCAAGGCCTGAACCTGTCAGGGATGTGGCTCCTCGAGCGGTTGAGAAGCAACTAACGCGGTTTATGAGTTTCCATCCGCCTACGTTCTCGGGAGCGGGAACGCCGACGCAGGCTGAGGATTGGCTATCGCGCGTCAAGCGATTGATGACGGCGATAGGAACGGCGGAGCATCAGAAAGTTACTTTAGTTACCTTCTTGCTTGAAGGAGAAGCTCGGTTATGGTGGGATGTGTTGGGTATTGTATCCACAATGTACCTGATTTGAAGAAGCCCCTGGACAAGCTAAGGTCAATAGACTATGTATTTGATAAACTTTTTCAAGGTGTACTTGCAGTTTCTCCACGCTAAGTGCACACCAATGTCAGGGTGCAGTAGGTCAATATACACGGGTCTGCACGACGTAATCCCTCGTTGAGCAGATCAGTGTGTTGGCCTATGTGTACTCTATCTATTGGAGTGCACTTACTTTCAAGTACAGGGCCGCTCATATGCAAGAGAAGACAAGGAGCATGGAGGATCAAGGAGCAGCTCCTAGGTGGAAGACGAAAAATCGTCCAAGGCAAATTCGACGAGAATCACCAAGTGATTCTCGCCGAATCGGCGAGAATCACTTGGTGATTCTCGTCGAATCGACGAGAATCATCAGTGATTCTCGCCGACCCCTTCTGGCCATCTCAAAATGGTGCCAAGTACGATTCGACGAGAATCACTTGTAATTCCCGCCGAACCAGTGGTCAAGCAGCCCATGAATACAAAGTCCAATTCATTGAGAATCGACAAGTGATTCGACGAGAATCACAAACGATTCTCGACGAATCGTTGAGAATCACTTGGTGATTCTCGCCGATTAGTCGAGAATCGTCTGCGATTCTCGCCGATTTTTACTTGGCGTTTTCTCAGAATGCTGCTGAACCGGATTCTGCTTCTGGATTTGTTTGAACCGGATTTTGGGGATTTCATTTGTGGGTCCCACAAACGGTCATATTTGAGAATCCTACAGTATTTATACACAGGTATTTTTTGATCTGAGATCACGGAGAAAACCCGAGCACGAAACCCTAAAAGCGCGATCTCTCTTCTCCGCCGCCGCCGTCGCGCTCGGGCTAATACGTCGCCTCCGCCGATCATTCTCCTTCCCGATCTCCGGCGACAGAAGCTTAGCAAAGCTTGCGTCTCACGTGTCTATCCAGAGATCTCTTGTCTCTCGATTTGTTGACCGGGAAAACCTCCCCGTCCGAATCGATCGAGACGACCGATCCTAGAGTGACCGTTGGTAGACCTAGTTTGCTTCGCAAAGAAGTTTGGATCTCAAAGCACTGCAGCAGCGCACCTTCGTCGCCGCCAACTCCGAACCAAGCCGCCGCTCGGATTGCCGCCGCCGGTTTCGGGAGATCCTCTCCAAGAGAGACCAAGGTTGTAGACTCCTCATCGACCTCGAGAACACGTCGTCGAACGAAGAGGAACACCGTAGTCTCCGGAAGAAGTTTGTATTTCATATACATTCCATATTTACTTTTGTTGTAAAGGAACTTTTGTTCCGTGTTGTAAGGGTTGGGTGCAACCCAGGTTGTGGGAGTGTTGACTCTCACGTGTGGAAGGGCTCCTTCCGTTAGTGCAGGGATTGGATTTCAATCCCGTTGGTGAAGTGACCGAGTCGTCCCTTGTTGGGGAGATAGGTCGAAGGGGGAAAGTGGATGTACCCAAGTCGGGGAACCACTATAAATTTGCTGTGTATTCTGTGTGCTGTGTCTGTTGTTTTTATTGTGCAGGTACATCTGTAAATTCCGCAAAAGAACCACACGTCACCTATCCCCCCCCCCCCCATAGGTGCACATAGCCGACACTAGGTGGACTTTCAAGTGGTATCAGAGGGAGGTTACTCAACAAAAAGGCTAACACCTTGAGGTGAATCCTGCCACTAGTGTCAACAAGGAGACATACATCTACTATGGACGGGCTCAAGTACTCCGGCAAGATCCCAGTGTGCAACAGACTCAACTTTCCTATCTGGAAGGAAAGAATCAGGTTCTACATGGAAGCAGTGGACCCTCGACTGTTCATGATCGTACTGGAGGGACCTTATGTCCCCACTAAGGCCTCCACCATTGATCCCACCAAGAAAGTGCCGAAGACACTCTCTGAAATGGATAAGGATGAGATGGTCCTAGTGGGCCTTGACATGAAGGCAAGAAACATCCTGGTCAGTGCAGTTGATGACTCGATGATGCAAAACTTCAGCAACTGCAGGACAGCTCAGGAGATATGGCAGTGTCTGATCGTTCTAATGGAGGGCACAGATGAAGTAAGGGATGATCGGAGATCCCTCCTGAACCAGAAGTATGAGGCCTTCCGGCAAGGGCCTAAGGAAGAGATCGGAGTCACATACGAGAACTTCCTGAAGATTGTCAACGCCCTCAAGGGCTATGGAAGAGTGTTCACCAATGGTGACCTCAATGACAAATTCCTTAGGTCCCTTACTAAGGAATGGGACACAAAGATCTGCGCCATCAGAGAATTTGGCAGACTAGCAGAAACTGATCCACAAATCCTGTTCGGGAAGCTGATGTCCTATGAACTTCAGCTGAACACCAGGAAGGCAGAGGAAGAAGCAGAGAAGGCTACTGCTAAAGAAAAGACTGTGGCCCTAAAAGCCAGTCACTCCAGAAAAGGGAAGGGTGCGGTGTCATACCGTGCCAGAAATAAGGAAGAAGAGGAGGACTCCGATCCATGCTCCTCCAGCTCAGAACTGTCGGAAGAGGATTTCTCCCTCATCACTCGAGAGTTCAAGAAATTCCTCAAGATGAGGAATCAAAGAAAGAGAGACGGCTCCTCTTCCAGACATCAGAAGAAAAACTACTCTTCTGACAGGTATGCATCTAAACCTAACAAACATCGTTCTTCTGATATTATTTGCTTTGGATGCAATAAGCCAGGTCACGTCGTGGTCGAATGCCATCAAAGCAAAAGAGATAAAGGGAAAGGAGAGGAGCTCAAATCCTCCAGAGATAAGAAGAAGGAGCGGAGCTACATCGCTAGAAGACCAAAGACACTAAGTGAGTCTGACTCCTCAGACTCCAGTGATGATGAGGAAGCCTACTTCGGGCTGGTGGGTCGCTCGGACTCAGAAGGAGAATGCCCCCCATTTACTGGGAAGGTAAAAGCTCACACCCCTCTCTCCGACTCCGACTCTGATCCTGAGTCTCAGGATGATGAACCTGAGGATGGTCCTTCGGCCCGCGAAGCTGAACTCCTCGAAAAGTATGAGCTTCTGCTCAACACTTTCGACGAGTGCCGCAAGAGACTGAAGGCTGAGAAGAAGGAAGTAAAATTCCTTAAGGGTGAGTGTGTATCCCTAAGGGAAGAGGTCACTAGCTTGATCTCTCTCAGACAGGAGCACCTTGACCTAACTTCAAAGCACTCAGAGTCCTTGAAGCTCCTTGATCTCAAGCAGGAGGAAGTCAACAAATTGGAAGAACTACTTGCGGCAGAAAGGAAGATCGTACAGAGCTTCTCTATGCCAAAAACAGTGCTTCCAGTCGTTGACACCTTCTCTGCTCAGGCCAAAGGAGCTGGCTTGGGGCATATTGGGGCATCTGGTTCTTCATCTAGGAGGAACAAGAACCAGAGGAAGAATAAGGCCGCCAAGAAGGCCTCTGCTGATGAAAAGGGGAAGGCTCCTCTTAGTCCTGTTGCGTTCAGAAAGCCTGGCTTTCCTTGCAACCAACATGACTTTGAGTCAACATTTGGGCATCATTTCCGGCCCTCGGTTGCAAAGCCTAAGAGCCGGTATGACGGTTGGAACTTCCCCCGGAACTTTGGTGAGAGTGCCTTCAAGGCACCTTATGAGGAGATCCACATAGGAAGTTATGGTCCGTTCTCTAGCGGCCATAATGGAAAGCAGGCGCCAAAAGTCAAGCCTGTTATTCAGAAGGTGACAAAGTCATGTGACTGCCGTCACCATGAGGCCTCCACCTCCAGATCCAAGGCCCCAGCTGTACCCGTTGTTCCCAGGGTAAGGCAGGAGCCTCGGAAGAGATACAACAGGTTCGACTGTTGGTGCTGTGGCAGAGTCGGTCACTTTGCCGTGGATTGTTGGTTTAATCCAAGGAACTACGAGACTCCCCATGTTAACAATGCGAGACCGACCACTCGTAGGGTTAACCAACCGAGGGGGAGTGTGCTAACCAGGAATCTAGGACCCAAGTTCGATTGGGTTCCTAAGGCAAATTAATTTTGTTTTGCAGGAATGTCCAAAGGCCACCAAAACGCCAATCTGGTATTTGGACAGTGGATGCTCCCGGCATATGACCGGGACAAGAAGCCTGCTGCGTGATTACACTCCAGTCGAGAATGGACCCAAAGTCATCTTTGGAGGGTCAGATCGAGGAGTCACCAGAGGTTATGGTATGATTTCCAACGGTATAATCTCTATCACCGACGTGGCTTATGTTGAAGGGTTAAATCATAACCTGATCAGTGTAAGTCAGTTATGTGATAAAGGTTATGACGTTAAGTTCTGCAAGGATAAATGTCTGATAATTTCACGTACCTCCTCTGAGACGGTATTATCAGGCATTAGGAGCAGAAATATCTTCTGCTTAGATTTTCTTAGTATAGATTCATCTACCCCCGTATGCCTTGTGGCAACAGGCAGTACTTCTCTTTGTGAACAATGGCACAAGAGATTGGCACATATTAATTATAAGACAATTAGTATGCTATTTTCTAAGAATTTAGTAAGAGATGCTCCCAGTATCAAGTGCATCAAGGATAGCCCCTGTCATGCATGCCAGATGGGCAAACAGACACGGGCTACCTTTAAGAGCATTGCAGACAAAGACTCTTCCCGATGTCTTTACCTGCTACATATGGACTTGTTTGGCCCAATGCAAGTTCATAGCTTGGGAGGCAAGTCATATACGCTAGTGATAGTTGATGATCACTCACGGTTTACATGGGTGTTCTTTTTGAAACGAAAGTCAGATACTTTTGACAACTTCACTAATTTTGTCAAGCAGGTTCAGAACGAATTTAACTGCTCCGTGGTCAAAATCCGAAGTGACCATGGAACAGAATTCGAATCTGGTGCTATGACAGAATTTTGTGAAGAACAAGGTATCTTTCATGAGTTTTCCTCCCCGCGCACTCCTCAGCAAAATGGAGTTGCGGAGAGGAGAAATAGAACTCTCATTGAAGCCTGCACGACTATGTTGAAAGATGCTTCTCTCCCGGAATACTTCTGGGCAGAGGGTGTCAATACGGCATGTCATGTACAAAACCGAGCTTTGATCAACAAACATCATCGTAAGACGCCCTACGAGCTACTGAAAGGCAGGAAACCAACCATGTCCTACTTGAGGATTTTTGGTTGCAGATGCTATGTACTGAATAATGGGAAGTACCCGCGTACTAAATTCGGTGAAAAATGCTTCGAGGGCATATTCATGGGCTATAGTTCCCATAGTCGGGCATATAGGGTCTTCAATAAGAAAACCCTAGTGGTAGAAGAATCAATAAATGTTGTATTTGATGAAGGAAGTTTGCTTAACTGCCATTCTTCCAGTAGTCTTCTTGAAGATGCAGGTGCTAGACTTGACCAGCTGAATCTGGATGAGACCCCTAAAGATGACGCACCCAAGTACATCAAAGTTTCCACCTCCACGTCATCTGAAAATGTTGAAGATCAAGATGGAACAAATCTTTTAGAAGAAAGAGAAGCACAAGAAGTAGCTGAAGCTCCAGACGCCAGACTTCTAGAGCTCCGTCACGTGAGGGATCATCCTAGAGAACAGATCATCGGAGATCCTCGTGTAGGCGTCAGAACTCGAAGAGGTACAACTAACGAAGTATTGCATCTCAGCTTCCTGTCACAGGTAGAGCCAAAGAAGTTCGATGAGGCGAACAAGGATGCGGCATGGATTCTGGCCATGCAAGAGGAACTACATCAATTCGAACGTTGCAAGGTTTGGACGCTGGTTCCCAGACCATACAAGCAGAATGTCATTGGCACGAAGTGGATTTTCAGAAACAAGCTGGATGAACATGGTGTCATCATAAAGAACAAGGCCAGGCTGGTGGCTCAAGGTTACAGACAGGAGGAAGGGATTGACTTCGACCAAACCTTCGCACCAGTCGCAAGGCTCGAGGCAATCCGGTTGTTCCTGGCATATGCTTCACACAAAGGATTCACTGTCTACCAAATGGATGTGAAATCGGCATTCCTGAACGGAGACCTGAAAGAGGAAGTATACGTCGCTCAACCCCCAGGTTTTGTCGACCCTACTTATCCCAATCACGTTTATTTTCTTAATAAGGCCTTATATGGGTTGAAACAAGCTCCACGAGCTTGGTATGAGACTTTATCTAGTTTTCTTCTTGAGAACAAGTTCTCCAGAGGTAAAATAGATAAAACATTGTTTCTCCGGGAAGTCAAAGGCAAGATTTTGCTGGTGCAAATCTATGTCGATGACATAATATTCGGCTCAACGGACAACAATCTTTGCAAAAAGTTTTCTAAACTTATGCAAGGAAAGTTTGAAATGAGCAGTATGGGAGAGCTCAAGTATTTCTTAGGCCTTCAAGTGAAACAGTCTGAGGATGGAATCTTCATCTCTCAGACGAAGTTCACAAATGAACTCCTTAAGAAATTCGGTATGGAGAGTGCAACCTCTATGAGGACTCCAATGGGATCCACCATGTCTCTGGATAAGGATGAGAAAGGTAAACCTTTCGATGAAACCAAATACAGAAGCATCATTGGATCCCTGCTCTACCTTACTGCCAGTAGACCGGATATTATGTTCTCCACATGTGTATGTGCCCGATATCAGGTGAACACTAAGGAATCTCACTATGTCGCTGCAAAGCGAATTCTAAGATACCTTAAAGGTACTCCTAATCTTGGCTTGTGGTACCCGAGGAACAATGATGTCGAGCTAATAGGCTTTTCAGATGCTGATTTTGCAGGGAGCAGGGATGACAGGAAAAGCACCTCCGGGACGTGTCAATTCCTCGGCAGGAGGCTTATCTCATGGAACAGCAAGAAACAAAATTGTGTTGCAACCTCCACAGCCGAGTCAGAGTATATCTCAGCAGGAAGCTGTTGCGCACAACTCCTTTGGATATGAAATCAGTTGGCCGACTACAACCTTCAGTTCAAGGAAGTTCCAATGTACTGCGACTCCTCCAGTGGAATTGCCATTGCCAACAATCCGGTGTCGCACAGCAGAATGAAGCATATTGAAGTACGCTACCACTTCATTCGGGAGCACGTGGAGAACAAGGATATCTCTCTCTGTTATGTCCCCACGGACAAGCAGATTGCTGATATATTCACAAAGCCCCTAGACGAGGCAAAGTTCAATCTTTTCAAGACAGAATTGGGGATGCTCAATTATGAAGAATGAAGACTACAGAGGCATAAGCTGAGGGGGAGCCGGGAACTCCAGCGTGAGTACAGCTGCAAGAACTGAGGGGGAGCTAAGGGCCAAAGGTTACTGACCCCCGATTTGCCGAAGCCGAAAAGGGGGAGATAACTCTCTCGGGGTCAAGGCTAAGGTGGCTCCAGCTTGCTCCTAAGCACTCGGTATTGGTAAGGGATGTCTCCACTTAATGATGTTAAGTTTATGGATTTCAGTTGCTTTCCTTTTCATTTGCTCTATTCACCTTAGCTTGTAGGGTTTAGGCTTCTTCAAATAGGGGGAGATTGTTGGGTATTGTATCCACAATGTACCTGATTTGAAGAAGCCCCTGGACAAGCTAAGGTCAATAGACTATGTATTTGATAAACTTTTTCAAGGTGTACTTGCAGTTTCTCCACGCTAAGTGCACACCAATGTCAGGGTGCAGTAGGTCAATATACACGGGTCTGCACGACGTAATCCCTCGTTGAGCAGATCAGTGTGTTGGCCTATGTGTACTCTCTCTATTGGAGTGCACTTACTTTCAAGTACAGGGCCGCTCATATGCAAGAGAAGACAAGGAGCATGGAGGATCAAGGAGCAGCTCCTAGGTGGAAGACGAAAAATCGTCCAAGGCAAATTCGACGAGAATCACCAAGTGATTCTCGCCGAATCGGCGAGAATCACTTGGTGATTCTCGTCGAATCGACGAGAATCATCAGTGATTCTCGCCGACCCCTTCTGGCCATCTCAAAATGGTGCCAAGTACGATTCGACGAGAATCACTTGTAATTCCCGCCGAACCAGTGGTCAAGCAGCCCATGAATACAAAGTCCAATTCGTTGAGAATCGACAAGTGATTCGACGAGAATCACAAACGATTCTCGACGAATCGTCGAGAATCACTTGGTGATTCTCGCCGATTCGTCGAGAATCGTCTGCGATTCTCGCCGATTTTTACTTGGCGTTTTCTCAGAATGCTGCTGAACCGGATTCTGCTTCTGGATTTGTTTGAACCGGATTTTGGGGATTTCATTTGTGGGTCCCACAAACGGTCATATTTGAGAATCCTACAGTATTTATACACAGGTATTTTTTGATCCGAGATCACGGAGAAAACCCGAGCACGAAACCCTAAAAGCGCGATCTCTCTTCTCCGCCGCCGCCGTCGCGCTCGGGCTAATACGTCGCCTCCGCCGATCGTTCTCCTTCCCGATCTCCGGCGACAGAAGCTTAGCAAAGCTTGCGTCTCACGTGTCTATCCAGAGATCTCTTGTCTCTCGATTTGTTGACCGGGAAAACCTCCCCGTCCGAATCGATCGAGACGACCGATCCTAGAGTGACCGTTGGTAGACCTAGTTTGCTTCGCAAAGAAGTTTGGATCTCAAAGCACTGCAGCAGCGCACCTTCGTCGCCGCCAACTCCGAACCAAGCCGCCGCTCGGATTGCCGCCGCCGGTTTCGGGAGATCCTCTCCAAGAGAGACCAAGGTTGTAGACTCCTCATCGACCTCGAGAACACGTCGTCGAACGAAGAGGAACACCGTAGTCTCCGGAAGAAGTTTGTATTTCATATACATTCCATATTTACTTTTGTTGTAAAGGAACTTTTGTTCCGTGTTGTAAGGGTTGGGTGCAACCCAGGTTGTGGGAGTGTTGACTCTCACGTGTGGAAGGGCTCCTTCCGTTAGTGCAGGGATTGGATTTCAATCCCGTTGGTGAAGTGACCGAGTCGTCCCTTGTTGGGGAGATAGGTCGAAGGGGGAAAGTGGATGTACCCAAGTCGGGGAACCACTATAAATTTGCTGTGTATTCTGTGTGCTGTGTCTGTTGTTTTTATTGTGCAGGTACATCTGTAAATTCCGCAAAAGAACCACACGTCACCTATCCCCCCCCCCCATAGGTGCACATAGCCGACACTAGGTGGACTTTCAGGATGAGATGGAGTTGCATCATTTGGAGGGTCGTCCGTTAACCCAAGTATCAATGGAAGAATTCTCCAGGCTCTTCGTCGCGAAGCACCTTCCTGCGGCTCAGCGGATAGCCATGGAAAATGAATTCCAAAGGTTAACACAAGGTGATGGCAGTGTTGACGCCTATTTACATGAATTTACTCGCTTGGGGCGGTATGCGGGTTCGATATTTGCTGATGAACAGAGGAAGACTAATCGGTTCTATGAAGGACTGAGGGACGAGCTGAGGTTCCTTGTGTCAAGTTCTATGAATCAAGGGTTCCAAGCATTGGTTGACACCGCGACCGCGTTGGAAAAGGATATGAAGAGGGTGCAAGGGAAGAGAACTTTGGTTGTGACGCAACAGGAGTGGAAGGTGCCCCGATCTGGGAAACCATTTTATAAGAAGAGATGGGGCAAGAAGTCCAAGCCTAGTGGACAAGCTCCTTCCTCCGTGGCAATGGGAGCAATGTCAGGGGCTACCTCCAAGCCAGATACTCGGGTCTGCTTCAATTGTGGCCGCATGGGGCATATTGCGCGCGATTGTCGGATGCCGCCAAAGAGTGAAAAGAAGGCGGGAGCATCTTATGCGGAAAAAGGAAAGGCGGTGGTGGATTCCTCTGCCTCGCAGGCGCAACCCCGGGTGTACAATCTTGGCCTACAAGAGGCCATCAAGCAGAGTGACGTGGTCACAGGTATGAGTTTAGTTTTGCATATGCTTTTGTTTGTATGTTTTGCTTAGTACTCCTATGTTTGTGGTATGTGTGTGTGACATGTTTGTCATAGGCTTTGTGATGATTCGGGACACGCTGGAGCGAGCACTGTTTGATACAGGTGCATCGCATTCGTTTCTGTCTCGTGAGTTTCTTACGCGGCTTGGGATACCCAGTCGTGCAAAGACATATAGCGTCAGAGTGGTGTTGCCGAATGGCTGTTGGATGCTTGTGGATCAAGCTTGCGATGTGGCGGTTCAGTTAGGAAGTCGGGATTTTTGTTTAACTGCATTTGTTTTGCCAATATCGGAATTCGATGTGATTTTGGGGATGGATTGGCTTGCGGAGCAGCATGCTATGATTGATTGCCAGTCCAAAGAAATCACGTTGGGCGAGAATACCGAACAGGAGACAAAGTTCGTGGGTATGCGAGGAGTAGGCGGGACGTTGATGTCTGCACTCCAGGTAGTCAAAGCTGTTCGGAAAGGTGCGGAGTGTTACTTCGCACAGATTCAGGCTGTTGAGCCTAAGGCCAGTGCGTGTGAGGTTCCGATTGTGGCAGAATTTACAGATGTGTTTCCCGCGGATCTCCCTGGGCTACCACCCCAGCGAGAGATTGACTTCACGATCGAGTTGGTGCCAGGTGCGAAACCTGTGGCCCGCTCGCCATATCGCGTTGCGCCTAAAGAGATGGCTGAATTGAAGGTTCAACTCCAAGAAATGTTGGAGCAAGGTTATATACGCCCAAGTATGTCACCTTGGAGCGCGCCTGTGCTTTTTGTAAAGAAGAAAGACGGTGGGTTGCGGTTGTGTATCGATTATCGTGAACTAAATAAGCTGACCGAGAAGAATAAGTATCCGATACCCCGGATTGATGAGTTATTCGATCAGCTGGTGGGCTCGACCGTCTATTCGAAGTTGGACCTAAAGTCTGGTTATTACCAGTTAAGAATTCGGGAAGGTGACATTCCAAAAACCGCATTTGGAACGCGTTATGGGCACTATGAGTTCACAGTCATGCCATTTGGACTGTGCAATGTGCCCTCGGTGTTTATGGATCTGATGCACCGTATTTTTCGCGAGTACCTGGATTTGTTTGTGATAGTGTTCATTGATGACATCCTGGTGTACTCGAAGTCCAAAGCCGAGCATGAGATTCACTTGCGGTTGGTGTTGAACACGTTGAGGCTAAATCAGCTCTATGCCAAGTTCTCAAAGTGCGAGTTTTGGCTATCGTCAGTGGCATTTTTGGGCCATGTGGTCAGTGGAGCGGGCATTGCAGTGGATACAGCGAAGATAAGAGCCATACAAGAGTGGCCAATGTTGTCTTCCGTGGCCGAGGTCAGGAGTTTTCTTGGACTTGCGGGCTACTATAGACGATTTGTGGAAAACTTCTCACGGATCGCTTTGCCGCTAACCACACTGACGCGAAAAGATCAAAAGTTCGTTTGGACGCCAGAGTGCGCACGAGCTTTTGAAGAGCTGAAGATTCGGTTGACCACGGCGCCGGTGTTGTCTTCGCCACGTGGAACCGATGGATTTGTGATTTATAGTGATGCCTCAGGGAGCGGCTTAGGCTGCATTCTTCTACAGAATGGAAAGGTGATTGCTTATGGCTCATGCCAGCTGAAGGTGCACGAGCGAAATTATCCCGTCCATGATTTGGAACTAGCGGCGATGATTTTTGCACTCAAGTTGTGGCGACACTACCTTTATGGAGTGAAGGTGGAGATCTATACCGATCATAAGAGCCTAAAGTATCTTTTGGAGCAGAAAGACTTGAACATGCGACAACGAAGGTGGTTGGAGTTCCTTGGGGACTATACGTTCGAGATTCACTATACGCCCGGGAAGGGGAATGTTGTCGCGGATGCCTTGAGTCGGCGGATTCCGGCTAGAGCAAATTGGATACAAAGGCATGATAAACGCCTTATCCAAGAGTTGGAGGCGTTAGAGATCTATTGTGTTGACAAGAATTCCACTGCCACTGCATGTGTGAACTGGATCGAGGTGCAATGTGACCTGGCGGACCGAGTTCGACGGGCAACGGAGTTGGATGACGATCTCTTGCGCTATGTGAATGAAGGGCCAGAAGGCAAATTCACCTGGAATGACTGTCTTTTGCGAAAAGAGTGCCGTTTGTGCGTCCCGAACGTGGGGAAATTGAGGGAAGAACTGCTGTATGAAGCGCATTATACAAAGTATTCCATTCACCCCGGGAGCACAAAGATGTTCAACTATATGAAGAAGCTTTTCTGGTGGCCAGGGCTCAAGAAAGATGTTGCCCTTTATGTAGCCAAATGTCAATCATGTGCAATGGTGATGGCGGAGTGCCAAAAGCCGGGCGATTATTTGAAGTCACTACCGATCCCAGAGTGGAAATTTGATGATATTTCCATGGATTTTGTGCATGGGTTGCCAAGATCGCAGGGAGGAAATGATTCCATTTGGGTGATTGTTTACCGGCTAACGAAAGTGGCACATTTTCTCCCGAACAGGCGGGATGATTCAGTTGAAAGTTTGGCAAAGTTATATGTTGACCAGATTGTGCGGCTTCACGGTGTTCCTCGGAGCATCGTAAGTGATCGAGATGGGCGATTCACGTCAAATGATTGGAGGCTAGTTCACCGACTGTTGGGCACAAAATTGACTTTCAGTACGGCCTTTCATCCCCAAACGGATGGCCAAACTGAACGTACCAACAGAACAATGGAGGACATGCTCCGAATGTGCGCCCTTGACTTCGGAAAGAGATGGGAAGATCATCTCTATATGGTAGAGTTTACATATAATAACAGCTACCAGGCGAGCATTGGGATGGCACCATATGAAGCTCTATATGGAAGGAAGTGTCGTACTCCCTTGGCTTGGGTAGAAGCGGGCGAAGCCCAGGTTTTTAAACCAAATGAGGTTGATAAAGCAAACTCAACCATACGGACTATTCACGAGCGATTACTTATTGCTCAAGATCGACAAGCGAAGTACTACAATGCCAAGCACCGGAACGTGGAATTTGCGGTTGGCGATTGGGTCTACTTGAAGATCAAGCCATTCAAAGGCGTCTCCAGGATTCGACGATTGAAAAAGTTGAGTCCAAGATATTTGGGTCCTTTTGAAGTGGTTGAGCGAGTGGGCGAAGCGGCTTATCGGCTAGCTCTGTCGGCGGACTTGGGTGGGTTACATAATGTCTTTCACATCTCGGTGCTTCGGAAGGCCGTGAAAGATCCAGCTCAAGTGATCACGGATGATCGTGTGCCGGTGGAGTATGGGCTAACAACGAGAGTTAGACCCATTCAGATCGAAGATCGAGCCGAGAAACAGTTGCGGAACAAGACGGTCGGTATGGTAAAAGTCCGGTGGGACAACTGCGGCCGTGAAGAACTGACATGGGAGCGAGATCAAACCATGCGAGAAGAGTTCCCCGAGCTGTTTTTGTAATCTGTAGCAAGAATGTTATAACATAAAATTTTATATGTTGTCACATTTTTCTTGCTGATTTCTGTTGCCTTTCCTATGTCTGAATTTCGAGGACGAAATTTCTTGTAGGAGGGGAGGATTGTAACAGCCCAAATTTCTGAAACAGGAATTTTTGGGTGACACCGCTGACACGGCCTGCGGCACGGGAGTGTCGCAGGGCGTGTCGAGGTTGTGTCGACGATCGGCCTTTGTCTCGACGATTTTGCTCTCGACGATGTGTCGAGAGGAGGCACACGACCCAGGACACGGGCATGTCCAGGGCCGTGTCGTGTACTCGACGATTGTTATTCGACGATCGTCGAGTGTCGAGAAGTGAGTGTTGAGTGTTGAACATGGCCTGTGACACGGGCGTGTCACAGGGCGTGTCAAATCAGGTCGACGAACTCAGCCCGCCGAAGGATGTCGACAGGGCGTGTCTTTGTGCCGTGTCAGGGCACACGGCCTGGGACACGGGCGTGTCACAGGCCGTGTGAAGTCTCGGGATGATTTGGGATTTTTTCGCCCAGGTACACGGCCACAGACACGGGCGTGTTCGAAGGCGTGTTGGTGACACGGCCCATGACACGGGCGTGTCCCATGGGCGTGTCACTGGTTTGGATAAGTCGGTTGCCCACCGCTTGAGGCACACGGCCTGGCACACGGCCGTGTCCGAGGCCGTGTCGGGTCAAAATTAGTGTTTTTGGCAGAATCGTGGCCGTCCATTCCTTCTGCCTGGATCCAAGGGCTGAAGCTTCTTCCTCTTTTTCTTAAAGGCCGAAATCAGAGAAAGGATTCTCATTTCCTTGGCCTTAAGCTTTCTTCAAGTTAGGAGAGAAAGAGAGAGAGAAAGGAGGAGGAAGAAGGAAAGGGGGCTGCTGCTGGTGGTGCTGCGGTTTACCGGCAAGAGTTCTGAAGCCGACGTTGCGGAGGAAACGCTTTTGCGAGTCTTGCAAGCTATCTTGGAGGTCATGGCACCGAAGCGGTCGTCAAGGGTAACGACTCTTCTTCCTAGCCATGTGCAGGCTTCTTTTTGGCATAGCTTTGTGATTTCCCCCACCAAGAGGTGGCTGATTTTGGAAATCTTTGGGTGGATGCTTGAAATCCACTACGTTAGCATATAGATCCGGAAATGGAGTACGGAATAGGCATGCTGTGTGAAGCCCATCTGGACAGGTTGGTCTGGATTGGTGATGTTGCATACGAACCGGAGAAGACTCCGTGAGAACGTGTAGGTTAAGGAGTCTGCGGGTTATACCTGCGAAAAGGAGTAGCAGGAAGTACTGGGGTGGTAGCCCAGGAAAAATAGCCATGTGATGTTTTTGGGTCCAACCTGTGAATGAGCCACAGGAAGTACTGGTGTGACCAGGAAATGCCCTTTGTGATGCTTCATGTCGTAGGGTGTCCACCTGTGAAGCGAGTAACAGGAAGTACTGGCGTGACAGCCAGGAAAGACCCTTGACATTTGTGCTTGTGCGGTGTCCACCTGTGAAGAGAGTCACAGGAAGTACTGGGAGGCCCAGGAAAGACCCGCTGTTGTGCTAAGGAAATGGGTATCGAGATATGCCCAGGCTTGAATGCTAAGAACAGGATTGGTGTGTAAAACCCCCCCTCCCCCTTACCAAGGAGGGCTACCGGATCTTATGCCCAGAACCGCCGTCTTACGGTGACACTAACTCACGGGTTAGTCGACACCGCAATACGCCGATTCTGCCAGCTAGTACGATCATTAACCTGTAGGCCAACATGAGAAGAAAGAAGTAAACTGTATATAAAACCATCAGTCCACAAGTCACATAGTACAATCATGTAAAAGAAATGAATAGAACAATAGTCCACAATAGAGTACAAATGAAAGAGTAAAAAGGGCTTATGCCCAGTACATCAAATCTCTCTCTCACAAAATCATAAATGCGGAAGCTATGCTAGAACATCAGATCTCGTCCCACCTGAGGACGCACAGTAGTGGTAGTAGCCTGCTGAAACGGTATCTGCTCCTCATGTCCTGCCTCCCGCTCGCAGGACCAAACCCGTCCCTAATCATGCTTTGGAGGTTTCACCCAGCTGCCAAGTGGCTCACAGCCCTGGTTTTCTGCTGGAAATGAAGAGGGGAGGTCGGCCACCTGGTTTTGGGCAGCCAAAACCAACTAATGGGGTGGCCATGTGGCCACCATTTTCTTCATTCCCCTTTCTCTCTCCTCTTCTCCTAAAAATCCCAATTTTACCCCCTTGCATGTATTCTCTCTCCTGATTTAGAGGGGTAGGACTGGTCTTGTTCACTTGGGCTAACTATGGGTCAATTTTGGTGGGCTTGGTCCAAGGGGAAATGGCTTGGCCTTCATTTCACACCTTTAGGTCAATTTGTTGACTTGTTGACTTGGGGAGTTGACTTGGTCAACCATGGTGGGTGGACTGACCCTACTTGGTGGAAATGGGTCTAGTGGCACCACCCAACTTGGTTTGGGTCAAGGGGGTGCCCCACTTAGGTTGATTAGGCCTATGAGTGTGGGTTTGACCAAATTAAGCCCAAGGTTGACTTTGGTCAATTGGGGTCAAAGTGTTGACCTAGTGACATGCCCTAGGGTCCACTTAGATTGTTTTTAGGGTTAGGGCAATGTGGTGGGGTCATGGTGTGGCTAGGGTCCCTAATTAGGCTAGTTTGACCTAGTTTGACTTGGTCCTATAGTGGGCTCCACATGGCTACCACCCACTACCTAGGGTCAAACCTAGTTGATCTCCTTAAGTCTCACCCCATGCCTAACCCAATCTAAGTTTGAGGGGTCCAGAAGTAACATGGGATGTTACATGGTGAGACCGACCCGCGCCTTTGATTTAGCCATGAGTACGCTGTACTCGGAGAAGGCAAGGCGATTTGAGCAACGGGGGGTGGAGGATCCGACCTGCGCTATGTCCGTCCGACGTGAGACCAAAAGGTACGGTCTATTGGAGTGCATAGCAAGAGTCTTCGGCCTGCGCGCCATGACACAATGGGTGGCTACGGGCCATCCCGGTGTAGGAAGACTAACTCCGGCTGCACGCCATGGAGTAAATGCTCAAGAGATTTACCGTTGGGTTGTGACCCTAATACGGTGGTGGGCAAGAGATTTGCCAGAACACCAAGAAGGTGCCCTGAGTGCACGGACCGTTGGGCCGGGTGGCGAACGGTTGTGATGGCTTGTATGCGTGAAAGCACATTTTGATGATATATATATTGCCATCTGTGTGATTTGCTATGCTTGCAGGGAAGTACCGCTGCCCCGAGAGAAGGGGTAGGGTCATTATAATTTGGTCAGCTGAACGCTGACCGTTGCTCTTGTTTGCCACCATTGGGTGGATTGTCCCTGTACAGGTGCGGGAGAGCCGAGCGGGATGCATAGAGGTTGATGTTCCTGCTGGTGTTGTTGCGACTACTGCTAGCCCTCGAAGGCTATCTACGTTATGTGTGTGTTTTCTTTTATTGTGGCCGGCCTGCACGCCAAGTTGTTTAGGCCACTGGTTGATAGCTCTGTAAGACCATAAGGCCAACTCTTTTCACTTGTTGTAAGACATTCCTATATGATATAAAATGTAGAGTTTTATGTTTGGACATTCATGAGGAGTTCCAGTTGTAGTCTAGACTTCCGCTAGAATGATGTGTGATAGGTTCGATGCGCTACTCTGGTATCATCCTGTACCTTCACCGCCTGTTTTGTGATATATACTGTGGGGCCCCGGCCGGACCTTCTAGAATATACCATATGAACGGATGGGGTTGTTACAAATGGTGGGTCCGGCACGGGCCCCACGCCATATTTCACAGACAAGCGGTGGAATTACGCGTGGAAATCAAAATCTACTCGTACCCTAACTCAAAACATTCTAGCGCAGCAGTTTAAGTTGGATGAACTCAGCTCAAGGAATGTCCACTAATATACAAACTCCACATTTATATATCATAACAAGAATGTATACAACACACCCACACATGACCTTAAGGCCTTACAGGTTTCTCTTTACACAAATATATTTTCATACATTGGCACGCAGGCTGGCCCCATATGAATTCCAAACACGCTTCTTCGCACAGCCTTCAAGGGCCTTTAGCAGCAAGCCTCCATTTTGCTCAATTACATTCAAGCATCAACACCTTCAATTCATTATCCACCCGAGAGTGGCAAACAAAGTAACGGTCAGCTTTAGCTGACCACTTATAATGACCCTACCCCTTACCCGGTGCAGTGGTTCCTTCCCTATATGCATTACCACCATCATGTCTATCAAATCTACCAAACACAAGCATATCACAAACACCGGCATCCACCAGACTCTACGTGAACTCCGGGAACCTTTTTGGTGTACCGGATAAACCTGTCGTACATCGCCGATCAGAGGTTCTTCACTTGTTGGTTGGGCGGTTCAATCCTCATCCACCAATCCCGCAGGCTGGCGACATCCCATCCAGACCTCTCAGAGGTACTACCTCACAACATCTACAAACACAACTAGAGCAGATCGACCCACACTATGCGGTGTAGCTGCCAGGTTTATCAAGGATCCCCCGACATTACTACCCATCGACCCCTCACCTATTTCCGATCGACCCACACTATGTGGTGTAGCAAGTAGGGTCCACCTCACTTCCTCCCAAACATTGCCACCCATCGATCCCCACTAATACAGGTCAACCCACAACATGTGGTGTAACAAGCCAGGGCTATCTCACATATCCCAGGCGTGTTACCCATTGATCTCTCACCATAACCAGGAGCTTATTCAAAGCCTCCATACATTCATTCATCAACATCCATACAATCACACAACCATACCATAAAGCATAAACTTTTCATATTATCAAGGTTACAGAGTCTTCTCCGGTTTACCCATATTCATCACCAATCCAGACTAACGATCCAGATGGGCTTCACACAGCATGCCTATGCCGTACTTCACACTTTCGGCTCTAGATGCAGACTCAACCAAGGAACCACTTCTGCAGTCCACCTCTTGGTTGAGGATTCCATGCACATGCATAAAGAAAGGACTTCGATGTCCAAGAAGGAGATCGTTACCCTTGAAGATCGTTTCGGAGCCATGAACTAGCCGAACGAAAATCACCGACTCGGCTTTGCCTTCACGAATCTGATCTCGGATCTTCGCTCCGCACTCCGCAGCTCCTCCAACAGCTGGTTTCCCCTTCCTCCTTTCCTTCTTAGCTCTCCCTCTCTCTTTCTCTCTCTTGGAAAATAAGAAGAAGTAGAAGTAGAAGAATTAAATAATAAATCCTCATTCTTGGCCTTATATCCACACGGATAAATCTGAGCCATCAGATCCCACAGGAACAAATGAACAGCTACAAAAATTCCCTGAAAATATCTCTTTTGGGTCTGACATGCCCTGTGACACGCTCGTGTCATAGGCCGTGTACTTGAAGCGGTGCACAACTGCCTTATCCCGAAATAGGTCATGCCCAGGGTACATGCCCGTGTCAGCCAAGTCACGCCCGTGTCACCGGGCGTGTCTTTACTCGAATATCGTCGACTAAAGTTCGTTGACCAGAGACGGACACACCCTCCGACACACCCGTGTCAGACGGTACACGCCCGTGTCACAGGCGTGTTCCCTCTGTCGACCACTTTCGTCGACCAAAGACTCGAGTGTTGACACAGGAGGACACGCCCTATGTCACGGCCGTGTCACAGGGCGTGTCCCTCCCGAACACTTTGTCGAACGCATTTTCGTCGAACTCGTAACATCTTCGCACCCGTGAATGACACGCCCTGGGATACGCCCGTGTCCCAGGCCGTGTTACCCAACCAGAAACCCAAAATGGAACTTGGGCTGTTACAATCCTCCCCTCTTTCAAAAATTTCATCCCCGAAATTGGGCTCACTACAATTAGATACATAACCACTTAATGTTGCACCATTCGCAACCAATCACTCGAAGAAAGCGAGCCGGTTTAGAGCTCAGAGGCCACGGCTTGTCTCATCTCAAGGTGTCGCTTGACCAAAACAACACATGCATCATATTTCATCACAACCTTCGTCTAGTGATCCATACCAAACAACTCATATTTATATCCACCATGATTAATTTATCACTAAAAGATCACAAGTGTGCACCAACACATAACATATCATATATATGTACAGTCATATTATTATCCATATTCACATAATCACTCTTATTGAGTTAGCATATAAATACAATATGCACAATATCCACGTGATACAAGTCATTTTTCTACGTTTCCTTTCGCTCAGCCGTCTGATTATACATTCGGCGCGTCAAATTAAAAACTCGAGGATGTATCTCACCAATTGAGCTCTGCAGATCTTGCACATCCAAATTATGCAATCGAGGTTACGTTCGGGATGCAGATGACTCGACCACTGCTTTACCCTTTTCTTCATACGACACAGCGGTCTTTTTCTCACTCCCTGAAGGGGCATTCTAACAAAATTTAGCTATGTGTCCTTGCTTCCCGCAGTTATAACATATACGTGTATCAACACGTCCTTGCCCATAGGTTGCTCATGAAGAAACAGTAGAAGGAGCTGATTCAACATGCCTGAATCTTTTCCTATCTCGTTTGCTAAACGCCGATTGCTCTGACTGGGGCACATTGAATTCTGGCTTCTCCACTGCCAGTCTCTTCTTCTCTTGTACCCGTTTCAAATCCTTTTCCAATGCACGGGCCGTATATACCAATGCTCGGAAGCCTTGGTTGAATGAACTTGGGAGTACTAACCTCAATTCATCCCGCAGTCCCTCATAAAATCGATTCGTATTTCACGCTTCCTCCTCGAAGATAGACCCCGCATAATGCCCTAGTCTGGTAAACTCATGCAGGTATGTATCAATATCAGTCTTCCCCTGCACCAGACATTGGAATTTATTCTCCATCGCAATCCGCTGCGACACTGGCAAATACTTGGCAAGAAACAATCTGGAGAATTCATCAATTGAGACCTCCTCTAATCCTCGACCTGCCAAGTGATGCACTTCCATATCATCCCACCACAATCTTGCATCTTCTTCTAGCAGAAAAGTGGCTAAAGTCACTTTATGCTCCTCAGTAGTCCTGATTACTGTTAGGATCCACTTCACTCTAGCCAACCAATATTCCGCCTGCGTTGGGGAAGTCGCCCCACCAAACGTAGGTGGATGAAACTCCATAAAGTGCTTCAATGACTCATTCGTTGCTTGCTTGTCCACGATAACTGCAGCATGCTCTTGCCATGCACCAGCCCGTACTGGCACCCCTGTAGGTCCTGCCTGCCCAGTAGGCTGTGCCTGTAACACTGCAAGCACCGTCTCCATCACCATCCGTATGGTCTCCACCGAGGGAGGCCTAGGCACTTCAACGTGTTTTGCACTCTCATCGGACTGCTGGGGCTCATACTTCCCAGCACCACTCCTTGCCACCTAGTAATGTACAAAACACCATTAATCATCCATGTCATAATGGTAATTATACATTGACTACACACTCACACACTTTACGTTCATGAAATACATTCCTAGTGGTCATTCGTGAGTTCAATTATGTTCTTCCTCCCAAATAATAGCAACCTGGATCTGATACCACTTTGTAATGCCCCCACTCATCACATGGAATATAACAGTGGGTTCGGTCGGGGCCCCACTCCATATTTCACAGACAAGCGGTGGAATTATGTGCGGAAATCAAAATCTACTCGTACCCTAACTCAAAACATTCTAGCGCAGCAGTTTTAGTTGGATGTACTCAGCTCAAGGAATGTCCACTAACATACAAACTCCACATTTATATATCATAACAGGATGTATACAACACACCCATACATGGCCTTAAGGCCTTACAGGTTTCTCTTTACACAAATACATTTTCATACATCAGCACACAGGTCGGCCATACATGAAATCCAAACACGCTTCTTCGCACGGCCTTCAAGTGCCTTTAGCAGCAAGCCTCCATTCCGCGCAATTCCATTCAAGCATCAACACCTGCTGTAACGCCCCAAAACTCAAAAGAGCGACGGGAGGCGTTTTGGGCCAAATTTGGAATTTGGTAGGGGGTACATGGCTTGGGAAACGGGCGTGTCCCAGGGCGTGTCGTGTTTGGGTCGACGATCTGGCCGAGAGGTCGATGAATTTTGGAGTCGACGATCGTCGAGCAGCGAACATGGCCTGACAAACGTGCGTGTCCCAGGGCGTGTCAAGATCGTGTCGATGATGTGCCCGTAAGTCGACGATTTTCGCTCGACGAAGTGTCAAGACAGGGAACACGGCCTAGGACACGGTCGTGTCCAAGGCCGTGTCGGGTGGTCGACGAACTGTGCTCGACGAATTGTCGAGACAGTGAATACGGCCTGGAGCCCAGCCATGTTCGGGTATGACACGGGTGTGTCACCTAGGACACAGGCGTGTCCAAGACCCGTGTGTGTCTCGGGTTGGTGTTGGTCCTGTATCGATGGAGGAACACGCCCGGCAACACGGGCGTGTACTGGATAACATGGTCATGTCAGGTAGAACACGGGCGTGTCAGGAGCCCATGTGATTTTGGGACGCGTCTTGTTCGACGGCGATTTGGGAATACAGCCCTGTACACGGGCATGTCACAGGCTGTGTTTGGCCCAGATTTTGCATTTCAGATCTGGATCGTGGACATTTGTTTCCTTATTTTGGGATCCGATGACTGGGGGTTGTTCCTGGTGAGATATACTTGGGAATATGGTTGAAAATCCTTCATTTCAAGCTACCGTTCTCTTTCTAAAGATCTAGACAGAGGGGAGAGCGAGGAAGAAGGAGGCTAGATCTGGTCACCGGCGGAGCTTCGGGGCTCCAAATCGGGAGCCAACTTCGGATCTACGGAGGCAAGGAGATTGCGGTGCTTTTCATCTCCATACATTTCCATGGTGCTAAGGAAAAATGCTAGGGTAACGATTCTCATCCTAGGACACGTGAAGTCCTCTTTTCTTTTGCATAGGAAGCCCGCTCTCACGAGTTTGCGGTGAGTCAAGCCGTTCCTTCGGGTAGACATGAATAGTCCCTACTGTGTACATATAGAGTCCGTAATCAAGAATGGACATAGGCATGGTGTGTGAAGCCTACCCGGACAAGTTGGTCTGGATCGATGATGTTGTATTGCATTAATTTCCGGAGAAGACTCCGCGCAATTGGTTGTTTTTCGGGTTTTCTACGCGGTAGATTGCAACAGGGAGCCTTGCGGTCTACCTTGAGGTGTACCCAAAAAACTGGGTAGGTGTGTGATTCTGCCGCCTAGGTGGCCTGCGAGCCAACTTGTACATAACTGGGTTATGTAATATTGTGTGTTCGATTCGCGGGCTTCGGGTAAGCATAACCAGTGCCGATTATTTTAATTGTCGTGGCAAGTGAGCAACGCGTTGAGTGGAACCGTTCCTGCTCTATACAGTTCGGTCTTTGAGGCCTACTGAGGGCATAGAGGTCGGGTCTTAGGCTGTTGATGATTTTAATTGTCATGACTTCTGCCTAAAAGACTCAAATGATCACGAGTTGTACCTTCCAAGTGGCGGTGGTGGGACCGCGGTTTTGACCGGGTTCACTGAGAATGTGCTATGAAAGCACGGGGTGTGTGGCCGTACGTACAAAAGGCTGTAATGTAGTGTTATTACTATATAACGCTTGTTTATGCTAATAAAGTGCAGGGAAGGAGCATCGCCGCCCAGAGTTTGGGGGCGGGATCGTTATAATTTGGTCAGCATAGCTGATCGTCGTCTTTGTTTGCCACCGTTGCGGTGGATTGTTGCTTGCAGGTGCTGCAGGACCAAGCTGTAAATAGCGGGCAAAAGGCTATGTTGCTAAGTCGGCCCTCGAAGGCCAAATTTTGAGTTTTTTCTTGTTTATTCATGTGTGACCGGCATGCGTGTCGTGGTATGGAAGACACATTTTATTCTAGTAAACATTTGAAAGGCCTTAAGGCCATTATACTAGTGTTTTGTACTTCATTCCAATTGGGTTTTGTAGTGGACATTAATGCTTGTGGCAGGGTTCTTTAATTTGCAACTTTTAGTAATTGATTCATTCCTATTGGGTTTTGTAGGACGTTGGTAATTAGTTGGATGGGATTTCATTGAGTAACCACCCAGTCTGTCTGTGGTATATGGCGTCGGGCCCCAGCCGGACCCACTGCTATATGCTATGCGACAGATAGGGGGTGTTACACCTACAATTCATTATCCACCTGAGAGCGGCCAACAAAGTTACGGTCAGCTTTAGTTGACCACTTATAACGACCCTACCCCTTACCCTGGGTAGTGGTTCCTTCCCTGTATGCATTACCACCATCATGTCTATCAAATCTACCAAACACAAGCATATCACAAATGTCGGTATCCACCAGACGCTCCGTGCACTCCGGGCACCTTTTTGGTGTACCGAATATACTATTCGTACACCACCGATCAGAGGTTCTTCACTTGTCGGTTGGGCGGTTCAATCTTAGTCCACCAATCACGCAGGCTGGCAACATCTCGTCCAGACCACTCAGAGATACTACCTCACAGCATCCACAAACACAACCAGAGCAGATCGACCCACACCATGTGGTGTAGTTGCCAGGTTTATCAAGGCTCCCCCGACATTACTACACATCGACCCCTCACCTATTTCCGATCGACCAGCACTATGTGGTGTAGCAAGTAGCATCCACCTCACCTCCTCCCAAACATTGTGACCCATCGATCCCTACTAATACAGATCAACCCACACCATATGGTGTAACAAGCCAGGGCTATCTCACACTTCCCAGGCGTGCTACCCATTGATCTCTCACCACAGCTAGGAGCTTACTCAAAGCCTCCATATATTCATTCATCAACATCCATACAATCACACAGCTATACCATAAATCATAAACTTTTCATATCATCAAAGCAATGGAGTCTTCTCCGATTTACCCATATTCATCACCAATCCAGGCTAACGATCCAGATGGGCTTCACACAGCATGCTTATGCTGTACTTCACACTTCCGGCTCTAGATGCAGACTCAACCAAGGAATCACTTCCGCAGTCCACCTGTTGGTGGAGGATTCCATGCACATGCATAAAGAAAGGACTTCGATGTCCAAGAAGGAGATTGTTACCCTTGAATATAGTTTCAGAGCCATGAACTAGCCGGACGGAAATCACTGGCTCGGCTTTGAATTCACGAATCTGATCTTGGATCTTCGCTACGTACTCCGCAGCACCTCCAGCAGCGGGTTTCCCCTTCCTCCTTTCCTCCTTAGCTCTCTCTCTCTCTCTCTTTCTCTCTCTTGGAAAGTGAGAAGAAGAAGAAGAATGAAATAATAAATCCTCATTCTCGGCCTTATATCCACAAGGATAAATCTGAGCCATCAGATCCCACAGGAAGAAATTAACAGCTACAAAAATTCCCTGAAAACAGCTCTTTCGGGTCTGACACGCCCTGTGACACGCCCGTGTCACAGGCCGTGTACTTGAAGCAGTGCACAAACCGCCTTATCACGAAACAAGTCACAGCCAGGTTACACGCCCTTGTCAGCCCAGTCATGCCCCTGTCATAGGGCGTGTCTTTACTCGACTATCGTTGACCAAAGTTCATCAACTAGAGGGGTACATGCACTCCGAAATGCCCGTGTCGGACAGTACACTCCCATGTCACAGGCGTGTTTCCTCTGTCGACCACTTTAGTCGACTAAAGACTCGAGTGTTGACACAGGAGGACACGCCCTAGGTCACGCCCGTGTCACAGGGTGTGTCCCTCCCGAACACTTCGTCGAACGCATTTTCGTCGAACTCATGACATCTCCGCACCGATGAACGACACGCCCTTGGACACGCCCGTATCCCAGGCCGTGTCACCCAATTAGAAACCCAAGATGGAACTTGGGATGTTACACACGGGCCGCTATGCACCGAATTGCTAGGCGGATGGACGAGTAGGCTTGCGGATGAGGTGGTTAGAATAGCGGAATGAGGGTCGTGAGCACCTCTTCGATACGCACGCCACTAGCAATTGCTAGTGCGGTACTGAGTGTTGGAGGATATATAATGGCGCACGTCAAGCAAATAACGTTAATATAAAATCACATAGACATGATTGTACACAAACATATAACAAATTAAGCACTCTTCATCTAATATAAGAGATCAAACTACACTATCAACAATAAAAGAAGAAGAGGGAGTGCAAAATCGACCGGATCTGAAGTCTTGCTGAGGATTCATGGAAGGAATCACCGGGTTGTCAATCCGCATCCTAGCTCGGTCCTCAACTGCGTCCGGGGTAGAGGAGGTTGTCTCTAACTCCCAATGGACCCGTCTTCTTCGTGTCATGACCTGGTGGAGGATGGCACATACTCCTCCGATCATAATGGTGAAAGCTAGGTCAAACCATTCTTGAAGCTCAAGGATGAAGGAGGAGGCCGAGATGAAGCTCCGGCTTGAATTTGGTGTTGAAAGCTTGCCGGGAGCCCCTCCCTACGGTGGAGGATGAAGGAGATCGGCGGAACCCTCCTCGGAGATGAAAACGACAGAGAAAAAGTCGAGAATGCGGAATTAGGGCGGAACCTGCATATTTATAGATTGTAGAAATTATAATGCACACGACCAGGGGCGTACAACCAGTGGTCATGCGCATTATGTCTAATGGTAGTGCGTTTGCCCCAGGCAGAACTTGGAAAAGTGGAGAATAGTTCGCACGATCAATGGTGCACCACCAGTGGTTGTGCGCACTGTGTCCTGTGATAGTGTGCATAGATATGGCAGAACTAGTAAGAAAAATGGAGTCATTACACACGATCAGTGGCGCACGATCAGTGGCGCACGACCAGTGGTCGTGGGCTAAGGAATCCATTAAACGTACGCATGTAAAATCACATGATCAGTGTCCCTTAGGCAAAAATGGGAACCAAACCAACCACTGATATGTGCAGACATTCCAGGTAATCACAATAAGAATTAAAATCAATAAAGTAACATAAATACACAACCATTAGCCTATAAGTGAACTTCCTGTAGAAATAAAGATTAGAAGAAATATATACGATAACAAACTAAAAGTGAAGTGCTTGTGAAAGAAAACTAGCCCAGATGAGTCCGAAAATCAGTATATAAATAGAACTCATCACTCGCCGCTATCGTTAGGTGAGTGCAAGTTGGATCGCGCAACTTGCCCGCCCTTCCTGGCAAAAGTGGGCTTGTGGTCCTGGTTCGCCTGCATACCTGGCAGGTGCATGCTGGCTGCCCTACCTCGCTCGCTTGCCTGGCAGGTGCGGGCCGGCCACCCTAGCTTGCTCGCTTGCCTGGTGGTCCAACTCAGCGAACAATGGGTTGTACACAATCCCCCCTTTTTTTGAGCTTGGAAAAGCTCGGAAAGAATCATCCAACCCAAAATGTTCGGTGAGTGCTTGCAGAGCTGGAGGGAATCTTTTGGAGGCAAATCTCGTCTTCTTTCTTTTACCTTCCTTGCGAACTATAGCTGAGTGATGCCCATGTCAGAAGAGATGCGAGCGCCTAGTGGCCGCGAGGGAAGGTATGCGGGAGTATTTCCTCGATGCTGCTCCTTGACTGGCGCATGGATCACCCAGTCCTGTCTTTAGGCTGAAGAAGGGGAAGTTGATCAGGCAGTCTCCCCCGAATAGTGCCCTCGCATCCAGTTCGGCAGTCAGTGTCAAGGCCACCCATGAGGTATGCAGGCCTCTTGCCTGATTTGTTACTCCACTTATAATCTCTTTTTCTACAGGAGGCACCCTGCGATGATGGAGACGGGAGAGTGGAACAGGGGGATTCCTCTCCACAGATAACGGAGCTGGTCGCTAGCCCCTCGACCCTGGGGCCTGCCCCTCCCGCAATTCCTCCATTGCCAAGCTAGCCCGGTCTAGGGAAATCTATTGCGACTCTTGAAGGTGAGCTCTTCCAGGGCAAGCCAGGTACCTCTCATCTGCATACAAGCGTGGGGGACATGCCGATTTTAACAACCTCATCCGTTCATATAACATATACTAGAAGGTCCAGCCTGTTGATGCACGAAAACGGACAGGGAGTCGGGCACCACCAGCTAACGGTTCGAACACCGGGGGTAGGGAAGGAAAGGAGGAGACTGTCGACCAATCGGTTACTAGCGGTCGCGGCTTAAGGACCGGAAAAGGGGGCCGCTGGCAGCTGCAACAGCAGAGTTCGCCCGCCGTGGCTTAAATGCCACTCTTGCGGCGGGCTTTCCTTCACTTAAAATGAGAAACAGTTACACGAAGGAGAAAAAGAGGAAGCCGGCCGGACTACAAGCCACAAAACACTAGACTTGAGACCGCAGCTCTTAACAGGCGAGCTCCTGGATCCCAGTCAGCGTGTCTTGGGGAGTGCACCCTCCCCCTATTTATAGGCTCGGGGGCCTGCCCAAGCGGGCAGGGCTAAAGTTACTGGCTGCCCGGGGTACAGGAGAACCGGGCAGAGGTGAGGGTCGCGTGTTAACTGTTGATGCACGAAAACGGACAGGGAGTCGGGCACCACCACCTAACGGTTCGAACACCGGGGGTAGGGAAGGAAAGGAGGAGACTGTCGACCAATCGGTTACTAGCGGTCGCGGCTAAAGGACCGGAAAAGGGGGCCGCTGGCAGCGGCAACAGTAGAGTTCGCCCGGAATCCGCGACCTGTCCGCGCAGCTTTTTAGACTGGGCGGCCTGCCTATTCAAGCTGCCAAGCCTACCAAGCCGAGCGGTCTCCATGTCAGGCCGCTGCTACCGCCGACCCTGCTCAGCGACAAGGCTCCAGGACCAAGCCGTCAGCTCGCCAGGAGGAATCTGCCAGGCCGCGCGGCTTCCCTCCTTTCTTGTCTCTTTCTCTTTTGCTTCCCCTCACCTCTTCCCGGTTCTCCTGTACCTCGGACAGCCAGTAACTTTAGCCCTGCCCGCTTCGGCAGGCCCTTGAGCCTATAAATAGGGGGAGGGTGCACTCCCCAAGACACACTGACTTGTATCCAGGAGCTCGCCTGTTAAGAGCTGCGGTCTCAAGTCCAGTGTTTTGCGGCTTGTAGTCCGGCCGGCTTCCTCTTTTCCCTTTCGTGTAACTGTTTTTCATTTTAAGTAAAGGAAAGCCAGCCGCAAGAGTGGCATTTAAGCCGCGGCGGGCGAACTCTGCTGTTGCCACTACCAGCGGCCCCCTTTTCTGGTCCTTTAGCCGCGACCGCTAGTAACCGATTGGTCGACAGTCTCCTCCTTTCCTTCCCTACCCCCGGTGTTCGAACCGTTAGCTGGTGGTGCCCGAGTCCCTGCCCGTTTTTGTGCATCAACACGGCCGGGGCCCCACAGCATATACCACAAAACAGACGATGAAGCTACGGAGTGATACCAGAGTAGCGCAGTGCACCTAACACATTGCATTTTAGCGGAAGCTTATCACATTACACTTGAACTCATCACTTGAATGTCCAACATATAAAACTCCACATTTTATAGATTATAGGAATGTCTTACAACGCGTATAAATAGTTGGCTTTATGGCCTTACAAGGCTTTCAAACAGTGGCCCAAATATTGGCACGCAGGCCGGCCACATCAAAAGAAAACATAACATTTACATCCACACTAGCCTTCGAGGGCTAGCAGCGACAGTAGCAAAAGCAGTAGGGACTTCAGCCCTTATGCATCCCGCTCAGTTCTCCACCACCTGCACAGGGACATTCCACCCAAGGGTGGCAAATAGAGGCAACGGTCAGCATTCATCTGACCAAATTATAACGACCCTACCCCTTTCTCGGGGCAGCGGTATCCTTCCCTGCTGGCAAAGTATATCACAAGCATGTATATATAATGTGCTTTCACTCACACATGCCATCACAACCATCAGCCACCCGGCTCAACGGTCCGTGCACTCAGGGCAACTTCTTCGTGTACTTGCAAATCAGTTGCCCACCACCGTATCAGGGTCACAGCCTGTTAAAGTAGCAAACACGCAGCTAACAAGCAGATAACAAACAGGCAGAAATTTGAATAATTGAAAGTTTTATTATCCAAAAAGATATCATTTACAAAGGTATGACCTCCCTTTTATAGAATGGAGGACATAGGAGAGAGTACAAATAAACAATGTGGGACTAAAAAAGTACAGGGCTGAGCAGCTAGAAATTAAAGAGACCGCACAGGCCGCGTGGTTAGACAGATGGGCTAACCGCTCGGCAACTCCAGCGGGAAGAGAACACGCCGTAATAGGAGACCGATAGACCGCCCGGTCTCCAGGATTCTAAGAGAGACTAATAGACTGCTCGGACTATAAACAACAATAGTCTGAATACGAACCTGCTGGAAAGGAACCGCTAGACCGCACAGTCAACAACCCGCCAGACAAGACCGCGAGGCCGCCTGGTCTAATACTTCAACACTCCCCCTCAAGCTGGAGCATAGATATCAATCATGCCCAGCTTATCACAAATGTGAAAGAAGGAAGTAGAGACCGATTTTGTGAAGATATCCGCCAATTCTTTGTCAGAGGTGACAAACAGAGTACAAATCTGTTTCTTCAAACCTCTTCCCGAATAAAGTGTCAGTCAACCTCTATATGCTTTGTTCTCTCATGGAAGACCGAATTTTTGGATATGTATATAGCGGCCTTGTTGTCACAGAACATAGGAAGAGGATAGTTATAGACCTCTCCTAGGTCAAGCATGAGAGCCCTCAACCACTTTAACTCACATGTGGTTGACTCCATACTCCAGTATTCAGCTTCTGCACTGGATCTGGAGATAACAGACCGTTTCTTGCTCTTCCAACTCACAAGATTTCCTCCAACAAAAGTACAAAACCCTGATATGGATTTAAGATCGCCTTTATCATACGCATAGCTTGAATCTGAGTAGGCTTCAACCTTGAGATGACCATTCTTCTGAAAGATTAGCCCTTTGCCCGGTGCTGCTTTGACATACTCTAAAATCTTCAAGGCAGACTGAAGATGGCACTCCCTGGGAGCTTGCCTAAACTGACTAACCTTGCCTACAGCATAGGAGATGTCGGGTCTAGTCACCCAGAGATAGATGAGTTACCTGCAGATCTGACGATGATGGATTCTCCGTAGTGATCGGATGGTGTCCGAACTGCAAGCGGCGACAGCGTGACGGCCGGCGGCGGCGTGACGATTGGCGGCGGTGACGGTTGGCGGCGACGATGATGGTTGTTCTTTAATGGGAGGCCCCATTGATTTCTGCTATTGTGGTGGAGATCATGGGGTGTGGGTTGATTGGACAAACCCATGATCTCCACTATAGGAGAAATTATGGGGGAAGTGGTTAAATGCACCCCAAGGCTTTAAATATAGATTCATCCCCATCAATTCCCCCCCAAGTACTTTATTGTCGGAGGTTGGCACAACCAGTGAACTAGGATTTTCTTTCATTTTTTTCGACCATGACAGTGACCAGCGAAAGTCCAGAAACTTCAGAGAGTGGCGCTCAACCAGCCCAAGTAATGATATGTTAAAAGATATCTAAGGGAGAGAAGGGACAAAAAGAGGAAGCGCTAACACCCCCAAAAAAGGGGGATCCCAGCGCCCTCGCGGGCGGTGGCGCGGCGGCGTCTAGTGCACGAGCTGCGTGATGGGGCGCGCAGATCAGGCATACGTGCATACACAGTTGCCCGCACGCGTTCACTGTGCGCGCGCACCTGTGGTACTCCCTCTCAGGTAAGAGTGTTCCTGGTGAGCACGCACCCAGTTGTGCGCGGCAGGTGGGTTCTCGGGTGCGCGCAGGCCTGGTGCGCATGCATCCTGTCTGCGTGCGCCCGACGCGTGCCCATACACGAGCACATCTGATGTGCGTGCTTGGGTGTGCACATTCCCGGGGTGTGTGTGTCTGGTGCACTTGTGCGTGCGTGCTTTGCTCTATGAGGCCCGTAGGTATCATGCTTTGCGCGTGCTCGGGGACGCCCCTTTAAAATTTTCATGTGAGGTGTGCGTTTGTACTGCATCTGAGTTTTCCTTTCTGGTGATAGGGCTCGAAGCGTACTGCGACACCACTCTGTATGCGCTCCTCTCTTAATGAGGATCAAATCGTCATTTGGAGAAAGAGTGTTGGATCCCAAGTTCATTTGGGCTAGGATCACTAACTTAGGATGATGTGACCCAACATGTATAGCCAGGGTCATAGTTGTGTCCTAGAGTGTAGGCCAAGTCCTTAGAGTCAACATCAGATGGACCAGCTATCAATAAGACTATCAGAGACTCAAGACTTAGAAGATTTCAAGACCAAGTAAAATGAGTTCGATGTTCGTCGAACTTAGGTCGACGAAAGACGTTCTGAGCTCGACGATCTTGATATATTTATCTGAGCTGAGCTCGACGATCATCATTCTCTGGTCGACGAAAACTGGGATACTTTAACAAACTAAAGTAAGGATAACTCCAGATTATTCTAAGTCCAACTTCAGACTTTGGTCGACAAACAAGATTCTGAGCTCAACGAACTTGGACCTCAAGTTCACAACAACCTTCTGTTAGAAGATCTCAGGTCGACGAAGTCATCTTCTCAGGTTGACGAACTCAGTACTCTACTCGACGAATTCTGGAACCAGAAGATTTGTGTCGACACTTAGGGCATGTGTCGACACCAACTATGTCAACACCAAAAAATTTATGTCGACACTAGAAAACTTGTGTCGACACCAAGAATAATTAGTCGACACCAGAAGATTCATGTCGACACACAGAATATCAGTCAACACAAAATACTCGACTAAGTCCAGAATGGTTGCTGAACTCCAATCGACGAAGTTACAAACTCCACTCGACGAACTTCATACAGAAAAGACAAAGGCTCTGAAGCATGTAGCTCTGTTATCGACTCGACGATCTTGGAACTCAGCTCGACGAACAAGAAGTCGTCTGGTCGACGAATACAATATCTCAGCTCGACGAACGGGTAATTCAGTTCGACGAATTCTGCCAACTGTTCGATGATTCCAGACTTAGACATTTCCGACATTCTGTCCTCACCCAAATGCGATAATTCCTGACAAATTAATGCTCTAACATTCTCTGAATGTATCCGTTAGAGGGAGCATTAATTACAGTCTTCCTCAGGAATATTACTTGCTGATTTTCCACAAGACAGTTGGGAAATTGTTAGAAAGTAGCAAAAAAGAGAGAACACGCGGATAAACTTTTGAATAATTGAAATTTTATTATCCAAAAAAGATATCATTTACAAAGGTATGCCTCCCTTATATAGAATGGAGGAGATAAGAAGGAGAGTATACAAACAATGTGGGACTAAACATTTACAATACTGAGCGGCTAGAATAAAGGTGACCGCACAGGCCGCGCGGTTAGACAGATGGGTTAACCGCTCGGCAACTCAAGCAGGATAGAACAGGCCGCAATGGTAGACCGATAGACCGCCCGGTCTCCAGGCTTCAGAGTGAGATCGCCAGACCGCTCGGTCAACAAACCGCTGGATCAGACCGCTAAGCCGCCCGGTCAACAAACCGCTGGATCAGACCGCTAAGCCGCCCGGTCTAATACTTCAACACTCCCCCTCAAGCTGGAGCATAGATATCAATCATGCCCAGCTTGTCACAAATGCGGAAGAAGGAAGTAGAAACCGGCTTGGTGAAGATATCTGCCAATTCCTTGTCAGAGGTGACAAAAGGAGTACAAATCTGTTTCTTCAAAATCTCTTCCTGAATGAAGTGACATTCAACCTCTATATGCTTTGTTCTCTCATGGAAGACCGGATTTCTGGATATGTGTATAGCGGCCTTGTTGTCACAGAACATAGGGAGAGGACAGTCATATACATCGCCCAGGTCAAGCATGAGAGCCCGCAACCACTTTAACTCACACGTAGTTGACGCCATACTCCGGTATTCGGCTTCGGCACTGGATCTGGAGACAACAGACTGTTTCTTGCTCTTCTAACTCACGAGATTACCTCCAACAAAGGTACAAAAACCTGACGTGGATTTACGATCACCTTTGTCATCCGCGTAACTTGAATCTGAGTAGGCCTCAACCCTCAGATGACCATTCTTCTGAAAGAGTAACCCTCTGCCCGGTGCTGCTTTGATATACTCCAAAATCTTCAGGGCGGACTGAAGATGGCACTCCCTGGGAACTTGCATAAACTGACTGACCTTGCCTACATCATAGGCGATGTCGGGTCTAGTCACCGTGAGATAGATGAGTTTGCCTACCAAACGTCTGTACCTTGTGACATCAGATAGAAGAGGCGAGTCATCCGTCCACGTTTTGTCTTCTCCAACAGCCATGGGAAAACGAGCTGGTTTGGCACCTGTCAATCCTGCTTCTCGTAGAAGATCAAGGGCATACTTCCATTGAGAGAGAACCAAGGAGTCAAGTTTCCGAGAGATTTCTATCCCTAAAAAGTATTTTTGGGAGCCCATATCCTTCGTAACCAAGTGCTGACGGAGGTGCTTCTTCGTCAAGTCCACCCCATCTCGGTCATCACCAGTAAGGAGAATATCATCCACATATACGGCCAAAACCACCAGTCCTGAGGCCGTTTTGCGAATGAATAAGGAGTGATCGGCCGAACTCCTTTGAAAGCCGATGGTAGCCACAATACCACTGAATTTGTCAAACCATGCCCGAGGGCTCTGCTTTAGGCCATAAATGGCCTTCTTCAAATGACATACACGTGTCTCCCCCTGAGCAACATACCCAGGAGGTTGCTCCATATAGACGTCCTCCTGAAGATCGCCATAGAGAAAGGCATTCTTCACATCAAGCTGGGAAATGGCCCAAGCCCGGTTAACAGCCACAGAAAAGAGAACCCGGATGGTGCTGAGGTGAGCAACCGGAGAGAAGGTATCAAAGTAATCAACGCCGTAAGTCTGAGTGAAGCCCTTGGCCACCAGCCGGGCTTTGTAGCGATCCATAGTGCCGTCGGGGCGAAACTTCACAACGAAGACCCAGCGACAGCCAACCACATCAGTGCCCACGGGAGGAGGAACCAGGGTCCAAGTACCCCGTTCAGTAAGAGTAGCCATCTCCTCATCCATGGCAGACTTCCAATGAGGGAGAGCAAGAGCCTCCTGGTAGGTACGGGGAGTAGAAGTAGCAGAGATAGCCAAGGCAAAACACCTGCGAGAAGGATAAAGCTGATCATAGGAAACAACAGCCGTGAGCGGGTGTTGAGTACACGCCCGCACCCCTTTGCGAAGGGCAATGGGAACATCCAGGTCAACGGGAGCGTCGGCGACGGGAGCGTCAGCGACCGGAGCGTCCGTGGCGGAGAAGGCTGGCCCGGGACTAGAGAGAGACGGCAGCGGAGAGGAGGGTGGAGGGGTGGGTGGGGAGACGGACTGGGAAGGAGTGGGTGGAGGAGGAGACGAAGGTGGGAAAATGTGGAGAGGTGTGGAAGGAACGGAGATATCAGAAGGAAGAGAAGAGGGAGAAGAGAAATAGGAAGCATTTTCGAAAAAAGTCACATCCGCGGAGACAAACTGCTTGCGAAGAAGGGGGTCAAAGCAGCAATAGCCTTTTTGAGTGGTAGAGTAACCCAAAAAGACACACTTGGTGGAACGGGGGGAAAGCTTGTAGCGGGTAGCGGAGGGAGCGTGAACAAAGGCCGTACAGCCAAAGACACGGAGAGGGAGAGGAAAAGGTTCCTGGTGGGGGTAGAGAAGGGAGAAGGGAGTCTGGCTGTGGAGAACCGCGGAGGGAAGGCGATTGATGAGATAGCAGGCGAGGAGCACAGCGTAGCCCCAGTAGGAGCGAGGGACGTGCATCTGCGTCATGAGAGTACGCGCAACATCAAGCAGGTGACGGTTTTTACGCTCCGCCACCCCATTCTGCTGGGAGGTGTAAACACAAGTCGTTTGATGAAGGAGGTCATATTGGTGAAAGAATGCGGAGAACTCATGAGTTAGATATTCTTTGGCATTATCAGAACGTAAGACTTTAATAGAAATAGCAAATTGAGTCTTAATCATAAAGTAAAATGATTGCCAAACAGAAAATAGTTCAGAGCGATCTTTTAACAGATACACCCAGGTACATCGAGAAAAATCATCGATAAAAGTGACAAAATAGGAACTGCCCCGACCAACTGTGAGGGTAGGAGCAGGACCCCATACATCAGAATGAATAAGATCAAATATGCGAGAGGAGCCACGGCCTTGCTTCGGGGGGAAGGAGGAGCGATGATGTTTGCCAAGCTGACACGCATCACAGTTGAGCGGAGAACTGGTAGGAGGTAAGTGGGGCAGAAGCTGGTGAATAAGTCGAGGAGGAGGATGTCCAAGATGAAGATGCCACTGAAGGAGATCGGTGGAGGAGGAGTAGGCAGATAGAGCGGAAACATCGTCGAGGAAGTAGAGGCCGCCGCTCTCAGTCCCAGTAGCAATCGTCCGCTGGGTCCTCGGGTCCGGAAAAGAACAAGTAGTGGGAGTGAATAAGACGGAGCACTGAAGTTGCCGGCATAAAGTAGTAACTGATAACAAATTGTACGGGAAATTCGGGACATAGAGGGTATCCTCAAAGCAAAGCGATGGGGTGAGTTGAGCCATGCCCGTCCCATGAACCGGGGACGGGGAACCATCCGCCACACGAACCGGGGGTAAGCGGTCATGGGTCTCAAGACGGGAGAAGCAATGAGGGTTGCCCGTCATATGATTTGTGGCACCGGAGTCAATCAGCCATTTACCTTGGGTAACGACGTGGGCACTACCTGACGTCGTGGCCACAGAGGCAGACGGCCGAGAAGAGGCGGATGCCGAAGAAGGAGCATCACCGGAAGGGCGAAGATGAGGATGTTTCTGCCAGCAGCGGTCAACAGTATGGCCAGTACGACCACAGTGAGAGCAGAGAAACCGGGATGAACCTCGTCCGCCAGAGGAGCCGCGACTACTAGGGCCCCCCCGCTGAGCTTGGTGAGCAAAGGAGTCCTGGGAAGGGGGGGAGGCCAACAGAGGCCGCTGGAGTAGCGAAGTAACAGCGGCAATGCGAGCCGCAGTGGCATCCAAAGTAGGAGATTCCGCCTCACCCAAGATCTGCTGGCGGATCATATCATAAGAGTCGGGAAGACGAAGAAGATAACAAACAACCAGGAGTTCCTGGAAGTGTTTGTGCTGGTCGGCCAAGTACACGGAGAAGGGGCGATTCTGGAGGATTTCAGCACCAAGAGCCTGAACCTGCTAATAAGCCGCAGCCGGTGACATGGAAGGGCGGGCGAAGAGGTCCGCATAGAGAGTATAAATGCGGGACGTCTAGCCCCCCTTAGAATAGAGAGCAGCGAGGTGAAGCCAGGCGGCCTTGACCATCTCATCATGGTGAATGACGGGAAGGCACTCATCAGAAAGGCTGTTAGCCAGCCAGGTGCGGACAAGAGCATCACTCGCATCCCAGTCATCAAACTCAGGAGAGGTGCGAGGAGGAGGGCCCGCGAACAGACTCTTACTGTGGTTGGTTCGGTGAGTCGATCGCCGCGGGCTTGCTCGGGTAGGCAAGTGCACCTATCGCAAGTAGTACTCGATATTCGGGGGAATACCGAGGTCGTATTGTTCTCGGGGTCGCGTTGACTATTCTTACTCCTCCGGGAGGACTATTATTTTACTAAAAATAAGGTGGATTTTTTTACTTAATAAAAGGCGAAAAAGCAAAGGAGCGAAAAAACGATTTAGAATATATTCGATCAAGGGTTAACGCTCGGCATCGAATCGGATTAAGACTAAAACGATTTTTAATAATAAAAAGACTTAGTTTTCAAATTAATAATAAGGCAACTTGGCCGTGGAGGTTCCACAAATGTGAGCGCACTTATCTCTAGGAATATTGCTCACCTGAACGTTAAGACTATTCGACCGAACGTTAGTCCGACGAAGGATTCCTCTTAACGCCCGCTTTACGCTAAGAACCCCGCTATTGGGTGGGGAACCCAATCCGGTAGAATTACGCTAGTCCTCTCTCGAGGGTATGCACGCAATTCTATTTACCCAGGGGTGATCGGTCCATATGCACGGCCTCTCGGCTAGCTAGCATATGGACTACGGAAATAGGGCCCACACATCGATTATGTGGTCCTACGCGTCGTAAACCCGGGGTAAACCCTAAGTGCTTAAATTAAAATGAAAATAAAGAACTTTAATTATTATAAATCATTTTAAATGTCCCAATGCTCTTCGATGCCGAGGCTAATAGCGATTAGCCACACATCGGTATGGGGACGACTTATAATTTAGTGAGGCGTGAGTTCGAAATTAAATGCTAAACGATTATAAGAAAGGGACAAAAGAAAAATAACAACATTTAGAAAGCTAAAAAGTTAACTAAACGAGAACTCACACACACTCAAAATTATAAATTAAACAAAATCTAAGTTACACATGAATGAAATTTGCATAATTTAAATTTGCGAGTCCCACTCAAACGAGTGGGGGCGGTAAATAAAGGCTGAAAATTGCAAGTCCTACTCAAACGAGTAGGACTGAAATGAAAGCGAGTCCTACTCAAATGAGTAGGAGAAAATAAATGTGATTACAGGGCTAAAAAGTCCGGCCATTTAACTCAAGTGAGTAGGCGGAAAAAATAAAGAAAGAAAAATTGCAAGTCCTACTCAAACGAGTAGGACTGAAATAAAGGTCCGGCCATTTAAACTCAAGTGAGTAGGCGGAAAAATAAAGAAAGAAAAATGACGAGTCCTACTCAAACGAGTAGGACTGAAATGAAAGCGATGCGCCATTTAACTCTTAACGAGTAGGCGGAAATAAATACACACAGACACACACACTCCATAAGCAATTCAAGAAAGCAATAAAGCTAACACCTACACTCACACACTCTACAAAATTGAACAAAGCATTTAAGGAAAAGCGTTAAAACAAAGCATGAAAATTATACACCTACACTCACACACTCTACATAATTTAAATCAAAGCATAAAAGTTAACACACCTACACTCACACACACTTTTCATGAAAAATCAAAGTTACCTAAAAATTAAAACTTATACTTTTTCAAGCATAGGTTTTGCCAAAAACAAATAAAAAGAAGAAATTACAATTTTAGAAGACAAAAGTTTTTCAAAACAAATTAAAAACCAAAGTTTTTGGAAAATAAAAATTTCAACATTTTCATTCCTAGGATTTCATAAAAGAGCAAAAAAAGTTGAAATAAAAGAGAAAGAAGAAAAAAGGTTTTCATTCCAAAATAAAGCTAAGTAAAAAAAACAAAAGAAACTTTAACTCTTTTACACACTCATAAGAGTGAAGATGTTGAAGAAATTAAAAGAAGACATGGAAAAGGTTTGTAATTCATCATTTCATGAGTTTCTAACAAAACCTAACTTGAGAAAAATTAAAGGCAAGTAAAGTACTAAACATGTAAAGAGGAAAACCTAACATCCCTAAGCATGAAAACAAGTAAAAAAAATGTAAAGGAAATAAGTTACACTCATACACACACACACACACTTTTCATAAATGAAGAACAAAGATGAAACTAAGAATAAAAAGGAGAAGAAAAGTGGGGCACAAGTGCTCATTCCAAAGCCATATATGAAGAGAAAAACTAACATTTTATTGATTAAAATGAAACTATTACAAGCTATTACAAGGGCTAAAGCTAAAGCAAAACAAGAAATGAAATAAAAAGGGAGAAATCTCCTTACATAGCCTTGAAAATCACGGATGCAGCCCACAAAAAGACACTAACTTGGCCCAAAAATCTGAACCCTTGGACCTTACAGAACTGGGCTATTTATAGGAAAAAATTTCTAAGTACACGCCCTCGGTCACGGGCGTGTAGGGGGGGCGTGACAGTACTATTCATGAAGGCGGCTGGCGATTGGACAGCAAAGTTGACTTCGGGCTGAGTTCGCAGCAGTCACGCCCTAGGTCACGGGCGTGACTATGGGCGTGTCGGGGAGGTAGAACCGGGCGCGGGTTGCGTCAAATGTCCTCGGCAGCATCTTGTCGGGCCAGCTGGAAAGGTCACTCCCCATGTCACGGGCGTGACTATGGGCGTGACAGTTGGGGTCGACACTCGACGAATGTCGAGCGGAAAGTGTCGAGTCGAAATCGTTGAGCTGAAATTGGGTCACGCCCTTGGTCACGGGCGTGACACTGAGCGTGACTGTTGGTGTCGACACTCGACGATCGTCGAGCGGAATTCGTCGAGAGGAGGGGACACGGGCTTGGGTCACGCCCCGTGTCGGGTGACACGGGCGTGTCGCCAGGCGTGTCAAGCCTTAACTTCAGAAATTTTGTAATTTCACGGGAAATGCACAGTCACGGCTCGGTCACGGGCGTGACCCATGTGTCACGGGCGTGTACTTCCCAAATTTTGGCAGATTTTGGAATTTTTCTGCAAAATCAAATAAAACAAGTTAGAAGAAAATTTACAAGAATAGGAGCATTTTATTGAACAAAAATAAGTAAAAACGACGAAAATAAATGAAAATAACTAAATTAATGTGCATAAAAATACGCATATTTACAGTTCATCAAATACCCCCATACTTAGGCTTTTGCTATTCCAGAGTAAAAGTTTGAGGTGAATCTATAAGGAATAAAAAAAACTCTAAGTTTTGGCTATCGCTTAATCAATTATAAGAGAGATCGAAATAAATATACGGGGTGTAAGAGTTAAGTCCTAAAATTATGTAGATGATTTAAATAGCGCAAAAGTTTTGTCCAAAAGACTTCTTGATGTAATCAAATAGAAGGCAACATTTGAAATGGTTAGATTAACGAAAATAGTTTGGAATTATAAGAACTCTAGCTTATACGAGTGCTACCGGAAATAATACAATTTACTAATTATGCTCTCAAAAAGATTTTTGAATTAATTCTAGAATCGTGTAATTGGCTAAGGGGGTAGTGTGGTTTATGAAGAGGGTTTTGAAATTTGAGGTGAGGTAATTTTTTCTCGAACCTCCATGTTTTTTTTCTTTTGGATTATTAGGAAAACGAAATCTTATTTTCCTAATATGATTTTTGTTTTTCAACTTCATAATAATAAAATTAACCCAATGTATATTTGTAGGAGTAATGAATTTTATCCTCTTACTCCCTATATAATCTTTTAAAATTATTGGGTGCCTATGTTTACGGAACGAAATCTTGTTCCCATTGACATAAGATCTTTTAAGGATAAAATTTTTCATGCCAAGTAGATCATGAAAAGTGAGGGGAGAAAGGAAAACTAGATTGTAATCCTAAAAATTTTTGAGAGCAACCTTAATAATTTGTACGTTCCAATTTTTTTCAGAAAGCTAAAAGTAAGTATAATTGAATTCTATAGTCGTTATTTCCTAACATAATATACGTGCTCCTATCAATGAAAAATTAGAAGTAGTGCCTAAAACGAGTCCGCTAGTTTTAACAAAGCATAAAGAATTCTTTAAAACTTAACCCCGGCTATTTAAATGTTTCAATCAATAATTAACAAACGGGTAGCAAAGAGAGAATTAATAGTATTCACATATAAATAAACTCAGAACAGAATTTTTGGATAGCAGAAAAGTTAAGTATGAAATATTTAATTTATTTATTTCAAAACACATTTTTTTTTTAATTTTTATAGTTTTTGTTATCATTTTTTTTTGTTTTTCATTTATTATCTTTTTTTTTTCTGTTTTTCTCAAATTTGTTTTTTTTTTGAAAATTTTTTTGAACGATTATCTTTTTTTTTTATTTTTTAAGAGAATTTTCATAATATGTACAAAAATAAAAAAGAAAAAGGTTTGTACAAGAATGAGGAAGGGGGAGAGAGAAAAAAAAACAAAAAATATATACAAAGTGAAACTAAACAAAATAATTTTTTTGTTTTGTTGTTTGAGTTTTTGGAAAAGAGAAAGAGAACAAAACAAGAAACAAATTTTTTGGATTTTTGTTTTTTTTCATTTAAATTTTTTTTGTTTTTTTTCATTTAAAATTTTTTTGTTTCATTTTAAGATGTTTTTTAATTTTTTTGTTTTTGTTTTGTTGTTATATGTATTTTTTGTATTTTTCTTTTTTGAAATGCAGAAAAATTGAAGTGCAGAAAGTAAAGCACGAAAATACCCCCATACTTAAGTCCAACATTGTCCCCAATGTTGTATCGTAAGTATGTAGAACAGAAAGGAAAGACAATATGTACAAAGAAAAGAAAGGGAAGGGGGTAGAAGCTTCCCTGAAACGCGGAGGGGGAGGCCGATCAGAAACCCTGCGTTTATTAGAAAAAGCAGGAAAGGTAATGAGGAAAGGGCGAGAAAGATAAGCGAGGGGTGCCTCCCAGGAGCGCTTTGTTTATAGTCGTGTAGCTTGACTTATTATGGCGGATTTATAAATCTAGGAGGGTTATGGTTTCGTAATGCTCGATCACTGGGTCGCCCGCGATGTATAACTTAAGCCGATGACCGTTTACTTTAAACGAACCTCTTTCCGGGTGGGAGACGAGTACGGTCCCATATGGAAAGACTTCTTCAACTAAGAAGGGACCGGACCATTTAGATTTTAGTTTACCCGGAAAAAGCTTAAGGCGTGAATTATAAAGAAGGACAAGATCGCCCGGAGAAAATATTTTTGGGGACTTTAAATGTCGATCGTGATATAACTTAGAGCGCTCCTTATAGAATTTATTGCTCTCGTAAGCGTTCGCACGCCATTCATCGAGCTCGTTTAGTTGCAGTTTTCTATTCTGAGCGGCTAAGTTGGAGTCGAGGTTTAAGAGTTTTAAAGCCCAAAGTGCGCGATGTTCTAATTCTACGGGTAAATGGCACGCTTTGCCGTAGACTAACCGGAACGGCGTACATCCAATAGCGGTTTTGTATGCCGTCCGATACGCCCACAACGCATCGTCGAGTTTAACGGACCAATCTTTCTTATTTAGCGAAACGGTTTTTTTCTAAAATTCGCTTAATCTCTCGATTTACTACCTCGACTTGGCCACTTGTTTGCGGGTGGTAGGGGGTGGCAAGCTTGTGCGTTACTCCGTATTTAGCTAACGTCTTAGCCATAAGAGCGTTACAGAAATGCGTTCCCCTATCACTAACAATTGCGCGAGGCGTGCCGAAGCGAGAAAATAATTTTTTAAGAAATGTAACGACGACTCGCGCATCGTTGGTGGGGAGAGCTTGCGCTTCCGCCCACCTCGATACGTAGTCGACCGCCACTAAAATATACATATTTTTGAAAGACGGAGGTAGGGGGCCAACAAAATCTATGCCCCACAAATCGAAGACTTCGCACTCTAAAAACATGTTTTGGGGCATCTCGTCGCGACGAGAGATGTTACCCGACCGCTGACAGCTATCGCATGCGCGCACAAAATTATGCGCGTCTTTGAAGAGAGTGGGCCAAAAGTAGCCCGCCTCTAGCGCCTTCCGAGCGGTCCGGTTGGCTTGATAATGCCCACCGGCTGGACCCTCGTGGCAGTGCTTAAGAATTTGTAAGCACTCCACACCCGCAACGCATCATCGAACCGCTTGGTCCGCACAGATACGAAAAAGAAATGGGTCCTCCCAAAAGAAATTTTTCAAGTCAGAAAAGAATTTCTTCTTTTGATGACTGGAAAATTCTTTTGGAAGGACCCGCGCTACTAAAAAATTTGCAAAATCTGCGAACCAAGGCGAAGATGACGAAGATATATTAATGGCAAGAAGGCGTTCCTCGGGGAATCTGTCATTTATTTCAGATTCGACGAGCGCTTCCGCGCCTGGATTTTCTAAACGGGAGAGGTGGTCCGCCGCTAGATTTTCCGCTCCCCGCTTATCTCGGATCTCCAAATCAAACTCTTGTAGGAGGAGAATCCATCGAAGAAGGCGGGGCTTCGCATCATTTTTAGCTAATAAATATTTAAGCGCGGAGTGATCGGTAAAAACGATAACTTTAGATAGCGTTATATACGAGCGAAACTTATCGAAAGCGAAAACGACGGCTAAGAGTTCCTTTTCCGTTGTCGTGTAATTTACTTGTGCGGAAGTGAGCGTCTTGCTAGCGTAATAAATAGGATGAAAATGTTTTTCTACGCGTTGGCCAAGAACGGCACCTAAGGCAATATCACTAGCGTCGCACATTATTTCGAACGGAAGGGACCAATTAGGGGCCACTAAAATTGGTGAAGAGATAAGTTTTTGTTTTATCAAATTAAAGGCGGACTCGCATTCGCTACTAAAGATGAAGCGTGATTCCTTTTCCAAGAGGTGAGTTAGCGGCTTTGTTATTTTTGAAAAGTCTTGAATGAAGCGTCGATAAAAGCCCGCATGGCCTAAGAAACTCCTAATAGATTTTACGTTGGTTGGATGCGGAAGTTTTTCTATAATTTCTATCTTGGCCTTATCCACCTCTATCCCCTTAGACGAAATCATATGGCCGAGGACCAAACCTCCTCGAACCATAAAGTTGCATTTTTCCCAATTTAAAACAAGGCTTGTGTCCTCGCACCGTTGAAGGACACGATCTAAATTTTGAAGGCAATCGGGAAAAGAGCGTCCGAAAACAGAGAAGTCATCCATAAAGACTTCCATAATGTCTTCTACTAGCTCGCCAAAGATCGCTAGCATACATCTTTGGAATGTAGCTGGCGCGTTGCAGAGTCCAAATGGCATTCTTCGATAGGCGAAGGTGCCAAACGGGCAAGTAAAAGTTGTTTTCTCTTGATCATCGGGGGAAATGGGGATTTGGAAAAACCCCGATAAACCATCAAGAAAACAATAATACGGATGATCGGATAAACGCTCTAAAATCTGGTCTAGAAATGGCAGAGGGAAATGGTCCTTGCGGGTGGCGTCATTAAGTTTCCTATAGTCGATGCACACTCGCCAACCCGTAACAGTACGAGTTGGGACAAGCTCGTTATGCTCATTCGCCACTACGGTAAGACCGCCTTTCTTGGGCACGACATGCACGGGACTAGCCCATGCACTGTCCGAAATAGGGTAGATAATCCCCGCATCTAATAACTTAATGATTTCGGCTTTAACGACGTCTTTCATGTTTGGGTTAAGACGACGCTGCGGCTGAATCGTTTTGCGGCAATTATCGTTTAGGAAAATCTTATGGGTGCAAAAGGAGGGGCTAATCCCCTTTAGGTCAGAAATTTGCCACGCAATTGCGTGGCGATGTTTAAATAAAACTTCCAATAAATCGGAAGTCTCCGAATCACTCAAGTCCGAAGAAATGATAACGGGGAGCGTATCACCTTTTCCCAAAAAAGCGTACTTGAGCGAGGCGGGTAAGGGTTTGAGGTCTAGGATGGGCGGTTCTTCTAGGGAGGTTTTAATTCCTATGTCTTTCTTACCAATTGGTTCGAAAGGCAAGTCTATAGACGTATCCTCATCGCAGTTAAAATTTTCGAGCGCATAAATATCGTCATTTAAAAATACGGACTCGAAAATGGGAGAAGAACGATCTCCGAAAAAGGTATCTAAAGAATAGCAGAAATCGTCGCTCGATGACAAATTGTCCATCGAGGGATTAATAGAGAAAGTAACTTGGTCATCGCCTACTCGGAGGAGAAGGCTACCATTACTAACATCTATTAGTGCGCGGGAGGTGGCGAGAAAAGGGCGACCGAGTATTATTGGTACCTCGGCGTCCTCCTCGATATCTAAGATGACGAAGTCTACCGGGAAGGTAAACTTGTCGACTCGGACAAGGACGTCCTCCACTACCCCGATAGGGAACTTAACCGAGCGATCCGCTAATTGGATGCGCATATTCGTAGGACTAGGAGTACCCAAACCTAAACGCGAAAAGAGCGAGAACGGCATCAGATTAATGCTAGCCCCTAAATCAGCTAAGGCGTACTTTACTAATATATCGCCAAAAAGGCACGGGATGGAAAACTGTCCCGGGTCGTTTTGTTTTGTGGGCAATTTATTAGTAAGGGCCGCCGAGCAGACAGCGTTGAGAGATACATGCGAAATATCCTCTAATTTGCGTTTATTAGAAAGTAGTTCTTTTAAAAATTTCGCATATTTGGGCATTTGCGAGATAGCCTCGCAAAAAGGAACATTAATGTGAATTTGTTTTAATAATAAAATAAATTTTTCATATTGCGCGTCCTTACGCTCGTTTTCTAACTTATGCGGATACGGAAGAGCCTTGTTTAAAATAATTTTTTCTTTTATAATAGGTAAAGGCGGCGTGAGCGAAGAAAGGGGAAGAGGGGTCGGAGGTGAAATATGTACCTGAGGGTCGGTCCGTTTTGGATCGACCACCTCCTTTCCGCTACGGAGGGTTATAGAGTTGGCGTTCTCCCGCGGATTGGGCTCCGTGTTTCCCGGCAGTGCCCCGAGCGCGCGCTCGGACATCATCCTCGCCAGCTGTCCAACCTGTTGTTCGAGTGTTTTTAGCGATCCGGTGATGTTCCGGATATTTGACTCGTTGGACGCAATATACTTCGAAAAATTTTCCTCCATCGGGGAGGGTTTCGGAAGAGGAGGGGGAGGAAGAAATCCGGGCGCATAAGAAATAGGGGGACGCTGAGCATTATTCGGGTTGCTCCACGAGAAGTTGGGGTGATTCCTCCAACCCGGATTATAGTTATTACTATAAGGGTTGTTGTTGGGGTTGAAGGGAGGACGACCCGAATTTCCCATGAAGTCCACGAACTCTTCAGCTACGCAGACGTTAGGGGGAATAAAACAAGGCGGAGTGGAGGAGGCAGCAGACATCTCCGCCACCTGCTTTGTTAACCTTTCAACTTGAAGGGTCAAGAGAGTAGTGGCATCCACTTCAAAAAGACCAGCCGCCGGCTTTGGCCGTCCCCGCGGGACATTCCATTGATAGGCGTTCATAGCCATCTCTTCGAATAAAGCCTGGGCGGCCTCGGGGGTTTTGTTGTTAAGCGTACCCCCGGCAGCCGCGTCAATCATTTGACGCGTCTGAAAATTCAGCCCATTATAAAAAATTTGAACTTGCAACCACGTTGGCAGTGCGTGGTGCGGGCAACGGCGGAGGAATTCCTTAAATCGTTCCCAAGTCTCGTATAGAGACTCAGGATCGTTCTGCACAAACGAAGAAATGTCCGCCCGCAACTTTGCAGTTTTGGCGGGCGGAAAGTACTTCGTTAGGAACCGTTCCGTCAACTCAGCCCAGGTGGTGATACATCCTCGCGGGAGGGCATTCAACCACGCCTTGGCTTTGGACTTAAGGGAAAAAGGAAATAAGCGCAAACGAATGGCGTCATCAGTGACGCCATTGATCTTGAAGGTGTCGCATATCTCCAAGAAATTGGACAAGTGGACATTCGGGTCCTCATCCGGCAGTCCATCGAACTGCACGGCGTTTTGGACCATTTGAATGACAACTTTATTTCAAAATTATTATTGGCCACCGCAGGGCGAACAATACTTGACCCTGAATCATCCAGGTTAGGCCGGGCGTAATAAGACATAGTACGCTCGGCCGCCGGGGGAAGGTTAGGGGCGGCCATAACTACAACAGTGGGTTCTCCGATAGATTCCTCGGGATCTAAAGAAGGATTTCGGCGATGAGATCGGATACGCGCAAGAGAGCGTTCGATCTCAGGGTCGAAGTCTAAATCTTCAGACTCTGAGGGTTGTCCTCGGGTCATACACCCAAACAAAAATAAAACAAAAATAAACTTTTTTTTTGTGTTTTTAAAATAAAGTTTTTAGTTTTTTTTTTATAGAAAATAAGTAAAATTAATAGACTCCGGAATTCGAAATAGCAACTCGAAAAGAGAGTCCCCGGCAACGGCGCCAAAAACTTGATGGGCCCGCGAACAGACTCTTACTGTGGTTGGTTCGGTGAGTCGATCGCCGCGGGCTTGCTCGGGTAGGCAAGTGCACCTATCGCAAGTAGTACTCGATATTCGGGGGAATACCGAGGTCGTATTGTTCTCGGGGTCGCGTTGACTATTCTTACTCCTCCGGGAGGACTATTATTTTACTGAAAATAAGGTGGATTTTTTTACTTAATAAAAGGCGAAAAAGCAAAGGAGCGAAAAAATGATTTAGAAAATATTCGATGAAGGGTTAACGCTCGGCATCGAATCGGATTAAGACTAAAACGATTTTTAATAATAAAAAGACTTAGTTTTCAAATTAATAATAAGGCAACTTGGCCGTGGAGGTTCCACAAATGTGAGCGCACTTATCTCTAGGAATATTGCTCACCTGAACGTTAAGACTATTCGACCGAACGTTAGTCCGACGAAGGATTCCTCTTAACGCCCGCTTTACGCTAAGAACCCCGCTATTGGGTGGGGAACCCAATCCGGTAGAATTACGCTAGTCCTCTCTCGAGGGTATGCACGCAATTCTATTTACCCAGGGGTGATCGGTCCATATGCACGGCCTCTCGGCTAGCTAGCATATGGACTACGGAAATAGGGCCCACACATCGATTATGTGGTCCTACGCGTCGTAAACCCGGGGTAAACCCTAAGTGCTTAAATTAAAATGAAAATAAAGAACTTTAATTATTATAAATCATTTTAAATGTCCCAATGCTCTTCGATGCCGAGGCTAATAGCGATTAGCCACACATCGGTATGGGGACGGCTTATAATTTAGTGAGGCGTGAGTTCGAAATTAAATGCTAAACGATTATAAGAAAGGGACAAAAGAAAAATAACAACATTTAGAAAGCTAAAAAGTTAACTAAACGAGAACTCACACACACTCCAAATTATAAATTAAACAAAATCTAAGTTACACATGAATGAAATTTGCATAATTTAAATTTGCGAGTCCCACTCAAACGAGTGGGGGCGGTAAATAAAGGCTGAAAATTGCAAGTCCTACTCAAACGAGTAGGACTGAAATGAAAGCGAGTCCTACTCAAATGAGTAGGAGAAAATAAATGCGATTACAGGGCTAAAAAGTCCGGCCATTTAACTCAAGTGAGTAGGCGGAAAAAATAAAGAAAGAAAAATTGCAAGTCCTACTCAAACGAGTAGGACTGAAATAAAGGTCCGGCCATTTAAACTCAAGTGAGTAGGCGGAAAAATAAAGAAAGAAAAATGACGAGTCCTACTCAAACGAGTAGGACTGAAATGAAAGCGATGCGCCATTTAACTCTTAACGAGTAGGCGGAAATAAATACACACAGACACACACACTCCATAAGCAATTCAAGAAAGCAATAAAGCTAACACCTACACTCACACACTCTACAAAATTGAACAAAGCATTAAAGGAAAAGCGTTAAAACAAAGCATGAAAATTATACACCTACACTCACACACTCTACATAATTTAAATCAAAGCATAAAAGTTAACACACCTACACTCACACACACTTTTCATGAAAAATCAAAGTTACCTAAAAATTAAAACTTATACTTTTTCAAGCATAGGTTTTGCCAAAAACAAATAAAAAGAAGAAATTAACAAAAGTTTTTCAAAACAAATTAAAAACCAAAGTTTTTGGAAAATAAAAATTTCAACATTTTCATTCCTAGGATTTCATAAAAGAGCAAAAAAAGTTGAAATAAAAGAGAAAGAAGAAAAAAGGTTTTCATTCCAAAATAAAGCTAAGTAAAAAAAACAAAAGAAACTTTAACTCTTTTACACACTCATAAGAGTGAAGATGTTGAAGAAATTAAAAGAAGACATGGAAAAGGTTTGTAATTCATCATTTCATGAGTTTCTAACAAAACCTAACTTGAGAAAAATTAAAGGCAAGTAAAGTACTAAACATGTAAAGAGGAAAACCTAACATCCCTAAGCATGAAAACAAGTAAAAAAATGTAAAGGAAATAAGTTACACTCATACACACACACACACTTTTCATAAATGAAGAACAAAGATGAAACTAAGAATAAAAAGGAGAAGAAAAGTGGGGCACAAGTGCTCATTCCAAAGCCATATATGAAGAGAAAAACTAACATTTTATTGATTAAAATGAAACTATTACAAGCTATTACAAGGGCTAAAGCTAAAGCAAAACAAGAAATGAAATAAAAAGGGAGAAATCTCCTTACATAGCCTTGAAAATCACGGATGCAGCCCACAAAAAGACACTAACTTGGCCCAAAAATCTGAACCCTTGGACCTTACAGAACTGGGCTATTTATAGGAAAAAATTTCTAAGTACACGCCCTCGGTCACGGGCGTGTAGGGGGGGCGTGACAGTACTATTCATGAAGGCGGCTGGCGATTGGACAGCAAAGTTGACTTCGGGCTGAGTTCGCAGCAGTCACGCCCTAGGTCACGGGCGTGACTATGGGCGTGTCGGGGAGGTAGAACCGGGTGCGGGTTGGGTCAAATGTCCTCGGCAGCATCTTGTCGGGCCAGCTGGAAAGGTCACGCCCCATGTCACGGGCGTGACTATGGGCGTGACAGTTGGGGTCGACACTCGACGAATGTCGAGCGGAAAGTGTCGAGTCGAAATCGTTGAGCTGAAATTGGGTCACGCCCTTGGTCACGGGCGTGACACTGAGCGTGATTGTTGGTGTCGACACTCGACGATCGTCGAGCGGAATTCGTCGAGAGGAGGGGACACGGGCTTGGGTCACGCCCCGTGTCGGGTGACACGGGCGTGTCGCCAGGCGTGTCAAGCCTTAACTTCAGAAATTTTGTAATTTCACGGGAAATGCACAGTCACGGCTCGGTCACGGGCGTGACCCATGTGTCACGGGCGTGTACTTCCCAAATTTTGGCAGATTTTGGAATTTTTCTGCAAAATCAAATAAAACAAGTTAGAAGAAAATTTACAAGAATAAGAGCATTTTATTGAACAAAAATAAGTAAAAACGACGAAAATAAATGAAAATAACTAAATTAATGTGCATAAAAATACGCATATTTACAGTTCATCAAGGGTCATCGGTGAGGTGATGACGCTTGCGTTGAGAACGAAGGAGAAAGGTGAAAGAAACGCTCCAATCGGGATAGTTGGAGCCAACAAGCTTGGAAAGGGTGCCAAGGTTGCCCGAAGGAGGAGGAGGAGAAGGAGCTGCAGGAGTAGTGGTGAGACCGGAGGTAGTCATAGAACCCGGCAAGTAGAAGAAGCCGCGCGAACAAAAGCGGTTAGAAAACAGAAGAAGCCGCGCGAATAGTAGCGGCTAGAAAGAGGTCAAAGGCACAGCGGGGAAGAGGTCGCGCGGACTGAAAAGGCCGAGCGAACAGAAGAGAGGAGAAGAGCAGGTGACCGCGACCAAGATGCAGGTGAGATAGGAACAACCCGCACGGTCAGGCAGATCACAACAGCAAACCGCAAGCGAAAATGGGGAAAGCAGAAGCGGACAGGGAGAAGAAGTCCGCAGCGGGTAGAGACAAGGCACGCGGACAGAGACAGGCCGCAACTACTAGGAAGTCGGAGAGGCAAGAAAGAACAAGGAGCGCGGCGACAAGGAAACAGGTCGCTGCGACGAATAGCAGTAGGAGAAGAGAACCAAGAAGAAGCAAGACGCGCGAACAGGGCAGCGGATAGAAACAAGCCGCGCGGACAGAAGAGAAGGCAAGTCGCGAGACAGGTCGCAGAAAGCGGAAAACAAGCCGCGAACAACAGAGAGCACACAGAATCAGGAGGAAATGACCGTGTCCTCTGATACCATGTTAGAAAGTAGCAAAAAAGAGAGAACACGCGGATAAACTTTTGAATAATTGAAATTTTATTATCCAAAAAAGATATCATTTACAAAGGTATGGCCTCCCTTATATAGAATGGAGGAGATAAGAAGGAGAGTATACAAACAATGTGGGACTAAACATTTACAATACTGAGCGGCTAGAATAAAGGTGACCGCACAGGCCGCGCGGTTAGACAGATGGGTTAACCGCTCGGCAACTCCAGCAGGATAGAACAGGCCGCAATGGTAGACCGATAGACCGCCCGGTCTCCAGGCTTCAGAGTGAGATCGCCAGACCGCTCGGTCAACAAACCGCTGGATCAGACCGCTAAGCCGCCCGGTCAACAAACCGCTGGATCAGACCGCTAAGCCGCCCGGTCTAATACTTCAACAGAAATTAATCAATGCTGATTATTCTCCAGACCGTCAGCATTAATGACTCAGGTATTCAAAATTTTGAAAGATAGAGAAGAAGAAACACACATAGAGAGACAGAAAATGAAGAGAAAAACAACATGAAAAATTACTCAGAGCTTACAGTGACAAGCAGATATCATCATTCAGTAGAAGAAGAACAATCATACAATAATAAGAATCTTCTTCTTCTTCATACTCTCCAGGACTTCAAAGGACAACTACAATCAAATCAGCCAAGAAGTTCCTGCATCTCTTCCAGTCAAGAACTCGGCTTGAAGGCCTATCACACAGCAGCAAAGCTGCAAATTTTCCCTGAATCATTCTACATCTCAGGGGGAGCTGTTTGCTAACATCATTCCACATAAGTCTTCTCTCTGATTGTTGATAGAGAAGACATAATCAACTCTCTCACCCCCACCTATGTAAAGGGTTGTCATCTCCCTTCAAAAGTGATTCCTGGTTGCAAGTCTCCTAACCAAAAGACTTGAGTTGGTTTTTGGGGACCTGATCAAAACCCATTAGTGTCAGGCACCTGATCAAAAACCTGAGTGGATTCCTACCATGGTGGTAGAAGAGTGGACTACCCAGATTTGGGGAACCACTATACATTTCTTGTGTCATCTGGTTGTCTATCTTTTTCTTTTTGTTCTTGCTGTGTGGTTGTGATAAGGTTTTCTATTTTCTGTTTTCTAGTTTCCTAATTACTGCACCTTTTCAGTTTACAACAAAAGATGTAACAATACCTTTATAGGGACCTAACAAATTTTAAATATACTCTATTCACCCCCCCCCCCTGTAGAGTATTGTAGACCTAACCCTCACTTTCAATTGGTATCATAGGAGGTTCCTTTGGTTGCAAAAGTTAAATCTTAAATCTTAATATCCCTTGTTAGATCTACACATCACCTTCATTCACATTTAACTTTTAAAGTAGAAACACAACCATGACAAAGAATAAAGATTATGCAAGCACCAGACATCCAGTTTGCAACTTGCAAACATTTGGAATCTGAAAGGCAAGAATCAAGCTATATATGAATTCTATTGATGAACATATCTTTGCTTCCATCTTAACAGGAGTACCTCCACCACTTGCAGCTCTTCCAAGTAACTCTACAAATATGACTGCAGTTCCTCCTCCAGATTATAATGATACTTACAGGAAAGCCAAGATGGCTGATGCAAAAGCCATGAACATATTGGCACAAACAATGTCTGGTGACATTTTCAAGAAGGTTGCTGAGTGCACATCAACAAAAGCCATTTGGGATTCCATAAACCAAATGGTTGATGGATCAGCTGATGAAAGGAAGGATAGGAGATCAAATCTCATATCCCAATATGAGAATTTCAAGAAACAGGAAGTTGAGACAGTTTCAGAGATGTATAACAGATTAAGCTCAATCATTAATGAGCTAAAAACTCTGGACAAGGTCATCAATCTCACTGAAGTGAATGACAAAATTCTGATGTGCTTCCCAAGCTCACGGGACACAAGAATTTGGACCATCTAGGAGGCCAGATGCCTAAATGAGATTTCAACTGAATCTCTATTGGGTAAACTAATGTCTTACGAGCAGTTAATAAAGACATGGGAGGCTACTGAACAAAGAACACCTCCAGCAGCTAGAATAGAACAGAGTATAGCATTCAAAGCCTCAGAAGAATCAAAATCTTCAACTTCAAATGAATAACTTATAAGCCTCTTGGCTAAGAGATTTTTCAAGATGGCTAGAAAGGACTTCAGAAGAAAATCATCAAGAAACGATGACAGACCAAAGTATGATTAGACACCAACAAAGGAAGTGGTGTGCTATGGATGCAGGAAGCCTGGGCACTTCCTCTCTGAGTGTCCAGAGAACCACAAGAAAGAGAAGAGAAGAGAAAAGTAAAAGGATTCCAGGAGACAGTACACCAGCAAACCCTCTTCCAGCAAATATAAGAAGAAGGAAAAGGGGTTTGTGGCTGACACCTGGAGTGAGACTGAAGAAGATTCAACATCCTCAAGCTCCAGTGAAGATAAGGAAGAAAAAGAGCAAAGGAGGTTTTCCTCATGACAATTGATGCCTCAAGAAGCAACTCAGAAGAAGGAGATTCAGAAAATGAGGAAGCTTCTGAATCAGAAGCTGATCAGGTATTATCATGGTTTGATTATAGTTCAGAATCTTTTAAATTAGGTTTTAAAATCATGTGTTTAGATTTAATCAACTCCGAGAAGGAAATCAAACGTCTCAGAGATAAATAATTTAACTATGATAGCTTAGTTTTAGAAAACACTAAATTAAACAATGAAATAGACATGTTTAGTGAACAAATCACTTTTCTGAAAGATGAATTAACTAAAGCAAAACAGCTAGAAGAGTCATTAAATGGAAGAAGCAAACAACTAGCAGCAATCACCAACATATCTAATGCTAGATTTAATGGAAGTAAGTTATAATAAGATGCATCATCTAGTGAACCACCTATTATTCAGAAAAACTGTTTGTCACAACCCATAAATTTTATTTCTGAGAAAGGAAAGAAAAATACTGATCAAGTATATAAGGTAAATAAAATTCTTCAACAAATTAAAACTAAGGACAAAATTGAAAAACAGAAAACACCCAATAAAAACAAAGTTCAGCAATTTTCGTCGACCTCAGATCGATGAAAAGGGGCCAGTTCGTCGAACCCAGATCGACGAACTCTAAATACCAACTATAGTTATCATTATTCGTCTAACTGCGATCGACGAACTTTGTATGGTTCGTCGAGCAGAGCTCGATGAACGTGGGGTACAGAGAATGAACACGTTCATTCTCTGGGCAGAGATCAACGATCTCAACCCAATTCGTCGAACTCTGATTGACGAACTTACATAAATTCATCGAACCGAGGAAGACTTAGTCAAAACTATAACTTCAACAGAAACTTGAATACTTCTAGGAAACAATTTAATCCATTGCCTGACTGGACCATTCCACCTAGGAGATATCACCCCCTATGATATAAATCTCAGCCAGAATTTTCTGTTATTTCTAGTTTCTCCTATCAGCCATACAAAGGGCCCAAGGTAACCTGGGTCAAAAATCATTAACTATTTTTATTGCAGGTGGCAAATTATCCAGGGGTAAATCAAACTTGGTACCTGGACATTGGCTGCTCCAATCATATGACTGGCAGCAAGGACATCTTATTCAACTACAAGTCCAAACTGGGGACAAAGGTTATCTTTGGTGACTCCAAATGTGGTCAGTCAGAAGGATTTGGAGAAGTAAGAATAGGAGCTGTCACATTCAGAAAGGTGACATATGTAAGTGGACTGAAGCATGACCTCATCTCCATAAGTTAATTATGTGATCATGGTTATCTGGTATACTTTAACCCATCTACTTGATCTATCATTGATAAAAATAACCAAACTATTTAAACTGGAAGTAGACTAGGAAACATTTACTTCGTAAATTTTCTTTCTGCCACAACTGATATCTATTTACTGAATTTAACTAGTAATCAGAATGACTTATGGCACAAAAGACTAGGACATGTAAACCTGAAAAACATTGCTAGGCTATCTAAGCACAACCTTGTTAGAGGTCTACCTTCTGCTCCCTACAAGAAGGAAGGTCTCTACAGGGCATGTCAACTAGGCAAGCAAACTAAAACTAGTTTCAAATCAATTAATAAGAGTGATTCACCTAGGATATTGTACTTGCTACACTTGGATCTTTTTTCACCCATTGCTGTACAAAGCTTAGGAGGGAAATCCTGTACTTTATTTATAGTGGATGACTTCTCCAGGTTTAGTTGGGTATTCTTTCTGAGAATAAAGTCGGATACATTCAAGGTTCTTACAGATTTTCTCAGGACCATACAGATTGAGTTCTCTACTCATATTGAATTGATCAGAAGTGATTATGGCACAGAGTTTGAGTCTCTTCTTATGCATGAGTTCTGTGAGAAGGAAGGTATCAGGCATTGCTTCTCAGCTCCTAGAACTCCCCAACAAAATGGGGTAGCTGAAAGGAAAAATAGGACACTCATTAAAGCTGCAGGTACATTGCTTGCTGATGCATACATGCCACTAACGTTTTTGGGCAGAGGCCGTAAGCATTGCAAACTATGTCCTGAATAGGAGTTTAATTCACAAACTGAATAACAAGACTCTCTATGAGTTTCTCAAAGGGAAGAAACCTAAAATAAACTATTTTAAAGTTTTTGGTTGTACATGTTATATACATAATAACAACAAGAAATATATTAGAAAGTTTGAAGCTAAGGCTGAAGTGGTAGCTTTTCTAGGATACTCCCAAGTAAGCAAGACCTATAGGGTATTTAATAAATCAACATTAAAAGTAGAAGAGTCAATTCATGTTTCTTTTGATGAAACTAACATGTATTGCAAGGAGAAAGAAGTTTCTACCAGTAGCAACTTACAGGTACCCCACTTGTGTGAGACATTGGATGGACTAAACCTCACCCAAGAGTTCCCACTCATCCCTCTCCATAAGTCATTGAATATAGTGAAGAAGATGAAGCTGAAGAACATGAGCCTCAACCAACAACAAATATAATTCCACAAGAGGAATTTATTCAAAATGCTATTGCACAACCAACTCCACGCACTAACTTTGTCACACTTAGGGATCACCCCAGATCTCAAGTAGTTGGAGACATATCAGTAGGTGTACAGACAAGGCATCAACTCAACCAAAACTTAATGCATGCCTGTTTTCTCACCCAGGTTGAACCTCTAACCATTCATGATGCTGAGCAAGATCCCCACTGGATCCTTGCAATGTAAGAGGAACTAAACCAATTTGAGAGATGTAGAGTTTGGGGTTTGGTTCCAAGACCCCAAAACTACCATGTTATTGGAACCAAATGGGTTTTCAGGAATAAGCTTGATGCCTAAGGAGTCATTGTGAGGAACAAGGCTAGGCTTGTTGCTCAAGGATATAGGCAAGAGGAAGGAATTGACTATGATCAGACCTTTGCACATGTTACAAGGTTGGAAGCTATAAGGATCTTCCTTGCCTATGCAGCATTCAAAAGGTTCAAAGTTTTTCAAATGGATGTGAAAAGGGCTTTCTTAAATTGAGTGTTACAAGAAGAGGTTTATGTAGAACAACCTCCAGGTTTTGTTTCTCCAACTTATCCCTCTTATGTTTTTAAATTAAATAAGGCTCTTTATGGTCTAAAGCAAGCTCCAAGAGCTTGGTATGAGACCTTAGCAAGTTTCTTATTAGAGCATAAATTTACAAGAGGAACTGTAGATAAAACCCTTTTCACTAGACATCATAAGGAACAAATCTTATTAGTGCAAATCTATGTAGATGACATTATATTTGGCTCTATAGATTCAAACTTGTGCAAGAGGTTTTCTGACATCATGCATTCTAAATTTGAAATGAGTAGCATGGGAGAGCTTTCATATTTCCTTGGTCTCCAAATGAAACAGATCCCTGATGGCATCTTCATATCTCAAGCAAAATATGCTAAAAAACTTCTAAAGAAGTTTGGGATAGCTGATGCCTCAGCTAAGAAAACTCCCATGGCCACTAATGCTGTTGTGGACTCTGATATATCAGGAAAACCTGTAGATCAATAGGGGCATTGTTGGGTCCCTATTATACCTCACAACAAGTAGGCCAGATATTATGTTTGCTACATGCCTTTGTGCTGGGTTCCAAGTGAACCCTAAAGAATCCTATCTAATTTTCTTAAAAAGGATTTTAAGATATATAAAGAGTTGTCCTAATCTAGGCCTATGGTATCCTGCTGAATCAGAATTTGAGTTAACTGTATACTTTGATGCTGATTTTGCTGGATGCAGAGTAGATTGAAAAAGTACTTCAGGAACTTGTCAGTTCCTGGGTATGAGACTAGTATCATGGTTTTGCAAGAAACAAACATCAGTGTCAATATCAACTACTGAAGCAAAATATATTGCAGTAGGCAGCTATTGTTCAAAGATGCTTTGGATACAAAATCAACTTCTAGATTATGGGTTCAACTTAAATAATTCAACCCTATTCTGTGATAATACTAGTGCTATAGCCATAGCACAAAATCCAGTTCACCATAGTAGGACAAAACATATTGACATAAGACATCATTTCATTAGGGAGTGTGTAGACAAAAATAAGATTAAGCTTGTCTATATCTACACTAATTTACAAAAAGCTGATATATTCACCAAACCTCTGGATGAGAAAAGTCATGCTTTCTTTCTAAATCAGCTGGGAATGATCAATGGAGAAGACTTAGTTTAAGTTCTGTCTGCATTCGATGAATTTTGCAGTGTTCGTCGAACGGAGTTCGACGAATCAGAGAAAGTTTGAGAGATACTCGTCGAACGGAGCTCGACGAACTCTCTGTAAGTGAAACAATTTTCGTCGACCAGCGATCGACGAACATTGTTTCAGAAGATATTCATCGACCTAAGTTCGACGAACCGTATTCAATTATTTTGATGAGCTCGACGAATTATCTAACTCTAAACTATTTCGTCGACCTCAGTTCGAAGAATTAATTTTATTTTTGTGGGACGGAGTTTGTCGATTCATATTCTGGAAAACATTATGTATAGGTTTTCTTCGACCTCCATCCCGCACTTTCTGTTCGCTTGCACTTGATCGTCGTTTATGTGTCTTTCTTGCAGGTGATTTCAATGGCTACTCTGGCAAGCAATCTCACAGGAATGAAGTTGATACAGGATTTTACGTGGATTTGATTCATTTCAGCATTCCGATCCAATCTTTATGTATATCTTGGAACTTCTTGAAGAACAGGAACTAAAAACCATGATGACTAGAAGGATCAAACTGTACAGTATTAATCAGGGAATGGGTATACACATTGACGTCCACAGAAGAGAACATCATGACGGGCACCATCGCGGGTAACTCCATCTCTTTAACCCCCATAATCTTAACTGAGATTTTTGGATTACGAAATGGAGAAGAGGACCTCGAAATTGAAATAGAGGAGTCTGATATGATGTTGAACCTCATGTATTATGCTGGAGAAAATCCCAACAAACTGTTAAAGAAACACTTATCTGTTCCCAATAAATTTTTAGCAGACTTGGTTGGCAAAGTGCTACTTGGAAAACACACTGCACACGATTATATCACCAGACACCAATTTCTGGTTATGTGTGCAATCATCAACAAGAAGCCAATAAACTGGGCACAACTTATGTTTGATTTTATAAAGAAGAAGAACACTAAGAAGAAAGTCTTTTTTGGCATAATTCTAGGAATCTTCCTACAGGAAAAGGATGTTGAATCCCTGGTCTGCCAGACCATATTCATAAATGCCAGTAAAAGGCTGACATGTGCCTTATTTGCCAAATGGGAGAGGACCATCAAAAAGCCCTCTAAGGCTTCCACCACTTCTACCAAAGCTTCTGAAGGCACAAGGGCTGTCAAAGCCACTCCCCACCCTGCTGAAGAAAACATTCCTTCCACAACTTCCCTTCCAGCCCCGCTTCCAACAACAACAAAATCCCTAGTCACTCCATCTTTACCAATCACCATCACTGGCATTCCCTCTTCCTCCCTTCAGGAAAATCAACCACCCACACCTCCTGAATCCCCTCATGACACATACATTTCCACACCACCACAGTCTCCACTTCCCCCACATCTATCTTCCATACCATCTTACATCCTACCATCAGACACCATGATGCAAGATGTCACCCTTCCATCCCCATCAAAATCTAACCTTCACATACCTGATGTTCCACCCTCTATTCCATCAATAGTTGTCACGTCTTCCACACCAACTGCAACACCATCTACCACTTTCTCATTGGACCCCTCTACCATCTCATCTATCATCACCATCATCACTCCCCTTCTTAAATCACTTATAGCAGAGGCCATTAAACCTTTGCTCCCACCATTACATCTTTATCTGCCCAAATATTTGCTCTCATTGCTGCCCCCTCCTCAGTAAGGGGCCTGGCCTCAGTTCCTACTGAAATCAGGAAGGGGGAGATGCCTGATGATAAAGCAGCAGCTACAGCTTCAGAGTCTTCAGCTCTAGCACCTGTGGATACTCCAGTCTTCACAACAGAATATACAAATTGTATAAGTAAAGATTTCATTGATTTCATTGATACTGACATGGATTTTGATGAGTCAGATTCTGAAGGATTCAAAACTGTTGGTGATTTTATTCTAAATCCCACAGTTCACTTAGAAGATCTGTTGAAACTCTTTGACACTATACATATGCATTATCTTCCAGAAGAATTTGCTAAGCCACATTTAGCTATTATTCCTTATACTTCTTCTGTTAGTCCAGCAGTTGCTAAGCAACACTGTGATAGCTTTGTAATTCCAGTATCTGCACCAACCTTGGCAGTCATTCCATCCCCTCCAGTAGCTCTCTCTACACCAACTTTTGTAATGGATGACTCCCCTATGCCAGATCTAGATAAGTTAATCTTGGCTGACATTGCAGAAGAAATAAAAGCAGCTGAAAGCTCAGTTCAGGTTCCAACTAAATAACTTATTATATATGAGGACAGCTTGAGAGATATAGATGCTTTATATGATAATTCTCAGGATTCAGATGATGATGATGATGATGAAGAAGATTTAGATGAAGAAGCTGCTAAGAAAAAGAAGAATCTTTTGTCAAAGAAAAGGAAAGCCCCTCCTCCTGCTGCTAAGCCAAGCCCAAAGAATGACACTCCATACTATATCCCCCCAAATATTACTCCTTACAAAGGAATGCCAGCATGGATGTGGCTATCTAAAAATCAGCAAAAGGAGAAGAAAAGAAGTAGAAAATATTCTCCTCCACCAGTTCATCTGTACAGAAGAGATCCAACTCCCCCACCTCCTCCATCAGCTGGTGCCACTGTCTCTAGCTCTCAGAGGTCTGCCCCTATTCAAACCTATCAGAGAAACCAAGGGAGACCTTCTAGAAATAGTCAGCAAAGGCACTACACTTCTGAAAGACAACAGCCACATCAACAACATCCACAACATCAGCAGCAACAACAAAGTATCTCTGCAGACCAGAAGGCTAATAGTCCTGAAAGACCATATTCACCTCCTGTTCCTTTTGAGGATCCTAAAACAGCAAACACTGCTAGAATGGCTAGATTCCAGGAAATTATTGGTCTTTCTTTGATTAATAAAGCAAAAGCTGAAGGCAAAGATATATCAGGATATTCAACTATGTCCAAATACATAAAGAAAGAACTCAAAAGATTTGATAAAGCAAATAAATTGTTCAATGTTGATGATTACATGAAGCTACATCCTGAAGCAGTTGTCCCCAGAACTACATCTCTGAAGATTATTGGGGCAGCTAACATGACAATGACACATGCACGGGCTTTGGATCCAAAAAGAGAAATTATATTTACAAAGCCCGGTGAAAAGACTAAGAAGACAAGTACACAGATAAGGAAAAGAAGAAATAATCTTTACATTGCTTCAATCTTTTTTCTTTTCTATGCATTAGCCTTAAAACTGATTTGTATGTTTAATACAAAGCTCATGTACATATATATCTGATGCATGTGTTAGTAAATCTCTGCCAGATATACCTTTTTCCCTGCTTTGTTTATTTTTATATTTTTATTTTGAGTCTATTAGTGACCTCATCCAAATAGGGGGAGATTGTTGGATCCCTAGTTGATTTGGGCTAGGTTCATAAACTTAGGATGATGTGACCCAACATGTATAGCCAGGGTCATAGTTGTGTCCTAGAGTCTTGACCAAGTTCTTAGACTCAACATCAGATGGACCAGCAATCAACAAGATTATCAGAGACTCAAGACTTAGAAGATTTCAAGATCAAGTAAAATTAGTTCGATGTTCGTCGAACTCAGGTCGATGAAAGATGTTCTCAGCTCGATGATCTTGAGATATTTATCTGAGTTGAGCTCGACGATCTTCATTCTCTGGTCGATGAAACTGGGATACTTCAACAAACTAAAGTCATTATAACTCCAGATTATTCTAAGTCCAACTTCAGACTTTGGTCGACGAACAAGATTCTGAGCTCGACGAACTTAGACCTCGAGTTCACAACAACCTTCTGTTAGAAGATCTCAGGTCGACGAAGTCAACTTCTGAGGTTGACGAACTCAGTACTCTACTCGACGAATTCTGGAACCAGAAGATTTGTGTCGACACCTACGGCATGTGTCGACACCAACTATGTCGACACCAGAAAATTTATGTCGACTCCAGAAAACTTGTGTCGACACCAAGAATAATCAGTCGACACCCACTAATGTCGACACTAAAAAACCTATGTCGACACCAGAAGATTCATGTCGACACACAGAATATCAGTCAACACAAAATACTCGACTAAGTCCAGAATGGTTGCTGAACTCCAGTCGACGAAGTTACAAACTCAGCTCGACGAACTTCTGAAAGAAAAGGCAAAGGCTCTGAAGCATGCAACTCTGTTATCGGCTCGACGATCTTGGAACTCAGCTCGACGAACAAGAAGTCGTCTGGTCTACGAATACAATATCTCAGCTCGATGAACTGGTAATTCTGTTCGACGAATTCTGCCAAATGTTCGACGATTCCAGACTTAGCCATTTTCGGCACTCTGTCCTCACTCAAATGCGATAATTCTTGACAAATTAATGCTCTAACATTCTCTGAATGTATCCGTTAGAGGGAGCATTAATTACAGTCTTCCTCAGGAATATTTCTTGCCGACTTTCCACATGATAGTTGGGAAATTAATCAATACTGATTATTCTCCAGACCGTCAGCATTAATGACTGAGGTATTCAAAATTTTGAAAGATAGAGAAGCAGAAACACACAGAGAGAGATAGAAAACGAAGAGAAAAATAACAGGAAAAATTACTCAGAGCTTACAGTGACAAGCAGAGATCATCATTCAGTAGAAGAAGAACAATCATACAATAACAAGAATCTTCTTCTTTTTCATACTCTCCAAGACTTCCAAGAACAACTACAATCAAATCAGTCAAGAAGTTCCTGCATCTCTGCTAGTCAAGAACTCGGCTTGAAGGCCTATCACCCTGCAGCAAAGCTCCAGATATTCCCTGAATCATTCAACATCTCAGGGGGAGCTGTTTGCTAACATCATTCCACATAAGTCTTCTCTCTGATTGTTGTCAGAGAAGACATAATCAACTCTCTCACCCCCACCTATGTAAAGGGTTGTCATCTCCCTTCAAAAGTGATTCCTGGTTGCAAGTCTCCTAACCAAAAGACTTGAGTTGGTTTTTGGGGACCTGATCAAAACCCATTGGTGTCAGGCACCTGATCAAAAACCTGAGTGGATTCCTACTAGGGTGGTAGAAGAGTGGACTACCTAGTTTTGAGGAATCACTATAAATTTCTTGTGTCGTCTGGTTACCTATCGTTTTCTTTTTGTTCTTGCTGTGTGGTTGTGATTAGGTTTTCTATTTTCTATTTTCCAGTTTCCTAATTACTGCACCTTTTCAGTTTACAACAAAAGCTGTAACAGCACCTTTATAGGGACCTAACAAAGTTTAAATATACTCTATTCACCCACCTCTAGAGTATTGTAGAACTAACCCTCACTTTCAAAGAGGTTTGGTCTACCTACCGATTTAGCGGTGAAAATTCTGCATGCCAAGGATAAAGTGCAAATCCCCCCCCCTGATGAGTCCACATTTTACACTGATTTTTGAACTCATCTGGGCCAGTTTTATCGACTTAGCACTACACTTGAGAGCCATTATTTCTTATATTTGCTTACGTACCTATTTCGCGATTAAGTGCACTATATGCCCGTTTTTGTGTGCTTTTTGTGTTTCTGTATTTTTGTTGTTCTTTAGCCCTGCCTTGGGAATGTGGTGTGCACATTTGGTTGCCTATCTGCCTCTTCTGCTGGTGCAGGGTTAGTGTGCGTGCTCCGGAACTGCTCAGGAGACCCCGACGATGCAGGAATACCGCACACGACCACTAGTCATGCGCCACAGATCGTGCTCATTACATTCTCATTTTCCTAATCCTTCCCTGGTAATCGCATGAGCACTGGACGGAGTGCGCACGACCACTAGTCGTGCGCCACTGCTCGTGCGCGTTTACCCCTTACTTTTTGTAAATCTGTCCCTGCCAATGGCACGATCAGTGGGAGCAATCAGTCAAGAAGTTCCTGCATCTCTGCTAGTCAAGAACTCGGCTTGAAGGCCTATCACCCTGCAGCAAAGCTCCAGATATTCCCTGAATCATTCAACATCTCAGGGGGAGCTATTTGCTAACATCATTCCACATAAGTCTTCTCTCTGATTGTTGCCAGAGAAGACATAATCAACTCTCTCACCCCCACCTCTGTAAAGGGTTGTCATCTCCCTTCAAAAGTGATTCCTGGTTGCAAGTCTCCTAACCAAAAGACTTGAGTTGGTTTTTGGGGACCTGATCAAAACCCATTGGTGTCAGGCACCTGATCAAAAAACTGAGTGGATTCCTACCAGGGTGGTAGAAGAGTGGACTACCCAGTTTTGGGGAACCACTATAAATTTCTTGTGTCGTCTGGTTACCTATCGTTTTCTTTTTGTTCTTGCTGTGTGGCTGTGATTAGGTTTTCTATTTTCTATTTTCCAGTTTCCTAATTACTGCACCTTTTCAGTTTACAACAAAAGCTGTAACAGCACCTTTATAGGGACCTAACAAAGTTTAAATATACTCTATTCACCCACCTCTAGAGTATTGTAGAACTAACCCTCACTTTCAAAGAGGTTTGGTCTACCTACCGATTTAGCGGTGAAAATTCTGCATGCCAAGGATAAAGTGCAAATCCCCCCCCCCCTTGATGAGTCCACATTTTACACTGATTTTTGAACTCATCTGGGCCAGTTTTATCGACTTAGCACTACACTTGAGAGCCATTATTTCTTATATTTGCTTACGTACCTATTTCGCGATTAAGTGCACTATATGCCCGTTTCTGTGTGCTTTTTGTGTTTCTGTATTTTTGTTGTTCTTTAGCCCTGTCTTGGGAATGTGGTGTGCACATTTGGTTGCCTATCTGCCTCTTCTGCTGGTGCAGGGTTAGTGTGCGTGCTCCGAAACTGCTCAGGAGACCCCGACGATGCAGGAATACCGCGCACGACCACTAGTCATGCGCCACAGATCGTGCTCATTACATTCTCATTTTCCTAATCCTTCCCGGGTAATCGCATGAGCACTGGACGTAGTGCGCACGACCACTAGTCGTGCGCCACTGCTCGTGCGCGTTTACCCCTTACTTTTTGTAAATCTGTCCCTGCCAATGGCACGATCAGTGGATTTAGTGCACACGATCACTGGTCGTGCGCCACTAATCGTGCGCGTATATGCTGATGCTGCTTATCCAGGCTGCAGGTCTATTTGGAAATGGCGCACAATCATCGACCAACAGTGCGCACAACCACTGGTCAGGCGCTACTGATCATGCGCACTGCTTTTGCTGCCTCTATACTTAAGGCCCTGCTCCGCGATTTAGGTCAACACCTGTCATTTTCTGCGATCGGGGAGTGCGCGGGAATTGACATTTCACTTCTCCAGCTGCTCCATCACCTCCACCTTCATCGGGAGTTCATAGCCAGCTACTCTGAAGCTTTTCAAACTCTCCGGCGAAGCCCTCGGCCATTGACGACTTCAACTCCAAGCGTTCCACCGGAGTTGGTGAAGTAGACAACCTAGATAACGGATTTAAAGGCCTTCGAGGTGATAGCTCGTCGGTACCGTAAGCCTCCTTGGACTGAGCCCGGAAGCGGATTGACAACTTGCTACTCCGGCCACGACCCGCGGTGGATCTTCACTCTCTTTTGGTTTACTCCTCTTCCCCTTACTCTGTAGTATGGAATGGTTTAACATTGTAATGAACATCAAGTTTTATACTATATCTAATGGGATGTTAGTATTTTTCTTATGCTTGTGAGTAGTGTCTGTGAATGCGCGTCGCTCACTCCACATCCACTCCATACCCGTGTCTCACCCGATTGCACTCCACACAAGAACACTTCCATTCATTAGATTTCCGTCCACTCGCCCAACCGAATTTCGGCATCGCGGCCGAAACACCCACTTCACCTTGCGAAGCGGTGCCTTCAACTCGCATAGCTTTTCCTAGTTTTTTGAGATCAAACAACTACAATCTCTCAGTTCCCCTTTTTGCTCTTTTTCTAGGTATAACCCTCATAACAATATTTTCTGAACTGTTGTCGCTCTATGCTAATTGCATTCCTCAAGAGACCGACACTCGGGGATTTATTCCCAAACTTTATTACTTCTGCGACCGGTGCGCTTGCTGATTTACACGCATCAAGTTTTTGATGCCGTTGCCGGGGAATGTAATTGTAGAGCGACTCAGGATGACTGAAAATATTGTTATAAGAGTTAGTGTTTTTGACTGTTGTTTCCTTCTATTGTGTTTGTCGCAGTGAATGCAGGGCCGAGCTACAAGAGATTTTGTCGCCTACGACCCAGAGATCGAACGTACTATCCTAGCGCGAAGACGCGCCGCAGCCATCACTTAAGCCCCAATGAGAGACCAGCTGAATATTGATGCAGGCAAACGAGTTGGAGGGATACCTCATGGCGACGAAAATGAAGTGAACCCTCCCCAGGTCCGCACCTTGAGTGATTATACTACACCTACTGTCGGGAACATATACCCCGGTTTCGGACCTGCTATCACCAACCCACAGTTCGAGATTAAACCAGCTATTCTGAATATCATTCGGAACAATGCTAAGTTCTCCGGAATGGCCACTGAAGACGCCCTTCTTCACCTTACAGAATTCTCGAAATCTGCGCCACGTTCCGCTACACTGGAATTCCAGACGAAACAGTCAAGCTCCGCCTCTTCCCTTTTTCATTAAGGGACAAAGCCAAGACTTGGCTTCACTCCCTCCCACCTGGAACAGTCACCAGCTGGGAGGCTTTGACAACAAAATTCCTAGCTAAGTTCCTTCCGGTGGATCGGATCGTGAGCATGAGGCGCGCAATAGCCAACTTCCGGCAAGCCGATCAAGAAAGTTTAGCCAATGTTTGGGAGCGTTTCAACGAGCTGCTGAGGAAGTGCCCTAATCATGGATTCCAAACGTGGAACCTCGTCGAAAGTTTCTACTTCGCTATTGATCCCACCACCGAGCCATGATCGATGTCGCCTCTGGAGGAACAATCATGAATCTTGCTCCAGATGATGCTCTGAGAGTCTTACAAGACACCGCAACCAAAACGCTTACTGACCGCTGGAAGAAAAATCCCACGAAGCACAAGTGGAGTATTTGTCATGGATATCCCAAGTCTGCTCCTGCCGCCCCAGTGATGGCAATCTCATGCCAAGGGTGCGGAAGTACCGACCACCACTGTCACGCCCCGGATTGTTTTCGTTGAATGATTGCATACGCTTGATGGGCGTTGCGTTGGCTATGACCATTGTTTGAGCATGGTTTTCACGCGGGCTTTCGAGTGGCTGTTTTGGTAGCCTAGTTGCACGGTTCCCCAGCAAGCCGGAGCCTATTTTTGGGGGACTCGGTGAGGCCTCGTAGGGAATGCATGCACTTTCTCGAGCTTGAGTCGTGTTGCTCAAAAACGGTTTGTTTGTATGGCATTGTGGATTGAGTAGTTAAAAGCATGATTGCTGGTTTTACCTCAGGTGTAAAAATTATGGCTGCAGTGTCATGTAGCAGGGGGACCTGGAGTGCATTTGCGTGACACGTCCTGGGACATGGCCGTGTCCAGGGCCTGTCGGGGTACACGGCCTGTGACACGGGCGTGTCACAGGGCGTGTCCCGGGTGTTTGACGAATTTCGGTGACAATACAGTATTTTTCGCCGCATACAAAATACACATTTTGATCCATAAGGCCGAGGGATACGACCATCAAACTAAATGGTTTTTCTTGATTTAACTGATGGATTTCAAGCGTCAAGGGTTTGCATGAGCGTGTGTTATTATCCTCTGCACGATGTGGCATCATAACACATAGTTCCTCTTACTCTGAAACGATGTACTCGTTGAGGAAATACGGGTTGTGACAACCACAGCTTCGAATGCTTAGGAGTTGAGGTACCAGACGAATCTTTGTTTATGAATGAATCAGTTAATTTTGTAGCCAATCAAAACAGGGGAGTACCTTACGGGAATACATGCAACCCGGGGTGAGAAACCACCCCAACTATTCTTGGAATTCTATGCATCTGGCCAAATATGGCAACCGGGGAAGCATCAAATGATGCATATGCCTCCGGAAGCCAACCGAGGCCGCCTCAACCGAATTATTCCAAGGCCCCCCGTCGTAAAAAAAAGTTCTTTGGAAGAAATGTTCGAGAAATTCGTTGAAAGTTCCGAAACCAACATGACAAATCAGGCCGCCTCTTTAACACCCCCTATCCGTCGCATAGTATATAGCAGTAGGTCCGGTCGGGGCCCGACGCCATGTACCACAGACAGACCGGGTGGTTACGTATGGAAACCATCCAACCAATCTCAACGTCCTACAAGAGCATTCTAGCGGAAGCAGTTTATAAGTTGTAACAAGAACCAGCATTAGAGCACGAATGTCCACTATTACATAATTAGGATGTTATACAAAATACCCGAAATCGGCCTTAAGGCCTTACAGAGTGTTTCACTTGAATAATACATGATTTACAACCTCGGCACGCAGGCCGGTCATACATGAATAAAACAGAAACATTCCACGTGGGCCTTCGAGGGCCAGCTTCGCAAAAAGGGCTTTAGCCCGCTTATTGACCGCTTGGTCCAGCTGCACCTGCAAGCAACAAACCACCGCACGGTGGCAAAACAAGGCAACGGTCAGCAATGCTGACCAAATTATAACGATCCCGCCCCCAACTCGCGGCGGCGATGCTCCTTCCCTGCATTTCGTTGCATAAGCGTGCCATATAAATAACCATAGCCATGTCATCACAGACGTTGGCTCGTACAGCCACACGCCCCGTGCACTCAGGCACATTCTCGGTGAACCGGTCGATGTCACGTCAATTAAAGTCATTAACATTCCGGACTCACCACCGCCACTTAGACGGCCAAACCTATGAGCAATCCGTCTTCCTGGCCTGGTCACGACAGTTTAAGCCATTGACCGCCGAAGACTCCCATCTATGCTAACGGCGAGTGCCACGTAACCTTAGGTCTCTCTAACCGAACGACATAAAGCGGGTACGGCTCCATCTAACCCGTGCTCACTTCGCAACGACAATTTAAGCCATTTGCGCGGGTCAAACTTTCACCGAGTCCCATTCTACCGCAAGACACATAACCCCGTTATGTTCAAGTTGGCTCTCAGGCCACCAAGTTGCAAGATCTCGTATCCGCCCAGTTTTCTGGGTGCACCTTTGGGTTAGTCCCCAAGGCTCCCGCTGCAATCTACCGCGTAGAAAACCCGAAAAACAAACCATAGCACGGAGTCTTCTCCGCCTTATGCAATGCAACATCACCGATCCAGACTAACATGTCCGGGTAGGCTTCACACATCATGCCTACGTCCGTTCTCGCATACGGACTCTAAACAACGGGGACTTTACATATCTACTCGAAGGAACGCCTCCAACTCTCCGCAAACTCGCGAGAGCGGGCTTCCAATGCTAAGAAAGAGAGCGACTCATGCTCAAGATGAGATCGTTACCCTTGAGTTCCTCTTTGGCGCCATCGAAAAGTAATCGGATAGAAATCACCGCACTTGCGTTGCCTCCGTGGATCCGGAGTCGGCTTGCGATTCGGAGCTCCGAAGCTCCTCCAATGGCGGATCTAGCTCTTCTTCTTCTTGCCTTAGCATCCAAGAAGAAGAAGAGCAAGATGAGGAAATGGAGGTTTTCCAAGCTCACGATATCTCTCAAGAACAACACCGGATCCACCTAGGCAACGCAAGTGCCGGCTGATTTCGGGGCCGATTACCCAATCGATTGGCGCCAAAGAGGAACTCAAGGTAACGATCCTCGCCGTGAGCATGAGTCGCTCTCCTTTCAAAATTGGAATCCCCTCTCGCGAGTTTCGCGGCTAGTAGGAGGCATGTCCTTCGAGTAGATAAGTAAAG